>CM060886.1:110178008-111378008 GCA_030762935.1 Hymenopus coronatus | reverse complement strand
GTATTTCCTTATTTTCTTTCTACTTACAAGAAAACCAGTAACGAAGACAATTTTTGCTAATGTTTATCTCGATTATCATAAAGTAGATAGAAGAATATGCTTTCTAACAATAATTTGTTACAGCGATGTAGAGAAAGTCATGTGAATGGAACACATCACATTTTTTTTTTCAAATACCGTATAGTAAAAATATTCACTCAAAAATAAAACTTATATTTTACTTTTCTGGGAACAACCTTATAATACTTCTTTGTTCCGAATGACTTTGTGTAACTGGCAACCCATAAGAGATAAACCATAACTTTCTACACTAAAAATATACTACTCGTTAAAACACGCAATTTAGGTCATATCTATGCATTTTTATAGTTAACAATTTACTAGATATTCCTTGTTATAGGTTTTAATTTTAAAATTATAAAAATATTTCTCAAACGCGAATTTGTCATTCCTTTTTCTTTTGTTTTACACCTAGTCATGCAAAGAGAACCGTGTATCAATCACATATCAACCATCTTTTAAAAGATTTAATTTTGCTCTAGCCTAGTCAACCCTCGGTTTCAGAGAAGTGTATTGAATGAAAAATCTTATTGTTCCATTCACATGACTTTCTCTACATCGCTGTAAAAAATTATTGTTAAAAAGCATATTATTTTATATACTTTATGATAATCGAGATAATCATTAGCAGACATTTCTTAATTACTTGCTTCCTTGTAAGTAAAAGGGAAAAAAGAGAATACACTAGGCTAAAACGATAACTAAACATTTTAAAAACCGGTTGTCATGTGGATCAAATGCATTTCTACGCAAGGCCAGGAGTTTAAGTATTTTACGTCTCAAAAAAATAACAAGTAATATTTCAGAAGTGGTCAATTCCACGAAAAAAGCGTATATGACATAAACTGTGTCTTTTAACGTGATCTACATTTTTTGTGAAGTAAGGCTTACGGTTAACAGTTATGCAAAATTCAGCAACATTCATCCAGAATAAATAATTCTTCAAAGGCTGTTCCCAGAAAATTCAAGATATACACTTTTTGGTCATATAAATATCTTTAATATATGGTATTTAAATCAAGGTTGTTACAGCCATTTTTGAGAAAATAAACATTTTCAAAAATTTTTTCCATGTAATGGCTAATGTGAGGTGGGGGAGGGATTTTGCTCCAAATCTTCGTTTCGCATCCTTGGAAAATACTAGAGTTATACACACACATACACACGGACTTAAATACTTTTTACTTTCTCTATAGGCACTATGTACATAGTGTATAGCGAATGTATTGCACTCCACCAAAAAATTCGATACCGAGATTTCACCAGAAATATATGTTTTAGGGTCCCTTTTAGCTAAAAAAAGCATTTTCGGAAAAAGGTCCGCCTGTGTCCGTGTGTCTGTGAACACGATAACTCAAAAACGAAAAGTAGGTAAAATACCAAACTTGGTATTTAAGTTTAGTATTTTCCAGGGATGCGACACGAAGATTTTGAGAAAAATTCCCCCACCCCAAACTACCCTTTACATGGAACGTTTTTCAAAAATTTTGATTTTCTCAAAAATGGCTCTAACGATTTTGATTAAAATTTCGTATATTAAAGATATTTACCTGAAAAATAAAATGTATATCTTGAATTTTCTGCGAATAGCCTCTGAAGAGTAGTTTACTCTGGATGAATTTTACTAAATTTTGAATAACTGCTAAACCGTAAGAGATGGACAAACACTTACTACATAAAAATGTAGAGCACGTTAAAACACACAATTAATGTTATATACATTTTTTCGTGGAGTTCGGCGTTTTTGTGACATTCCTTATTTTTGGTTTCTGCTATGAAAAACTTATATATTTTTCATACAGGAATTTGTCTACTGCTGTCCATACAAACAAAGGAACATCAGTGACATAGCAACCAGCCTTTGATTATCACTTTAACCTATGGTACTCTCTTATTTCACCTCTACTTATAAGGAAGCAAGTAATATGGCTATTTCTGCTAATGTTTTACTGATTAGCATGAAGTTAATAGAAGTATAAGCTTTTTAAAAATAATTCATTGCAGAGATGTAGAGAAAGTCATGTGAATGGTACACATCAGATTTTTTTGGATATAGGGGACCATAAAATATGTATTTCCAGTGAAATCTTGGTATTGAATTTTTGGGTGGAATGCAAGTTATTCTCTATATACTATGTACATAGTACGTGTAGAGAAAGTAAAAATCTGATGTATTCCATTCACTTAACTTTCTCTAGTTGTCCCGCCAACAAACTTTTCTTAAAAAAGAGTACTCTCATCTTCAGCATACTAATCGAGATAAAGTTTAGTAGAACAAAAGTATTTTTACTTGCTTCTTTGTAAGTAGAAAGGATCAAAGGGAATTTACTAGGCTAAAGCGATAGTCAAGTTTTTAAAAGCCGGTCGCAATGTGAAGCAATTGAAATTCGAATCTTGCAATTGCTAGGAGTCGAAAAAAATAGGACGGTATATCATGTCTTCCCGTTTGCGAAGACTCTAACTAGCTTAAAATAGAAATATATAACGCGAAATATCTCAACAATGTACATAGGGATAGAGAAGTATTGCATTCCACCAAAAAATTCGATACCGAGATTTCACCGGAAATACATGTTTTAGGACCCCCTGAATCCAAAAAATAACATTTCCAGAAAAAGGTCCGCGTGTGTGTGTGTCCCTCTGTCCGTGTGTCTGTGAACACGATAACTCAAAAACGAAAAGTAGCTAAAATACCAAACTTGGTGTTTAAGTTTAGAATCTTCCAGAGATGCGACACGAAGATTTTGAGAAAAATCCCCCCCCTCCAAACTACCCTTTACATGGAAATTTGTTCGAAAATGGCTCTAACGATTTTGATTAAAATATCGTATATTAAATATATTTACTTGACAAATAAAATGTATATCTTGAATTTTCTGGGAATAGCTTCTAAAGACCTGTTTATTCTGGATGAATTTTGCTTAATTTGGTATAACTAATAAACCGTAAGAGATAGACAAAAACTTGCTGTACAAAAAATGTAGGTCTTGTTAAAATATACAGTTTACGTCACATACTTTTTTTCGTGGAGCTTACCGTTTTCGAGGTATTCATTGTTATTAGTTTCAGTTGTGATGTACTTATACTTTTCTCAGACGGGAGTGTCCGTTTTTCTTTTGTTCTACTCCTGGCCAAGAAAAGAAGCGATTTGAAATGACAATCGCGTAACGACAGCTTTTAAAACATTTGACTATCGATTTAGCCTAGTGTATTCCCTTATTTTCTTCCTACTTGTAAAGAAGTAATAAGAACATTGTGTTGAATACCTCGATTACAAGGTGCAGAAAGTGTAAGAAGTTTGTAGAACATCTAGAGAAAGTCATGTGAGTGTAACACATCAGATTTTTTATTTATAAATTGTTGTTGTTGATTTTGGAATGTTTTAGATTGTATCCGGCAGACTGCGCTACAGTCGCAGTATCGAATATTCAATAATAATTTATTCCAAAGCCCGCCTGGGTATCGTGGTGGTAGCATGTCTGCCTCACGTTCGAAAGGTCGTGAGTTCGAATCTCGCTTAGGGTGAGTTACCCGGGTATGGTTTTTTTCGGGTTTTTCCCTTATCCTGAGAAGACGAATGTCGAGTAACTTTAAGCTTCATGGACCCCGAGATCATCTGAGCATCTTATCATCAATTTCATTCATCGTCCGATATGACCAAACCAGGTTAAAGGACGTTAAACTAGAAAAAAAAGAAATATATATTTTATTCCAATTCCAGTTTTTTCCGACAGGTGGTGCTACGATCAAATTCAGGAAACTATTTTATAATTTTGTGTTATTATCGTGCAAAAAGTGTGCTAATTGAAATATTACAATAAGATTCAATTAATGTTTTAGGAGTTTTAAGGTGTGCATAAAAACTATATATTATGCAAATTCAGTGTGAAATTGATGTGAGTACTTTGTATAATTTTCTATCAAATTTACACGTGCATTAATTAACAGCCACCCTAACTTACAAAAAAATTTTAAATTTTCGAATTAAAGACGTGAGTACAGGACGTCTGTCGGGTCCGCTAGTAAAGTATGACATAAATTGTGTGCTTTAACAAGATTTACATTTTTTATGTCTACTACAGTTTACCAGTTATATAAAAGTCATCCAGAATAAACAGGTCTTAAAAGTCTATTTCTCAAAAATGTAGGATAAACATTTTATCTGTCGTATAAATTCTGTAATATACGGCATTATAAGCAACATGATTAGAACAGTTTTGAGAAAACAAAATTTGGAAGATTTTCTTCAAAATTACTGTTCTAAAAATGACTTTTTTGGATCAGGGAATCTCAAAACTTGTATTTCCAGTAAAAGCTCATTATCGTCTTTTTAGGTAGAAATCTATTACCTTGTCTACCTACCACGTACATTGAACACATGTGCTAGAGAAAGTAAAGATGACCAAAAATACTGAACTGGTTAAACAATAAAATTTTGCATAAATTCCCTTCCACTTTTTAGTAACTAAGTAATAAGACCAGTTCTGCTAATGTTTATCTCGATATGCATGAAGTACATAGAAAATAAAGTGTTTACTTTCTCTACACGTACTATGTACATAGCATATAGAGAAGGTATTGTATTGCACCTAACATTTCTATATCGATATTTGACCAGAAATACATGTCTTGGAACTATCTGTACACAAACAAAATGAAAAATGCCAGTGTGTGTGTGTGTGTGTGTGTGTGTGTGTGTGTGTGTGTGTCTGAGGGCATCATATCTCTAAAACGAAAAGTATGTAAAATGCCAAACTTAATATTTAAGTGTAGTATCTTCAAAGGATGCGACATGAAGATTTTCAAGAAATCCCCCCGTCCCTAGCTACCCTTTATATGTAAACGTTTCGAAAATTTGGGTTTTTCTCATAACTGGCTCTAACGATTTTGATTAAAATCATTTGTATTGAAGATATTTACATGATAACCAAAATTTATATCTTGAATTTTTGGGGGAAAACCTTTTTATTCTGGACGGATTTTTCTGAATTATGAATAAGTGGTAAACCATAAAAGATACATAAAACACATAAAACACATAATTTATGTCCTATAGATTTTTCGTGAAGTTGACCGTTATCGGGATATTCCTTGTTATTGGTTTCAGTTTTAAAGTTCGGATTTGAATTCCATAACAACCACATTTTAAAACATTTGAATGTAGGTTTAGCCTAATGTATTCCCTTATTTCTCTTGTAATTATAAGGAAATAAGTGATAAGACCGTTTCTGCTAATGTTTGTCTTTATTAGCATGAAGTAGACAGAAGAATAAGCTTAATAACAATAATTTTTTGCAGAGATGTGGAGAAAGTCATGTGAATGGATCACCTCAGACTTTTGTATTTATTTATCGTTATATCGTAACTGCTGTATTCGTGATACTCATTTGATCTGTATTATGGACAGATGATCTTTTCCATGTGCACTCACATTTTCACTTCGTGCCACGTTGCTATCCAGTCTGGCTACTTTTTACTTTCTCTACACTTACTATGTACATAGTGTATAGAGCAGATATTGTATTGCACCCAGAAATTCGATAGCGAGATTTCACCGGAAATACAGGTTTTAGGGTCCCCTGCTTCAAAAAAAAGTATTTTCATAAAAAGGTTCGTGTGTGTGTTCGCGTGCCAGAGTGTCCGTGAACACCATAACTCAAAAACGAAAATAAATATTTAAGTTTAGTATCTTCCAGGGATGCGACACAAAGCTTTTGAGAAAAATCCATCCACCCCAAACTACCCCTCACATAGGAAAAAAAAAAATAGAATATTTTGATTTTCCCAAAAATGGCTAACGGTTTTGATTGAAATACCACGTATTAAAGATATTTATATCAAATAAAACGTATATTTTTACTTTTCAGGAAATAACCTTTAAAAGCCCTTTTAATCCGAACGGATTTTATTAAATTTGCGTAACTGATAAACCGTAAGAGATAGGCAAAAGCTCACTTCACAGAAAATATAGACCACGTTAAAACACACAATTTATGTCATATACGATTTTCTCGTAGAGTTGACCATTTCTGAAATATTCTTTGTTATTTGTTTCAGATTTTAATTACTTAAATGTTTCTCAAACGGAAAGCTATAAAATCCTAGTACTGCATAGAAAGGATTTCAATCACATAGCAACCAGCTTTTAAAATATCTGATTATCACTTTAGTCTAGTATATTCCCTTGTTTTCCATCTACTTGCAAGGAAGCAAGTAATTAATACATTTTTTGCTAATGTTTATCTCGATTACCATAGAGTATATTGAAGAATATGCTTTTTTAACGATAATTATCACAGAGATGTAGAGAAAGTTATGAGAATGGAACACAGACGGTATAAAAGACGGTCTTTTAGAACTCGTGCTTTATGCACCACACTAATTTAATCGGCAAGCCAGATGGCGCTGGCGTACTGTCCGGTCTAACCGTTTTCACTGTCTCTGGATAGATGGCAGCGTAACTACAACTACACTCTTAGCAGGCTGACAGAAGCAGAAAAAGCGAAATGCAACAGAAAATTTCTTAAGAGAACTAAAAAACTTCAAATACCTGGGAATTACTGAAAGTCCCGAGCAACCCATTGTAAAAATTTAAATTTCAACAATGTAACGAAACAAATTGCAGGATCGTAATCTACAGACTTTAAGCCACATGTTGACATATTTAAGGTCATTAGCTTCTATCACGTGACCACAGACGGTGTTTGAAAAATGGCTGACATTGATGTTTCGTTTCGAAAGCGTGCTGTCATTGAATTCCTTGTGAAAGAAGGAAAATCTGCTCCTGAAATTCATCTCAGACTTCAACGTGCGTATGGAGGTGTCTGCATGGGTGCCAGCAGTGTTAGAAGATGGGTGAAGATGGAAACACGAGTCTGCAAAATGCGCCTCGTAGCGGGCGTTCTCGAACTGCCTCTACAGAACGCAACAAGGAAAGAGTTGATGAGCTCATTACAGGAGATAGTGAATGAAATTGCTGCGCAACTTGGAACAGGACATAGTGCAGTGCAAGAAATGATCCACAGCTTGGGTTATCGAAAGGTCTGTGCCCATTGGGTCCCCCGTTTATTGACTGAAGACCACAAACTTCAGAGAAGAACCATTGCACAAAACCTTCTTCAGAGATTTCATAATGAAGGCGATGAATTTCTGATGTGGATTGTGACTGGAGATGAGAGCTGGTTCCATCACTATGAGCCAAAAACGAAACGTCAGAGTATGGAATGACACCACTTGAACTCACCATCGAAGAAGAAACCGAAGACAGTGCAGTCTTAGGAAAACTTATGGGAAGTGTCTTTTGGGATGTACAAGGTTGCATTCTGGTTGACTTTCTTGAACCTGGACAAACCATAAATTCTGCCCGCTACATCAAGACACTTCTGAAGCTCCGTCGGGCTTTGCGTGATAAACGCCCTGGAAAGAGGATCATCCTTCAACAGGATAATGCGCGTCCGCATACTGCCCGTGCCACTAAGGAGAAGATCAGGGTATTAGGGTGGGAAACTCTTCCACATCCTCCCTACAGTCCCGACTTGGCACCCTCCGACTACCATCTCTTCGGTTCTGTGAAGGAGCAGATGCGTGGCCAACGCTACGAGACGCTGGAGGATATTCGGAAAGCAGTGCGTCAGGGTCTGCGGGCAGCTGGAACGGAGTTCTATCACAAGGGCATTTTCAAACTTGTAGAACGATGGGGAAAATGTGTGCAAAACAATGGAAACTATGTCGAAAAGTGAAAGAAAGTCTGTAGATTATGATGATGTATTTGGTTTGGCTTAAAATAAATATTAAGATTGTAAAACAGTGTTGCTCATGACTTTCAGTATGCCCCTCGTACAATACAGACAACAGCAGAAAGCTTCAGATTCCATATCAAAACAAGAACGGTGGCCGCAATCATAGCAATGATAGAAATCGAACACATTAGACTGTCTTTTTATGAATCGACACAGCTATAAACAGTGAAAATTTGGAGTAAAAAGGTATAATAATTGGACCTCACGTTTACAATAAATTACTTTATGTTTCACTCAGTGTGCTGATCATAAAATTCGTTTATCAAGTAAAAACATAAATAAGATTGATAAGAAGGAATCCTTTGTATGGACTCCCTCTCACATAGCACAAAAGGCAACGAAGCAACAGATGGAGCTACAAAATAGCAATTAAACGTCTATTCAGTGATTCGTCAATTGTCAGTCCACAGTCAATTTAGACTTATACAAATTTATTTTGTTTTTTTTGTTTTTTAAAAAAAATAACAGGATATTTTACCAAACATGTTTGCAACAGATGGAAAATAGTAGAACTTTTTATATAAATTACTGTTTTTATGTTAAAGGAGCCACAAAATGATTATCTGCCGTCGCCCTCCGTGGTGTAATGGTTACCATGCTAACTTCATATACCCAAGGTCGCGGCGGTGGACGATGGATTTTTTCGGGTGTAAAAATCTTTAGCATGGCTTACTTCGGAAGGGCAGTAAAGCCGTTGGTCCCGTGTCATAGATTTACGGCACATAAAAGAACCTCAAGCCTGAAAGAGAGGCCTCTGCGCAAAATTAAGCGGTCTTTCACGCCCAAATTAGAATGGGACGCTGAGAACCACAGTAGTTAAAGAGCGTCCATAAATAACACGCCATTTTTCCTGATTATCTGCCCATGTATAATGAACGAGACAGCTCAAGTCAAATCACAGAGAAGGCATGGCAAATTAGCGACCGTTAATGAATCGTGAACGAATCGTGTGAATCGATTCATATTGAACGAACGAATCGTTTGAATCGATTACTGAAAATAAATCGCTCGACCCACACAAAAACATCATCATCTTCATCAAACACAAGTAGGTACATGGAAAAATGGAAATTGGAATGGTCGTCAACTAATGGTAAACTCTCTAGCTGCACTAAACCTTCTCTACATTGCCGAACTCTCAAAAGAAGAGATCAAGTGATGATCACTTGAATCAGATTCGGTCACTCCAAACTGACTAAGGAATAACCTCCAAACTGTACGAGCCTCTAACCATACACGACATGCTTCTAGACTGTCTACTGCACAGTAGAAGAAGGAAAGAAGCCGGCATTTCCATTCTTCCTAATGCGGTTAACACACACAACATGCTGAACAAGAAGCTATAGTTTATAATGCATACACAGCTTTCTCATTTATTGTAAATGTAAACATATCTGTAACAATGTGCGGTTGGAAATCGATATACGATGTATTTATGATTGATCGGTCGTGATAAGACCTTGTCAAAACCACCTTAAATAAACATTAATTAAAATAATTGTCAAGAGTTGGGTTGAGCGATTCATTTCCAGCAATCGAATCGTCGCCATGCCTTCTCTTGTTTGACTTATACACATGGATGCTAGTCATATGGTAGCTCCTTTAGCATAAAAACAGTAATTTATATAAACATCTGATGTGTTCCATTCACATGTCTTTCTCTATATCCCTGCAACAAATTATTCTTAAAAAGCTTATACTTCTATTTACTTTATGCTAATCAGAAAAAAATAACAGAAATAGTCTTATTACTTGCTTCCTTGTAAGTAGAAGCCTAATAAGAGTGTACCATAGGGTAAACTGATAGTCAAAAGCTGGTTGCCTTGTCACTGAAGTTACTTTCTATGGATTGCAGTTGACAAATTCCTATATGAGAAAGGTATATCTTTGTTTTTCATAGCGGAAACCAAAAACAAGGAACGTCTCAAAAACGATGAACGCCAAGAAAAAAATGTACATAGCATAAATTGTGTGTTTTAACGTGATCTATATTTCTTGTGTAGTAAGTTCTTGTCCATCTCTTAAGGTTTAGCAGTTATTCAAAATTCCGTAAAATTCATCCAGAATAAACTACTCTTCAGAGGCTATTACCAGAAAATTCAAGATATACATTTTATTTGTCAGGTAATGTCTTTAATATATGCTATTTTAATCAAAATCGTTAGAGCCATTTTTGAAAAAATCAAACTTTTCGAAAAAAGTTCCATGTAAAGGGTAGTTGGGGGTGGGGGGATTTTTCTCAAAATCTTCGTGTCGCATCCCTGAAAGACACTAAATTTAAATACCAAGTTTGGTATGTTACCGACTTTTCGTTTTTGAGTTATCGTGTTCACAGTCACACGGACACATGGACACACACACACACACACACACACACAAACGGACCTTTTTGTAAAAATGCTTTTTTTGGATACTGGAGACCCTAAAACATATATTTCCGATGAAATCTCGGTATCGAATTTTTGGGTGGAATACAATACTTCTCTATCCTATATACATTGTACATACGGGGCTAGAGAAAGTGAAAAAAAACGTTCTACTCTTTTCCATCGATTGCAAACATATTTGGTAAAACTTCCTCCATTATTCGAAAAAAAAAACATAAAAGGTTTTGCTTCAGTCTAAAATTGACTACTAAAATTCGACTGCATGGTGGTATTGTGTAATGTTAATACGCAGAGTAGTTATTATTCATCACTGTCGTGTAATTTTTACTTTGTCTAAACGTGCTATGTATATAGTGTATAGAGAAAGTATTCTACTTCAAGCTACATACTGAGTTCCTTATTAAGTAGAAGAAAAATAACGGAATACACTAGGCTAAACCGACAGTCAAGTGTTTTAAAATGTGGTTGCTATGGGATTGTAATCCGTTTCTTTGCGTTGCCAGGAGTTGACTAGTTCCCGTATGAGAAAAGTATTTTAAAACTGAAACCAATAACAAAGAATATCTCGAAAACGGTCAACTCTACGAAAAAAATATAAATGACATAAATTGGGTGTTTTACGGAGATCTACAATTTTTGTCTATCTTTTACGGTATATCATTTATGCAAAATTAAAAAAAAATCATCCACAATATAGAAGTCTTCAGAAATTATCCCAGAAAATTCAAGATATTCATTTTACTTGTCATGTAAACATCTTAAATATGAGAGATTTTAATCAAAATCTTAAAAGCAACTTTTGAGAAGATCAAAATTCTTCATGTCGCTTCCTTGGAAGACACCAACCAAACTTAAATAATATGTTTGGTTTTTAAGTCTTTACGTTTTTGAGCTATGCTGCCACACCCACACACACACACACACACACACACACACACACACACACACACACACATTCGGTTTCGAATTTTTGAGTGCAAAACAATACCTTCTCTATACACCATGTACATTGTACCTACGTGTAGAGAAAGCTATATATACAACAATTGTATGTTTTAAGGAAATCTACATTTTTGAGTACAAAGTTTCTTTTCCTATTTTTTACGGTTTATTAGTTATGCAAAATTAAAAAAAAGTAATCCAGATATAAGAGGTCTTCAGAGGCTATTACTAGAAAATACAAGATGTATATTTTCTTATTAAAATATCTTAAATATAGAGATTTTAATAAAAATCATTAAAGACATTTTCGAATTCTATTCCATGTAAAGGGTGATTTGGGGTGGGGCTTTTTCTTGAAAATCTTCGTGTCTCAGTTTTGTAAGATACTGAAGTTAAATATCAAATTTGATATTTCGTGTTTGAGTTATGCTGCACCCCCCCCCACACACAGACACACACTGAAGCTACACACAAACACATACATTTTTCTAAAAATGCTTTTTTTTTTGTTTCAGGTCGTCATAAAACATGTATTTCCAGTGGAATCTCGGTATCGAATTTTGGGATGGTAAGTCTCTGTCTATTTCTTATAGTTTACTAGATATGAAAAATTCCCTTAAATTCATCCTGAAATTTTAAGACATACATTTTATTTGTCATGTAAGTATCTTAAATATAAGAGATTTTATAGAAATTTGTTAGAGCCATATTTAAGAAAATCTAAAATGTTTTCCATGTAATTGGAGATGTGTAGGATTTTTTTGTTGAAAATATTCATGTCGCATCCTTGGTAGATACTGAACTTAAGTAGCAAGTTTGGTATTTAATGGACTTTTCGTTTTTGAGCTAAGCTGCCCACAGACACACACACACATGCATTTAAACATGTATTCCCGGTTAAATCTCGATATTGAAGATTCGGGTGCTACACAGTATGTACATAGCACGCGTAGAGAAGTAAAAAGGTTCCAAAGCGGTCAACTAACTGCGTATAAATGAAAATTTTTCAGCGAGAAGATAATTTTCACAAAGTTTAAGACCAACTGTGAAGTCCAGCACATCCAAGGCCTCCTGCTCAGGAGACAAAACACTGTGCAGTCGAAGGGTTTCCCAGCAAGTTGGAGCAAGTTGCAAGCCATCAAACTCCAGGACAAGCCCACAAGGGGCTTTGTGGGAGGGCCAAGTAAAATCCCGGAAGACCGATGCTATGTCCTGGTATTAAAAAAGGATAATCTTGCACGGGAGACACTTCCCCCACCCTAGGGATTAGGACACACTAGGAAAAGCTTGCCCCTTTCGCAGGCAATTCACTGCATTCTTTGCATTTCGTTCACTTACTTGGTCTAGCCCTCATATTTTCAGTAATTTTCTAAATTAGCAACCGCGTTCTTTCTTAACTGAGGTTTTACTTCATTAAGTTGCAACGATGCTAGAAAAAAACTCTGATGTGTTCCATTCACATGACTTTCTCTACATCTCTGCAACAAATTATTATTAAAAAGCTAATGCTTTTATTTACTTCATGCTAATCGTGAAAAATTAGCAGAATTAGTCTTATTACTTGCTTCCTTGTAAATATAAGCGAAATAAGGGAGTACCATAGGTTAAAGTGATAGTCAAAAGGTGGTTGCTATGTGACTGAGGTTCCTATATTTGTATGGACACGAGTTGACGAATTCCTGTTTGAGAAAAGCATAAGGTTTTCAAAGCTGAAACTAAAAACAAAGAATATCTTAAAAAACGATCAACTCCACAAAAAATGTATATAACATAAATTGTGTGTTTTAATGTGTGGTAAGTTTTTGTCCATCTTTTACGGTTTAGCAGTTATGCAAAATTCCGTAAAATTCTTCGAGAATAAAGTAGTCTTCAGAGGCTATTCCCAGAAAATTCAAGCAATACATTTTATTTGTCGTGTAAATATCTTAAATATTTGACATTTTAATCAAAATATTTAGAGCCATTTTTGAGGTGGATTTTCTTGAAAATCTTCGTGTCACATCCCTAGAAGATACTAAACATAAATATGAAGTTGTTTTTTCTGAATACTCGTATTCACATACACACAAACACACACACGGAAACTTTTCTTAAAATGTTCTTTTCGATACAGAGGACCCTAAAACGTGTATTTCCAGTGAAATGTTGGTATCAAATTTTTGAGTGGAATGCAAAACCTTGTCTACTTATGTACTAACTATAAGTAGAGAAAGAAATATACATCGTTATTAATAATATCTGATGGAAAAGGCTATTTCAATATCTCGATCGCTTTTAAAACTGTTTAGTGAAATCGTCACATCTGAAGACTAGAGTATAGAGTATCTGCTACTCACAGGAAGTATCTTTTCTCAGCCACCTGTTGTGATTACTTTCTAGCTCTACGCACGCACGCACGCATAAATACTGGTGTTTATTTTGTAAACAAACCAAGAAAGTTGCTCTGCAGTTATATTTACATGTTTCAGGCTTCACTTCATTGTGCGTTCTTTGCTAACAATATATTTTCCGTCGTTGATTTAATGACCGTTGAAAAGGGAAAGTACAAGCCCTGAAAGCTAATATTATACTCTCCCCCCCCTCGGAATCACGAGAATCCTTTACAAAAGGCCCTCATTTTACGGTTTATTCACCTCGTCATAAAGTGATTACTTAAAACGGTCTTTTGATGAATGTATTTGTCGTTAGATGAAATAGCTTGTCTCTTGCGTGCCTTGACATTGTGCCTGGTTGTGCCTGGTACTGCGGTTTGCTTGTTGCCGAATTTCCGGCGATATGTCCTTCAAACCTCTCAATGTGCATATATTGACATTTGCCTCTCTCTCTCCATATTTATTACTGAATTCTCTACATATCTATAACAAATTATTATTAAAACACTTATTCTTCTATCTGACCCATACTAATTCCGATAAATATTAGTCACCCTCCGTGGTGTAATGGTTAACTTGCTAGCTTCATATACCCAAGGTCACGGATTTTTTTTTTCTTTTTAATATAAAAAAAATACACTTCCGGAGGCTTGTCAGGACTCCGGCGCTGTATTCTTTTTTTCTCCATTTTTTCCAGTTTTCTATATTTCCTTAGTAGACTTTATCATTCTTAACGTTTTCCTTTTACATTTACAAACACAGTAACACCCATGCCCAAGGTGGGACTCGAACCCACGGTCCTGTGCACCACGAAGCGCCAAAGCGAGACACTTTAGCGAGCGTGGCCACCGGCATCGGCAGGATTCAAACCTGGCGGAGGACGATGGATATTTTCGGGCGTAAAAATCTTTAGCATGGCTTCCTTCGGAAGGGAAGAAAAGCCGTTGGTCCCGTGTCGTAGATTTACAGCATGTAAAAGAACCTCAAGCGTGATAGAGAGGCCTCTGAGCAAAATGAAGGGATCTTTCACACCCAGTTTAGAATGGGACGCTGAGAAACACAGTTGTTAAAGAGCGTCCATAAATATTAGCAGATGTGGTCTTATTACTGCTTTCTTGTACGTAGTAAGGAAATAAACGAATACATTACACTAAAACAATAGTCAAGTCTTTTAAAAGCTGGTTGCCATGTGATTGAAAGCCGCTTCTATGCATTGCGAAGAGCTAAAAGATTCACGTTTGAGAAAACTAAGAATGAATGAATAAATAAGTATATTAATTGACGTAACAATATTGTACACTGAACTTCAACAATCGCACGGGTCCACAGACCGTACGTGATTTTGTAATACACACTAAAAAGCAATATTAAAACATAATATCTGAGAAGGCTGACAATAGTAAACAACTGAGGGGGATAAGAACAACTGAACAAAAATGACTACAATGTTTTACATACATATATGTTGTCTTACTTAGATGATTGTTGTGTTATGGTTTTATAATTGTGTATATATTTCTTTTAAGTGTATTAATATTTTATAAGACGGTAGATTTATGTTTCTGAATAAGGTGTACTCTGTGCTGTAAATTTAAATGAGAAAACTAATAACAACGAGTATATCAAAAATGGTAAAGTTCACGAAAAATATTTATGACATAAATTTTGTGTTTTAAGGAGATTTACATTTTTTGAGCAGCAAGTTTTTGTCTACCTCTTACGGTTTACCACCTATACAAAACTCAACAAAATCTATCTGCAATGAAGAGCTCCTCAGAGGCTATTTGAGAAAATTCAAAATTTACATCTTATATTGTCACAAAAAATCTTGAATATACAGTATTTTCATTAAAATCCTTAGAGCAATTTTTGAGAAAATCAGCATTTTTGAAAATGTTTTACATGTAAAAGATAGTTTGACACAGAGGAATATTTCTAAAAATCTTCGTGTCGCATCCTTGGATAATACTAAACTTAAATACCAAGTTCTGTAGTTTTCCAAATTTTCTTTTGACTTTCTCTACACGTACTATGTATATAGTGTTTAGAGAATGTATTGCATTGCACCCAAAAATTCGATACCGAGATTTCACCGAAAATACATGTTTTGGGTCCCCCTGAATCCAAAAAAAGCATTTTTATAAAAAGGTCCCTGTGTGTGTTCATCGAAATAGACTATTAATAATTTATAATATATAGGAAGGGAGATTATTTCAGGTATGATTATAATAATTACATTGGTTCTCAAATGGTAGATGACACATTTGACCATGTTTATTTACCGAAAACTTTTTTTCTTCCTTCACTACTTCCTGAACTATGATATGGCCGACCGTATCTACACCCAATGTGCAAATATCGATGGCAACAATAGAAATAGAGAACACTTATTTTATTTCAGCTCTAATAAGTGACAATTGAAAGGGAAACAAACATTTTATTTGAGGTTATTGTACTCATCTCATACATAAGAAATACAAATAATTGTTGTTTTCACTTCCTTTTTCAATAAATGCATTATGAACTGGATAAGGCTTTAAATAAACATTGTAACTGAAGATTGTAGCCTTTTTACCAATAACCAAAACAGGAGATTAAACAAACGAACGTCAGGTGCGACAAAATTTAAGAGAAATGAACATCAACTGCGATAAGATTTTTCGACCATATCGCTCCAGTCGGATGACCGCGATTGGTATAAATTGCCAAATCTCGGTCATTTCATTGGCGCTTTAATAGCAGAGTTAAATTTTCAAAGAAAGGTACTTTACCAATCCATTTTACCTTGATTCCAAAGTCAATACTTCAAGTGTTTTATTCTTAAAATACATCCTTTTCCGAATATTTCACAAGCCTCTGGAAAGCCACCGATCGATACAGCAGCATTCACTTGTTTCCGAAACCATAGAAACCAGACAGAAATTGCTGTACATTTCTGGTAACGTCATAACAAACCAATAAAATGCACCAACCGCTGAATTGGGACAATTCGGAGCAATTTACAAATTTAAACTGACTTTATATTAGGAAAATCGCTCTCTAGAAACAATAGATTCTAGGGTCAAGTACAGCACTACAGTTTCTGCTAGTGCGGTAGATTGCGTTTCTTTTATCGATGTTCTTCTATTTAATCCCATGTAAGCTTCTAAAGACAAAGGAACCTCGCAGTTGAGTTTATCTAGATGAGAACAAACGAACAGCTAGTTTCCTAACTGGTTATTGTTTTTACTTTTTCTACGCGTACTATACATTGGTATAGTAGGTAGAGATATCCAGACTTCTTCGGAGGTATATATTCTGAGGTCCCCTGAATCCAATATATATATTAATCCATTATGCGTGTGTACCTTATAACTCAAAGGAAAAGCCGGTTAAATACCAAATTTATTATTTAAGTTTAGTATCTTTCAAGGATGCGACATGAGGATTTTCAGAAAAATCTCCGTATCTCAAACAACCCTTTACTTGGAAAATTTTTCGAAATTTTCGATTTTCTAAAAATAGCTAACGATTTTTTTTAAATTCCATAGGTATACTAAATATATATTTACATGGAAAATAAGCTGTATATCATGAATTTCTTGGAAATAAGCCTGAAGTACTCTTCATTCTGAATGACTTTTGCACAATTGGTAGACCGTAAGACTTGGACAAAAAAATCTGATATGTTCCATTCACATGTCTTTCTCTATATCTCTGCAACAAAGTATTGCAATAAACTTATGCTTCTTTTTACTTCATACTAATCGAGAAAAAAATCAGCAAAAATAGTCTTATTACTTGCTTCCTTGTAAGTAGAAGAGAAATAAGGGATCTTATTGGTTAAAGTGATAGCCAAAAGTTGGTTGCTATGTGACTGAACTTCCTTTATTTATATGGACTGGAACTGCTAAATTCCTGTATGAGAAAAGTATGTCTTTTAAAGCTTAAAACAAAGAGTATCTCAAAAACGATCATCTCCACGAAAAAAATGTGTACAAAATATATTGTGCGTTTTAAGGTGCTCTAAAATTTTTATTGTAAGATTTTCTCCATCTCTTACGGTTTAGCAATTATACAAAAATCCTTAAAATTCATCCAGAATAAAGTAGTCTTCAGCGGCTATTCCCAGAAAATTCAAGATATACATTTTATTTCCCGGTAAATATCTTTAATATACGAAATATTAATCAAATTCGTTAGAACAATTTTTGAGAAAATAAAAATTTGCGAAAAAAGTTCCATGTCAAGGGTGGTTGGGGTGGGGGGATTTTTCTCAAAACCTTCGTGTCGCATCCCTGGAAGATACTAAACTTAAATACCAAGTTTGGTATTTTACCGACTTTTCATTTCTGAGCTATCGTGTTCACAGACACACGGACACACATACACACACACATGGACCTTTTTTCCGAAAATGCTTTTTTTAAATAAAGGGGACCCTAAAACATATATTTCCGGTGAAATCTCAGTATCAAATTTGGGTGGAGTGCAATACCTTCTCTATACACTATGTACATACTGCGTATAAAGAAAGTAAAAATAGATAAAAATGTAGATTCTGTGAAAAAACAATATATGTAATACAGCTTTTTTATAGAGCTAACCATTTCAGGTATATTCCTTTTGTTATTGGTTTCATCTTAAAGTTCTTGTCAGAGGGTAAGAACTCATATGTTTCATCTCTCTTCTGTTTTACTACTGATAAAGTAAGAAAATTGCATTTCAATGACAATCGCATAACGACAGCTTTTAAAAGGTTTAACTGTTGTTTTAGCTTCCCATATTTCTCTTCTAATTATAAGAAACTACGTAATAAGACAATTTATAGAAATAATTATCTGGATTAAATTATGTAACCCAAAAGAATATATTTAGTAAGAATAGTTTGCTTGCAGAAAAGATAGAAATATACATGTGAATGTAGTATATACTATTTACTTTCTCTATACGTATTATTTACATAGTGTATAGAGAAGGTATTGGACTCAACCAAGTAATTCGTTACCGAGATTTCACAGGAAATATATGTTTTACGGTCCCCTGTATCAAAAAAAAATATATTTTTTCAGAAAAAGGTCCGTGTTTGTGTGTATCCGTGTGTCTGTGAACACGATAACTCAAAAACGAAAAGTCGGTAAAATACCCAACTTGGTATTTAAGTTTAGTATCTTCCAGGGATGCGACACGAAGATTTTCAGAAAAATCCCCCCAACCCAAACTATCCTTTACATGGAACTATTTTCAAAAATTTTGATTTTCTAAAAAATGGCTCTAACGATTTTGATTAACAAATCGTATATTAAAGACATTTACCTGACAAATAAAACGTATATTTTGAGTTTTCTGGGAATAGCGTTTGAAGAATACTTTATTCTGGGTCGATTTTACGGAATTTTGCGTAGCTGCTAAACCGTAAGAGATGGACAAAAACTTACCGTACAAAAAATGTAGAGCACTTTAAAACACACAATTTATGTTATATACATATTTTTCGTGGAGTTGATTGTTTTTTTAGATATTCCTTGTTTTTGGTTTCAGCTATAAAATACATACTTTTCTCATACAGAATTTTGTGAACTCGTGTCCATACAAACAAAGGAACTTCAGTCACATAGCAACCAGCTTTTGACTAGCACTTTAACCTATGGTACTCCCTTATTTCGCTTCTATTTCTTTTCCCGATTAGCAGGAAGTAAATAGAAGCATAAGCCTTTTAAAAATAATTTATTGCTGAGATATAGAGAAAGTCATGTGAATGGAACACAATCAGATTTTTTCAATAAACTTGCAAGCAGTTTCTTCTTTTATCTAGAGATAAGTTGTAGTTTGAGTTTGAGTTGTACTCAATAAGAATATTTTGGAATAAAATAACAATGATTAGGCTATATGGACACGAAGAATAATATTTCTAAAATCCCATTAGTCTTGACGTATATTTGCACCGAAATTACTACAACTTGAAGTCCAGATTATAAATTTAAGACTCTTTGTATTACTGCATTATATTATTTTGGCTTAGCAAAGCAAGACTGCAATAAATGTGTCTATTAGAACTTCCGCCATTATGTACGGGAATATCACCTCGCGCTGATGTTCAGAGAGAAAACAAATACACGTGGGTGTGATAAAAATCTAATATATCCTATTCCCATAACTATCTCTACATCTTTGCAAGACATTATTGATGCTTAAAAAACTTATGCTTATATTTACTTCATTCAAACCGAAAAATAATTAACATAGTGTAAATACTTACTTCCTTGTAAGTAAAAGCGAAATAAGGGTTAAAGTGATAGTCAAAAGCTGGTTACTATGTGACTCCCGTATGAGAAAAGTACGTCTTTTATAACTGAAACCTATAACAAGGAATATCTGAAAACGACCAACTCCACCTCAAAAATGAATAAAACATAAATTGTGTTTTATCGTGATCTACATAAGTTTTTGTGTGTCTCTTAAAGTTTACAAGTTATGCAAAATCCACTGAAAATTATCCAGAATAGGTTTTTAGAGGCTATTTCCAGAAAATTAAAGACATACATTTTATTTGGCATGTAAATATCATAGATATAAGAGATTTTAATTAAAATCGTTAGAACCATTTTTGAGAAAATCAACATTTTCGAACTTTTTTTCCATGTAAAGGGTAGTTAGGTTGGGGAGGTTTTCTTGAAAACTTTCGTGTCCCATCCTTGAAAGATACCAAACTTAAATATCAAGTTTTGTATTTACGGAGTTTTGTTTTTGAGCTATGCTACCCACACACACACACGCGCGCGCGCACCTTTTTCCAAAAGTCCTTTATTTCAATTCAGGGGGACGCAAAATACATATTTCCGGCGAAATCTCGGTATCGAAATTTTGGGTGCAATACAATATCTTCTCTATACACTATGTACATAGTACGTGTAGAGAAAGTAAAAACGATTAAAATGCAGAGATATTGAGTTCCAATTGGTTCGAATTTCACGCGCCGATGTACTGGATTAGCCACTTCCTATGATCACGTCACGTCACGAAATAGTCACAATAAATTGGGATAATTTAAATTGATTTTTACATCAGGGAAATCGTTTTCTAGATACAATAGATTTCAGTCTCAAGTACGAGCAGCTAACGTTTCTGCTGATACGGTAGATTGCGTTACTTTTCTCGATGCTCAGATTTAATCCCATATAAGCTTCTAAAGAAACAAAGCAACCTCGCGGTTGTTATGACAACAGCTTGCGACTAGAGGGAAATGACTTGATCTAGAAAAAACAAATGAATAATGAGATTCCTAACGTGTTTTCTTTTTTTTTCACGTACATCTTCAGCCAGGTATAAGGTTAAATCTTTGCTCTGACTGGATCCAAGCGGCGGAAATTCAATTTACTTCACTCTGCACTCTACACAAAGCAAGGGTATAGGAGGCACACTATGTTAGTGAATAGCTAACGAAATTATGAGAAAACAGGCGGAACTGTTGAATGAATCTGCCACTAAAACATTAATCGCATTATCCCCGCCGTTTCACTCGGTTAACAAACTTAGAAGTACGTTAGATACTTTGCCACTGAGGCTGTTAAACGCTACATCTGATACGTAAAAACTCCTGGTAATGCAAGTTAGGGATATGTTCTACATGAATTCTATGTTAGCAAGTTCACTTCAGCGTTTCAAACTGTGTTAGTGTTGCTCGTGTAGTGCATAGGAGACCTGGGAAAAGTTTGTTGTAACACATCATTTAGAATGTTCCTACTTCAAAATAAAAGTACATTTAAAACTCACACGTAGTTTAAAAACTACAAAACATTTCCTGTATGCGAAACATACGTGAAACTTTTATTTATTCCATTCACATGACTTTGTCTACATCTACGCAACAAATTATTGTTAAAAAGCAAATTCTTCTATTTACTCCATGCTAATCGAGAAAGAATAGGCAGAAATGGTATTATTAGTTGCTTCCTTATAAGTAAAAGAGAAATAATGGAGCACTATTGGCAGGAGCGATAGTCAATTCTTTTACAAGCTGGTTGGCATGTAGTTAAAATTCGTTTCTTTGCAGGATCAGGAGACAAATCCTCGTATGAAAAATTCTGATGTGTTCCATTCACATTAATTTATCTATATCTGTAACAAATTATTGTTAATAAGCTTATTCTTTTATTTATTTCATGCTAGTCGAGGAAAGTTAGCAGAAATAGTCTTATTTCTTGCTTTATTGTAAGTAGAAGCGAAATAAGGGAGAAGTATAGGTTAAAGTGAAAGCCAAAAGTTGGTTACTATGTGACCGAAGTTCGTTTATTTGTATGGACACGAGTTGGCAAATTCCTGTATGAGAAAAAGTATTAGTTTTTCAAAGCTGAAACCAAAAACAAGGAATATCTCAAAAACGATCAACTCCACGAAAAAAATGTATATAACATAAATTGTGTGTTTTAACGTGCTCTATATTTTTTGTATGTTAAGTTTTTGGCCATCTTTTACGGTTTAGTAGTTATACAAAATTCATCCAGAATAAAGTAGCCTTCAGAGGCTATTCACAGGAAATTCAAGATATACATTTTATTTTTCGGATATATATTTTAATATGCGATATTTTAATCAAAATGTTAAGAGTCATTTTTTAGAAAATCAAAATTTTCGAAAAAAGTTTCTTGTAAAGGGTAGTTGGGACTGGGGGGATTTTCTTGAAAAGCTTGGTGTCCCATCCTTGGAAGATACCAAGTTTGGTTTTTAACGGACTTTTCGTTTTTGAGGTATGTTGCCCACATACACACACACACACACATACACACAGACACAGACACACACGGATATTTTTCTAAAAACACTTCTTTTTTATTCAGGAGGTCTCAAAACCTATATTTCCGGTGAAATCTCGGTATCTTCTCTATACACAATGTACATAATACGTATAGAGAAAGTAATAAGTATTTTAAAACTGAAAGGAGTAACAAGGAATATCTCAAAAATGGTGAAATCTAAAATAAATGTATATAACATAAATTGTGTATTTTAATAAGCTCAACTATTTTTTTTTTTTGTTTTTGTTAAGTAAGCTTTTGTGTACTTCTTAGGATTTACCAGTTATGGAAAATTCCGCAAAATACATCCAGAATAACATGCGTTCCCAGAAAATTCAAGATATACATTTTATTTGTTGGATAAATATCTTTAATATACGATATTTTAATCAAAATCGTTAGAGCCATTTTTTAGAAAAACAAAATTTTCGAAAAAAGTTCCATGTCAAGGGTAGTTTGGGGTGGGGAGATTTTTCTCAAAATCTTCGTGTCGCATCCCAGGAAGATTCTAAACTTAATACCAAGTTTGGTATTTTACTGACTTTTCGTTTATGGGTTATCATGTTCAAAGACACACGGACACACGTACACAATGACACACGGGCACACGGACACACACACACAAACACACTCACACGGAACTTTTTCTGAAAATACTTTTTTTGGATACAGCGGACCCTAAAACATATATTTCCGGTGAAATCTTGGTATCGAATTTTTTGGTGGAGTGCAATACCTTCTCTATACACTATGTACATATTGCGTATAGAGAAAGTAAAAATGTATATAACATAAATTGTGTGTTTTAACAAGATCTATGTTTTTGTGTGGTAAGTTTTTGTCTATCTCTTACAGTTTACCAGTTGTCCATATTTCGGTAAAATTTATCCAGAAAAAAGATATCTTCAGAGGCTATGCTCAGAAAATTTAAGATATACATTTTATTTGTCATGAAAATATCTGAAATGTGAAATATTTTAAGAAAAATTGATAGGCATTTTTGAGAAAAACAAAATTTTCCAAAATTTGTCCATGCAAAGGGTACTTGGGATAGGGTGGTTTTCTCAAAAATCTCTGTGTCAAATCCTTCGAAGATATTGAAGATAAATAACAAATTTGGTATTCAAGAAACTTTTCGTTTTTGAGCTTTGCTGGCCACACACGGACACACACACATGGACATTCTTCTAAAAATGCTTTTTTTATTATTCAGCCAGTCCCAAAAAATGTATTTCCGGTGAAATCTCGGAATCGAATTTTTGAGTACAAAACAATACCTCCTCTATACAATATATACATGGTATGTTTAGAGAAAGCAGGTAACTTATTCAAAACGCGCACGTAATTTTAAAGGTACAAACATTTTACTGTATGTGAAATATACAGCGTAAACTTCTGCTATTTACTTCATGCTAATCGAGAAAAAATAGTAGAAGTTGTCTTATTACTTGCTTGCTTGTAAGTGGAAGCAAAATAAGGGAATATCATAGATTAAAGTGATAGTCAAAAGCTGGTTGCTATGTAACTGAAGTTCCTTTGTATGGACAAGAGTTGACAGATCCCTGTATGAGAAAAGTATAGCTTTTTCAAAGCTGAAACCAAAAACAAGGAAAAACGATCTGCTCCACGAAAAAATGTATACAACATAAATTGTGTTTTAATGTGCTCTACATTTTTTGTGTGTTAAGTTTTTGTCCATTTCTATCGGTTTAGCAGTTATGCAAAATTCTGTAAAATTCATCCAGAATAAAGTAGTCTTCAAATGCTATTTCCAGAAAATTCAGTATATACATTTTATTTGTCAGGTAAATATCGTTCATATACGATATTTTAATCAAAATCGTTAGAGCCGTTTTCAAGACAATCAAAATTTTCGAAAAAAGTTCCACGGAAAGAGTAGTTCGGGAGGGGGGATTTTTTTGAAAATCTTTGTGTGGCATCCCAGGACGATACCAAACCTATATACCAAGTTTGGTATTTTACCGACTTTCATTTTTAAGTTATCATCTTCACAGACATACGGACATACACACGTACCTTTTTTTAAAAATGCTTTTTCTTTTGGATACAGGGGACCCTAATACATATATTTCCAGTGAAATCTCGGTATCAAATTTTTGGTTGGAGTACAATTCCTTCTCTATACACTATGTACATAGTACGTATAGAGAAAGTAATACAATTTTTCTTAATGTTCATGTCAAGTGGCATGGAGTAGATAGAAGCAAGCTTTTGTAAGGAAATTCTTTCACAGAATGGAGAAAGTCATGCGAATGGAATACATACGATTTCTTCATAACCTCTACGAATGTTGTCAAATGCAAACAAGTGAATTTGATAATAACAAAAGCAGTTTAACACAGCAACGGATAAAGCAGTTTTTATGCTCATTTTGTGTACGCTTTAAGAAACAGCTGATGCATACAAAGTCGATAAAGTACAGCAGCTTTTCGCTGTACAAAGGAAAGAGAAAATGAACCGAAGAGATGCACACTGACGCCTAGAGCTAGACAACAAACAAGAAAATTGAACGAAATCTAACAAGACGATTAGAGAGCATCCTTACTTTGTAAAACAGAAATGTTACCTATTTGTTTTCTCTATAATACATGTTTTATTTTTGTAACTCAGCGAAGTTGACTTAGACAGAAGAATATAAATAAATTTATACATGAAATGCAAGAGAGAGTTAGAGAAACACTACTTCAAAAATCCTCTGATGTGCTACTCTCACATGTGTTTCTCTACCTATTCTTCAAAAATATTCTTGAAGAAGCTTAACCTTCCATTTTAATCTAGATAAACATTAGATGGATATTTTTATTTTCTCTACACAAATTATGTACATAGTATATAGAGAATGTATTGCATTCCACCCAAAAATTTGATACCGAGATTTCATTGAAAAATATATATTATGGGACCCCCTGAATCCAAAAAAATCATTTTCAGAAAAAGGTCAATGTGTGCGACTTTGTGTCTGTGGACAGCAAAGCTCAAAAACGAAAAGACGAAAAGACCGATGAACACCAAACTTGGTATTTAAGTTTAGTATCTTACCAGGATGCGACACGAAGATTTTCAAGAAAATCCCCCACCCCCAACTACCCTTTACATGAAACTTTTTTCGAACATTTTTATTTTCTTAAAAATGGCTGTAATGATTCTGATTAAAATATCGTACTTTAGATATTTACCTGACAAATAATATGTTTTAATTTTCTGGGAAAAGCCTCTGAAGACTTATTTATTCTGGATAAATTTTACGGAATTTTGCTGACTACTAAACCGTAAGAGATGGACAGAAGCTTACTACATAAAAAATGTAGAGCACGTTAAAACATATAATTTATGTATATACATTTGTTTTCGTGGTGTTGATCGTTTTCTAGATATTCCTTGTTTGCGGTTTCAGCTGTGAAAAAATTATACTTTTTTCATACAGGAATTTGCTCTTGTCCATACAAACAAAGGAACTTAAATTACATAGCAACCAGCTTTTGACTATAACTTGAACCTTATTTCGCTTCTGCTTACAAAGAAGGTAGTAATAAGATTATTTCTGCTAATATTTCTCGATTAGCATGAAGTAAATAGAAGCATAAGCTTTTTAAGAACAATTTGTTGCAGAGATGTCGAGAAAGTCATGTGAATGGAGCACATCAGATTTTTAGAAAAATGTCAGTGTGTGTGTGTTTCTGTGGACAGTATAGCTCTAGAACTAAAAGACGGTTAAAAACCAAACTTGATATTTAATTTTGGGATCTTCCACGATTCGACACAAAGATTTTCAAGAAAATTACATGAAAAACACATTCAAAAATTTGTTTTGTTAAAAATAGATGTAACGATTTTGATTAAATTGTCTTATATTTAAGATATTTTCATGACAAATAAAATGTATATCTTCAATTTTCTGGGAATAGCCTCTGAAGACATGTTTGTTCTGGATGAATTTCGCGGAATTTTGCACAACTGGTAAACCGTAAGAGATAGCAAAAGCTTGCCTCACAAAAAATTTAGAGCTTGTTAAAACACACACTGTATGTTGTATAGCTTTTTTCGTGAGGTTGAACGTTTTTGATATATTCCTCGTTCTTCGTTTCAGTTTTAAAATACTTATAGGAATTTGTCAACTCCTGTCCATGGAAATAAAGGTACTTCAATACCATAGCAATTAGCTTTTAAAATATTAAAAGTCGATTTAGGAAATGGTGCTCCCTTATTTCCTTTTACTTACAAAGAAGCAAGTAATAAGACCCTTTCTGCTAATTGTTTCTCGAACATTAAGTAAATAGAAGAATAAGCTTTTTAACTATAGTTTATTGAAGAGATGTAGAGAAATTCTTATGAATAGAATACTTTAGATTTTTATTACCTATATATTTCCGATTTTCTTAAAAATTGCTCTAACGATTTTGATTATAATATCGTATATTAAAGAGATTTCCCTGAAAAATTAAAGTATAATTTGAATTTTCTAGGAATAGCCTCTGAAGACTACTTCATTCTGGATGAATTTTACGGAATCTTGTATAACTGCTAAACCGCAGGAGATGGACAAAAACTTACCGTACAAAAAGTGCAAATCACGTTAAAACACACAATTTATGTTATATGTTTTTACTTTCTCTAGCCCCATATGTACAATGTACACAGGGATAGAGAAGTATTGTATTCCACCCAAAAATTCGATACGAAGATTTGCCGGAAATACATGTTTTAGGACCCCCTGTATCCATAAAAAGTATTTTCAGAAAAAGGTCCGTGATTGTGTGTGTGTCCGTGTGACTGTGAACAAGATAACTCAAAAACGAAAAGTAGCTAAAATACCAAACTTGGTATTTAAGTTTAGTATCATCCAGGGATGCGACATGAAGATTTTGAGAAAAATCCCCGCACCCCAAACTACCCTTTACATGGACATTTTTTATTTTCTTAAAAATGGCTCTAAAGATTTTGATTAATATTTCGTATATTAAAGATATTTACACGACAAATAAAATGTATATCTTGAATTTTCTGGGAATAGCCTCTGAAGACTACTTTATTCTGGATGAATTTTACGGAATTTTGCATAACTGCAAAACCGTAGGAGATGGACAAAAACTTACAACACAAAAAATGTAGATCACGTTAAAACACACAATTTATGTTATATATATTTTTTTCGTATATTTGATCGTTTTTGAGATATTCGTTGTTATTGTTTTCAGCTTCAAAAACCTTTTCTCATACAGGTATTTGTCAACTTCTATCCATACAAGCAAAGCTTCAGTCACATAGCAACCAGCTGAAGCAAGTAATAAGATTATTTTTGCTATTTTGTTTTCTGATTAGCACGAAGTAAATAGAAGCATAAGCTTTATAACAATAATTTGTTGCAGAAATCTAGAGAAAACCATGTGAATAGGACTTCAGATTTGTTATGACAGAAACGTAGAATTTCTGGACTGAATGACTTTCTGATTACTATCCTAGTAATATATTTCCTTAGTAAGATGGCTTTAAGACGTAAGCTTCACTTGAAGAATATTCACGCGGAAGCATCTAGATCTTATGGTACTCTTATTATTTACAAGTGTATGGAATTTTCCGCGCCCAAGGCAACAAGATGTACATTAACTGATGATAGCGCCGCGACGCATGTGTTGCCTTAGATTAACGACGCACATTAAAGGGGGAACAGTCACGAGGCAATCTTAGTTAATGTTATGTGCTCAGAAGGGGAAACCCTCATCGATTATGAGGTCGGAGTGGTAACAGCGATATCTCGTCTTAGTTAATGATGACGAATACTGAATATCGTAAATACTGTTACTGCCCAAGAGTTTGAGCACTAGCTCAATCTATATGTCTACTTCCTAACAAGGTTTGGACCACCAGACCCTTCCGAGGCTGTCATCTACCCCAAGAGCTATATACACCCTCGTTCCGTCTGGCTTATAGAATAAAGCTCTTTCCATTTCTTTAATACATGTAAATGGCGTGTTAGTTATGGACGCTCTTTAACTGCTGTGGTTCTCAGCGTCCTATTCTAAATTGGGCGTGAAAACCCGCTTAATTTTGCTCAGAGGCCTCTCTATCAGACTTGAGGTTCTTTTACGTGCCGAGGCCGCGCCGTGGCCGAGTGGTTAGACCACTGGACTCTCACCTAGACGGTCGATCCCAAGCGACCGCATGTGAGATTTGTGGTGGACAAAACGGCGCTGGGGCGGGTTTTCTCCGGGTACTCCGGTTTCCCCCGCCATCGCATTCCACCGGTGCTCCATCATCATTCATGTATCATCAGTGTCACCGCCTGCGGTGCCATTAGTAGTTAAAGCGGGCGTTAAACACTACCAAAAAAAAAAAAATTTTTACGTGCCGGGACCCACGGCTTTACTTCCCACTTCTTTAATCAATTATATCACATATACAGGATGTTAATAAACTACGCCGAAATAATTTGCGACATTGTACACGTGACTGATATAAGTAATTTGAGATAGGCGATGCATGGTCCCCGGATAAACATAACGCAACTACATAGCGTTAAACGTGTGGGTATCAGGTGCTGATCAGTCGGTGTTAAAGCAAAGCAGGTTGACAAAATGCTTTAGAATGTATTTAAAACTGCTGCCCGAGTATAGACATATCGATGTTTAGCAGTTCGTTACTAGAGTTCTCAAGATATAATGTCGCATAAATCTGTAAAATCAGGAACTAATCACTTGACAGTGCGAGACTCAGCATTCATTAATAACGTTCTTAAGCCTACTTTGGAGGTGTTTTTACAACTGCTTTGGTGGCTTAATGCGTAACGCGGGAAGCTGCTATGCGAAAGGTCGAGAGTTCGATTCCTGTCATAGAGTAGCTAAATGTGTTTAATTATTATTTTTTTCATTCCTGATGAAGTGACGCGATACGTGAACGAGACCCGAACTCGGAAACTATTTTTCACTTGAAAGCCAGTATCATAACCACTACGCTAGAGAGGTACGCTGTAATACGTTCCTTCGTTTTTCGTGTTATGTTCTTGAATGGTTGATAAATTAACCAGTGGCGTACTGCACTTTAAACACTTATAGCCGTTACTTCGGCATTTCAATAACCAGGCCATAAGTCTCCTATCTCAAATTAGTTATTTAAGTAATCTACATGTTCTGTGAAAGTATTTCAGTGTAGTTCAATAACACCTATATATATTGCATTTATATAGCCTTCTTTAGCATCTAAGGTCATATCGGGGGCTTTGCATTTGAAACAACTCGTTCTCTGTGGGTTATTTTACGTTTGGTTTAAGTCATTTTACACATTACATGGAAAGTTTTTCGATACAATGACTCTAAAGGTTCTGCTTAAAATACCGTATGTTTAAGATATTCTCATTATAAAATAAACTGTATATCTTGAATTTTCTAGAAATAGCCTTTGAAAACCTGTTCATTCTGGAGACTTTCGTCTAACTGGCTAACCAAAAATGATAAGCAAAACCTTACTACTCACAAAACATAGATTTCATTAAAACACACAATTTATCATATTTACCCTTTTTTATAAGTTAACCATTTACGAGATGTTCCTTGTTACTGGTTTTAGTTTTAAAATACTTAAAGCTTTTCTTTAAAAGGAAGTTCTTATTTGTATTATATGTCTTTTGTGACACTTCTGGCTATGCACAGAACTGAATTTTAATTGTATCACACCGTGACCAATTTTTAGAGGCTTTGACAATAGCTTTAGCCTAGCGTTTTCCCTTATTTCGAGTAATTTCTGCTAATTTTTATTTCGATTAATATCATAGAGTTACTACTCGTCCCACCTTATGTTACCATTGGCAAACGCCCGCACTGTTATGTCATACACTGGACAGGCGCTTTAGAAAATCAATGTACATTAAACAAGTGTTCGAATACAGTGTTGTGGTTAATCGAACGTGTTTACACATCGTATACGATGTCCCATTACAACACAGCTGTTATTACAGTATGTGAGATATAATAAATTTGATACCTATGGCATATTGTCTAGTGTTAATGAAATAAATGAGAAGTCAAGATAGCTGTCCAGGTTTATAGCATTACATGACGGACTGTATCATGCGCTCGATCCCTGACCGCTCAATAATCTTTTAGCACGCATGGGTAGAGTGGGTAGCCTGTCTATCTCACGTTCAACAGGTTGCAAGTTTGAATCTCGCTTACGATGAGTTACCTGGATACGATTTTTTCGGGGTTTTTCCTCACCCTGAGAAGACGAATATTGAGTATCTTTAACCTTCATGGACCCCGAGATCATTTGAGCATAATTTCACCAATTTCATTCATCCTTCGATGTGACCAATTAGGTTAGATAACGTTAAGCTAGAAAAAAAACATCTTTTGCAAGGAACACCAGATTTTTCTAAACATGTATTTCCGGTGAAATCTCGGTATCAAAATTTTGGGTGGAATACAACACTTTGTCTAGCTACTATATACATAATACATGATAGAGAAAGAAATGGAACAATTTTAACAGCTCGTATGGTAAACTGCAGAATATCCCTGACCAAGTAAGGAGAATAAAGAATCAGATGTGTTCCATTCACATGTCTTTCTCTACATCTCTACAACAAATTATTGTTAATAAACTTATTCTTTTATTTACTTCATGCTAATCGAGAAAAAAATAGCAGAAAAGGCCTTATTACTCGTTTCCATAAGAGAAGGGAAATGAGAGTGTATCATAGGCTAAAGCAATAGTTAAAACTGGTTGCAGTGTGAGTGAAGTTCCTTTGTCTGTTTGGACAGGAGTTTACAAATTCCCGTATGGGATAAGTATAAGTATTTTATAGCTGAAACCAATAACTAGGAATATCTCAGAAGCGGTGAACTCCATGAAAAAATGTATATGACATAAATTGGGAGTTTTAACGAGATCTACATTTTATATTCGCTAAGTTTTTGTCTATCTCTTACGGTTTACCAGTTATGTAAAATTCCGCTAAATTTATCCAGAATAAAGAGGTCTTTAGAGGCTATTTCCAGAAAATTCAAGATATATATTTTATTTGTTTTGTAAAATCTTTAATGTATGCTATTTTAAAAAAAATTGTTCGAGCCATTTTGGAGATACTCAAAATTTCGAAAATTTGTTCATGTAAACGGTAATTGAAAAGGGGGATTTTCTTGAAAATCTTCGTGTTGTGTCTTTGGAAAATACCAAACTTAAATTTTAAGTTTGTTGTTTAACGGTATTTTCGTTTCCGGCCTATGCTGTCCACACACTATGCCAGAGAAAGTAAAAATGCTTTTTCTGGATTCAGGGGGACCCAAAACATGTACCTCCGGTAAAATCTTGGTATTGAATTTTTGGGTTGAATTACAATACCTTCTCTACACACTATGTAAGTGCATAGTACGTGTAGAGAAAGCAAAAAAAAATTAATAATAATTTTTTAGAAGAACAGATAGAGAAAGTCGTGTGTATGCAAAACAAGATTTTTCTAAAAATGCTTTCTTTGAGTTCAAAGGTCCTCAAACTTAAATATCAAGTTTGGAATTCAAGTCTTTTCGTTTTTGAGCTATGCTGTCCACACACACACACACACACACACACACACACACTCACTCACACTCACACACAGAAGGACCCAAAACATGTATTTCTGGTGAAATCTCGGTATCAAATTTTTGGGTGGAATTCAATACCTTCTCTATACACTATATACATAGTACGTGTAAAAAAAGTAAAAAGTAAAAAAAAAAATAAGTGCTGTTTTAGTTGAGAGGCCTAGAACTTATCAGTCGACCCAAGTAGCTAATATGGTAAATTGCAGAATATTCCTGACCTAGTAAGGAGATCAAAAAATGATGGAACCATCGAGAAGAATCTTACGCTGGTAATACCCCGCTAAGTGTCGTCGTCATGTTTGAAACAATTAGGGGAGGAATTCACCCCCTACTGGCTTATCTGTCCCTTGCAGCAGATTGCAGCGCTCACGTGCCCGCCCTATAACGGCGACGCTAGATAACAATCAGTCGTTTATGACATTCAGAGTCACGTACCGCCGCGCTGTTCGGCGTCACCGCATCCCTCTCCACCATTTTTGTACCCCACCTAATTATTGCGGAATAAAAGGAGTCACTTTGTGTGTTAAATACGCAAAGTGTGCTTGTGTAAGCATTTGCTTTGATGTTATTGCCTAGTTAGCGAAATGGGTTGTGAACTGGTGCAGTTTCAAACAAAAATTCTAACCCTTTGCAGCATTTATTCTAGGTTTATTGCTTTAGGGTTAGAAGGAGACGCAAAATTATGGATTTCACAGTGGGCTAATACGCAAACTAACATAAAAAGTCGGTGTGCTCCATGCACATAACTTTCTCTAGAAACTCTATAACTTTTTTTTTACTTTCTCTACCACGTATGTACAACTTACATAATGAATAGAGCAGGTATTGTATTACACCCACAAATTTTATGTCGAGATTTCTCCGGAAATATATGTTTTTGGGTTCCGTGAGTCCGAAAAAAAACATTTTTAAAAAAAGATCCGTGTGTGTCCGTCTGTAAGTGTATCTTTTTGTACAGTATGCCTCAAAAGTCCGATAAATACCAAACTTGGTGTTTAATCTCAGTATCTTTTAAGATATGACACGAAGATTTTCAAGAAAATCCCACACCTCAAACTACCCTTTAAGAAGAAAAAATTAACAAAAGTTGTTTTACTAAAAATGGCACTAACGATTTTGATTTAAAACGCGTTTTCTAAAGATATTTGCATCTCAAATAAAATGAATATTTTGAATTTTTTGGGAATAGTCTCTTAAGACCTCTTTATTCAGGACGACTTTTGTATAATAGGCAAACCGTAAGAGATATACAAAAACTTACTGCACAAGAACACTGGGCCACATTAAAAACAAACAATTAATGTAATATGCCTTTTTGTACAGTTAACCGTTTCCGAATTATTCTCGATTATTCGTTTCAATGTTAGTCACTTCAACTTTTCTCCAACGCGAAGATATCTTTCTTCTCGTTTCTAGTTTTTTTACTCCTAGTAAGCAAAAATATTGGTGTATAAATTGTTTTACATAGCTACCGGTTTTTAAAAGATGAGATTACATATCACTTTAGACTGTGCCTTTTCTTATTCCCCTTTTTCTTATAAGGAAGCTAGTAAGAAGACTAATTATGACTGCTTATGTTTATCTTGATTAGCATGATGTAGATAACAAATGAATCTTTTGAATAAATATTTATTTGCCGATCAGCTATATGACATCATGTGAATGGAACACATTAGATTTTTTTTTTTCAAAAGATTAATATTTTAGCAATAGCATGATAAAACATAACAGAATTGTCTTATTACTTGCTTCTTTTTAAGTAGAAGGAAATAAGGGAATGCAAAAGTGATCGTCAAATGTTTTAAAAGCAGGTGCAATGTAAAACAATTGAAATTCGGTTGTCTTGGCTTGCTAAGAGTAAACAAAAGAATTTAAGAGATGGATATTTTCTGCTTTGAAAAGTTTAAGTGCCTTAAAACTGAAGTCTATTAATTTGGAATATCTCGAAAACGATTAACTCTACGAATACAATGTATATGATATAAATTGAGTATTATAACGAGATCTATAATTTTTGTTTAGTAAGTTTACCAGTTACACAAAAGCTATATAGTTTTTATCGAGAATGAAGAGATCTTCAGAGGATATTCATACATTTCGTTTTTCAAATAATACCTTAAACATATGTCATTTTAATAAAAATCGTCAGCCAGTTTTGGGAAAATAACATTTTTCAAAAAATGTTCTACGTAAAGAGTAGTTGGATGGGAATGTTTTCTTAAAATTCATCTTGTGGAATTTTTGGAATTTATTAAACTTAAATACAAGTTTGGTAATTAACGGACTTTTGTTTTTGACACACAGTCAGACAGACATACAGCCATGTTTCTAAAATGTTTTTTTATGTCTCAGGGAGTATCAAAACATGTATTTCCGGTGTAATCACGATATATAATTTTTGGGTAGAATACAATCATACCTTCTCTATTCAATATATACTGTACATTAGTGCTAGAGATAAGATTCTTCTCTTTCCACTACTTCGCATGACTTTCTCTACATAAAAAGCGTATTTTTTTATTGTTTCATTTATATAGCCAACTTTAACATCTGTCGGGGACTTTCCAGTTAAAACAACTCTTTGTCTGTAGGTTCTTTTACATTGGTTTAAATCATTTTGTTTTACTCTAACACGCACACATACAAACTCCAGACTCTGTAGGGGATAGGAAATAATTCTGGCTAGAGAAAAATTCCCCGCCCCAGCCGGGAATCGAAACCGGGACACCCGGATGAGAAGTCAGCTCGCTGACCACTCGACCACGGAGGCAGTCAAAAAGTGTATTCTTCTGTCTATGTCGTGCTAATCATTAGCTTTTAAAAAAAAAACTGACTATAACTTTAGTCTAGTGTACTTATTTCTTTGCTACTTAACAAAGAAGCAAGTAAAATGGGCAATTCTGCTAAGTTTTATCTAGAATAGCATGAAGTAGATAAAAGAATAATCATTTATAAGAAAATTTCGTTTGTGGAACACCTAGAAAAAGTTGTGTGAATGAAACAAATCAGGTTTGTATAATCAAAATTTTGGAACATTTTGAGAAAATGAAAAATGTCGAAAAATATTTTACGTAAAGGGTGGATGGATTTTCTTTAAAATACCCACATCGCATTCTTGGAAGATGCTTAACTTAAACATCAAGTTTGGTATTTAAAGGAATCTTCGTTTTTGAGTTACGCTGGCCACAGACAGAAAAAGAGATAGACACACTTGGACATTTTTTTAAAAATCTGTTGTGTTTCATTCATATGAGATGATAAAAAATTAACAGAAACAGTCTTATTACTTCTTTCCTTTTAAGTAAAAGCGAAATAAGAGAGTACATTAGGTTGCTATGTGACTGAAGTTCCATTGTTTGTATGTATGAAGAGAAATTTACAAAGCTGAAACCAAAAACAAGTAGTATCTCAAAAACGATTAACTCCACGAAAAAAAAAATGTATATTTCATAAATCGTGTGTTTCAACGTGCTCTACATTTTTTATGTAGTAAGTTTTTGTTCATCTCTTACGGTTTACCAGTTATTCAAAATCCAGTAAAATTCATCCATAAATTAGTAGTGCTCAAAGGCTATTCCCATAAAATTCAAAATATACATTTTTTGGACTTGTAAATATCTTAAATATAAGAGCTTTTACTCAGAATCGTTACAGCCATTTTTGTGAAAATGGAAATTATCGAAAAACGTTCCAAGTAAAGGGTAGTTGGGGTGGCGGGATTTTTTTGAAAATCTTTGAACCCCATCCTTGAAAGATACCAAACCTAAATACCAAATTTGGTGTTTAACGGACCTTTTTCCATGAATATATTTTTTGGATTCAGGGGACTCAAAACATGTATTTCCGGTGAAATATTGGCATCGATTTTTTCTCTATACATAGTACGTGTAGAGAAAGTAAAACTTCGAAGAAAAAAAAAACCGAGCAGTCGCTTTCTAAAAGTTTGAAAATGGGAGCAGTGATGCTCAGCATGTGTAGGTTCAAATTTTGGCTTTACGCTATACATCTTTGACTAAACTTTGAGGATAAAGTTGAACAGTTAATTTACAAACCCGGGGCATCTCTCAGATATGGCAGAGACTGTACCTTGGATCTCCGAAGAATTCAAGCACCCTCCCCCCCCCCCCACTTTTCCTCGCTCATTATCCGAGCTAATGCTGCTTTCCTTTTGTCAATAGAGAACCTTCCCTAACAATTTATGTGTAGGGTTTAAGACGCTAGGGTTATTAACAAAAGAAATGTGCTTAACTAAGAACACTGTTTTCCTTCAATTCTGCCAATTTAAAGAGCAGCTTCTGAACATCACATTATCAAAAATCTGATGTGTTCCATTCACATGACTTTCTCCACATCTCTGTAACAAATTACTGTTAAAAAGCTTATGCTTCTATTTGCTCCACTCTAATCGAGACAAAACTAGCAGAAATAGTCTTATTACTTGCTTCCTTGTAAGTAGAAACGAAATAAGGGAGTACCATAGGTTAAAATGATAGTTAAAAGCTGGTTGCTGTGTGACTGAAGTTCCTTTGTTTGTATGGACAGGAGTTGACAAATTCGCGTATGAGAAAGTAAGTTTTTCAAAGCTGAAAACAAAAACGACCAAATCCAGGGAAAAAATGTGTATGGCATAAATTGTGTGTTTTAATGTGCTGAACATGTTTTGTGTGGTAAGTTTTTGTTCATTTCTTACGGTTTAGCAGTTTTGCAAAATTTCGTAAAATTCTTCCAGAATAAAGTAGTCTCCAGAGGCTATTCCCAGACAATTCAAGATATACATTTTATTTGTCAGGTAAATATCTTTAATTTACGAAGTTTTAATCAAAATCGTTAGAGCCATTTTAGAGAAAATCATAAATTTCGAAAAAAGTTCCTTGAAGGGGTAGTTTCGAGTAGAGGGATTTTTCTTAAAATCTTCGTGTCGCATCCCCGGAAGACATTAAACTTAAATACAAAGTTTGGTATTTTAGCTATTTTTCGTTTTTGAGTTCCAAGACACACACACAAACACATGGACTTTTTCTGAAAATGCTTTTTATGGATACAGAGGGTCCTAAAACGTATTTCCGGTGAAATCTCGGTATCGAATTTTTTGGTGGAATACAATACTTCTCTATCCCTATGTACAATGTACATTTGGGGATAGATAAAGTAAAAATGTAACCAGTAAAAAGGATTATCTCAAAATCGATCAGTTCTATAAGAAAGACGTATAGTTAAACTGTGTGTTTTAACGAGATCTACATTTTTTATGTAATAAGCTTTTTTTTTGTCTGTTTTGGTTTAACCGTTATGCAAAATTATTCAAAATGCATCCAGAATAAACAGGTCTTCAGCGGAAATTCTCAGAAAATTTCAATGCGTATAGGCGAATATCTTTAATATACGGTATTTTAATAAAATTCTTGAAATATAGTGAAATTCAATACCACGTTTGGTACTTAGCCAACTTTTTTATTTTTTTAGTTATTCTATCCATACACATACACATACGTATTTCCGTTGAAATCTCGGGATCGATTTTTTGGGTGAAACGCAACCTTTTCTATGTGTTTAAATATTGCACATACGTGCTAGAGAAACTAAAACTTTAGATCTCCTTAAAAGAAATACTGTTTTGTGAGGTATATATGTATTTCTTTTACTTTATTTTTATTTATTTATTTTTTGTTTGTTTAGTTAACAATTTTCGAGATATTTCTTGTTATGGATTTCGTTTTCCAATACTTACATATAAAACGTTCAGCTCTAAAACTATGGTTTTAGCCTAGTGAATTCCTGTATTTTTCTTGTACCTGAAAAGAAATAATAAGACTATTTCTGCTAATCTTATCTCGATTAGATTGAAGTAGATAAACGCATAAGAATTTGTATGAATAGTTTTAGAGCAGGTAGAGGATATCATATTTTACTACACTATTATTTTAAGATATTGTGATAGCTATTATAATTTTTATTGAAATTATTCTTTTGCTATAGATACATCGTGTGTTCAGATTAGTGTTATAAATACAACATTAGATTTTCGGTCCGGCAACCGTGTTATGTGCTTTCGATTTCACAAATATCACATTGTCCCTGATTTAGCAGTTCGCGCTGTGAAGTTAAATCTTTCTGTTTAGCCAGATCTGGGTATCTCAGCATAATGCTAAAGTAATGCTGAAGTCAGTTTCGCAAATCATATACAAATCTCAGATTTTTGTATTATGATGTCTTTTAGCCACGACTGTTACCAGAATCTATGACACTCAGTTCTCCGAAGAGAACTTCATTTATTTTATAGTGAAATACCTGAAGACCACCTGCGATACCTCGGAACCAGATCACACTTCGCGGATAATAAGATAAGGTGAACACAATCTAAATAATCATCAATATTTCAAAAGCTAATCATCGCCAACATCTCTGATAAGATTTTTAAATACAAATACCTCTCTCGTAGCGTCCAATTTCAAGCAGTATACTGCATTTCACCATATCTGGTCCTGTTTCCTCCTGTACATAATTGTAACTCCGGATACCTATGACTATGACCATATCTAAGCATAAGCTCCCTCAAAACCTTTAATGTAGCATTTGGTGTCCATACCTAGCCCAGAGCTCTCCAAAACTATATCCGCAAATACAGTCCCCGAATGAGGGCAGGACGTTGTCAGCTATAACGTAATGTTACAGTCCATTCACCCCTTCCCTGAGATATGCAGCTGTGGGCTGACTGAATGTCAGTAATTAAATGACACCTCAAGAGAATAATAAGAAGCTACGAAGAATGTACGCACATTTAACAATTTTCCTGTACTGTTTCTAACGAAAATGTAAGGTGCCTTAATCATTCCAAGAGGATCACTAAAGATAATATAAAACGTAATTATAATGCGTGTAACAAATACCATGTGAACATTAACAATGACTCCATGGCACGACAGCTCACAAGGAACCTTGGCCTACCGCCCGTCCGCTGCGTCTCCCATCTCGGTCCATGAAAGACGTCATGGATGGGATGCAGTATTGGAGGGTGAAACTTGGTCAGCGAATCCCTCCCGGTCTTCATGACTTGGAGTCGCTAGTTCTCCATCAAGTGGCTACTCAATTGGCCCCTCAGGGACCTCACGAGGCTGAGTGCACCCCGGTCCAGGTCTCCCAGCGGGGGAAAAATCCCCACGTCGGTACCGGGAATCGAACCCAGGTCTCCCACGCTAAGGAGACGACCTTATGTGAAAATTGATTACAAGCAAATAATTTTAACAAAGTGAATCCCCAAGTGTAAGTAAGCTCATTATCATACCCAATCACATATTATTGCATTAAATTAAAGAAATATCAGACTGCATGTGGTACCATAAGCAGTAGACTAAAAAATACACGAAGAGATACAAAAATAAAAACTTATAAGGTGATGGCTATACCTGTTTTACTGCACGTCAGCGAATCCTGGGTAATGAGGATAACAGGCTGCAAAAATGAAATTTTTACGATTAGTTAAAGGTTGTACTAAACTGAACAGCATTCTTAATGGAATAATTAGATAAGAATTGAACATTTTTGTACTAAAGGATATATTAAAAGAATATAAACTAAAATAGAAGGATCATCTGTAAGGAATGGAAGAAATAAGAATTCCAAAAAAGGGCCTTACAACATATGCTTTTAGAAAAGAGGGACATAGGAAGGTCATTTAAAAGATGGCATTCAGGCTGGATAAAGTCTAATCCTCGAATGGCAGAAGACTAATATTACTATTATTATTATTATTATTATTTCATCTGTTTTTTCTAAGAAATACAAAGCGAATCGAACTTCAATTGTTCATATACGAAAGGTTATTAAAATTTTTGAGTATCGTTGTAGCCTAGTGTTATTATTTATATACTTCATTCAAGCTTCATCAGATTGAAAAACAAAATTAAATATATATGTATTATGTCTACCATGCTGAAATGTCATAGTAAACAGCATATACCAATTTGTAAGACTGCATAAAAGTCTGATTTGGCCCGCTTGGGTAGCGTGGTGGTAGCATGTCTGCCTCACGTTCAAAAGGTCGTGAGTTCGAATCTCGCTTAGGGTGAGTTACCCGGGTAAGGTTTTTTGGGGTTTTCCCTTATCCTGAGAAGACGAATATCGAGTAACTAAGTAGAAGTGAAATAACGGAATACACTAAGCTAAAGCGATAGTCGAATTTATAAAATCTGGTCGCTGTGTGTGGCGATTGTATTTCCGTTCCCTTTGTATGACCAGGATGAAAAATCTGATGTGTTCCATTTACATGACCTTCTCTACATCTCTGCAAAAAATTATTGTTAAAAAGCTGATGCTTCTACTTACTTTATTTTAATCGAGAAAAAAAAAAAAAGCAGAAATTGTCTTATTACTTGCTTCCTTGTTAAGTAGAAGGGAAATAAGGGAGTACTATAGACTAAACTGATAATCATACGCTGGTTGCTATGAGACTGAAGCTCCTTTCTTTGTATGGACAGAAGTTGACAAATTCCTATATGAGAAACGTAGAAAATTTTCAAAGCTGAAAAAAAAAGGAATATGTCAAAAACGATCAACTCCACCAAAAAAATGTATATGGCATAAATCGTGTGTTTTAATGTGCTCTACATTTTTTGTGTGTTAAGGTTTTTGTCCATCCTTTACGGTTTAGCAGTTATTCAAAATTCCGTAAAATTCATCCAGAATAGTCTTCAGAAGCTATTCCCAGAAAATTCAAGATATACATTTTATTTGTCAGGTAAATATCTTTAATATTTGGCATTTTAATCAAAATCATTAGAGCGCCATTTATGAGAAAATCAAAATTTTCAAAAAACATTCCATGTAAAGGGTAGTTGGGGGTGAGGGTATTTTCCTGAACATCTTCGTGTCGCATCCTTGGAAGATACCAAACTTAAATACCTTTTTGTAAACATGCTTTTTTAGATTCAGGGGGACCCAAAACTTGTATTTCCGGTGGAATCTCGGTATCGAATTTTGGGTGGAATGCAGTACCTTCTCTATACACTATGTACATAGTACGTGTAGAGAAAGATAAAAGTGAACAACGGTTTCTCATTTGAGAAAAGTTAAGTATTTAGAATCTAATAACCAATAGTATGACATTCTCAGAAATGGTTAACAAAAATGTATATAACAAATTGTTTGTTAAACAACCTTGTAGTTTTTCTGTAGCAAATCAATCTCTTAAGGTTTGCCAGCTATAAAAAAAACCATTCAGAATGAAGAGCACTTCAGAGGTTATTCCCAGTAAATTAAAAACATACATAGAAAAACACGATGTTTTTATATTATATTTTTACTTTCTCTACACGTACTATGTACATAATGTATACAGGAAGTATTGTATTCCACCCAAAAATTCGATACCGCGATTTCGCCGGAAATACATGTTTTAGGATTCCCTGAATCAAAAAAGAAAACATTTTTAGGGAAGGGAACGTGTGTGTGTGAGTGTGTTTCTGTCTGTGTGTGTGTGTGTCTGTGGACAACATAGCTCAAAAACAAGAGGACCGTTAAATACCAAATTTGGTATTCAGGTATAGAATCTTCCAAGGATGCCACACGAAGATATTCTATAAAATCCCCCACTACAAACTACCCTTTATATGGAACAATTTCGAAAATTTTGATTTTCTTAAAAATGGCTGTAACGATATTGATTAAAATCACGTATATTAAAGCTATTTGCACCCCGAATAAAATGTATATCTTGAATATTCTGGGAATAGCTTCTGAAGACCTCTTTATTCTGGATGAATTTTGCCGAATTTTGCATAAATGATTAACCGTAAGAGATGGACAAAACTTACCACACAGAAAATGTAGAGCACATTAAAACTCACAATATACTTTATATACATTTTTTTTTTCGTGGAGTTGATCGTTTTTAAGGTATTCCTTGTTATTAGTTTCCGCTTTGAAAAACTTGTACTTTTCTCATACAGGAATTTTCAACTCCTGTCTGTACAAACAAAGGAACTTCAGTCACGTAGCAACCATCTTTTGTCTATTACTTAAACCTATGGTACCCTCTTATTTCACTTCTACTTACAAAGAAGCAGGTAATAAGACTGTTTCTGCTATTTTTTTCTCGATTGGCATGAAGTAAATAGAAACATTAGCTTTTTAACAATAATTTGTTGCAGAGATGTATAGCAAGTCATGATAAAGGCCGCGCCGTGGCCGAGTGGTTAGACCACTCGCCTCTCACCTTGACGGCCGGGGTTCGATTTGTGGTGGTCAAAGCGGTGATGGGGTGGGTTTTCTCCGGGTACTCCGGTTTGCCCCGCCATCGCATTTCACCGGTGATCCATCATCAGTGTCATCGCCTGCGGTGGCATAAGTAGTTAATGCCATGTGAATGGATCACATCAGATGTTTTATTCAGTGGAACTCATATCGTGTATTTCCTTGAAATCTCGGTATAGAATTTTTGGGTGGGATGCAGTAGGTACCTTGTTATACATACGTGGTAGAGAGACTGAACATCTGAAAATGTATTCCTTCGACAATTTTTGCCAGTTTGTCTCGCCTGAAGTGACGCGCTTGGGTAGCTAATGTTTTTTGGAGCATCTTCTTTTTTAATCCAGCCCTTACATCACTAATCATGTTAATCTCGAGTCCATATTAACATTTAATGAGGGAAGCCATCTTTTAAAGAGTCATCAAAGGACGTACTAACAAGTGAATGCAGCAGTCTGCCTGCAGTGGGTTGGTTGCCATAGCAACTACCAAGATAAATGTATGTGCAAAGCTATCATTGCGTCTGTCTCGTAATGTGGCTGGTACCTCGGAAATAATAATAATAAATAAAACTAATAATAATTATAATACACAAAATTAGTGTTTAATGTTATCTGTTTCCAAATGACTTTCTTCAGTTATCCCTGTCATTCGATTGCTTCTTCAGTCATTTTTCTTTTATTCATTCCTTATTTTCTATATTCAAGTATTTATATGCATATCTCTTCCAGATACACAACATTCCCAAACTATTCCAGTTATTCTTTCCTTTGGCATTCTCCTTATTGTTTAATACAGTTTATTTTGAACATGTACGCGAAATTGCCGGGAGAACCGACGCTTTGTGAGTGCATGCGGCCCTTTCACCAGACTGCCTTCATCTGGTCCTTTAGAACAAATGGCCCCAGCAATAATTTCCCAAGAAACACTCTTTGTTGCTTTGTTGTTGTAAGTGTACGCTTCTCTGCAGTTTTGGAGGCCTAAAGTTGTTTCCCCTTCTATAATTTTCCTCTATATATGTAGTTCAGAAGAGGTCAGTTAAGATCGAGCCGTCAGAGAGGTCAGTTAATTGAGAGAGAGGGAGAGGGAGAGGGAGAGGGAGAGAGAGATCTACAGATTCGTTTTTGTGCCATTCTGTTTCTAACAAAAAGATTTTGGAATTTAGGAGCCTCCAAGCATACATTTTCGGCGAAATTTTGGCATCAATTTTTATGGGAAAAATATAATTTCTCTCCTACTTACTACATACAAATAAAAAAAATTAACACAGATTCAAAAGACCATGCATTTTCTACATTGCTTATATTTTGTGAGAAAGTGTTAAGTTATAATCGCTCAGTCTATATTATTGTCTATATTTGAAGCTCTTGTCTTCTACTTCTTGACGTTTTACATTCTTGTACATTTAAGTTCTATTTTCCAGGCAGAAAATCTAACAGGATTTCGAATTTGTTTCTGTGAAGCAAAATTACTTATTTTACTTTTATTTTAGTTTATTTTTATTATTTTTAACAAACCTTATTAAATATTTTAAAATGCAAACACACACACCCTCTGTCTCTCTCTTCTCTCTCTCTGTCTGTCTCTCTCTCACGCGGCTTGCAGTTACAAAAAGACATTCAGAATGAAGAGCTGTTCAGACAGTGTTCCCAGAATATTTAAAATTTGCTTTCAATTTATCATGAAAATATCTTAAATATTTCATATTATTTAAATAGAATCATTTCAATTAAAATCGTTAGAGCAATTTTTATAAAAGCACAATTTTCGAAAATATAAAGGACAGACTGGGGACGGAGTATTTTGCAAAAAGTGTTCGTGTTATATCCTTAAAATATATTGGACATACATATCACGTTTGGTATTTAACCAACTTTTCGCAGGGAGCATACTCTATTTTTACTTTCTCTAAATGTACTATGTATATAGTGTATAGAGAAGGTATTGTATTCCACCCAAAAATTCGATACCGATAGTTCACCAGAAATATATGTTTTAAGCTCTCCTGAGTCCAAAATAGTATTATTAGAAAAAGGTCCATGTGTATCTGTGCAAGTGTTTTTGAACAGCATGGCTCAAAACCTAAAAGACCTTTAAATACCAAACTTGGTTTATTATCTTCCAAGGATGCGACGTGAAGATTTTCAAGAAAATCTGACCACCCCAAAATACCCTTTACATAGAAAAAAATTGAAAATGTTTTATATAAAAAATGGCTCAAACGATTTTGATTAAAATACCTTACATTATACATACTTCACAAATAAAATGTACATCTTGAATTTTCCGGAAATAGCTTCCGAAGACCTGTTCGTTCTGGATACATTTTTCTGAATTTTGATCACTAGTAAACCGTAAGAAACAGTGAAAAATCTACCACACAATAATGTAGATCTCGTTAAAACATATAATCTATATTATATGCATTTTTGCTGTAGAGTTGACTGTTTCCAAGGCAATCCTAGTCATTGGTTACTCATGCTTTTTTATAACAGGAAATGTCCGTTTTTCTATTATTATACTCTTGGCCAAGCAAAGAAGCCAATTTCATTGACAATCGCATAACGATAGTTTTTAAAACATTTGACTGTCGCTTTAGCATAGAGCAATCTTTTAGTTGACTTCTACTTATAATGAACTAAGTATTAATGCTTATCTCGATTAGCATGGTGTAGAAAGATGAATATTCCTTAAGAAGTTTGTTTCTAGAAAGTTAGAGAAAGTCATGTAAGTGTAACACATAAGGTTTTTACTTTCTCTACACGTACTATGTACATAGTGTATAAGAAGGTATTGCACCCAAAATTCGATACCGAGATTTCAACGGAAATACATGTTTTGGGTCCCCTGTGTCCAAAAAAAGCATTTTTGGTAAAAGGTCCATGTGTGTGCGTGTGTGTGTGTATCTGTTTGTCTTTGGACAGCATAACTCAAAAACGAAAAGATCATTAAATACCAAACTTGGTATTTAAGTTTGGTATCTTCCAAGGATGCGACACGAAGATTTTCAAGAAAATCCCCCCACCCCCAACTACTCCTTACATGGTACTTCTTTCGAAAATTTTGATTTTCTCAAAAATGGCTCTAACGATTTTGATTAAGATATTGTATATGAAAGGTATTTACCCAACAAATAATATGTATATCTTGAATTTTCTGGGAATAGCCTCTGATGACTACTTTATTCTGGATGAATTTTACGGAATATTACATAACTGCTGAACCGTAAGACTTAGATAAAAACGTATTAAACAAAAAATGTATAGCACGTTAAAACACATTAATTATGTTATATACATTTTTCCTGGAGTTAATTGTTTTTTAGATATTCCTTGTTTTAGGTTTCAGCCATGAAGAACTTACTTTTCTCATACAGGAAGTTGCCAACTCCTGTCCATACAAACAAAGGAACTTCAGTCACATAGCAACCAGCTTTTACTATCACTAACTTATAGTACTCCCTTATTTCCCTTCTACTTACAAGGAGGCAAGTAATAAGACTATTTCTGCTAAGTTTTTCTCGATTAGCATGAGGTAAATAGACACATCAGATATTTTTTAATATCTTCGTGATGCATCCTTGGAAGATACTAGGCATAAATGCTAAGGTATTTGACGGTATTTTTGTTTTTGAACCTTTTTCTAAAAATGCATTTGTTGGTGTCAGTGGACCTGAAAACATATTTATGGTGAAATCTTGAAATCGAATTTTGGATGAAATACAATACTTCTCTATACACTATGTACCGTCTAAGCACATAACATGCTGAAATGGAGTATTTGTAACTTTTCTGCACGGCCCTTATATTGAACCACGCTGCTAGTCATATAAAATCACTGATCAATACAAACTGTTCGTACAGCTCTGGCTGTTAAGCAGATTGTGTGAAAGCTTCAAAGTTTTACTCCCATTTGTTCCGCAGAATGGCATGTAATGGAAATGTCAAATGTGGTTTTAACGGGGTACTATGGTATCCATGGTAACTGCGTATTGCTTGCATGTGCACACAAGTGTCTTTCGATTACTACCGCGTGATACGCATGCGCCAGTCAGGAAAGTCTAAACAATCGACATCGTCGTACTTCTGGCGAGATTTTTACGATAAAGTGGGTTTTCACAACGACTGACTAATTTCGTTTCTTCAGCGAGACATACTTCTTCCGTAAAATATTCAATACTAAGCGTGTTCTAGAAACAAATTAAACAATAACCAACTAATTGTGTTCATATGACTTTCTCTACTCACCGTTTTACAAGCTGTTCTTATATCTTCGTTCTGAGGATGATTGGGGTTCAAAATGAAATGAAATTAATAACTAATAGAGTAAGGATATGAATAAACAGACAAGGGTGAACTGAATTATATATAACACACACATATATATAATCAATTTTATAGATTAAAATAGAAGTAGTCAAAAGTTGGAAAGAGTAACTAAAACATTTGATTTATAAATCTTATAAATTAAAGGACTTAATTTTTATAAAGAATTTCACATATTACATATTTCAAAGAAGGTTTAACGGATATTAGAGGAATAAGTAGCTGAGGTTAGATGTTGTTAACAATAATTCACTCGCTAAGGGTGAGTTATCCGGATAAGGTTTTTTCAAGGTTTTCCCTTATCCTGAGAAGACGAATGTCGAGTAACTTTAAGCTCCGTGGACCCCGAGAACATTTGAGCATCATTTCACCAATTTTATTCATCGTCCGATATGATGAAAAAAAATCCCCCACCCCAAACTATCCTATAAATGGTTAAAATTTCGAAATGTTTGATCTTTTTTTTAAAAATGGCTCTGACAATTTTTATTAAAATATCGTATATTAAAGATATTTACCTGACAAGTGAAATGTATATCTTGAATTTTCTGGGAATAGCCTCTGAGGACTACTTTATTCTGGATGATTTTACTGAATTTTGCATAACTGGTAAACCATAAGAGATGCATAAAATTTACCACACAAAAAATGTAGAGCACATTAAAACACACAGTTTATGCTATACACGGTTTTTTCGTGGAGTCGATAGTTTTTGAGTTATTCCTTGTTTTTAGTTTCAGCTTTGAAAAACATACTTTGAAAAACATACTTTTCTCATACAGAAATTGGTCAACTCCTGACCACACAAACAAAGAAACTTCAGTCACATAGCAACCAGCTTTTGACCATCAATTTAACCTATGATACTCCCTTATTTCGCTTCTACTTACAAGGAAGCAAGACTATTTCTGCCATTCTTTTTTCTCGATTAACATGAAGTAAATAGAAGCATAAGCTTTTTAAAATAATTTGTTGAAGGGAGGTAGAGAAAGTCAATTGAATGGAACGCACCAGATGTTTTTCATGTAAATACCTTAAATTTAAGAGGTTTCAATCAAAATGGTTAGAGCCAATTTTGAGAAAAGCACCTTTTTTTATAAGTTTTTCCTTGTGAATGGTTATTGGGAGTGGGGGAATTTTCTTGAAATTCTTTGCATTCCAAACTTAGATTGTACGAAACTTAAAGACCAAGTTTGGTATTTACTGGACTTTTCGTTTTTGAACTAGCTGCCCACACCGCAGCGCACGCGAATACACACACAGACGCACACAGACACATACACGGACCTTTTTCTAAAAATGCTTTATTTGGATAGATGTACCCTGAAACGTGCATTTCCGGTGAAATGTCGGTATCAAATTTTGTCTGCAATACAATACAGTCTCTAAATATAGTACGTTTTCTTTAAATTTTAAATTTTAGTAGTTTGATAAGCAATAGCTGGTTACCTGATATTTGTTACAAGATTTCGGTGATTAATACAAATTAGTTTACTGTAAGTGAAGATTGTTTTACAATATATGAAAAGTCAAGTGTTTGTCTTGAAGTTTTTGGAAATAACAACTGAAGAACTCTCTATTCTGGATGAATTTTTGTGAATTTTGCATAACTGGTCAGCCATAAAAAATAAACGAAGCATATGTTACAAAAAATACACAGGTTCTTAAAACAAACAATTTATATTATTATATATATTTTTTTCGTGTAGTTCACTGTTTTTGATACATTTCTTATTGTTTCAGTTTTAAAACATTTTCGAGGATACTAATAACCTTATTATTATGCTATGTCATTTTTTTACTTTCTCTACACGTACTGTGTACATAGTGTATAGAGAAAGTATTGTAATGCACCCAAAAATTCAAAACCGAGATTACATCGGAAATACATGTTTTGGGCGCCACTGAATCCAAAAGAAGCATTTTTGGAAAAATATCCGTGTGTGCGTGCGTGTGTGTGTGTGTGTGTGTGTGTGACCGCATAGTTCATAAACGAAAACACCAAACTTGCTATTTAGTTTGGTATCTTCCAAGGATGCGATACGAAGATTTTCAAGAAAATCTCCCACCCCAACTACACCTTACATGGAAACATTTTCGAAAAATGTCACTGTCTAAAAATGGCTGTAACGATTTTGTTTAAAATATCGTATTATTAAAGATAAATACCTGACAAATAAAACGTATAACTTGAATTTTCTAGGAATAGTCTCTGAAGACTACTTTATTCTGGGTGAATTTTACGGAATTTGCATAACTACTAAACCACAACAGATAGACAAAAACTTACCACATAAACAATGTAGAGCAAATAAAACACACAATTTATATTACACAATTTTTTTTCGTGGAGTTGATCGCTTTTGAGATATTCCTTTGTTTTTGGTTTCAGCTTTGAAAAACATACTTTTCTCATACAAGAATTTGTCAACTCCTGTACATAGAAGCAGAGGAACTTCAGTCACACTGCAACCAGCTTTTGACTGTCACTTTAACCTATAGTACTCCCTTATTTCGCTTCTGCTTACAAAGAAGTAGTAAGACCATTTCTGCTAATTTTTTTACGATTACCATGAAGTAAATAGAAGCATAAGCTTTTTAACAAAAAATTGTTGCAGAGATGTAATAAAAAAAATCTTGAGAACGGAACACATCAGATATTTTTAATTATTAGTGTTGCATTTGTAAAATAATAGTGTATGAAAAACTGAAATGGAGTAATTAAATCAGTTTGCAATATACATTTTGGTATAGGGAACTAAATACCAGGATGCTGTCTTACAGATATTATTTTATTTTATTTAGTACATACTTGCTAGAGAAAATAAGCATGCAAAAGTTACTCTCTGGTCCTTAAAACAGCATCGTGAGGAAATTTTAACTACGAACTGGAGTTAGAAAAAACGATTTTTCTCTGTAGTACCAGGAAGCGAACCCGGAACTTATCCGAGAAGGGGGACACGAGTCTATGAAAGTATTAACAACACAGGGGAGTGTTTTGAAGTGCGGACCGTAATTCCATTTGCCCTTCTCTCCCCCTCAGTTCTCCCTCAAGCCCGATCCATTACTCCGAACTTCACAAAGTAGCTGGCCACATCGCTGATTCCAGCCAATTAGCAGCTCGCTATTTGTGTTTCAGTCGCGCCCTAAAAGGAATATACCATATCCTCGAAAAATGAGCTTTTACTCCCTTTCTTCTCACATAAAAATCAATGGCACTTCTTGAGCAACCCTTAACTGTATTCAGCGGCGTGCTTCCATCTTCTTGCTAAGCACTTACATACAATAGTCATTAGAAAGGGCTTCGCATGGATTTAAACAAGACTTTCTCTACATCTCTGCAACAAATTGTTGTTATAAAGCTAGTGCTTCCATCTTCTTGCTAAGTACTTACATACAATAGTCATTAGAAAGGGCTTCGCATGGATTTAAACAAGACTTTCTCTACATCTCTGCAACAAATTATTGTTATAAAGCTAATGCTTCTATTCACTTCATGCTTCGAGAAAAAATTAGCAGGAATAGTCTTATTGCTTGCTTCCTTGTAAGTAGAAGCGAAATAAGGAAGTACCATAGGTTAAAGTGATGGTCAAAAACTGGTTGCTATGTGACTGAAGTTCCTTTGTTTGTATGTTGACAAATTTTTGTATGAGAAAAGTATGTTTTTCAAAGCTGAAACCAAAACAAGGAATAACTCAAAAAACGATCAACTCCACGAAAAAAATGTATATAAAATAGATTGTGTGTTTCAAGGTGCTCTACACAATTTATGTTGTATACATTTTATTCATGGACTTGATTGTTTTGAGATACCTCAAAAACGATCAACTCCACGAAAAAAATGTATATAATGTATATAAAATAAATTGTGTGTTTCAAAGTGCTCTACACAATTTATGTTATATACATTTTATTCGTGGAGTTGATTGTTTTTGAGATATTCCTTGTTTTTGGTTTCAGCTATAAAATCTGATGTATTCCATTCACATGACTTTCTCTATATCTCTGTAACAAATTATTGTTAATCAGCTTATCTTTTATTTATCTCATGCTAAGCGATAAAATTAGCAGAAATAGTTTTATTTCTTGCATTTATTGTAAGTAGAAGCGAAATTAGCGACCACAATAGGTTAAAGTGATAGTCAAAAACAGGTTGCTATGTGACTAAAGTTTCTTTGTTTGTATGGGTAGGAGTTGACAAATTCCTGTATGAGAAAAGTAAATTTTTTGAAGCTGAAACCAAAAACAAAGGAATATCACAAAAACGACCAACTCCACGAAAAAAATGTATATAAAATAAATTGTGTGTTTCAAGGTGCTCTACATTTTTTGTATGGCAGGTCTGTCCATCGCATTACGGTTTAGCATCTATGCAAAATTCCGTAAAATTCATCTAGAATGAAGTAGTCTTCAGAGGCTATTCCCAGAAAATTCAAGATATACATTTTATTTGTCAGGTAAATAACTTTAATATACAAAATTATAATTAAATATCATTAGAGCTATGTTTTAAAACATCAATTTTTTTTAAAAAAAGTTCCATGTAAAGGGTAGTTTGGGGCGGGGGAATTTTTCTCAAAATCTTCATGTCGCATCTTTGGAAGATACTAAACTTAAATACCAACTTTGGTATTTTACCGACTTTTCGTTTTTGACCTATCGTGTTCACAGACACACGAACACACACACGGACCTTTTTCTGAAAATGCTTTTTTTGAATATAGGGAATCCTAAAACATATGTTTCCGGTGAAATATCGGTATCGAATTTTGGTGGAGTGCAATACCTTCTCTATACACTATATACATAGTACGTATAGAGAAAATAAAAATTACTGGCGAGAATGGTATGAGAATCTGCCCCATTTGCGAAGATGAAGAGTCGTGGACTCATATCTTGGGAAGATGTAGGGGTAAAGAGAAATGGAGGGAAAAGTATATACCGGGATCCTTTACCACGGCGAGTAGTGTGTTATGTAAAAGCATGTTGGACGCTACTGGCAGACACGAAGACGTGGACGGAATATTTAAATTTCTACGAGACAGCTGAGATCTGAGAAGTTTAATAATAGAGCAGAGGGTGGTAAAGGCGATAAGAAGCGATAAAAATCTGATGCACTCCATTCACAAACTATCTACATCTCTGTAATAATTTGTTGTTAAAGAGTTTATTCTTCACTTACTCTATGATGATCGACACAAACATTAAAAAAATTGTCCTAACTATTTTCTTACCTGTAAGCAGAACGGAAACAAGGGAATACCCCGATAGTTAAATCTTTTTAAAGCTGGTTACCATGTGGTTGAAATCCGTTTCAATGCATAACCAGGAGATGCGACACGTAGCTTTTGAGAAAAATCCCTCCACCCCAAACTACCCTTTACATGGAACTTTTTTCGAAATTTTTGAAAATATCGCTTATGCGGTGATATCTTTATTCGCACAAATATTATCCGCTATTAAAACAAAGTCTTGTGTGTTCCATTCACATATCTTTTTCTACACCTCTGTAACGAACTATTGTTAAAGAGCCTATTCTTCTATCTACTTCATGCTAATCGAACAGAAATTCCTACTTGTAAGTAGAAGGGCAATACACTAGGCTAAAACAACGATTTTGATTAAAATATCGTATATTAAAATATTTACCTGACAAATAAAATGTATATTTTGAATTTTCTGGGAATAGCCTCTGAAGACTGTTTTATTCTGGGCCAATTTTACGTAAATTTGCATAATTGCTAAACCGAAAGAGACAAACAAAAACTTACCACACAACAAATGTAGAGCACTTTAAAACACACAATTTATGCTATATACATTTTTTCGTGGAGTTGATTGTTTTTTTTTTTTAGATATTCCTTGTTTTGGTTTCAGCTCTCTCTTAGAGGAATTTGTCAACTCCTGTCTGTACAAACAAAGGAACTTCAGTCACATAGCAACGGGCTTTTGAATATCACTTTAACCTGTGGTACTCCCTTATTTCGCTTCTACATTTCAAGGAAGCAAGTAATAAGTCTATTTGTGCTAGGTTTTTTTTTTCTTGGTTAGCATGAAGTAAATAGATGCATAAGCTTTTTAGCAATAATTTTTGCACAGATGTAGAGAAAGTCATGACAATGGAACCCATCAGATTTTTTTTTTGGATACAGGGAACCTTTAAAATCTATTTTCGTTGAAATCTCGGTATCGACTATATACATAGTATGTGTAGAGAAAAATGAAGTGGCAAATGTTTGAAAATAAACGTTTCAACGACAAAAGAAATGAGAATTAATCCAAGTGCAACTATAAATTTATATATACATTGGCAAAAAATTCAAAGAAGAAATATAATCACTTTAGATGGAGGTACTATTACGGATGTCGAAAGCCACATCAGAAAGTCAAATGGGGCCTTTGTACAGTTATACCAAATATGGAACAATAAGAGTACATTAGTAAAAATCTGATACCACTCACATGACTTTCTCTACATCTCTGCAACAATTTATTGTTAAAAAACATATACTTTTATTTGCTTCAAGCTAATCGAGAAAAAAATTGTAAAGTAGAAGCGAAATGATAATCAAAAGCTGGTTGCTATGTGATTGAAGTTCCTTTGTTTGTTTGGACAAGAGTTGACAAATTCCTGTACGAGAAAAGTATAATTTTTTCAAAGCTGAAAACAAAATCAAGGTATATCTCAAAAAACGATCAACTCCACGAAAAAAAATGTATATGACATAAATTGTGTGTTCTAATGTTCTCAACACTTTTTGTAAGGTAGGTTTTTCTCCATTTTTATGGTTTAGCAGTTATGCAAAATTCCGTAAAATTCATGCAGAATAAATAGTCTTCAGAGGCTATTCCCAAAAAATTTAAGATATACATTTTATTTGTCTTTAATATACGTTATTTTAATGAAAATCATTAGAGCCATGTAAAGGGTAGTTTGATGAGGGGTAATTTTTCTCAAAATCTTCGTGTCGCATCCCTGGAAAATACTAATCTTAAACACAAAGTTTGGTATTTTACAGACTTTTCGATTTTGAGTTATCGTGTTCAGACACGCACGGACTTTTTTGTGAAAATTCTTCTTTTTAGATACAGGGGCCCTAAAATATATATTTCCAGTGAAATCTCGGTATCAAACTTTTGGGTGGAGTGCAATACCTTCTCTATACACTATTACATGGTACGTGTAGAGAAAGTAAAAAGTAAAGTATAGCTATTCAATACAAATTAAAAATCATGTGGTGTGAAACTTGGAAAATAACCTCATAAAGTGAATAATAAATTACAAACATTTATAAAACGCTGTCTGAGCCGTATATTAAAAATCAAATAGATGAATAGAATAACAAGTCAGGAGTTGTGGTTGAAATCAAAACAAATACGATTAAACTACAAATAAAACAAAGAAAATTGCAGTGGTTTGGACACACTCAATGTAATCCTCAATCTTCTATTGAAAGACAAGTTCCAGATTGGAACCCGCAAGGCTTGAAGAAGAAAAAAATCTAAACCAAGAATATCTTGCAGGAGGACAGTGAAAAGTGAATTACAGGGAATGGGAAAGAGCTGGAATGTAATAAAAAGAATCGCTAGAAAAAGACCTGAATGGAAACGCTTCATTAAGGCTCTATGCTCCATATATAGTGGGACAAAAGGACATGATGATGTATTGCATTCTGTCCAAAAATTCGATACCGATTGAACGTATCTCAGACGAAGGATTAAATGGACGAACACCACCATCTACTTGGTAGTGAAGTAGGATAAGGGCGTCACTTTTGGGGATCATATCAAGGAACTGAAGTGTTGGGGCACTGGGGCTGCGGCCTCCTTGCACCCGATACTGAAATCCACGATGCAGGTTTCTCTTAAGTTGCGCCTTTTGAGGTCTCTCATAGTCCCCACGCTAATCTATGCCTGCGAGATCTGGGGAATGGCGGCAGGCTCCAGTCTGCTGTAGCTTCAACGGGTACAGAATAGGCGCCGACGGGCCATCTATTCTGTCCCTTCCTGTCTTTCCTATTGCACGAAGCCTCTTTCTTGTCTATCATATCTGGAAGACGAAATTAGGCGTCGGGCAGTAAAATTTAACGACGATTTACCCTTCCATCGGAGCGCCCTCGTTAGGTATCTTGGAGATTACAATCCTAGCAACCACCGTTTCAGGCGATACCGGCTTCCCCGCAAGGCTTGCGGGCATCTCCGGTAACCAAGGAACATCTCCAGCAGCTGCTACGGCTTCAAAATTTAAAAATAAACATAATATTTTGTAAACAATTTACACCAATGAGGCATAAGGGCCGTTGCATCATGACTGGTATTCGTTGAGGAACAATTTTGCTACCTCCCTTCACTTTCCAGCCGAATTTACACCCGCCATCCTGCAAAACACTCACATTCCCTCAGTGCGCGGTTAAATTCTAGAAAGAATGGATCCATATCTGCCACACCATCCGGCTGCCCTCAGCCTGCCAGCTCCTCAGTAGTTCTCTTAAGAAATCGTGTTTATAGTCATCATTTTCAACAAAATAAAATACATATGTTGTTTCTTAACGATACTATCAATTACCGGGATCATATCAGCACCACCGTTGTGCTGAAATTTCATCCCTAAGACATTTTCACATGCCAGTAAACCTACTGGGGCTGTCGCTTTTAAGCACACCTAAAAACCATCAGTCTAGGCCGGGTTTTATTATCAATGACGTTATTGAGTGATTATCTCATGTTCTTTTACTACTGCACACATTATATAAACTCGAATTTTGACACTGTTTATCGAGTTGATTACGTTTAACGCCCAGTTTTACTACTATGGCACCGCAGGCGATGACAGTGATGATACATGGCGGAATGTGATAAAAACCCGCCCCTACGCCGCTTTGTCCACCACAAATCTCTCATATGGTCGCTTGGAATCGAGCCCGGACCGCCTAGGTGAGAGCCGAGTGGTCTAACTATTCGTCCACGGCGCGGCTACTATATTTTGTACATTACTCTATTTCTTAATACTGTATTCAACCATTTATTTGTGTTCGTGTTAAAGTTTGTATTTGTTAAGCTTTGCGTATGACGTAGACTTGCAAAAAGGAAGCTTTTAAATAAAAAGCACATGACTTTCTCCATTATTTTAAAAAAAAAAATTCTACTTTATGCTAATCGAAATAAACATTGACAGAAATGTTTTATTATTTAGTTCCTTATAAGGGAAATAAGGGAGTATATCAGTCTTTGCTTAGGGAACTCTCAAAATGCGTACTTCGGATGAAATTTCAGTATAAATTTTTTTGATAGAATGTCAATATTTCTTTTACTTACGGTATATAGTAGATAAAGTAAAATACTAAGTTTTTTATGTAATAAATTGCAGAAAAGCTCGTAAAATATAACACGTAAATGTAAAACAAACTTTTATTTTTGCCTTTTTATGAGCATCTTTTATGAATGAATGAATGAATGAATGAGTGAATAAGTGTATTTATTAACATAACAATATCATACATAGAATTTCAACAGTCGCACGGGTCCACAGACCGTACGTGCTTTTGTAATACACATTACAAGCAATATTAAAACAACAACCACAAAAATGAATTAAAAGAGTAAACACGAAAACAAAAAGACAAAGGAAATACACAGTCAAAAGCAATATTAAACAACAATAAAATTAAGAGTGAATCCGAAAATAAAGATACAAAGATATTCAAATACAGCAATTTAAATTTACAGCACAGAGTACACCTTCATAAATGCACCCTATTATAATAGATAATTACACTCAAAAGACATATATACACATAATATATACAACCCTAGCACAACAGTGACTTAAGTATGACATAATATATATGCATGTAGAACGTTGTAGTCACTTTTGTTTAGTTGATCTTATTCCCCCCCCCCTTCTCTATTGGCAGCCTCCACAGATATCAGCTGTCTTGCCTTAAGTATAAATTTACCTAGCCCGTCCATGTTTTCCGTGCCTGCCAGTAGCGTCCAACATGCTTCTATCCCTACATTCGCAGTGGTAAAAAATCGCGGCAAATATTTTTCCCGCCATTCCTCCGTACCCCTACATCTTGCCAAGATGTGAGTCCACGACTCTTCCTCCTCGCAAATGGGACAGATTCTCGTACCATTTTCGTCAGAAATTTTCGTGCTCCTCCATGCTCTTAGTCTAATCCACGCGAGCCCCTCTCTAATGAGTTTGGTACCTGTTTTGATGTATTGCTCCATATCCCACTCCGATTTCAGCCCAGACTGTACTTCTAATGACATCTTCTCTGTGCATTGCGCAATAATTTGCTGTCTGTCAATATCACAGAGACGTTTCTTAATTTTTCTCCAAATACTTCGCCTGTTTTCCTGCCCCGCCATCCAAATGTCTCCCATCCCAATGGTTTCCAACCCTTTCTTTAATTTTGATGCCCACGTCAAATTACCTTCCATTCGCAACTGTTCACGGTAGCAGACTGCCCTAATTAGAGATTGGTTTCCGTGAACGATTCTCATCCAATATTTAACTGCTCTGATTTTGCACTCTATCGTTTCACTATGTGCCCCGAATTCCCTCATTATTCCGCAGTTTGCCATACCCCTCCCTACACCCAGAATTCCTTTCAAAAATTGGGTCCTTACTTGATCCAGATTTCCTGTTTGTTCCCTCCCCCATATTTCTCCTCCGTATGTCATCGTGGATCTAACTGTCGCTCCGTATACAGTTTCCACTAAGGTTATGGAGATATTCGGAATTCTGCAGCGTATCCGGAGAGCTTCCGCCGCTTTCACCCTTGCCTTGTGTTTCGCAATGTTAATGTGTTTTGTCCATTTTCCGTTCATTGTAAATGTGAGTCCTAAGTACACAAAAGATTTAACATTGTCCAGTATCTGTCCTGCATATGTCCAAGTCTCCTCCCTGCTATAAACACAACTCTTTTTGAAAGTCATTGCCTTAGTCTTATTCACATTAACTGTAAGTATCCATTCATCGCAATACTTCTCAAGTTTGTCCAGTCCTCGTTGCAATCCGTTTACTGTCGTAGAGCACAACACTAAAACGTCTGCGTATAAAAGTGTTGGGATCTGCAAATCCGCTACTACTGGTGCTTGGATATTCTCTGCTATCATTGTATCAGTAATGAGATTAAATAGCAAGGGAGATAAAATACAACCCTGCCTCACTCCCCTATAGCTTCGGCAGCTGTCGGACACTCTGTTTCTGTCGTACTTTACACAAAATTCGACATTTTGATACACTGGCTGCAATGCTCTAACCATTTTACTTGATAACCCCTTTCTGCCTAGTTTGTACCATAATGCATTTCGATTGATAGAGTCAAATGCCTTCTTAAAGTCCACAAAATCACAATGAAGCTTTCCCCGCTTAATTAACAGTTGCTTCGTCCTTAAAGTGTCTAATATAAAAGCGGCATCTATGGTACTATGTCCTTCTCTGAAACCCATTTGAAATTTTGAAAGTTTGCCAAATTTAGATTCCCAGTCCTTTATTCGGTTATATAACACTCTACAATAAATTTTCTCCATAATTGGCAAAAGAGTAACCCCCCTATAGTTATCCGGATTTCCAATAGTTCCCTTCCCTTTATAAATGGGATGAATAATGCCCTTTCCCCAATAGGTAGGTTAATTCCCCTCAATAAACAATCTGTTACATATCTGGGGCATACTCCTACCAAACTCATTAACATAGGCTGCGGCTTTAAAAACTTCCGGGGGCAGCCCATCCAACCCTGGAGCTTTGCCTTCCTTCAGACTCCTCAGCGCCTGTGCTATTTCTCGTGCTGATATTTCTTCGTCCAGTATTGGGGTCTCAAGATTTCCCAAAATTTGCACTTCCTTTATAAAAATTCCTTCCCTTTCACCTTTCCCGAATATTCCCATAAAATGCATTGCCCATTTTCTGGGAGAAATTTCGTTGGTCGCCTGACGGTTCTAAATTGCAAGTATTTTAAAAACTCACTTACTTCAACATAACTAAAAGAAATTAATATAATTTTACTCCAGAGAAGTTAACGAAATGCAGCGCTAATAAAGTTGAGTCTATTCTATCGAGTTTAATTAAAAGCACCTTGCAGTGTTGCATAATGCTACCCGCCTCCTAGCTACGGAGCATTAAAACGTGTAGCATTTGTTTGCACCTTTACCTTAAACATAAATATTTACACGTAGAATAAAATCTGATGTACACTCTTCGCACCGAATTATATGTATATTCTTAAAGGCAAGTATTCTTTTATATGCAACATGCAATCAAAATATGTTTGGAAAAAATACTTAACCCAATTTAATTAAATATATTTGTTTTATTTATATCAAAATCTAATTAATACAATTGATTTCCAATAAAAATGGGGAAATATAGTTTTATTTAGATTGTATCATAAAAATAAGAGTGTATTATAATTAAACAGTATTTAATTATCAGTCTTCCTTACTAAGTAAAAATCAAATTAATTGTTTGAATTTATTAGGAGAAACTATTTATTAAATAAAAGAGTTGGTTGAATTAAAAAAGAATTCCAATATTACGATTGGTATAAATACCTAGTTCCTTTTAAATAGAAGGGATATAAGCAATATACTAGGCTAAATAATTTTAACTATTTTTGAGAAAATCAAAACCTTAGAGACTTTTTCCAAGTTAAAGGTAGTGTGAGGTGGATGACTATTTCAAAAACCTTCGTGTCGTGTATTTGGGAAATACTGAACTTAAATACCAAGTTTGGTATTTTATGGGCTTTTCGTATTTGAGCTATGCTGTCCCCACCCAAAACACAACTCACAACACAGCATATGCACACATATCTTTTTCTATGAATTATTTTTATGGATTCAAGAAACCGCAAAACTTGTATTTCCGGTTAAATACCAGTATAGAATTTTGGTGGAATACATTAATTTTTCTTTATGTGTACTAGATAAAGTAATTTTTTTTTTCCCTTTCCAAGGAGTCTCGAAATTTGTATTTCTGTTGATATCTCGGTATATAATTTTTGGCTGGAAAACAATACTTCTGCTAGTTATCAAACGTAGTAGAGAAAATAATAAACTAAGACCTTTATACAATATTGTGTAGAAATGAGGGTAGAGAATGATATGTGAATGAGAAACTTTTATTTCTGTCTATTTTATGTAGCAATTTTTGAATTCTCTACTTTACTTCCCTTATTAAAAGAAACTAATATAACTTTTACCCGAAAGCAATTAACGAAATACAGCGAAAATAAAGTTGAGTCTATTCTATCGAGTTTAATTAAAAGCCTTGCACAGTGTTGCATAATGCTACCCGTCTCCTAGCAACGGAAGATCTAAAGCGCGTGGCATTTGTTTGCACGTGTCTCAAAGTAGAAGAATTTATTACGCGTAGGATTCTAAACATTTTAATGAAGAAGACTCTGATGTATTCCATTGAGATTTTCTATCTGTTCTGCTAATTCTGTTCTTAAAAAGATTAGTCTTGTATTTACAAAAAGATTACCATAAATGGACTTATTAATAATTCTGTATAAATAGAAGGCATATAAAGAATATACTAGACTAAAGGACTGTCAAATGTTTTATAAGCTGTCACCATGCAATTGCCATTGAAATTCTCCTCTCTATTCCTAAATCAGAAGTAAAACAAAGCAAATGAAACATTTGACTATTTCCTATTTGAGAAAAGTATAAGTACTTTAAAATTGAAATGAATAACGCGGAATATCTGGAAAATGGTTAGCTTCATCACAAAAAAGTCTGATGCGTTCCATTCACATGACTATCTCTGCAACAAATTTTTGATAAAAAGCTTGTGCCTCTAATTACTTCATGCTAATCAAGAAAAAATTAGCAGAAATAGTCTTATTACTTGCTTCCTTATAAGTAGAAGTGAAATAAGGAAGTACCATAGATTAAAGTGGTAATCAAAAACTGGTTGCTATGTGACTGAAGTTCCCTTGTTTGTATGGGCACGAGTTGACAAATTCCTGTTTGAGAAAGGTATGTTTTTTAAAGGTAAAACCGAAAAACAAGGAATATCACAAAAATGACCAACTCCACGAAAAAATGTATATAACATAAATTGTGTGTGTTAACGTCCTCTACATTTTCTGTGTTTTTGTCCATCTCATACCCTTTAACAGTTATGCAGAATTCTGTAAAATTCATCCAGAATAAAGTAGTCGTCAGAGGTTATTCCCAGAAAATGCAAGATATACATTCTATTTGTTAGGAATTTTAATAAAATCGTTAGAGCCATTCTTAAAGAAATAAACATTTTCGAAAAAAGTTCCATGTAAAGGGTAGTTTGGGGTGGGTAGATTTTTCTGAAAATCTTCGTGTCGCATCCCTGGAAGACTTTTCGTTTTTGAGTTCTCGTGCTCACAGACACACACACAGACACGGACCTTTTTCTGAAATTTTTTTTTTTTGTTACAGGGGACCCTAAAACATATATTTCCGATGAAATCTGGTATCGAATTTCTGAGGGGAGTGCAATACCTTCTCTATATACTATGTACATAGTACGTTTTTTTTTTTTTTTTTTTTTTTAGTTTTTATCTATCAGGTACAGTTTAAGCAATTATATAAAAGTCATTTCAAATGTGGGAACTTCAAGAGTCTATTCCCAGGGTAGTCTAGATAAACTTTTCATTTATCAGGGAAATATCTTTAAGTATTGTATTTTTATTCAAAATCATCAGATATTTTTAAGAAAAAATCAAAACTTATGAAAAGCTTTCCATTGTAACAGTAGTTTGGGTGGGGATTTTCTCAAAAAACTTTGTGAGACACCATTACAAATGATAGTTAGATATAAAGTTTGGTGTTTAACCAAATTTTAGTTTTTAGTTATGCTCAAATATACACACATATGCGGACCTTTTACTAAAAATGCTTGTTTGGGATTTAGACGAGAATGGAGTTTTTGGATGGAATGTATAACCTCCTCTATCTATGCACTATGTACGATGTAGAGAGTAAAAATAATGTTTCTTTATAAGTAGAAGAGATATAAGGAATATACTAGGCTAAAGCATTAAAACCATTTTTGAGAAAATCAAAACTTTGAAAGCTTTGATTTGCATATAAACGGAAGTGAGGGGTGGATGATTTCTTGTAAAACATCTTCATGTCGTATCCTTGGAAAATACTTAATTTAATAGCAAGCTTAGTATTCAATAGGATTTTCGTATTTCAGCCATGCTGTCCGCACACACGCGCGCGCGTTTTTCCAAAATTAATTTTTATGGATGCAGTGCCCTTCAAAACATGTATTTCCGGTGAAATCTCGATATAGATTTTTGGATGGAACTCAATACTTGCCTTCTCTACCTACTATGTCCATTTCACATTTATGCTAGAGAAAGTAATTTTTGATGCTGGGAACCTCAAAATAATGTATTTCATAGCAGAGAACATAAAATAGGAAGTTTTTATGTAATAACTTGCAGAAGAATGAGACGAGAATAAAATGTGAATTCAAACTTAACTTTTATTTCCGCTTCTTTTACGCTTACGCTTCTGCATTGACTAGCAAATTGCTATTATTTTAAACTAGCCCTAACTTTGACATAAATAAAAGAAACTAATATGATTTTTACCTGAGAGAAGATAAGGTTAAATAAAGTTGTATCTATTCTATCGAGTTTAATTAAAAACCTTGCACAGTGTTGCATAATGCTGCCCGTCTCCTAGCAACGAAACATTTAAAGCGTGTAGCATTTGTTTGCACCTCTGTCTCAAACAGAAGTATTTACACGTAGGATTCCCAAGATTTTAACGGAGAAAAATCTGATGTGTTCCATTCTCATGCTTTTTTCTGCATCTCTGTGACAATTTAAATCTTAAAAATCTTAATATTCTATCTACGTCATGCTAATAAGGGAATACACTAGGCTAAAACGACAAATCTTTTAAAAGCTGGTTGCCATGAGATTGAAATCCCTTTCTATGCATGCCCAGGTGTTTACAAATTTCCGTTTGAGTATTTTAAGTCTGAAACAAATAACAAGGTATGTCTCACAAGTGGTCAATCTCTTGAAGAAAGAAAAAAACAATCTGACGCGTACCATTCACATAACTTTCTCTATATCCCTGCAACAAGTTATTATTAAAAAGCTTATACTTCTATTTATTTCATGCTAATCTAGAAAAATTAGCAGAAATAGTCTTATTACCTTCTTCCTTGTAAGTAGAAAGAAAATAAGAGAGTAGCATAGGCTAAAGAGATAGTCAAAAGCTGGTTACTATGTGACTGATGTTCCTTTGTTTGTATGGACATGAGTTGACAAATTCCTGTATGAGAAAAGTTAAATTTTCGACCCTGAAAACAAGAACAAGGAATATCTCAAAAACAATCAACTCCAAGAAAAAAATGTATACAACATATATTGTGTGTTTTAATGTGCTCTATATTTTTGTGTGGTAAGTTTTTGGCTATCTCTTACGGTTTAGCAGTTATACAAAATTCCGGAAAATTCACTCAGAATAAATTACTCTTCAGAGGCTATTCCCAGAAAATTCAAAATATACGTTTTATTTGTCGGGTAAATATCTTTAATATACGATTTTTTAATAAAAATCGTTAGCGCCATGTTTTAGAAAATCAAAATGTTTGAAAAAAGTTCCATGTAATGGGTAGTTTGGGTGGGGGCATTTTGCTTAAAATCTTCGTGTCGCATCCCTGGAAGATTATAAACTTAAATGCCAAGTTTGGTATTTTACCGACTTTTCGTTTTTGAGTTATCGTGTTCACAGACACACGGACATACACACGGACCTTTTTCTGAAAACACTTTTTTTTTAGATAAAGGGGACCCTAAAACTTATATTTCCGATGAAATCTCGGTATCGAATTTTTTGGTGCAGTGCAATACCTTATCTATACACTATGTACATAGTTCGTATAGAGAAAGTAAAAAAAAAATGAATATGACATAAATTGAGTGTTTTAACGTGATTTACATTTTTGTTAATCTCTTACGGTTTACCAGTTGCACAAAATTCAGAAAAATTCATTCAGTATAAAGAGGTATTTAGGGATTATTACCATAAAATTCAAGATGTACATATTATTTGCAATAAAAATCTTTAATGTATGGCATTTTAATGAACATCGTTAGAGATGTTTTTTAGAAACTCAAAATTTTCGAAAGTTTTTCCATGTAAAGATAGTTTGGGGTGGGGAGATTTTTCTCAAAATCTTCGTGTCGTATCCCCAAGAGATACTTACCTTAAATACCAAGTTAGGTATTCGGTGGTCTTTCCGTATGTGAGCTATGCTGCTCAAATACACACACATACGCGCGCGTTTTTCTAAAAATGCTTTTAATGATTCGATGGGCCTCAAAACATGTATTTCCGGTGAAATCCCGATATCGAATTTTGGGTGGAATTCAATACCTTCTTCACCTATGACAATTTGCATGCGTGCTAGAGAAAGTAATTGTAATACAAAATGTGTATTCCTGATTAAACCTTGACATAGGATTTGGGTTTTTATACAGTTACACGTAGGATTCGCAACATTTTAACGGAGAAAAATCTGCTGTGTTCCAATGCGTATAACAATTTATTGTTAAAAAGCTTATTCTTCTATACTTCATGCTAATCGAGATAAACATTAACAGAAATGCTCTCTTGTAAGTAGAAGGGAAATAAAGGAATACATTAGGCTAAAACGACAGTTAAGTCTTTTAAAAGCTGTTTGCCATGTGGATAAAATCAGTTTCTAGGCATGTCCAGGAGTTTACAAATCTCCGTATGAGAATCGTTTTAAATATTTTAAATCTGAAACAAACAACAAGGAATATCTCAGAAATGATAACTGCCACGAAAAAAAAAAACATATATGACGAATTGTATGTTTTAACGTGACCTACATTTTTAAGTGGTAAGCTCTTGTCTTATCTTTACGGTTTACCAGTTGCGCAAAATTCAGGAAAATTCATTCAGGATAAAGAGGTCCTTAGAGGCTATTCCCAGAAAATTGAAGATATATATTTTATTTTCAATATAAATATCTTTAATAAACGGCATTTTAATTAAAATCATTAGAGCTCTTTTTGTGAAAATCAAAGTTTTTGAAAGCTTTTCCACGTAAAGATGTTTGGAGTGGGGATATTTTCTCAAAATCTCTGAGAAGTACTAAACTTCAATTAAAATTTTTGGTATTTTACCGACTTTTTGTTTTTAAGTGTTCACAGACACATGGATACACGGACACACACGGAGCTTTTTCTAAATTTGTTTTTGGATACAGGGAAACTTAAAACCTGCATTTCCGGTGAGATTTTGGTACCGAATTTTTAGGTGGAATGGCAATACCTTCTCTATACACTATGCACCTAGTATGTGTGGAGAAAGTAAGAATAAAATAACTAGCTATTTATGCAATAGGGTGTAGAGCAGAGAGTAAAGAAGGGTATTTAAATGATAAACATTTTATTTTTGCCTATTTTATGTACAGATTATGAAATCTGCTTTACTTCAATATAACTAAAAGAAATTAAAATAATTTCTATCCGAAAGCAGTTAACGAAATACAGGAAAATAAAGTTGGGTCTATTCTTTCGAGTTTAATTAAAAGCCTTGCACAGTGTTGCATAATGCTGCCCGTCTCCTAGCAACGAAACATTTAAAGCGTGTAGCATTTGTTTGCACCTCTGCCTCAAACAGAAGTATTTACACGTAGAATTCGCAACATTTTAACGGAGAAAAAAGAGGGAATGTATGTGTCGGCATGTTTCTTTCACCGGGCGGGCGACCGGGCTTCTCACTTTGGATGCAGCTTCTGTTTCTCGCCCCCAAAAGCAAGTAAATTACATGTCACCTTGTTGAGATGGATCGACCTGTGTGCGGGGGCCGGTTTATAATTGAAAATGCCAACACAGCCTGTAAGAAGCAGATTTGTAGCATAATGTGTCACAGCTTATCTTTTTTCTCCCCTTATTCTTCTTCTTTAAAGCCTGCGGAATAACCTACTCAACCCGGATTTTGACATTTAGTTTCGTTTTGGTAATCGTTGTGAAGTTCTCAAAGATATATTTGAATTATAAGGCAATTAGTCACACACCCTGTTGCTCTTTTGTTTTAGTGTTTTAGTTTTTACTTCCTCTACACCAAAAAATTCGATACCAAGATTTCGCCGGAAATGTATGTTTTAGGGTCCCCTGTATCCAAAAAAAAAAAGTATTTTCAGAAAAAGGTCCGTGTGTGTCCGTGTGTCAGTAAGCACGATAACTCAAAAACGAAAAGTCGGTAAAATACCAAACTTGGTATTTAAGTTCAGTATCTTCCAAGGATGTAACACAAAGGTTTTCAAGAAAATCCCCCCACCCCAAACCACCCTTTCACATGGAACATTTTTCGAAAATTTTGATTTTCTAAAAAATGCCACTAATGATTTTGATTAAAATATCGTATATTAAAGATATATACCTGACAAATAATATGTATATCTTGAATTTTCTAGGAATAGCCTATGAAGAATACTTTATTCTGGATGAATTTTACGGAATTGTGTATAACTGGTAAACCGTAAGAGATAGACAAAAACTTACCACACAAAAATTGCAGAGCACATTAGAACACACAATTTATGGTATATACAGTTATTCGTGCAGTTGATCGTTTTTTAGATACTCCTTGTTTTTCGTTTCAGCCTTGAAAAACTTGTACTGTTCTCATAAAGGAATTTGTCAACTCGTGTCCATGCAAACAAAGGAACTTCAGTCACATAGCAACCAGCTTTTGACTATCACTTAAACCTATGGTACTCCCTTATTTCGCTTCTACTTACAAGGAAGCAAGTAATAAGAATATTTCTGTTAATTTTTTCTCGATTGGATGAAGTAAATATTAGCATAAGCTTTTTAACAATAATTTGTAACAGAGATGTAGAGAAAGTCATGCGAATGGAACACGTCAGATTTTTAGAACATGGTCCATGTGTGTCTGTGGACAACTTAGCTCAAAAACTAAAAGATCGTTAAACACCAAACTTAGTATTTAAGTCTGGTACTTTCCAAGAATGCCTCACGAAGTCTTTCAAGAAAATCCGCCATCCCCAATTACCCTTTACATGGAACATTCTTCGAAAATGCTTATTTTCTCAAAAATTCCTAGCGATTTTGATTAAAATACCTATTATTAAAGATATGCGCATCACAAATAAAATATGTATTTTAAATTTTCTGTTTGAATTTTGTAGAATTTTGCATAACAGTTAAGAGATAGATAAAGCTTACTAAACAAAAACTGTTGCCCATTTTCGAGATATAGTTTGTTATTGGTTTCAATTTTAAACTACCTAACTTTCCTCAAAGGGGGCCGTTCAAAGCGAACCGTTCCTCAGTTGTTTTGCATAATGACTAGCTTTTAAAAGATTTGACTATCGCTTTAGCCTAGTATATTCTCTCATTTCCCTTCTACTTGCAAGGAAGCAAGTAATAAGGACAATTCTGCAGATGATTATACCGATAAGCATGATGTAGATAAAAGAATAATCTTTTGAAAAACTGGAACAGCTAGAAAAATGAAAGTGAATGGAACACATGAGATTTTTATATTTCTTTAATCTTTTCCAACACCTACAATGCTGACGAATGCAGACGCCATTTTTTCAATAACAAATTGTTTATATCCCAGCACATTCCCCTTTTAACTTCCTTTACCAGTGTATCATTTCCATAGAAGCTATATTGAGATTTCACCCAAAATGCATGTTTTGATGTCCCCGAATCCAAAGATGCATTAGCTTTATTTTATCTAATTAGTACATGTGTAGAGAAGTTATTTTATTGCACTCGAAAAGTAAATTCCGCAATATCACTGGCCCTTGAAAAACAAAAACAAAACAAAAAAACAAAAAACAAAAAATTTTGTTCAGACGGTTAAATACCAAAGTTGGTCTTTAAGTTCAGCAGCTTCTAAGGATGTGATACGAAGATTTTAAAGAAAATTCCCACACTCCAAAATACCCTTTACATGGAACATTTTTCAAAAAGTATTAATTCTTCAAAATTGGATCTAATAATGTTCATAAAAACAATGTATTTTTGTAGTAGACATCAAATTGTTTACTTTCTCGACCAGTGTACAATGCATACAGTAGATGGTCAAGGTATTACTTTCCATAAAAAAACTAGCAAGTTTTCAAAAAAGTTTAAAAAAAGGTACGCATGTGCGAACAGCATAACTCAAAAATCTAGAGTCCAAATTTAAAGAAAACAAACTAAAATTGATGCTTTAAGTTTAGCATATTCCAAGGATGTGACATGGAAGATTTTAAGGAAAACTCCCCACCCTTAGCTACCCTTTATATGGAGAAATTTTTGAAAATTGTTTTTTCTAAAAAATTTCTTTAATAATTTTGATAAGTATTATACATATATTTTCATGAAAAACGACATTAATATCTTGAATTTTCTTGGAATATCCCCTGAAGATCTCGTTATTCTAAATGAATTTTGTATAACTGGTAAACCGTAAGTAAAAATTTGCTTCACGAAAGATATATCGTGTTTTCCCAGAAATTCCTTGTTATTGGTTTCAACTTTAAAATACTTTTCACAAACGGGTAGTCATCTTTGGTTTCATCTCTTTTCTGTTTTACTTCTGGCCATGCAAAAAATTTCAACTGTCTCATATACCTTATCAGATTTTAAGAAAGGTTCTATCGTCTTAGCCTAATGTATTACTTTATTTTCCTTTTACTTGGAAAGAACTAGTACAATCATTTCTGATATAGTTTATCTCGAATATCATGATGCAGATAAAATAAACTTGTGTAACAATAATTTGTATAGAAAGTCATATGAATGGAACGTATCAGATATTTAGGGATATACTCTTCTCCCAAAGTTTCTGCCTATTATTCACCCCTCCATAATAGGAATTATGGAGCTCTGCAAAATACGCTTAGGTATTGACGATAACCTCATTAGATATTAATTTTGTTCCCGCGAGCTATTCATTCGAGTTTGGGAACCAGATCGGTAAATTATGGGGCAGCAATTCACTATGCAATTCATGTAGTACGGTGGCGAGAACTCCGGATGAGTGTTCTAGTGAGTTTTAAGTAATGGTGAAACAAAAGATGTCCGTGTCACCAACTTCCTTTCTAATCGAGCCAATAACTCTCTGTACTATTTTCCAGTAATGAGTTTTCCCACCATCTTGGGAACAGAGGCTGGCATGTTACCTCTAGAACACGGAAGGCGACCGGTCTGGAAACGAATTCGAGATATCAGGGTGAGGCTAGTAAGGAAAGCGTTGAAATCGGGTACGTAGCGAATTCAAATTAACGGAGCGCTGAATGCCTCATAATACAGGGTTATTCAAAAAGAAAGAACAGATTTAAAATATCTATTGCTTTCAAACTACAAAACATAGAAACATGATTCCAACGTTCATGGAGATAAAAACGTGTACATTTTTATAATATGCATTCAATACGAGCACAGTGTGTTACACAACATATGTCAAAACGGTGGCACATTTCTTGCCACACACGAATCAGCTGATCTCCAGTTATAGAATTTACAGCTTCAACAATTCGATGTCGTAGATCTTCAAGAGTGCCAGGCATAGGAGGAATAAAAGCACGGTCTTTTACGTAACCCAATAGATAAAAATCACACGGAGTGAGATCTGAAATACTGGGAGGCCACCGGCAATAAAGTTGATCTGCTCCTCCTCTCGCAATCCAACGTCCTGCAAACGTGTTATTCAAGTAACATCGGACATGGTAAGAGAAATGAGGCAAGGCACCATCTTGCATGAAAAAAATTCATTGGAAAACATTAATCGTTAAGTAAAATTGTCTTCTTCCACATCTTATAACATGCCAATGTACAATTCGTACCGTTTGTTGTGGTCGTCAGGAATCAATACACTTTGTATGTCTTCAGGTGCAGATGATGTTTTAGAACTCGCCATACCGTTGGTTGCTTGCTCGTGATGTGGATTTCTTTGGGATCCTTTCGTTGAACTGCAACAATGGACTCTAGCTTTGCTAATTGCAGCACACAAAATGATTTCTCTTCAGGTGTCACCGCCATACAGACATACAACAACAAACAACATCGCTAATGATGCCGTGATTGGAACTTCTGCCTCCCACGCTATTTCAATGTAAACTTTTGTCTCTCCATGAACGTTGGAATCATGCTTCTATCTTTTGTAGTTTGGAAGCAATAAAAGTTTGAAATGTGTTCTTTCTTTTTTAATAACCCTGTATAATAGAAAATGTAAGCCGACCGAATTTAGGTACAGAAATATACAACCACAATACCCAAATCAGAACGTCTCTACGCCGGTCGTGGTTACAACAGTATTTTTATAACTTATGAATAAGAAAAAAGATAATCACCAGCCAGGTACGTAATAAGCTACGCTACATAGTCATACTCGTAGGTCTTTAGAATAAAATAAAAGGGCTCAATGCATGGGTAGCTACTTTACCTGGAGGTCTCGTTCTCAATGGGGCCCACATTCTTTTCCTGGGAGTCCTTCTCCCAATGTTATATCTTAGAATTGCATTGTCTATCGTGATGGTGGTAGTTGCAGCGCAGCGGGGTCGTTCACGTTTCCAGATTGAATACTTCTGGTCAGATTTCTGTATACAGCGTTGGTTCAATATCCTAGTTCTCGGGAACTGAGTACAGGACCTCCATATCACCCAAAGTAAACCACATTTATTTGTATTGTTTTCCCGAAGTGTATCTTACTGTAACTCTGAAACCCCATTGCCAATTACTAATTAATTTCTTTAGCACCCCCCTCCCCCAAAGGATTCAAGGTTCATATACCGCAACAGGAATATACAACCGTGAGCATTACATAGATCTGAAGGCCCTCGCCGTCTTCCTCCCCAGAGATACCTTTGGCAGTGAAATGCTGGAAACACCCTGCAATATATATACCTATACGAGGATCAATATCTTCATCCAGGTGGACGGAGCAAAAGGAAGACGCCGAGCAAAATTCCCAAATCGTCTACATAGAGCACCGAAAGTGATAAGTGAATCTTACATACATCCTTGCATAAACGAGCAAGTTTAGCTCTGTTTTCGTTCCGGAGCTTTACATGTCTAAGGGATGCAATTTGTTACTTTCTCTAAGCGTACTAAGTACATAGTATATAGAGAAGGTATTGTATGTAATCCACACAAATATTCGATACCGAAATTTAACCGGAAATACATATTTTGGGTCCCCCTGAATTAAATAAAAGCATTTTTGGAAAAAGATCCGTGTGTGCGCGCGTGTGTATATTGTACTTGGTATTTAAGTTTAGTATTTTCCAAGAATACAACACGAAGATTTTCAAGAAAATCCCCCCCACCTGCAAAAACCCTTTACATGGAACTTTTTTCCAAAACTTTTATCTTCTCAAAAATGGCTCTACCGATTTTGATGAAAATCTCTTATATTTAAGATATTTCCATGCCAAATAAAATGTATATCTTGAATTTTCTGGGAATAGCCTCTGAAGACTACTTTATTCTGGATGATTTTGACGGAATTTTGTATAACTGCTAAACCGTAAGAGATAGACAAAAACTTACAACACAGAAATTGTAGAACACATTAAAACACCCAATTTATGTTACATTATTTTTTCATGCAATTGATCATTTTTGAAATATTCCTTGTTTTTTGTTTCAGCTTTAAAAAAACTTATACTTTTCTCATACAGGAATTTGTCAACTTTTTTTTTTAATTGCAAAATACAGTTCCGGAGGCTTGTCAGGACTCCGGCGTTGTATTCCTTTTTTCTCCAGTTTCCTATATTTCTTTAGTATACTTAACGTTTTCCTTTTACATATACATACACAAACATAGACACATTTACAAACCCAGAAACACCCATACCCAAGGCGGGACTCGAACCCACGATCCTGTGCACTACGAAGTGCCAAAGCGAGACACTTTAGCGAGCGCGGCCACCGGGTTCGGCAATGCTAATCGAGAAAAAAATAGCAGAAATAGTCTAATACCTTGCTTCCTTGTAAGTAGATCAACTCGTGTCCATACAAACAAAGGAACTTCAGTCACATAGTAACCAGCTTTTGACTATCACTTTAACCTATGGTACTCCCTTATTTCGCTTCTACTTACAAGGAAGCAAGAAATAAGACTATTTCTGCTATTTTTTTCTCGATTAGCATGAAGTAAATAGTAGCATAAGTTTTTTAACAATAATTTGTTGCAAAGGTGTAGATAAAGTCAAGTGAATGAAACATATAAGATTTTATGTATGTTCACTGTTCATCTTTAGTGATATTCATCTTGGAACACAGCCTCTGAGTTAGTAACGTTTATATGTGTCTACTAGAATCTACCAAACGTCATCTGGTGGTGGCATCCCATACTGTGTACAACATGTTTTCAAATTTATATATTGCGATAATCGCATATTCAGTTTTTCTGAATATATAAAATAGTTGCCATGACTTATGAAATGACCCTCCTATAACTCTTCCCGTTGTTAAAATGTTTTCGTGTAAATATACGCAGTTTCATCTTCCTTACCCATGGTAGTCCAATTATATTGTAAATCAATGAATCAGAGAGAAATAAATGGGTTTTTCTTTAGTTTTTCAGTTAATTAATTTCCTAGATGGAGGAGGATTTGAGTTACCTATATGAAAACTTGATGCAAATAATATACAAATAATATGTCTTACTATTGAGATTGTAACGTGCACGGAAACATTTTAAACAGTGTAACAGTAGATTCTTGAATAATTGGTATTTGCAGTGACCAGAAAATTGTTACTATTACTTTTAGAAAAACTTTAACGATTTCATTATGTAAACATTGTAAAAAATCTGATGTGTTCCATTCACATGACTTTGTCCATATCTCTGTGACAAATTATTTTTAAAAAAGCTTATGCTTCTATTTACTTTTTGCTAATCGAGAAAAAATAGCAGAAATAGTCTTATTTCTTGCTTCCTTGTAAGTAGAAGCGAAATACGGGATAATTATCGGTTAAAATGATAGTCAAAAGCTGGTTGGTATGTGATTGAAGTTCATTTGTTTGTATGGACACGAGTTCACAAAGTCCTGTTTGAGAAAAATATAAGTTTTTATAGCTTAAACCAAAAACAAGGAATATCTCAAAAACAACCAACTTCACGAAAAAAATGTATACAACATAAATTGTGTGTTTTAATGTGCTCTACATTTTTTGTGGTAAGTTTTTGTCTCTCTTACGGTTTAGCACTTTTGCAAAATTCCGTAAAATTCACTCAGAATAAAGTAGTCTTCAGAAGCTATGCCCAGAAAATTCAAAATATACATTTTATTTGTCAGGTAAATATCTTTAATATACGACGTTTTAATCAAAATTGTTAGAGCCATTTTTTAGAAAATCAACATTTTCGAAAAAAGTTCCATGTAAAGGGTAGTTTGGGGAGAGGGATTTTTTTTTTCAAAATCTTCGTGTCGCATCCCCGGAAGACACTAAATTTAAATACCAAGTTTGATATTTTACCGACTTTTCGTTTTTGAGTTATCGTGTTCAAAGACACACGGGCACACGGACCTTTTTTTGGATACAGGTGACCCTAAAACATATATTTCCGGAGAAATCTCGGTATCGAATTTTTTGGTGGAGTGCAATACGTTCTCTATACACGATGTACATAGTGCGTATAGAGAAAGCGAATATCTGTTGTACCAAAGTTACATATTGAGAAAATATAACAAAAAACCCCTAAACCGAAAATATATAAGGTTAAAATTAGACTAAAATATGTGAAAAGTTAAAGATACAGTGCAGTTTGAGACGCAGTATTCATAGATGATTTTGTAAATTGGTATCAAGATTTTAATTCCAATCAAGGGGCGGGTTATTGTGTACGTTAACGAGCGTGCACCATGGAAAGGTGAACTGTCGTATAACATAACAACCCGGCGCCTAATCTCGTCCTCCGCATAGGGAAGGCATGATGTCTCGTGCAGCGTCTCGGGGGAAAATAGAGAGGATCAGAATAAATAGCCCGAAGGTATCGTGCTGACGTACTAGCTGAACAGCACGTCAACATAGCGCAATATGCCGATGGCGTGTTATTGTGTTGCATAGACAAAAACCCACGCAGAGCCTTCAACCCCAACGTGATGATGCGAGCGTTGGTGGTTGTCCTTTAATCCAGAGCAAAGCCAAGCCATCCTCTTCACCAAGCGCTTTCTTGCAAACTATTCCCTCATTCACGTACACTCATAGACTGTAAAAATAAGCTTGGCGTTGTGATTTTGCTAACAACGTGGGTCTTACTACGATTTTTGTTTTTTTGTTTACCACGCAAAAGGCGATCACATCACTCAATCCCGCTCAACGCTCCCTCAGGTTGACTTGTATAAGATGTGTATGAATTTAGTCCACCACTTGCGCGAATTACCTGGGCATTAGAAGTCCAGTATGCAGTGCAGAGAAAAGATTAATCTAAATTTGTGTCACCCGGCGTGAGAGGTCCAGGTCGAGAGTCACCAGTTCGCAACTCAGAACTTCGCTTCATGTCCATCTGCTCCCTTCGGTAACGTGATCCCTTTAATAAGGAAGCATTTTTGGTAGTGTTTAACGGCCGCTTTAACTTATGGCACCACAGGTGGTGACACTGATGATACATGAATGAAGATGGAAACCGGAGAACCCGGAGAAAACCCGCCCCAGCGCCACTTTGCCCACCACAAATATCTCACATGCGGTCGCTTGGGATCGAACCCGGGCCGTCTAGGTGAGAGGTGCGTGGTCTAACCACTCGGCCACGGCGCGGCCATAAGGAAGCATAGCAACCAGGTGCAAGACATGGGCTGAGCAGCGAAAAGACTCCTGAGAAAATTCAAGACTTACCTTTCATTTGAGATGTAAATAACTGTAATATGCACTATTTTAATCAAAATCATTACAGCCAATTTTTGACAAACATACCATTTTCAATGTTTTCCATGTTAAGAGTTCTTTGGGGTGGGTGGATTTCCCGAAATTCTTTTTATCGTATCGTTTTTTAGATATGCTGTCCACAGACACGCACATTCGGAGGTTTTTTCTAAAAATGTTTTTTTTCGGACTCAGGGGACTTCAAAACATGTATTTCCGGTGAAATATCGACATCGTATTTTGGGGTGGAATACAATACCTTCTTTATACACTACGTGATGTACATATCAGGCTATAGAAAGTAAAAAATTAGGTATGACGTTATTACTCCATTTTGAAAAAGCTAAAGAATTATCACTAAAAGTTTTGTCATTTAAAAGAGTTTAATATAACATATGCTTAAAAAGTATACCAAATTTATTACTCATTTTCAATTGTTTCCCAGCAAACCATATTATCTGTAGCTTAATGAAGACATATTTGTTATTGATTTAATTGTCTCATCATATTTTAAAACCGGGTGATTAAGATCTCTTAATCTCCTTCGATCATGAGCAACTTGTATGCATTACCCTAGCGAAGAACAAGGGAATCAATCACTAATCCACTTAAAGACGGTTTGATATTCGATTAGCAACTGTTTTCATCGGTACGTTTCCGTGCATTCGAGTATGCATATCAAGCGAGCAGCGCAGGATAAACACGTCACTTGACACGGACAGACAGGAATGTCATATGATACATACTGGATGTTTGCTGCAACAGTGGCATATGTACGCTAAATACGAGAACCTGTGAGAACACGATCTAGACTGATGCAAATGTTGAAAATTGGACCTCGTTACCAAAGGTTTACCTGAGCTCGTTTTACGTCCTCTATCACGTGAATGTGTATATGTACACAGCAGATACAGAAGGTATTGCACTCCACCCAAAAATTCGATACCGAGATTTCATCGGAAATATATGTTTTAGGGTCCCCTTTATCTAGTAAAAGCATTTTTGGAAAAAGGTCCGCGTGTGTGAGTGTGCCTGTGAACACGATAACTCAAAAACTAAAAGTTGGTAAAGTACCAAACTTGGTATTTAAGTTTAGTATCTTCCAGGGATGCAACACTAAGATTTTAAGAAAAATCCCCCCACCCCAAACTATGGAACCTTTTCGAACATTTTGAATTTCTCAAAACTGGCACTAACGATTTTGATTAAAATATCGTACATTAAAGCTATTTCCCTGACAAATAAAATGTTTATCTTGAATTTTCTGGGAATAGCCTCTGAAGAGCATTCTAGATGAATATTATGGAATTTTGCATTACTGCGAGATGGAAAGAACCTTACCACATGAAAAATGTAGAGCACGTTAAAACACACAATTTATGTTATATAATTTTTTCGTGGAGTTCAGGGTTTTTGAGGCATTCCCTGTTTTCGGTTTCTGCTTTGAAAAACATACTTTTCCCATACAGGATATTATATACAAACAAAGGAACTTCAGTGACATAGCAACCAAGTTTTGACTACCACTTTAACTTTATTTCGCTTCTACTTACAAGGAAGCAAGTAATAAGATTATTTCTGCTACTTTTTTCTGATTAGCATGAAGTAAATAGAAGTATAAGCTTTATAAGAATAATTATAATTTGTTGCAGAGATGTAGACAAAATCATGTGAATGGTACACATCAGATTTTTTTTTGGTTACAGGGGACCCTAAAACATGTATTTTCAGTGAAATCTCGGTATCGAATTTTTGGGTGGAGTGCACTACCTTCTCAAAGATTTTCAGAAAAATCCTCGTCTCAAACTACTTTACGTGGAAGATGTTTCGAAATTTTAGATTTTCTCAAAAACAACTGTAATGATGTTCATTAACAGTAAATTAAATTAAAATACAAATTTAAATATTAAAGATCTTTAGATGATGAATAAAATATATATCTTGAATTTTCTGGAAGAACCTCTGAAGCTCTCTAGATTTTGGTTGATTTTTGCACAACTGTGAAACTAAATAGAAACAAAACTCTACAGAAAATCTGATGTTCCATTCACATGACTTTCTCTACATCTCTGCAACAAATTATTGTTAATAAGCTTATTCTTCTATTTACTATATGATAATCGAGATGAACATTAGCAGAAGCTGTCTTATTACTTACTTCCTTATAAGTAGAAGGGAAGTAAGGAATACACTAGGATAAAATGTTAGTCAAATATTATAAAATCTGGTTGCTATGTGATTGGAGTTCTTTTGTTTATATGGCCAGGAGTCGACAATTTTCCGTATGAGAAAAGTATAAGTATTTTAAAACTGAAACCAATAACAAAAAAAAATCTCAAAAACGGTCAATTCCAACATAAATTGAGTGTTTTAATTAGCTCTACATTTTTTTCTCAGTAAGTTTTTGTCTATCTGTTATAGATTACCAGTTATGCTAAATTCCGCAAATTTCACTCAGAATTATTGAATGTTACATAACTGATAAACCGGAAGAGATACACAAAAACTTACTACACAAAACATGTATTTCACGATAAAAATACGCAATTTATGTCTTATAAGATTTTTTGAGAAGTTGGCCATTTTCGGGACATTCCTTGTTATTGATTTCAGTTTTAAAATACTTAAACTTGTCTCTTACGGGAATTTGACAACGCTTGGCCACCCAAAGAAACGGATTTCATTCCCATAGCAACCACAGTTTGAAAACATTTGACTGTCGGCTTAGCTTAGTGTATTCCCTTGTTTCCCTTCTACATATAAAGGAACTAAGTAATAAGACCATTTCTGCTAATGTTTTAGCATTAAATAGGTAGAAGAATAAGCTTATTAAAATAATTTCTTACACGTATGTAGAGAAAGTCATGTGAATGGAATAAATCACCTCCGTTAACCCTTAGAGGTGTGACTATATTCCCAGAATATCTTAACAAAATAATAGAAAGTTGTAATCCCGTACTAATATAATTGCACTCAGTATCCACGGAATACGAACAAGTGAAAACCTCACCCCGACAAGAAATCAAAACAAATCGCACTCTACGCTATCAGGGGCTGCGGTTCCCAAGAAACCCTAGTCATTAATATGCCTTAGTGTTATTAAATAAGGAGCAGAGAACTTGTATATTGCATTAGGAGGGTTCTCACCCCTGGTACGATATTTTTCCGAGGGGCGCGTCTAAATGACACCCCAGGGGATGGAGCGGGGTGAACTACCCTTTTCAGCTAATACACCGACGAGTCCTTGGAATGAATATCTCTTGCACGAGCCCGTTTTCGGGGCGTTTCACCTCCGAAATATAATCACCATATACAAACAAATTTAAGGTCTTGCTTTGTTTTCAAGAACGCAGCTACAAAATTTTGAATATCCACAGTATATAATATACCTGTATTATTGAAATTTATACCAGTTATTATGCATAGTAACTGACATTTTTGCCATGATTCACATTTATAGTCACATGGTTATTTAATAATTATTTTATTACTTTGTCTACACGTACTATGTAGATAGTGTATAGAGAAGGTGTTGTAATGCACCCAAAAATTCGATACCGAGATTTCATCGGAAATATATGTTTGAACCCGCCGCCCCAAATCCAAAAAAAAAATAGTTTTATGAAACAATCCCTGGTATTTAAGTTTGGTATCTAACAAGGATGCGACACAAAGATCTACAAGAAAATCCCCAACCCCAAACTACCCTTTGCATGGAAGATTTTTCAAAACTTTTGATTTTTTCAAAAATGGCTCCATGCAAAGTGTAGTTGGGGGTTTGGAGACCATTCTGATAATCTTCGTGTCGCATCCTTGAAAGATACTGAACTTAAATACCAAGTTTGGCATTTAACCGACATTTGGTTTTTGAGTTATGACGTCCAGATACTCACACACAGACTTTTTCTAAAAATGCTTTCTTTGGATCCAGAGGATTGAAAACATGTACTTCCGGTGAAACCTCGGTATCGAATTTTTGGGTGCAATACAATACCTTCTCTATACACTATACAAGTAGTACGCGTACAGAAAGTAAAACTGAGTCAGTGATTCACTTTTAAAACTATTCACATTAAAATTATAAGGTTTACAATAAATGAGTTTCCAACTAGATCTATCATACCATATTTTTACTTTCTCTACACTTACGGAAATACACGTCTTAGGCTCCCTTAAATCCAAAAAATATTAGAAAAATGTTTGTGGGTGTGTCTGTGAACACAATAAACGAAAAGTCGGTAAAATACCAAACCTGGTAATTAAGTTTAATATAGTTCAGAGATGCGACACAACAATTTTGAGAAAAATACCTCCACCCCAAAGTATTCTTTACATGAAAAAAAGGACTGGAAAATTTTGTTTTTCTCAAAGATGGCTGTAATGATTAAAATATCGTTTATTAAAATTATTTATATGGCAAATAAAATGTATATGTTGAATTTTCTGGGAAAAACTTCTAAAGACCTGTTTATTTTGAACGAATTTTGCTGAATTTTACGTAAATGGTAAACCATAAGAAATAGACAAAAACTTACTACACATCAAACGTAGATCTCGTTAAAACACACAATTTATGCCCTCTACAGTTTTGTTGTGGAGCTAACCGTTTTCAAGATACTCATTATTGGTTTCAATAGACAGCAACTGTCCGTTTTTCTTTTGTTCTACTCCAGGCCAAGCAAAGAAGCAATTTTCAACGGCAATTGCCAAACGACAGCTTTTAAAATATTTGACTACTGCTTTAGCTTGGGGTTTTCTTTTAGTTCTGTTCCACTTTTACGGAGCTAAGCAATAGGACTATTCTGTTAATGCTTATATCGATTATGTACGATGTAGAAAGAAGAATTATCTCTTTGTAGAACAGCTAAAGAAAGTAATGTGAATTTTTACATTTACCCATGTATTATTTATTGTGTTGTGCTCCGTGATCTAGGGGTAATATGCTAGCCTTTGGTTCCCAAGCTCGCGGGCGGAGGGCAATGGATTTTTTGGGGCATAGCATGGCTACTTTCGGGAGGGAAGTATAGCCGTTGGTTACATGTCGTAGATTTACAGCACTTAAAGAACATCAATCTTGATAAAGAGGCCTCTGAGCAAAATTAAGCAATATAGAATGGCATGCTGAGAATCACAGCAGCTATAAAGCTCCATAATATAAAATCAATTTAAATGTTCTATTTATTGTATAAAAATGATTAAATTTCGTACCCTCCAGAACTCTTGAATTTTCAAAACTGGATAATTAAGTCTTAAAGTTGGAGCATTATTACAAAAACTCTGATGTGTTCCATTCACATGACTTTCTCTATATATTTGCAATAAATTCCTTTTAAAAAGCTTATGCTTCTACTTACTTCCTGCTAATCGAGAAATAATTAGCAGAAATAGTCTTATTTCTTGCTTCCTTGTAAGTAGGAGCGAAATAAGGGAGTACCATAGGTTAAAGTGAAGTCAAAAGCTGGTTGCTATGTGACTGAAGTTCTTTTGTTTGTATGGACACGAGTTCACAAAGTCCTTTATGGGAAAAATGTAAGTTTTTATAGCTTAAAACAAAAACAAGGAATATCTCAAAAACAATCAACTCCACGAAAAAATGTATACAACATAAATTGTGTGTTTTAATGAGCTCTACATTTTTTGTGAGGTAAGTTTTTGCCTCTCTCTTACAGTTTAGCAGTTATGCAAAAATCCGTAAAATTTACCCAGATTAATGTAGTCTTCAGAGGCTATTCCCAGAAAATTCAAAACATACATTTTATTTGTGAAGCAAATATCTTTAATATACGATATTTTAATCAAAAATCGTTAGAGCCATTTTTTAGAAAATCAAAATTTTCGAAAAAAAATTCATGTAAAGGGTAGTTTGGGGTGGGGGATTTTTCTCGAAAACTTCTTGTCGCATCCCTGGAAAACACTAAACTTAAATACCAAGTTTGGTATTTTACCGACTTTTCGTTTTTGAGTTATCGTGTTCACAGACATACGGACACACACACACACACACACACACACACACGCACCTTTTTTCTGAAAATACTTTTTTTGGATACAGGGGACCCTAAAACATATATTTCCTGTAAAATCTCGGTATCGAATTGTTTGATGGAGTGCAATACATTCTCTATACACTATGTACATAGTGAGTATAGAGAAAGTAAAAAGTAGTATGGCCATTTTCCTTAATGTACTTTTGAGAGGCAGTATAAAAGGTTTCGTACAAACTACTAAATTATTACATTCGTGTGGAGCATTTGAAATTTGGAAAAGTGTTGCAATAAAAATTGGGCGGAAACAAAGCTTAAAGTTGGTGTCTATTAATAAGTATGGTGCTCTTTATTTACCTAATTGAAGATAAAGTGCACCAACTGGAAAAACTATAATCGTTCTGAAAGTTTAGAATGGATAGTATTTTATTGTGAAGAAAAGAACAGTTTTAATTGTTCAGAATATTTTGTTAAATTTCACCGATGCATATATATAACAATATTACGCCTTACTCTATACGTAATAATTTATTTTACATTACTAATTATTAATGGAATCTTTGTTTATGCAATTTTGGCGTAATAAATAGGTTATGATGTCAAAGTTGGGCATAACTGTGTTATAATGGCTGTAGCAACGCTGACGTAATAAATCTGTTCAAACGTATGAATTAATAATAACTTATTAGCCTGTTTCATTACATAAGAGCTAGCGCTACAAACTTTTGGCAGCGTAGCTAAAAAAAAAATTCATTAGGGCAGCTAATCTAAGGAGTATACATCACACTTGTTCTACACGTTTTTACTTTCTCTACACGTACTATGTACGTACTGTATAGGGGAAGTATTGTATTCCACCCAAAAATTGTACACCGAGATACCGGAAATACATATTTTAGGACCACCTGAATACAAAAATCTCTGATGTGTACCATTCACATGACTTTCTCTATATCGCTGCAACAAATTATTCTTAAAAAGCTTACTCTTCTGTTTACTTTATGCTAATCAGAAAAAATTAGCAGAAATAGTCTTATTACTTGCTTCCTTGTAAGTAGAAGCGAAATAAGGGACTACTATAGGCTAAAGTGATAGTCAAAAACTGGTTGCTATGTCAATGACGTTCTTTGTTTATATGGATCAGAGTTGACAAGTTCCTGTATGAGAAAAATATAACTCTTTCATAGCAGAAACCTAAAATAAGGGAAGTCTCAAAAACGACGAACCCCACGAAAAAAAATTATACAGCATAAATTGTGTGTTTTAACGTGCTCTACATTTTTAGTATAGTAAGTTTTTATCCATGTCTTACGGTTTAGCAGTTATTCAAAATTCAGTAAAATTCATCCAGAATAAACTACTCTTCAGAGTCTATTCCCAGAAAATTCAAGATATACATTTTATTTGTCAGGTAAATATCTTTAAAATACGATATTTTAATCAAAATCGTTACAGCTATTTTTGAGAAAATCAAAGTTTTCGAAAAAAGTTCCAGGTAAAGGGTAGTTTAGGGTAAGGGGATTTTTCTCAAAATCTTCGTGTCGCATCCCTGGAAGATACTAAACTTAAATACCAAGTTTGATATTTTACCGACTTTTCGTTTTTGAGTTATCGTGTTCACAGGCACACGGACACACACGGACCTTTTTCTGAAAATACTATGTACATAGTGTATAGAGAGGGTATTGCACTCCACCAAAAAATTCGATACCGAGATTTCACAGGAAATATATGTTTTAGGGTCCCCTGTATCCAAAAAAATTATTTTCAGAAAAAGGTCCATGTGTGTGTATGTGTGTGTCTGTGTCTTCGTGTGTCCGTGTATATTTTCGTAGAGCTGGCCGTTTCTGAGATATTTATTGTTGTTGGTTTCAGTTTTAAAATAATTAAACTCTTCCTATACGGGAAGTTGTCAAATCCCACCCATGCGAAGAGAGCGAATTTCTTTCACACAGCAACCATCTTTTAAATGATTTGATTGCCGCTTTAGCCTATATATATCGCAAAATTGTGCGCTATAACGAAATGTAATTTTTTTTGTGCAGTTAGACCTTTTTAATCTCTAATGGTTTACCAATTATGTAAAAGTTATCCAGAGGCTTTTTCAGAAAATTTAAGAAAAACATGTTATTTTTCATGTAAATATCTTTAACATACTGTATTTTAATCAAAATATTTTTTTTCCATATAAGGGGTAGTTTGAGGTGACGGATCCTTCGAAGACACTAAAATTATATACCAAGTTTGGCACTCTATCATGTTCACAGACACACGGACACATTCGTACGTCCACACAAACAGACGAATCTTTTTCTGAAAATGCTACTTTTGGATTCAGAGTAGCCTAAAATGTATATTACTGGAAATCTCGATATCGAATTACCGTTTCTATGTACTCGAATTAAGCGGAGAAAATAAAAAGGTGTATTTAGCTCAATATCTGTAGAAGATAATATTGATTTTAGCTAATTAAATCAAATAAATTCATATATCTAGTAAGGAACGATGTATTTGAATGAAATTGGGCATGAATTCTTTTGTTACCGATAATGTCTATATAAAAGATTAAAACTCTTAACTTTAATACTTTAGAAAATCACTCGTATCATTTTGGTGGCCCCTTAAAGAACGCTCAAGGCACAACAACAATAAGAACTGGTTAAACAGCGGCAAGATCGCCTTTATAAGTAGTTTTGAGATACAACTTAAAGTTTGGATAGGTGGAGTCAATGCCTAGCCGCGATTCGAACCGTGTATCTCTAGCCGTTAGCTCTAACTACTCAGCTACCATGACAGCCACGTCGACAAGCTATTAAATTCCTCAACGGACTTGAAACCACAAACCAGTAAACCTGAGGAGTCCTCACATCTGCTGCGGTTCTCAGCGTCCCATTCTATATGAAAGACCGCTTTAATTTTGCTCAGAGGCCTCTCTACGACACGGGACCCACAGCTTTACTTCCCTTCCGAAGGAAGCCATGCTAAGGATTTTTACGCCCGAAAAAAATCCATCGTCCTCCGCCAGGTTTGAATCCGCGACTTTGGGTATATGATGATACACGGAGGGCGACACAAACAACTTTGAGATGACATACCACAATGGCGACTTACAATGTCGTAAGTACTTTAAGTGCTCCGCTTCATAGTTTAACCAACTATTCGGTGAAATAATGTTAATTGTTTTTCACACAAGCCGTGTCTGGGATAGGAGAAGATAGAGCCACGCTAAAAAAATTCAATGCCATAGCCTGGATTTGAACAACGGATTTCCAGATCTCCAGCCGGTTGCTCTACTCACTGATCTACCATGGCAACCTGCCGGCACGGCACTAAATTCCTCAATTGACTCTTGATGTCACCTCAAAATAATTTGAGATCACATTCTGGTTTACCGGAAACATTGAGTGTGAAATCTATTATCACTATTTAGACTTTACTAAAACAATGAACCTTTAAGAATATTTCGGTTTATACGAAAGGGAAGAGACATGGGTGAATGCAGGCCAGCGCTGGGCAACGTTAAAACGTTCGTGTACTTAGAACTCACATTTACGATTGGGGCGGTACTGGGTTCGTGCCCGGGCGCGGGTTATTGTATTGGAATGGTGTTTTTTTTGGTAGTTTTTAACGTCCGCTTTAACTACTTATGCCACCGCAGGTGGTGACACTAATGATACATGAAGATGGAGCACGGTGTAATGCGATGGCAGGGGAAACCGGAGAACCCGGAGAAAACCCGCCCCAGCGCCGCTTTGTCCAGCATAAATCTCACATACGATCGCTTGGGATTGAACCCGGGCCGTTTAGGTGAGAGGCGAGTGGTCTAACCTCTCGGCCACGGTGCGGCCTGGAATGGTGTGGAATTATGATTGGCATAGCTCAGGGTTTTTTTTTTTTTTTTTAGCATGGAACCTCTTTCAGGTCGTGGTGAGACACAAGTGCTTTATTAACTGAGTCTGGTCTTACACTTTACTCGCCCGCTAACGTTATTGTTTATTAGTGTTAAGGCCGTGATTTATTACGTACTATGATCGGTCTTAAAATCACTTACTTCCACGCGCTCAAAAACTACATCTTGGTCGTGCGGGGGTTCTTCGTTAAGTGCCTTAAAATGTCGCCTGTTCGGCTCCGTCACGAATTCTAAATTTCGCATCCTGGTTTAAGAGGACATTTTACTAAATTGTTACAAAAGAGTACAACGTTTTATATAAATTAAAGTATTTATGCTATATGAGCTGCCATATGACTACCATCCCCGTGTAAAAACGAGACAGCTTAACATGAACACACAGAAGGCATGGCATTGATTAATGAATCGTGAACGAATCGTATGAATCAATTCATATTGCATGAACGAATCGTATAAATCGGTTACTGAAAATGAATCGCTCGACCTAACTCTACTTGGTTGTTCGGAGGTCCTACACTAAGTAGCCTACACTGCCACCTGACCAGCGGAGAGCATTGTCTTGCTGTGTCCCGTTAGTTGCCCCGGGCAGGGTCCATTCATATTCACTCCTTCGGTTGAATGCACGGCAGGTATCAGGATCTTGTACCCTGAACTCGTACCTTATACGTGTTAAAAGTTTTTCTACCCTTCTCATTTTCGTTGTACACTTATATTTTCTCTTCTAAGAATATAATTTTGCCCCGGGCCAAGATATGTACTGTCTCACGATGAACCGAAAATGGACAAAAGACATTAACGCCATGAAACACACGGCAATGGTGAAAGCTGCTAAGGCTCTCCAGATACGTAGTAAAATTCCAAATATATTCGTTACCTTACTGGGGACCGTATACGGAACGACAGTAAAATCCATGATGACATATGGAGGAGATATAATTTATGGGGGTGGGAACAAGAGAAGGCCGGATTTTTGAAACGAATTCTATGGAAAGGAGGGGCATTGCTGACTGCAGAATAATGAAAGAATTCTGGCAAAACCACAGCAATTTAATATTGGATGACAATCGTGATGAAATACGCGACAGGCATAAACATTAAAGCAAGTTCTGGTAATCACATAGCCACGCGGGTCAGGAAAATAGACGGAGTGTTTGGAGCAAGATAAAGAATCGCCTTGCTGATTTGACAGGCAACAAACAATTGCGCACTGCAAGGAGCTTATTTAAAAAAAAAAGATATGATGTGTTCCATTCACATGACTTTCTCTACATCATTCTAATTGAGAAAACATTAGCAGAAATAGTCTTATTACTTGCGACCTTGTAAGGAGAAGCGAATAGGATAAAGCCATAGTTAAAAGTAGGTTGTTGTATGACCGAAGTTCCTTTGTTTTTATGAATAGGAGTTGACAAATTCCTGTATCAGAAAAGTATGTTTTTCAAAGCTGAAACTAAAAACAAGGAATGTCTTAAAAAGGGCTAACTCCACGAAAAGAATGTATTTAACATAAATTGAGTATTTTAATGTGCTCCACATTTTCTGTGTGGTAAGGTTTTGTCCATCTTTTACGGTTTAGGAGTTATGCTAAATTCCGTAAAATTCATGTAGAGTAAAAGTACCCTTCAGAGGCTATTTCCAGAAAATTCAAGATGTACATTTTATTTGTCATACGATATTTTAATCAAAATCGTTAGAGCCATTTTTAAGAAAATCAAAATTTTCGAAATTTTTGCCATGTAAAGGGTAGTTTGGGGTAAGGGGATTTTCTTGAAAATCTTCGTGCCGCAGCGTTGGAAGATACCAAACTTAAATATCAGGTTTGGTTTTTAACGGTCTCTTTATTTTTGAGCTATGCAGGCAGGCAGACAGACAGACAGACACACACGGATATTTTTCTAAAAGACTTTTTTTGGATTCAGGGTGTCTCAAAACATATATTTCCGGTGAAATCTCGGTATCAACTTTCTGGGTGCAATACAATACCTTCTGTACACACTATGTGCATAGTACGTATAGAGAAAGTAATACATTTTTGGCTAAAACCACAGTGGAGTATGGAACAATAGATTAAAATAGTGCCAAATTTATAGGCTCACTTAGCTTAGATTAGATTAGAACTGTTCCAGATGATACAATTTACTGATGAAGACTGTAGGAGAATTTACCACATATCTGAGGAGGAAGTGTCTTTCTCTTTCACTCCATAGATTAGGAGGCACTAAATTCTTCAACTGACTCGCATTTACTCCCAGTAAACCACAACATAATCTCAAATTATTTTGAAATGTCATACCTCATTGGCTTTAAGTAATCGATTCCCGGGCTTATTAGTTAACTGATGTTCCCGAATAGCTGTCCGCTTTGCTCGAATAAGCCATCCACATAAAAATATGAGACATGTTCAAATACCTGTACTGTATTATTATTACTATTAATACTTGGTTTTCTTTTATTTACAAGCTTTCTCGTATTCTAACGCTATCACTGCGTTCTACGCCAGTGTACTAACATTTGCCTTTTTACTTTCTCTGTACGCACTATGTACATAGTGTATAGAGAAGATATTGCACTCCACCAAAAAAATCGATACCGAGATTTCACCGGAAATATATGTTTTAGGGTATCCTGTATCCAAAAAAAAAAAGCATTTTCAGAAAAAGGTCCGTGTGTGTGTCCGTGTGTCTGTAAACATGATAACTCAAAAACGAAAACTCGGTAAAATACCAAACTTGGTATTTAAGTTTAGTATCTTCCAGGGACGCGACACCAAGATTTTGAGAAAATCCCCCTACCCCAAAGTACCCTTTACATGGAACTCTTTTCGAAAATTTTGATTTTCTAAAAAATGGCTCTAGCTAATTTGATTAAAATATCGTATATTAAAGATATTTACCTGAAAAATAAAATGTTTATTTTGAATTTTCTGGGAATGGACTCTGAAGACTACTTTACTCTGAGTGAATTTTACGAAATTTTTCATAAGTGCTAAACCGTAAGAGAAAGACAAACACTTACCACACAAAAAATGTAGCGCACATTAAAACACACAGTTTATGTTGTATACATTTTTTTCGTGGAGTTGATTGTTTTTTAGATATTCCTTGTTTTTGGTTTAAGCTATAAAAACATATTTTTCTCATACAGGACTTGTGAACTCATATCCATACAAACAAAGGAACTTCAGTCACATAGCAACCAGCTTTTGACTATCACTTTAACCTATGGTACTCCCTTATTTCACTTCTACTTACAAGGAAGCAAGAAATAGGACTATTTCTGCTAATTTTTTCTTGATTAGCAGGAAGTAAGAAGCATAAGCTTTTTAAAAATGATTTATTGCAGAGATATAGAGAAAGACATGTGAATGGAACACATCAGATTTTTATATTACGTTGATAATATATTAACCGTATCCTATATTTAAAATTAGTTATAATTTTATAACCCTGTATAATGTTTATAGCCGTGAACAGTAATTTCATATTACATTATACTTACACTACAATAATATTAACAGTACCAATAACGATAATAATAGTAATATTAACGTTAGTAATAATATTAATATTAATTATAGTAGAATTAGATAGAATTTGTTACAGAGATATAGAGAAATTTATGAGAATGGAACACACACATTTTTACTTTCTTTACACTAATATATACATAGTGTAAAGTGGAAGGTATTGTAAAGCACCCAAAAATTAGATTCCGAGATTTCACAGGAAATACATATTTTGGGTCCTCCTGAATCCAAAAAAAGCATTTCTGGAAAAAAGGCAGTGTGTGCGTGTGCATGTGTCTGTGTATGTGTGTGTTTATGGACAGTATAGCTCAAAAACGAAAATACCCCAACCCCAAACTACCCTTTACATGGAAAATGTTTCCAATATTATGATTTTCTTAAAAATGGCTCTAAAGATTTTGATTATAATAGCGTATATTGCAGATATTTACCTGACAAGCAATATGTAAATCTTGAATTTTCAGGGAATAGCCTCTGGAGACTACTTTATTCTGGAGGAATTTTACGGAATTTTGCATAACTACTAAACCGTAAAAGATAGACAAAACCTTAGCATACAAAAAATTTAGAGCTCATTAAAACACACAATATATGTTATATAATTTTTTTTCATGGAGTTGATCGTTTTTGAGCTATTCCTTGTTGTTGATTTCAGCTTTGAAAAAACATTTTCTCATACGGGAATTTGTCAACTCCTGTCTATACAAACAAAGGAACTTCAGTCACCTAGCAACCAGCTTTTGACTATCACTTTAACCTATGGTACTCCCTTATTTCGCTTCTACTTACAAAGAAGCAAGTAATAAGACTATTTCTGCTAATTTTTTCTCCATTAGTATGAAGTAAATAGAAGCATAAGCTTTTTAACAATTTATTGCAGAGATGTAGAGAAAGTCTAAGAATTATTGAACCCCTGTTAAAGATATAATCTTTTGTTACATTTGTATGCAAAGGGAAATCATGAGAATGTAACGTAATATATTTGTTGTTAATTTAACATGTTGACGTGCAGTGTCTCCAGGAAGGCAGTTGGCTGCAGTGCTATAAACCGGTTGCTAGGAAACTGCATTCACTTGGCGGCAATGACTCAGTAAGGGCACTAACTAATTTGTTTGATGAGGCCACCTGACTTAGCGTATGAGGTTACAAAATAACAAAACAACATCGAAGGGGAGTGGCCCTTTGTATCCCTTCTGTGAGGGGAGCGAGCCCAACACAGCAAAAGATAAATCTGAGAAGGAACTGGCCTTCAGGGTATTGCTTTGAACCTCTTGACTCCTGCCGCCTTTGTGAATTCAATGCACGCTGTTTACATTTGCTTCCCAGATATAACGTAAACCTGCATTTTCGAAATCAAATCCACAATTTTCCCAATAACAGTAATATTATTTTTTTATTTATTTGTACTAAGCTTCTTATAAATAAAAAATCTGATGGGTTACAATCTCTAGCTACTCTAAAAACAAACTTCTGATAAAAGACAATTCTTCTTTCAACATCACGCTAATCGAGATAAACCTTAACAGAATGTTATTACTTAGTTCCTTATAGTGAGACTGGAACTAAGGGAATGCACTAGGCTTAAGTGATAATCAAATGTTTTAAAAGCTGTCGTTATGCGATTGTCATTGCAAATCGCTTCTTTGCCTTGCCAGGCGTAGAAGAAATTACTGTCAAAAGAAGCACCACCACATTGCGATTTGTGTAAAAGTCCTCTTACAGCTAACCATATTATATTTCAGTGTCCAAAATACAGCCATGTCAGAAAACAGCACACAGTTTCAAAAACCTTTAGATTAACACTTACAGACACAAAAAGTTTAGTCAATGTATTAATATACCTTAAAGAAATCAATCTATATAACTGTATATAACTCTCAGAATTATAATTACTAACATGTTATACCTAATTTAATTGTTATATTTTTTATACTAAATCATTGTTTTTATATGTCATAAGCATTAGAGGTTTATTTTAATCCCTTGTGTATATAATGATTTACTTATGTTCAAAATTTTCATTTTTTTAGGGATGTAAAACTGTAAACAAGATTTTTAATGTGGTCGCTATAAGACCTTGTACTTCTGCGACCTAAATTAAGAATAATTAAAAAAAAGAAAAAAAAAAAAACGGACACTTCCGTATGAGAAAATTATAGGAATTTCACAATTGAAACTAATAACAAGGAATACTTCGAAAACGTTAAGCTCCACAAAAAAATGTACATGATATAACTTGTGTATTTTAACAAGGTCTACATTTTTTGTAAAGTAATTTCTTGTCTATCTCTTGCGGGTTACCTGTTATACTAAATTAAGCAAAATTCATCCAGAATAAACAGGTCTTTAGAAGCTATTCCCAGAAAATTCAAGATACGCATTTTATTTGTGATAGATATGGCTTTAATATGTCGTATTTTAATCAAAATCGTTGGAGCCATTTTTAAAAAAACAAAATTTTCGAAAATTTTTTCATGTAAAGGGTAGTTAGGGGTAGGAGGATTTTCTTGAAAATCTTCGTGTCGCATCCTTGAAAGATACCAAACTTAAATACCAAGTTTGGTATTTAACCATCTTTTCGTTTTTGAGCTACGCTGTCCAAAGACAAACACACACACACAACCACACACACACACACACACACACACAACACGTGCAGTCAGACAGACACACGGACCTATATCAAAATGATTTTTTTGGATTCAGGGGGTCCTAAAACATGTATTTCCTGTGAAATCTCAGTATCGAATTTTTGGGTGAAATACAATACTTCTCTATCCCTATGTACATTGTACATACGGGGCTAGAGAAAGTAAAAACACAAGAAAGTGCTGAGCCCAGGCTGTTAAATTACGTTATTTATTACTCAACTTCTACTAGCTACACATTAATGTCTCTTAAAATTATATTTTATTTGTTATTTTATTATTCTCTTTTTATTTGTGACGTAAATATTTTTAATATACAGCACTTAAATCAAAATCGTTGGAGCTATTTTTGAGAAAAACATTTTCAAAGCTTTTTCCATGTATAATGTTGTTTGGAATGCGGGGATTTTTTGGAAAGTTTTAATGTCACATCGTTGGAAGATATCGAGCTTCAATACCAAATTTGGTATTTAACTGACTTTTCATTATTACTTTCTCTACACGTACTGAGTATATAGAGAAGGTATTGCACTCCACCCAAAAATTCGATACCGTGATTTCACCGGAAATATATGTTTTAGGGCCCCCTGTATCTTCCAGGGATGCAACACGGAGATTTTGAGAAAAATCACCCCACCCCCAACTACCCTTTCCATGGAAATTGTTTCGAAAATTTTGATTTTCCAAAATATGGCACTAACGATTTTGATTAAAATATCATATATTAGAGATATTTACCTAAAAATAAAATGTATATCTTGAATTTTCTGGGAATAGCCTCTCTGAAGACTACTTTATTCTAGACGAATAAATTTTGCATAACTGCTAAACCGTAAAGGATGCACAACAACTTACCACACAAAAGATGTAGAGCACATTAAAACACACAATTCATGTTATATAGATTTTTTACATAGAATTGATCGTTTCTGAAATATTCCTTGTTTTTGGTTTCAGCTTTAAAAACCTATACTTTCTCATACAGGAATTTGTCAACTCCTGTCCATACAAACAAAGGAGCTTCAGTCACGTAGCAACCATCTTTTAGCTATCTCTTTAAACTATGATACTCCCTTATCCCGCTGCTACTTACAAGGAAGCAAGTAATAAGACCATTTCTCCTAATTTTTTCGATTACCATTAAGTAAGTAAATAGTCCAACAAGTTTTTTAACAATAATTTGTTGCAGAGATGTAGAGAAAGTCATGTGAATGGAACATATCAGTTTTTTTTAATAATATAAGTACTTCATGCTAATCGAGATAAACATTAGCAGAAATGTTTTCTTGTATGTAAAAGAGAAATAAAGTAATACACAGGCTAAAGCGATAGTCAAATCTTTTAAAAAGCTGGTTGCCATCTACAGGAAACCAGTTTCTTTGCATTGACAGTAGTTGAAGCATTTCAGTACGTGAAAAGTTTCAAGTATTTTAAAACGGAATTATTTCAAAAACAGTCCACTCCACGAATAAAATGCATATTACATAAATTGTGTGTTTTAGTGTGATCTACATTTTTTTGTGTAGTAAGGTTTAGTCTATTTCTTACGGTTTACTAGCTATGTAAAATCGCGCAAATACCGTCCGGAATAAAGAGGTCTTCAGAGGCTATTCCAAGAAAATTCAAGATATATATTTTGTTTGTCGTATAAATATATTTAATTAATATCTTTAGCCATTTTTGAGAAAATGGGGGTATTTCCATTAAACTCTTCGTATTGCATCCTTGGAAGATACTAAACTTATATACCAAGTTTGGTGTCTTACCAATAAATGTTTTGGGTTATCGTTTATCGTTTCCAAAGACACACGCACACACGAACACCCACAGACCTTTTTCTAAAAATGTTTTTTTTTTTGGAAGCAGGAAATCTAAAATGGCTATTTCCGGTGAAATCTCGGTATGTACACATTACGTGCAGAGAAAGTAAAAAACAAATTATTTTTGGTAATTTATGTTTTATTTCTCAAAATAATCTCCTTTTAGCTCGATACTATTTTACCAGCGTTTTTCCAACTGTTTTAAGCCTTACAATATGTGGAATTTTGGAAGCTCTTCAAAATAGGTTAGATGTGAATCGTTTTCCGCCGAACCACTTTTTGAAGTTTGGAAATAAAAAAGTTACTGGTGGCCAAATCTTGTAGGTGTGTATCCTAGCATTGTCTCGATGGAGGATAATCTTTTTCTTTGCCAGATGAGAGCATATTTTTCCTGATTTTTCCGTTCAACCGGTGCAATAACGATGCATAATACTCTCCATTTATGTTCTTCCTTCCCGCAAGAAATCAATGTTAATGGTTCCACGTGCATCTTAAAAACCATCACCTTGTCTTCTTCGGCCGGTTCGCTGTAATTGTATCTGGAGTGTAGTAGCGCATCCGTGCTTCACACACAGTTATGTATCGTCGCAGAAGCTCGTCAGGATTGCGACGGAAAAGTGCCAAACGAGCTTACGAAATGATCACATGATTCTCCATTGAGATCAAACGTGGTCAGACTTTATTTTTGGTGAAAATTGAGAACACTGTACCTTGTGATGTGCCTGTGCCCTCCATTATTTCAATTGGACGTCCAGAAAGGTGTTCTTCATTTGTGGATATACGGCGTATTTAAATTCATTTATCCAATCGTAAATTGTTGTAAACGCAGGAGATGTGCCATGAACTTCAATTCGGTAGGCCGCGCCAAGACCGATTGGTTAGACTACTCACCTCTCACCTAGATCCCAAGCGGCCGCATGTGATATTTGTGGTGGACAAAGCGGCGCTGGGGCGGATTTTCTCCGGGTTCTCCTGTTTCCCGCGCAATCGCATTCCACCGGTGCTCCGTCTTCATTCATGTATCATCAGTGTCACCACCTGCGGTGCCATCAGTAGTTAAAGCGGGCGTTAAACAGTACCAAAAAAATCCAACTCGGCTTTTATCTCCTTTGGTGTTGAGCACGAAACTCGTTTTTCCAATCTTTCTAAAAAATCTGATGTGTTCCATTCACATGACTTTCTCTATATCTCTGCAACAAATTATATTTAAAAAACTTAGCAGAAATAATCATTTCTTGCTCCCTTGTAAGTAGGAGCGAAATAAGGGAGTCCATAGGTTAAAGTGATAGTCAAAAGCTGGTTGCTATGTAACTGAAGTTCCTTTGTATGGACACGAGTTCACAAAGTCCTGTATGAGAAAAATATAAGTTTTTCATAACTGGAACCAAAAACAATCAACTCCACGAAAAAAAGGTATGTAACATAAATTGTGTGTTACATAGTTCTCTATATTTGTTGTGTGGTAAGTTTTTGTCCAGCTGTTACGGTTTAGCAGTTATGCAAAATTCCTTAAAATTGACCAAGAATAAAGTAGTTTTTAGAGGCTATTTCCAGAAAATTCAAAATATGCATTTTATTTGTCAGGTAAATATCTATAATATACGATATTTTAATCAAAATCGTTAGAGCCATTTTTAAGAAAATCAACATTTTCGAAAAAATTCCATGTAAAGGGTAGTTTGGGTTGGGGGGATTTTTCTCAAAAGCTTCGTGTCGCATCCCTGGAAGATACTAAACTTAAATACCAAGTTTGGTATTCTACCGCCTTTTCGTTTTTGAGTTATCGTGTTCACACACACACACACACACACACACACACACACACATGGACCTTTTCCTGAAAATACTTTTTTTGGATATAGGGGACCCTAAAACATATATTTCCGGTAAAATCTCGATATCGAATTTTTTGGTGAAGTGCAATACCTTCTCTATACACTATGTACATAGTACGTATAGAGAAAGTAAAAAGCACAAGATAGTTGATTCAATCGCCTATGGCAACGAAATCACGTAATGGGCATAGCTGACACTTTAACAGTCATCTAGCAAGAGATGACAATTATTAAGTACAGACTTTTTTCGATGGTGCCAGTGCCCTACTATCTATATCGTGGTAATCAATACGCATTAGTAGAAATGGTTGTATTAATTCCCTCTAAGTAGATTGGAAATAAGGGAAATACTCGGTTAAAGTTATAGTAGAGAGCCGCTGGCTAAGTGAGTTTCGGTTTTCTCTTCGCAGGGCCAGGAGTAAAAAAATCTGGTGTGTCACACTCACATGACTTTCTCTAGCTCTTCTACAAAACTTCTTACATAAGATTGTTCTTCTTTCCGCATCTTGCTAATCGAGGTACTCATTAGCACAATGTTCTTATCACTTAGTATCTTATAAGTAGGAAGAAAATAAGTGAATACACTGGACTAAAGCCATAATCAAATGTTTTAATAGCTGTCGTTATGCGATTGTCATTACAGATCCCTTCTTTTCTTGACCAGGAGTAGAACAAAAGAAAAACGCACACTCCCGTCTGAGAAAAGCATAAGTACTTCACAACTGAAACTAATAACAATGAAGACCTCGAAAACTGTAAGCGGCACGAGAAAAATGTTTATGACACTTGTATATTTTAACAAGACCTACATCTTTTGTACAGTAAATTTTTATCTATCTCTTACGGTTTACTAGTTATGCCAAATTAAGCAAAATTCATCCAAAATAAACAGGTCTTTAGAAGCTATTCCCAGAAAATTCAAGATATACATATTATTTGTCAGCTAAGTATCTCTAATATACGTTATTTTAATCAAAATCGTTAGAGCCATTTATAAGAAAATGAAAATTTTCGAAAAAAAGTTTAATGTAAAGGGTAGTTTGGGGTGGGGGGATTTTCTCAAAATCTACAATACTAAGCTTAAATACCAAGTTTGGTGCTTTACCGACATTTCGTTTTTGAGTTATCGTGTTCATAGACACACGGACACACACACGCGGACCTTTTGTGAAAATGTCTTTTTTTTTTTTTTTTGGCTACAGGAAACCCTAAAACATATATTTCCGGTGAAATCTCGGTATCGAATCTTTGGGTGGAATACAATACTTCTCTATCCCTATGTACATTGTACATACGGGGCTAGAGAAGGTAATAAAACTAGATGAAGAGAAAAATGATATGTTAGAGAAAGTTTAAGTAGTTTGAAATTGAAACCAATAGCAAGGAATATTTCGGAAACGACTTGCTCTAGAAAAATATGTATATTACATAAGTTATGTGCTTTAACGAGATTAATATTTTTATAGAGTACGTTTTTATCTTTTCTCGATGTATTGATAACTAGGAAGAACGACGGTAGATTCACGTGTGCAGTGTACAGAAAACCAACCCATACGGACCGATATCTTAGTAAACAATCCAACCATCATCCCAAACAGAAAAGAAGCGTAATCAAAACACTAGTGGAACGAGCTAAAGGAATCTGTGATCCGGAACATTTACCACAAGAATTAAAATATCTACAAAACACGCTACTGTATAATGGGTACACTAAAAAGGATATCGATCGAGCAATACGTCCCAGAAAGATCAACACCAGACCTAGGGAGACATCGACATATAAAAATAAAGTATTCTTGCCATATATAAAAAACATAACTGATCGTATCGGCAAGATTTTAGAGAAACAACACGTGAAACCTATGTACATGCCGACAACTAAAATAAAACAGTACCTCAAATCAGCTAAAGACCGACTCGATCCACTTTCAAAATCTGGTGTTTACAAAATCCCGTGCACATGTGGCCAAGTTTACATCGGCACTACAAATCGTAGCATTAACACACGCATTACAGAACATAAAAGAAACTGCCGCCTCGGACAAACAGAAAAATCAGCCGTGGCACAACATGTTTTATCTTTGGATGACCACCGTATGCAATATGATAAGGTAGAGGTTATAGCTACGACTAAAAATTATTTTCCCCGTTTATACAGAGAGGCCATTGAGATTTATAAGAACACCAACAACTTCAACAAAGACGAAGGACTTAAACTCCACCTGGTTCCCTATACTTTCCCAGCTCCGCAACCTCCAGGCCAAATAAACAAACCAGAACCTGTCCACTTGACCCCGCCTACCAGTGCCCGAGTATATATATTGGCTATAACCCGCACTGATGTAATTCTTTCCGAGTTAGCGACGTGAGTGCAGTGCCTCTGAAGATGTCCCCCACAGACAGGGACGAAACGTTGGGTAGAAATATTTTAACTAAACATATTTTAACCTACAGACCACGGCAAAACAGCCCGAAATTTTTAAATTTTAAAACCATGGACACCGGCCGTGAAAGCTTACGCATATACGTTTTTATCTGTTTCTTATGGATTATTAATGTCATCCAGAATGAAGAAATGCTTCAGAGGCCATTCCCAGAAAATTCAAGATATACATTTCGTTTGACATTGCAATAACTTAGGAGTTATAGTATTTTAATCAAAATCCTCAGAGCCATTTTTGAGAAAAATCAACCTTTTACATGTAAGGGTAGTTGGAAGTTTCGTGTCGTTCTTGGAAAATATTGAACTTAACATACCAAGATTGGTATTTAAAGGATTTTCAATATCTGTACATACCTGCTAAAGAAAGTAATGATGCATTACATACCTACACATAACTTTTTGTTTTTCTGTTCTCCAACTAACCATATTTACAAACCCTTATTCTTCCATATTAATCCACGTTAATCAAGATAAACAGAAATTATTTTATTACATATCTTCAGTAGATATAAGGAGATTAAGAGGATAAATTAGACTGGAGTGACTCAAATTCTTTAAGAGCAGGTTATCATGTGATGGAATTTAAACGCCGTTCTGCTTACAAGACAAAGATGGAGAAAAAAGAATAATGATGTCCCATTTGAGAAACGTATACCGTTTGGGACATTTTAAACCAATAACAAAGGATATCTTGGAAATGGTTAACTCCACAAAAAAGGTATATTACATAAATTGTAAACTTTAACGAGGTCTACATCTTTTGTATAATAAGCTTTTGTCTATCTCTTGCGGTCTACCAATTTTACAAAATTCATCCAGTACGAATAGGTGGTCAGAGGGTATTTCCATATAATCCAAGATATATCTATATTTCGGTTGTTATAAATATATGTAAGGCATGCTGTATTTTATTCATAATCATTAGAGCCATTTTTGAAAATTCAACATATTCAAAAAATGAACCTTTTAAAGGGTAGTTCCCGGGATGGAGTGATTTTTATGAAAATCAATGCATCGTATTCTTGGAAGATACTGAATTTAATTTCTCAGTTTGGTATTTAGCCGAATTTTCGTTTTTGAGTTATGCTGTCCACAAAAACTCACTCATACATGCGTATATTCACAAATACGCTTTTATACATTTTATTACTTTCTCTAGCCCGTGTATATAATGTGTATCTGTATGTGCCTGTGAATAGCATAGCTCAAAAACGAGGGGAGCGTTAAATACCAAGTTTGATATTTAAGTTCAGTATCTTCCAAGGATACAACACGAAGATATCTAACAAAATCCCCTCACCCCAACTACCTTTTACATGGAAAATGTTTTTAATTTTTTTTCTCAAAAATGAATGACGATTTTGATAAAAATACTGTATATTATAGATATTTACATCACAAATATACAGCATATTTTGAATGTTATGATAACCTCTAAGATCTCTTTGTTTTGGATAAGTTTTGCAGAATTTTGCATAACGGCTGAACCATAACAAATAGACAAAGCTTATTAAACAAAAAAATGTATATCTTGTTAAAACACAGAATTTATGTCAAATAGTAGAGTTGACCACTTCTAAGATATTCCTTGTTGTTTCAATTTTAAACTACTTAAACGTTTTCTCAAATAGGAATTGACGTTTCATTTCATCTCTCTGGTTCTACTAAGGGCCATGCAAAGCGAACTAGTTTTCACCTGTTTTGCGTAGGATCTGCTATCGATTTAGCCTAGTGTGTTCCTTCAAGTCCATGCTATTTACAATGAAGCAAGTAATAAGGCAATTTATGTTAATTTTACCTTGATTAGTATGTTGTATGTCGCGTCTTTGCTTGGCCAGGTGTAGAACAAAAGAAAAACGGACACTTCCTGTCTGAGAACAGTGTAATTACTTCACAATTGAAACTAATACTCTACGAAAAAAATGTATATGACATAACTTGTGTATTTTAACGAGATCTATATTTTTCATATTGTAAGCTTTTGTTTATCTCATATGGTTTACTAATTACGACAAATTAACTAAAATTATCCAGAATAAAAAGGTCTTTAGAAGCTATTCCCGGAAAATTCAAGATATACATTTTATTTGTAACAGAAATAGCTTTAATGTGTGGTATTTTAATCAAAATCTTTAGACCGGTTTTTAAGAAAGACAAACTTTTCGAAGACTTTTCCATGTAAAGGGTAGTTGTGGGTGAGGTATTTTCTTGAAAATCTTCGCGTTGCATCCTTGAAAGATATCAAACTTAAATACCAGGTTTGGTAGTTAACCGTCTTTTCGTTTTTGAGTTATGCTGTCCACATACACACAACAGTTTCTGAAAATGCTTTTTTTTTTTTTTTTTGGATTCAGGGGGTCCGGTGAAATCTCGACATCGAATTTTTGGGTGGAATACAATACTTCTCTATCCCCCATGTACACTGTACATACGGGGCTAGAGAAAGTAAAAAACTTTAGAAGATATACCAAAATAGTGGGGCCAAATTCAGAACGAAATAAAGTAAGCTGCACATTAGAAAGAGGCGTTAAAAAAGGCGACCAACTCTCACCGAGACTATTTCACATGTCTGCTGGAAAAGCAATTCAGTAACATAGATTGAGAATACAAATACAAAATCAACTTGATGGAAAAACTTTAACTCACATGAGGTTTGCAATGGCTTCATTGTGATAAAAACAGTGAAGGAATTGAATAACATGCTAAACGGACTAGACAGAATAAACACAGAAGCAGGACTTAAAATGAACCCCAGGTAGACAAAATGAGTGACAAACGCCATAGAGGAACAAGTCTGTATAAACGGCGAACCTCTTTAACATGTGCAGCTAACCTGGTTACCATCTCAAAGCTCAGTTAGACATCTTGGCGTTCTACTGGACACAAAGTGACATGGAATGATCATATTACACGCATCACCACACCTGCTATTCTCAAGGTTGCTCAAACTTTATCCATTAATTAATAAACACTCCAAGATCGGCCTAGACTGCTCTATTTTTACTTTCTCTATACTAACTATGTACAAAGTATATAGAGAATAAATTGCGCTCCACCAAAAAATTCGATACCGAGATTTCACCGTAAATACATGTTTTAGGTCCCCCTGAATCCAAAAAAAGCATTTTTAGAAAAAGGTCCGTGTGCGCGTGTGTGAGTGTCTGTGTGTGTCTATGTGACTGTGGACAGCATAACTCAAAAATAAAAAGTCCTTTAAAAAAACCATACTTGGTATTCAGATTTGGTATCTTCCAAGGATGCGACACGAAGATTTTCAAGAAAATCTCCCCATTTCGAACAACCCTTTACATGGAACTTTTTTCGAAAATTTTGATTTTCTCAAAAATGGCTCTAACGATTTTGATTAACATTTCGTATATTAAAGATATTTACCTGACAAATAAAATGTATATCTTGAATTTTCTGAGAATAGCCTCTGAAGAATAGTTTATTCTGGATAAATTTTACTGAATTTTGAATAACTGCTAAACGGTAAGAGATGCACAAAAACTTACCCCACAAAAAATGTAGAGTACATTAAAACAAGTTATGTTATATACATTTTTTTCGTGGAGTTCGTCGTTTTTTAGACATTCCTTATTTTTGGTTTCTGCTATGAAATACGTTTACCTTTCTCATTCAGGAACTTGTCATCTCCTATCCATATAAACAAAGGAACTCCATTGACATAGCAACCAGCTTTTGACTATGACTTTAACGTATGCTACTCCCTTATTTCGCTTCTACATACAATAAAGCAAGAAATAAGACTATTTCTGCTAATTTTTCTTGATTAGCATGAAATAAATAAAAGAATAAGGTTTTTAACAATAATTTGTTACAGAGATATAGAGAAAGTCATGTGAATGGAACACATCAGATTTTTCTTTAAACATTTTTAATTCGACCTCCTCTCACTTATGCAGCTCCTATATGATCCACAACAAATAAAAGAATCTGATATGTACCATTCACATGACTTTCTCTACATCTCCGCAACAAATTATAGTTAAAAAGCTAATGCTTCTATTTACTTCATACTAATAGAGAAAAATTTAGCAGAAATAGTCTTTATTACTTGCTTTCTTGTAAGTAGAAGCGGAATAAGGGAGTACAATAGGTTAAAGTGATAGTCAAAAGCTGGTTTCTATGTGACTGAACTTCCTTTATTTATATGGACAGGAGTTAACAAACTTCTGTATGAGAAAAGTATAAGTTTTTCAAAGCTGAAACCAAAAACAAGGAATATCTCAAAAACATTAACTCCACAAAAAAAAAAAAAAAAAAAAAATATATATATATATATATAACATAAATATATATACCATAAATTGTGTGTTTTAAAGTGCTCTACGTTTTTTGTGTGCTAAGTTTTTGTCCATCTCTTACGGTTTAGCAGTTATGCAAAATTCCGTAAAATTCATCTAGAAAGAAGTAGTCTTCAGAGGCTATTCCCAGAAAATTCAAGATATACATATTATTTATCAGGTAAATATCTTCAATATACCGTATTTTAATCAAAATTGTTAGAAAGGGTAGTTGAAACGGGGGGATTTTCTTGAAAATCTTCGTGTCGCATCTTTGCAAGATACCAAACTTAAATACCAAGTTGGGTGTTTGACGGTCTTTTCGTTTTTGAGCTATGCTGTCTAAACACACACACACACATACACACACGGATCTTTTTGCAGAATGTTTCTTTTTCTTCTTTTTTTTGGGGGGGGATACAGGGAGACCCAAAACATGTATTTGCGGTGAAATCTCGGTATAGAATAAAAGTTAATAGAATAAGTTTCTCTTCAGAGCTACAAATGCAATATGGTTTGTAAGAAATACGTAGATTCAACACAAACTTAATATCCTTTCAATAGAATAATATATACATTTCTTAAGCAGTGACACAGAGGTCACCTGCTACTAATTATTCATGCCTTTGATAATCATATACTTCAATTTTTTACTTTCTCTACACGTACTATGTGCACAGTGTATATTGGGTCACCCTGTATAAAAAAAGCATTTTTGGAAAAAGGTTCGTGTGTGCGTGTGTGTGTGTGTCCGTGGACAGCATAGCTCGAAAACGAAAAGATCGTTAAATACCAAACTTAGTATTTACGTTTGGTATCTTCCAAGAATGCGACACGAATATTTTCAAGAAAATCCCCCCACCCCCAACTATCCTTTACATGGAACTTTTTTCGAAAATTTTGATTTTCTCAAAAATGGCTCTTAACGATTCTGATTAAAATATCGTATATTAAAGATATTTTTCTGACAAATAATGTATAGCTTGAATTTTCTGGGAATAACCTCTGAAGACTACTTTATTCTGGATGAATTTCACAGAATTTTGCATAACTGCTAAACCGTAAGAGATGGGCAATTTCTTAGCACACAAAAAATGTAGAGCACATTAAAACACACAATTTATGTTACACACATCTTTTTCGAGGAATTGATCCTTTTTGAGATATTCCTTGTTTTTGTTTTCAGCTTTGAAAAACTTATACTTTCTCATTAAGAAATTTGTCAATTCGTGTCCATACAAACAAACGAACTTCAGTCACATAGCAACCAGCTTTTCGCTTTCACTTTAACCTATGGTACTCCCTTATTTCGCTTCTACTTACAAGAAAGCAGGTAATAAGACTTTCTGCTAATTTTTTCTCGATTAGATGAATTAAATAGAATTATTTGTTGCAAAGATGTAGAGAAGGTCATGTGAATGGAACACATCAATTTTTTTAATTCATTATCATTATTACTTACACTTTCATTGAATTGTAATATTTATTTGTAAAGTTATATTATCATTTTGTACTAATAACTGTTTCTGTTTATGTTAGAGAAGCCAACATAGTCAACCTTAAATATTAATGTATTTAATCCTTTTGTTATCTGTGACCTGTATAGCATAAATGCTGATCTGCCAACAATAAAAAAAAAAAAAAAAACAGGAATATGGTTTTTCGATGCTACGAGCTGTTTGCTTTCAATTTTCTGATTCATATCTACCTAGGCCAACTTTATGGTATCAAATGAAAAAAGCTATTAAGAGGAGAATTGGAAAGGAATTCAATATTTCCAATACAGTGTATGCATAGTACATATAGAAAAACTAATATCACGTGTGTTACATTTACATGAATTTGCCCACCTTTTATTTTTTATACTCTCTACGTTTAGGAATGTACATAGTGTGGAGAGAGTGTTGAATTCCAGCCAAAATTCGATACTGAGATGTCACCAGAAATACGTGTTTCATAACTCCTGAATCCAAAATAAAAATCATGTCTATAAAAAGGGAAGTTCGTGTGTCTATGAACAGTATAAGTCAGAATGGAAAAGTCCGTTAATATTTAAGTCTAGTAACTCCCCAGGATGAGACCCGAAGATTTTAAGGAAAACCCTCCAACCCAAAGTACCCTTTACATGGAAGGTTCTTCAAGTATTTTGATTTTATCAGAAATTACACTAACGATTTAGATTAAAATACCGAATATTAAAAGGATATTTACATGACAAATAAAATGTATATCTTGCATTTCCAGTGAACAGCCTCTGAAAATTTTGCAAAATTGGTAAATCGTAAGCGATAGAGTATGTAGATATCGTCAAAAACACAATTTATGTGCAACATTTTTTGTAGAGTCAGTCGTTTCTGAGATATTTTTGTTATTGGATTCAATGGTAAATACTTATTTTTGCTCAACAGGAAGTCTTCGTGTTTTCTTTATTTTACTCCGGAACATGCATACAGCAAATATCAATGCAAATTACATAACGGTTGCTTTATCATAGTATATTACGTTATCTGTATTTGCATCGAGTAGAAAGAAGAATCATCTTTTGTAAAAAGGCTGTTCGTAGAACAACTAGAGAAAGTCATGTAAATAGAACACCTATTCAAACATGGTTCAAAAGAATAAGATATAACAAATTATAAGTATAACTTAAATTTTTTGGAAATAGTTTGTGAAGTCTTCTTCATTCTGAATGACTTCCATAATTAGTAAACCATAAGAAAAATAATTTTAGACAAAATCTGATATGTACCATTCAATTAACTGTCTCTAGCTGTTCTACAAACAATATTTCTTTTACAAAAATATGTTTTGTATATACGTAATGCTCATCTAGATAAACATTGTCAGAAATTGTGTTATTACTTGCTTCCTTGTAAATAGAAGGGAAATAAGGGAATACACTAGGCTAAAGAGATAGTCAAATCTTTTAACAGCTGGTCACTATGTGAAACAATTAATTGATATTCGGTTCGCTTTGCATGGTCCCGTTTGAGAAAAGTTAACTAGTTTAAAATTGAAACCAATAACAACGAATATCTCGAAAACGGCCAACTCTACAAGAAAAACAAATTAGATCGAGATCTACATTTTATCGAGATCTACATTTTTTGTGTAGTGTGTTTTGTATATATATTACGATTCAACCATTATGTAAATTCCACAAAACTCAAATCGGAATAAAATTCCCTTCATAGTTTATTTCCAAAGATTTAAAATATACATTTTATTTGTGATATAAATATCTTTAATATACGGTATTATAATCAAAATCGTTTTAGCCATTTTTGAGAAATTCAAAATTTTCGAAAAATGCTCCATGTAAAGCATAGCTGGGGGTAGGTGGATTTTCTTGAAAATCTTCGTGTCGTATCCTTGGAAGACACTGAACTTAAATATCAAGTTTGGTATTTAACAGACATTTCATTTTTGAACTATGCTGCCCACAGGCACACATTTTTTTAAAACTGTTTTTAATCAGGGGACATCAAAACATGTATTGCTATTGAAATCTCTGTATAGATGTTTTGGGTAGAATACAGAGCATCTCTATCACTATGTGCACTGTACATATGGACTAGAGAAAGTAAAAATTCTGATGTGTTCCATTCACATGACTTTCTCTACAACTCTGCAATAAATTATTGTTAAAAAGCTTATGCTTCTATTTACTTCCTGCTAACCGGGAAAAAATTAGCAAAAATAGTCTTGTTGCTTGCTTCCTTGTAAGTAGAAGTGAAATAAGGGAATACCATAGGTTAAAGTGATAGTCAAAAACTGGTTGCTATGTCACTGAAGTTCCTTTGTTTGTATGGACACGAGTTCACAAAGTTCCGGTATGTTTTGAAACCAAAAACAAGGAATTTCTAAAAAAAAAAACAAAAAAAAAAAACAATCAACTCCACGAAAAAAATGTATATAACATAAATTGTGTGTTTTAAAGTGCTCTACATTTGTTGTGCGGTAAGTTTTTGTCCATCGCTTACGGTTTAGCAGTTATGCAAAATTCCGTAAAATTGACCCAGAATAAAGTGGTCTTCAGAGGCTATTCCCAGAAAATTCAAAATATACATTTTATTTGTCAGGTAAATATCTTTAATATACGATATTTTAACCAAAATCGTTAGAGCCATTTTTGAGAAAATCAAAATTTTCGAGAAAAGTGCCATGTAAAGGGTAGTTTGGGGTGGGGGGATTTTTCTCAAAATCTTCAGTGTCGCATAAATGGAAGATACTAAACTTAAATAACAAAGTTTGGTATTTTACCGACTTTTCTTTTTTGAGTTATCGTGTTCACAGACACACGGACGCACTGAGAGTAGATCTCTTAATGCCCACGACTTATATACATATTATTTTGGTGTTTAACATTTTACAAGACATTTGTTATTGGTTTCATATTGTGATACATAAAACATGTACTTTTCTTGATTGAGGGTTCTAACGTAGCTAGAGTTCTTTTGATCTTTACCAATTTGGTAGAAGCATTGCACCTAGTGTAGGAAAATGAAAACTAGGAATGCTTAATACCGACGAACCCAAGTGTTGTTTTAAACACAGTTTCTTCTGTGATATATGGGTAATCTTTTCATCAATTTCTCCCCCAAGATCGATTAGCTAATATTTTCCCTTGGCCTTCACCGTGATTAGTAAAACAGCATGAAATGGACAGCATCGCAATCTGGTGGCAGGAGTAAACAAACACTGTAACTCGCGTGGGACTGGCTCTCTGCAGAGGGCATGCCAAATATTAGCATTACTGTAACAGACCATTAGCTCCCTCTCGGGGGCACGTAGTAACAGTTGCCTGTCGTATAACAATGCTACTTTTTATCACTATTTCCTCAGACATAATGGTATTTTATACCTCAACATAGGCATTTTCCCTTTTTCACACAACCTATTATCGCTCCCTCTTAGAACCAAACCTGGTGTAAACATACGACGCCATTAACTAGATGCAACACGCAGAGGAACAAAGCACGCCTTAATAAAATATATTACATTAAATATGGACAATTCTAAATAGAAATGACGTGTTATTTATGGACGCTCTTTAACTGCTGTGGTTCTCAGCGTCCCATTCTATACTGGGTGTGAAAGATCGCTTAATTTTGCATAGAGGCCTCTCTATCAGGCTTGAGGTTCTTTTACATGCCGTAAATCTACGACACGGGACCACCGCCTTTACTTCCCTTCCGAAGGAAGGAAGCCATGCTTTACACCCGAAAAAATCCATTGTCCTCCGCCGAGTTTGAACCCGCGACCTTGAATGGTTTCCTTTGGAAGGGAAGTAAAGCCTTTGGTCCCATGTCATAGATTTACGGCACGTAAAAGAACCTCAAGCCTCATAGAGAGGCAAAATTAAGCGATCTTTCACGCCCAGTAGAGAATGGGACGCTTTGAACCACAGCAGTTAAAGAGCGTCCATAAGTAAAACGTCATTTATTTTCCGATAGCTTACATTCACATAGGTTTCTCTACCTATTCCGCAACAAATCTATTTTTACAGAATCTTATTCTTCTATATACAATATGTTAATCGTAAACATGAGCAGACATAAATTTATTAGCTAGTTGATTCGTGGAGTGTATGGTAAGACATATATATGTTTTGAGACCCCCTGAATCCAAAAAAGCATTCTTATAATAGATCCGTGAGATTGAGAATGTATATATATATATATATATATATATATATATATATATATATATATGTGTGTGTGTGTGTGTGTTTGTGTGGACAGCATAACTGAAACAAGAAAATACCAAACTTAGTATTTAAGTTTAGCATCTTCCAAATCCCTTAACCTCAACTACACTTTATATGAAATATTTTTCAAAAATTTGATTTTATCCCAAATAGTTCTAAAGGTGTTTATTAAAATACCGTTTATATAAGATATTTTCATCCTAATTGAAGCGTATGTCGTGAATTTTCTGGGAATATTCTCTGGATGATGTTTGTATAGCTGGTAAACCGAAAGGAATTGACAAAAACTTACTACACATTTATGCTAGGTACATGCATTACCCTGATATTCCTTGTTATTGGTTTCAGTTTTAAAATACTATACTTTTCAAACAGAAAGTTGTCCGGGATTCTTTTATTATTCTGCTGGTCATGCAAAATGTAGAATCTACAATTTAATTCCACAGGGCCAGGTTCTAAAAATGTTGACAAGTTTACTGTATTCCCTTATTTCTCTATTTACAGGATTTTACATTTACATTTTACATTTTATTTTAATATTTAATATTTATTTCGAATAACATTATGTGGATAAAAGAATAATCCTTTGTAAGAAAATCGTTTGTTTGTAAAACCGTTAGAGGTAGTAATGTGAATGAAACAGTCAGATTTTTACTTTCTCTACACGTACTATGTGCCTAGTGTATAGAGAAGGTAATTGCACTCAACCAAAAATTCGATACCGAAATCTCACCGGAAATATGTGTTTTAGGGTCCCCTGTATCCAAAAAAAGTATTTTCAGAAAAAGGTCCGTGTGTGCGTGTGTGTTTGTCTGTGTGTCTGTGAACACGATAACTCAATAGCGAAAAGTCGGTAAAATATCAAACTTAATATTTAAGTTTGGTATCTTCAAGGGATACGATGCGAAGATTTTGAGAATAATCCCCCCACCCCAAACTACCCTTTACATTAAACTTTTTTCGAAAATTTCGATTTTCTCAAAAAAGGCTCTAACGATTTTGATTAAAGTATCGTATATTAAAGACATTTACCTGACAAATAAAATGAATATCTTGAATTTTCTGGGAATAGCCTCTGTAGAGTAGTTTATTCTGGATTAATTTTACGGACTTTTGAATAACTGCTAAACCGTAAGAGATAGACAAAAACTTACTACACAAAAAATGTAGAGTACATTAAAGCACACGCTTTAAGCTCTATATATATATATATATATATATATATATATATATATACATTTTTTTTTCTTTTTTTCTTGGAGTTCATCGTTTTTGAGACATTCCTTGTTTTTGGTTTCTGCTATGAAAAACTTACACTTTTCTCATACAGGAATTTGTCAACTGCTATCCATACAAACAAAAGAACTTCAGTGGCATAGCAACCAGCTTTTGACTATCACTTTAACCTATGATACTCCCTTGTTTTGCTTCTACTTACAAGGAAGCAAAAATGAGATTATTTCTGCTAATTTTTTCTAATTAGCATAAAGTAAATAGAAGTATAAGTTTTTTAAGAATAATTTGTTGCAGAGTTTTGGAGAAAGTCATGTGAATGGAACACATCAGATTTTTAAGTATATACTGCAATAAATGTTTCACCTAATGCAAACGCAAAGGATGTTTCAAACTTATATTAATAATGAAATAAAATCTTCTAAGACTTATTTCCTACGACGAACCGCAGTCATGGCATTATTATAGCTCAGATGGAGGCAGTTTTTAAACTGCTTGACTATCGCTACAGCCTAGTGCATTCCTTTTATTTCCCTCCTACTTGCAAGGGAGCACGTAGCAAGACCATTTCTGCTAATGTTTATATGGATTGCATCATATAGATGAAAGATGATGATTGGTGTTTAAGGGCTCTCAACTGTTAAGGTTATTAGTTCTCTTAGGAATGAAACTCTCTGCTAAAACCAGAAATAAAAACACAATGAAAGTAAAACTAATAAAATCCTGGGCAGAAACCAGAAATGAATAAAGTTCAAATAAATAAAACTTAAGAATAAAATAGCAGCCAAATTGACAGATAAAACCCGAGGAAAGATAAATATTAAAAGTGGAAGCTTAAAAACAATGGAGGGAAAGGTTGTACGTGTAATTGAAACTGCAGCCACATGGCATAGTTGCAGGTGACAAAAATTAAAAGTAAAATGTGGATGAACGATTAATTTTATCTAGGAACACATATGAATGGAACACATCAGATTTTTGCCTGTCTGTTTTGAGGTACACGTCAAAACTCCAGTAAAGAGCAATTTATACATATAATGATGTACAGAATTTCAGTGATTTTAGGTTTAAGTGAGGGATGAATTGGATTGGTAAGTGAGGGATGAATTGGATGGGTAAGTGAGGAATGAATTGGAATGGTAAGTGAGGGATGAATCGGAATGGTAAGTGAGGGATGAATTGGATTGGTAAGTGAGGAATGAATTGGATTGGTAAATGAGGGATGTATTGGATGGGTAAGTGAGGGATGAATTGGATGGGTAAGTGAGGGATGAATTGGTTTGGTAAGTGAGGGATGAATTGGATTGGTAAGTGAGGGATGAATTGGAATGGTAAGTGAGGGATGAATTGGATGGGTAAGTGAGGGATGAATTGGATTGGTAAGTGAGGGATGAATTGGATTGGTAAGTGAGGGATGAATTGGATTGGTAAGTGAGGGATGAATTGGATTGGTAAGTGAGGGATGAATTGGATTGGTAAGGGAGGGATGAATTGGATTGGTAAGTGAGGGATGAATTGGAATGGTAAGTGAGGGATGAATTGGATTGGTAAGTGAGGGATGAATTGGATGGGTAAGTGAGGGATGAATTGGATTGATAAGGGAGGGATGAATTGGATTGGTAAGGGAGGGATGAATTGGATTGGTAAGTGAGGGATGAATTGGATTGGTAAGGGAGGGATGAATTGAGTAAAACTAAACAAAAGAACAATTGAAAACATTGGTCCCATTTGAATACTTTTTGGTATTTTTATACTCAGATTCCATTTTTATGAGGATTTTTCCGTAGTTGGATTACCCTCCCTTATATAGCACTGGCAACCCCCTAGGACTTGCCTAGGTGTCAGAAGTCTATCATGGAGGCAATGTCACGTAAACCTGTGAATGGAGAACCTGGAACGAGTGGTCGGCCCGCAGATAGGGATGAGCTTGAAGAAGTGGATGGTATGAAATTCAAGAGAGATGGATGATAGGAAAGCTGATGATAGGGCAATTGGTGAAATGAGTGGCGGGTGAAACAGTAGGGCCTGGAGAAAACCCATTAGTTTAATTTTAGCCTACTTTTTAGTGTAAGGTACACACAACATTCTGTTAAATGTAGTATGTACGGATTACGGTCAGTAATTTAGTAAAAATAATAAAATTACATTATTTATCCTATCACAATAATCCTACCCAGACGCCGTTTCAACTCATGCGGGCGATTGGGATCGAACCCGGGCCGCCAAGGTGGGAGGCGAGCGGATTACTCTCTCGACCACATCCATTCATAATTTGAGGTAATAACATGTTAAGTCTGCAATCTCGCACTTTATGTATAATTTTCCCTGGTCTTTGTTTAACTGTCATGAACGACAGAAGTTGAAGTGCGGAAACATATTTACGAGCACTAACGAACCAACGGACTGCCATTTCACGAACACAATGACCCAGAAAACTGCCAGTTACAACTTTCATGACCGCCACACACTCACATAGCAGTTTTTATGATTAATAAAAAGGAGAAAAGACAGCAGTAAACCCGGGCAAGCGGAATGTACAGCGTGTACTGTAAATTTAAACTTCTTGCTCGATTGCTTCACCGTGCGTTATAATTAAAACAAAACACTACAATATGTAGAAACGTTACAGCAAGCCCAGTAAAGCTAAGTCATGCACAGAAAATCTTATGTGTACCATTCGCATGACTTTCTCTAGATCTCTATAATAAAATATTCTTAAAAAGCTTATACTTCTATTTACTTCATGCTAATCAGAAAAAAATATCAGAAATAGTCTTATTACTTGCTTCCTTGTAAGTAGGAGCGAAATAAGAAACTACCTTAGGTTAAAGTAATGGTCAAAAGCTGGGTGCTATATCACTGAAGTTCCTTTCTTTGTATGGACAGCAGTTGACAAATTCCTGTATGAGAAAAGTATCTTTCTCAAAGCAGAAACCAAAAACAAGGAATGTCTCAAAAACGATGAGCTCCACGAAAAAAATGCATATAACATAAATCGTGTGTTTTAGCGTGCTACATTTTTTGTGTATTACGTTTTTGTCCACCTTTACGGTTTAGCAGTTATTCAAAATTACGTAAAATTCATCCAGAATAAAGTACTCTTCAGAGGCTATTCACAGAAAATTCAAAATATACATTATATTTGTCAGCTAAATATCTTTAATATACGAAAGTTTAATCAAAATCGTTAGAGACATTTTTGAGAAAATCAATTTTTTATAAAAAAGTTACATGTAAAGGGAGTTGGGGGTGGGGGGTTTTTCTCAACATCTTCGTGTCGCATTCCTGGAAGATACTAAACCTAAATATATAGCTTGGTATTTTACCAACTTTTCGTTTTTGAGTTATCGTGTTCACAGACACACGGACAAACGGACACCACACACACACACACACACACACACACACACACACACACACCTTTTTCCGAAACTGTGTTTTTTTTTTTGTTTTTTTTTTTAAGATAAAGGGTACCCTAAAACATATATTTCCGGTGAAATCTCGGTATCGAATCTTTGGTGGAGTGCAATACCTTCTCTATACACTATGTACATAGTGCGTATAGAGAAAGTATTAAAAAACAGACATCTGTTGTGCTCCATTCACATGACTTTCTCTATATCTCTGTAACAAATAATTATTATGATTATTATTATTATAATTATTATATTAACTTTTTTATTTATACAGCCTCCTTTAACATCTTAGGTCATACAGGGGCCTTTGATCTAGAAACAACTGTAGGTCTCTCAGCTTTGAAAAACATACTTTTGTCATACGGGAATTTGTCTAAGTGTCCATACAAAGGAAATTCAGTCACATAACAACCAGCTTTTGATTATCCCTTTAACCTATTGTACTCCCTTATTTCGCTTCGACTTACAAGGAAGCAAGTAATAAAACTATTTCTGCTATTTTTTTTTTTTCGATTAGCATGAAGTAAATAGAAGCATAAGCTTTTTAATAATAATTTGTTACAGAGAGGTAGAGAAGGCCATGTTAATGGAACACATCAGATGTTTTGAATCATTTTGCATTTTGTTTTGTCTGTTTATGAGTAGAATTTAAATGCTCTCTTTGGAAATAAAATAACACCTAACCTAACCTGGGGTAGAATATGACCCCATGCAGTTTAACTTGAAACTAAAGAAATAAAATCAATTTAAAATAAAGATTGAAGGAGAAAAAACTATGGAAAGAGGATATCTGGAAGATTATTGCAAATTTCTTTTAAAAGCTATTAACACATTAGCTGTGGAATCAAAAGACACCCGAGATAGGTACGAAGAGCAATTAATTTCTAAATTGACTCACATGTTTCCCAGCATAAAATAATAGTCTTTTGTAAGAAACGTTTGTTTGCGGAACAAGTAGTGGAAAAAATATTAATGGAACAGATCCTTAGCTTTAGAAGTTATATTATTTTGTTGCGAGTAATTTTTTTTTTAATTTTTCACAATTGTTGGTCAAATTTCTAGGGTATTAAACGGGGAACAGGTTAAGAGGAAAACGCATGAAAACAGCAAGAAGGAAGGGTTAGGTGCCGGAGTAAACAAGAAGCCTGTTACATTATACTGTACCGCAACACACCCATCTCCCACCACCAAAAAACTTTTCGCCTTAAGATAAGCCAGACCAAAATTACAAAATCTATAATGTTGTTGGCTCGCCTGTTTTACATCTCGCGTAACAATATCGCGACTGCCGGCTGCGTCCTTAAAGGGGCAGATTACAAGCATGTTGCCTCAGGATCCAGGACTCATTGTTGCGTTCATACCGAGAGCGTTTCCATGGTAACCCAGCTGCAATCTCCGTCGTGTGCACTTTACTGAAAAACCTCAAGAGCCTGCCATCTCGTAACTGATCCGAAATTAAATGCAGGGGAAGCTAATTTGAAAACCTGGCTTTTTCTTACTACCCTTAAATCTTACTAATGTGGTTTTCGCATGTCATGTATATTCGCATTTCCATGTTCTAAAACAAAAACAACAAAACATCTGATGTGCGACTCTCAAACAAGCCTCTATGCATATTCTGGAGCATACTGTTTTTACTAAAAAAATCTGATGTGTTCCATTCACATTACTTTCTCTACGTTTCTGCAAAACGTATTGTTAAAAAGCTTAGGCATCTATTTATTACTTGCTTCCTTATAAGTAGAATGGAAATAAGAGTGCACCATAGGTTAAAGTGATAGTCAAAAGCTGGTTGCTATCTGATTGAAGTTACTTTGTTTTAATGGACAGGTTTTGAAACATTCCTATATTGAAAAGTATGGTTTTCAAAGCTGAAACTAAAAACAAATATATATATGTATATATATATATATATATATATATATCTTAAAAACGACCAATTCCACGGAAAAAATGTATAACATAAATTGTGTTTTAATGTGCTGTACATTTTCTCTGTGGTAAGTTTTTGTCTTATCTCTTATGGTTTAGCAGATATGCAAAATTCTGTAAAAATCATCCAGACTAAGGTAGCCTTCAGAGGCTATTTCCAGAAAATTCAAGATATACATTTTATTTGTCACTTAATATCCTTAATATACATTTTATTCAAAATTCTTAGAACCATTTTCGAAAAAATTTCCATGTAAAGGGTAGTTTGGGGTGGGGGATCTTTCTCAAAATCTTCGTGTCGCATCCCTGTAAGGTACTAAACTTAAATACCAAGTTTGGTATTTTACCGACTTTTAGTTTTTGAGTTATCGTGTTTACAGACACACGAACACGGACACACACACACACACTAGGACGTTTTTCTGAAAATACTGTTTTTTGATACAGGGGACCCTAAAACATATATTTCCGGTGAAATCTCAGTGTCGAATTTTTTGGTGGAGTGCAATAACTTCTCTATACACAATGTACATAGTACGTGAAGAGAAAGTAAAAGTCCCATAGCAACAAGATTTTAAAGCATTTGACTGTCGGTTTAGCCTAATGTATTCTTTTATTTCCCTTCTCTGATGAGCAGGTACGTAATATAAACCTATCTGCTAAGTTTATGTCGATTAACATGGAATAAATGCAAGAACAAGTTTTATTAAGAATAATTTACGTGAATGGAACACATCAGATATTTACTTTGTCTACACATACTACATACGTAGTGTATAGAGAAGGATACCGAGATTTCACTGGAAATACCTGTTTTGAGACTTCCTGAATCCCCAAAAAAAGCATTTCTAGAAAAAGGTCCTTGTGTATGTGTCTGTGGAAAGTATAACACACAAACAAACAGTGCATTAAATACCAAACTTGATATTTAAGGTCGGTATCTACCAAGGAAGCGATGCGAAGATTTTGGAGAAAACTACCTCTTTCCCAACTACCATTTACATTGAAATATTTTCGAAAATTTTGATTTTCTCAAAAGTGACTTTTACGATTTTGATTAAAATATCGTATATTAAAGATATTTACATGACATATAAAATTAATTTTCTTTAATTTTCTAAGAATAGCCTCCACAAATATTTTTATTCTAAATGAATTTTTCGGTATTTTGAATAACTGGTAAACCTAAGAGATAGACAAAAACTTACTACACAACGAATGTAGATCTCGCCAAAACACACAATTTATGTCGTTACGTTTTTGTTGAGGGGGTAACCGTTTCCGAGATATTCCTTGTTGTAGGTTTCAATAGTGAAGCACTTATACTTTTCTCCCACAGGAAGTGCCCGTTTTTCATTTGATCTACTTCTGGCCTATCATAGGGGTGATTTGCAATGACGATCACATAACAACAGCTTTTAAAATGTTGACTATCACTTTAACATAGCTCGTCCCTTTAGTTTCCTTCTACTTATAAGGAAATAAGTAACAAGAACATTCTGCTAATGTTTATCTCGATTAGCATTTTGTGGAAAGAAGAACAACATTTTGTAATGTTTGCTTGTCTAGCAGCTAGAGAAAGTTATATGCGTGTAACACATCAGATTTTTACTTTCTCTAAACGTACTATGTTTATAGTGTAATCAGAAAGTACTACATTCCACCCAAAAAGTCGGTACTGAGATTCCACTGGAAGTACATCTATTGGGTTCCCCTGAATCCAAAAAAAGCAAAATTCCCCACCCCTAATTACCGTTTACATGGAAAAAATGTTTAAAGTTTTGATTTTCTCAAAAATGGCTCCAACGACTTTTTTTTTAAAATCAAAGATATTTAAGATATTTACATATCAAATAAACTGTATATTTTGAATTTTCTGGGAATAGTCTCTAAAGGCTTCTATTCTGGGTGAATTTTGCGAAATTTTGCTTAAGTGCTAAAATATATGAGATGGACAAAAACTTAGCACACAACAAATGTAGAGCACTTTAAAACACACAATGCATGTCACATAGATTTTTTCGTGGAGTTGATTGTTTTTGAGATATTCCTTGTTTTTAGTTTCAGCTATAAAAAACATACTATTCTCATACAGGACTTTGTGAACTCGTGTCCATACAAACAAAGGAACTTCAGTCACAGAGCAACCAGCTTTTGGCCATCACTTTAAACTATGGTAGTCCCTTATTTCACTTTTACTTACAAGAAAGCAAGCTATATCTGCTAATTTTTTCTCAATTAGGATAAAGCAAATAGAAGCAGTTTTTAACAATAATTTGCTGCAGAGATTTAGTGAAAGTTATATGAATGGAACGCATTAGCTTTTTATTTTAAAACTCAAACGTTGGTCATTAAAAATGGTATGAAAATCTGTAAATGGTGCGTAGTTCCCCTAGCAACAGAACAGTACCCCGAGGGCAAGCAGCGGCGACCGTGGTCACCAGTTGGGTTGGTGACCGCTCTCTCTCACACGTTTTCAAGACGCGGGCTGTTGGCTAATGAAGGACGCATGTTTCTATCGCACAGGATTTTCAACCGCTAATGTGTTGTGCCCCAAGGTTAACTGTGCACTGATCCTGTCACAAAGGTTGGTACATGTGCTGCCCCCGGGCGCCCGCCATTAGCACCGTCCCGTGCTCTTTGTGAGTTTATTATTACAGGGCATGTCATATTAAATGCTTTAGCATAGCAGAAAGTATGCTTTGTTCAAAACACTGCTTTTATTTTACTCATTTGGGGATTATTTTCTTTAGGGGTTTACTTGTTTGACTTTGAAATCACGTCCACAATAACACGTGCAAAACAGTTTTCAATAACAGCAGGACATTATAATGACTTTCTAATATTAATGAGTACCTTGTACATTTCTCCTTTTTTACTTTCTCTATACGAACTATGTACATAGTGTATAGAGAAAGTATTGCACTCCACCAAAAAATTCGAAATCGAGATTTCACCGGTAATATATGCTTTAGGGTCCCCTTTATCTAAAAAAAAGTATTTTCAGAAAAAGGTCCGTGTGTGTCCGTGTGTCTGTGAACACGATAACTCAAAAAACGAAAAGTCGGTAAAATAACAAACTTGGTATTTAAGTTTAGTATCTTCCAAGGATGCGACACGAAGATTTTGAGAAAAATCCCCCCCACCCCCAACTACCCTTTACATGGAACTTTATTCTGCTAAACCGTAAGAGATGGACAGAAACTTGCCACACAAAAAAAAATGTAGAGCACTTTAAAACACACAATTTATGTTATATACATTTTTTTCGTGCAGTTGATTGTTTTTGAGATATTCCTGGTTTTTAGTTTCAGCTATAAAAACATACTTTTCTCATACAGGACTTTGTGAACTCGTGTCCATACAAAGAAAGGAACTTCAGTCGCATAGCAACCAGCTTTTTACTTTCACTTTTACTTATGGTACTCCCTTATTTTGCTTCTACTTACAATAAAGGCAAGCTAAAGGCTTTTCTGCTAATTTTTCTCGATTAGCAGGAAGTAAATAGAAGCATAAGCTTTTTAACAATAATTTATTGCAGAGTTGTAGAGAAAGTCATGTGAATGAAATACATAAGGTATTTTATTGTTTCATTTATATAGCACCTTTAACATCTAAGGTCATATGAATGACCTTTTGCACTTGAAACAACTCGTTGTCTGTAGGTTATTTTACGTTTGGTTTAAATAATTTTTTTATTTTCCTCAAACAGACATACACACATACTTCCAGACTCTATGGCGGATATGGAATAATTCTGGCTAAAGAAAAATTCCCGCCCCTGCCAGGAATCGAACCCGGGACCACCGGGTGAGAACTTAGCTCGCTGGCCACTCGACCAGGGGGTCATTTATTTGCAGTTGTTCTATGGAAATTAGAGCGATTATTAATTCCACGAATATTGGATTGTTAAAGCATAATGCTTATTCATCAGATAAGCCATATAACTTTGAAATTTATCCGTATATTTTTAAAAACTAATAGGTACATAAATATATTTCCCATTTTAAGATTATCTAACTCCTGAATTCTAAGAGATTATGGCTCAGCAATTTGAGGTTTTTTTACATATTGTATCGTATATTATTAATTATTATTTCATATTTTTTGGTTTGAGGTTAAAATGAATGGGGCAAAGACCTTTGCAATATAAGTAGACTTGATTTATTAATTGTTTTACTGCATTTTTGGTACTTGGTTCTAAAAGATTAGACTATCCCTTACGCCTAATGTACTCCCTTAATTCTTCTGTATTTACAAGAAAGCAAGTATTAAGATATCTCGACTAGAATGAAGTAGATAGAAGAATAAGCTTTTTAACAATAATTTGATACACAGATGTAGAGAAAGTAATCTGAATGGAGCATCAATTTTTTCCATAAAAGCCGTATGGTAAAAAGGAAACATTGAAGTCCGTTGAGGAATGTAATGTCGTGACGGTATGTTGCTATGGTAGCTCAGTGGTTGGAGCAATCGGCTCGATAATAAGAGATCAAATCCCGACTATGGCACTGAATTTTTCAGTCTGACTCTATCCATCTAAATCTAAATACGGTTTGTGTGGAAAACACAATTAATTAAAATGTGTTTTATTCAGGGATTTTCCCAGAACCTGTTTTTTCAGTGAAATCTCGTTATCGAATTTTTGGGTAGAACACAATATCCCACCTATCTACTATATGCATTGTGTATACGTGTTTGTGTAATGTTGGAGGGGATTCTCACTGTAGCCAGTGGTTTACTGTATGTAAGTTAGATCCTAGGTAGATAAAATGAGATGAGAGTAAAATCAACGGGCAGCTAAAACCGGACGGCAGGGGAAGTGTCATCCTTGACGGTGCCCACATATTTCAAGTAGTTCATTTCTACGAGGGGAGCGTTAGGAGCCAGCACCTCAAGTCTGACCGAAATCCCTGGGAGCTAGATTTTCAGAGCGCAGTCACCACCACGAAGGGGCGCCACCACCACCTTACTCGCCGACACATGAAATGGAGATGAAATAAAGGGACAGGAAGTTCGGGGAATGAAGAAACCTCCCCAGCATTTGCCTAGTAGCCCTGGAAAACTCCGGGGAAAAAAAAAAAAAAAAAAAAAAAAAAAACAGGATCATAGCGGTTGGCCGCAGAAATCAATCCTATGACCTCCCGAATGCTAATCACACATGAAATGCCTGAACCACCTGGACGAAATTGTGTATGCGTACTAAAAAAAGCTGATGTGTTTCATTCATATGACTTTCTCTACAACTCTGCAATAAATTATTGTTAAAAAGTTTATGCATCTATTTACTTCCTGCTAATCGAGAAAAAATTAGCAGAAATAGTCGTATTACTTGCTTCCTTGTAAGCAGAAGCGAAATAAGGGAGGTTAAATTGATAGTCAAAAGCTGGTTTCTATGTCACTGAAGTTCCTTTGTTTGTATGTTCACGAGTTTACAAAGTCCTGTGTGAGAAACGTAAGTTCTTTTATAGCTGAAACTAAAAACAAGAAATATCTCAAAAACAATCAACTCCAAGAAAAAAATGTATATAACATAAACCGTGTGTTTTAGAGTGCTCTACATTTTTTGTGTGGTAAGTTTTTGTCCATCTATTACGGTTTAGCAGTTATGCAAATTTCCTTAAAGTTGATCCAGAAAAAGGAGTCTTCATAGGCTATTCCCAGGAAAAACCAAACTATACATTTTATTTGTCAGGTATATATCTTTAATACCTGATGTTTTAATCAAAAATGTTAAAGCAATTTTTTAGAAAATCAAAATTTTGGAAGAAAGTTCCATGTAAAGGGTAGTTTGGGGTGGTGGGATTTTTCTCAAAATCTTCGTGTCGCATCCCTGGAGGATACTAAACTTAAATACCAAGTTTGGTATTTTACCGACTTTTCGTTTTTGAGTTATCGTGTTGAAAGACACACGGACCTTTTTCTGAAAATACTTTCTTTGGATTTAGGGGACCCTAAAACATATATTTCCAGTTAAATCTCGGTATCGAATTTTTTGGTGGAGTGCAATACCTTCTCTATATACTATGTACATAGTACGCATAGAGAAAGTAAAAAGTAAAAACTAAAAGTTTTGATAAAGCGGGAATAACTTTTGAAAATCCATCCCCACTAGGTAACTACAGAATAGTGTACGTCAATATCAGTTTTGAAAACAACACAGTTGCAGAGTTTGTGCACTAAAGCAAATGTAGTTTCCCAACTGAACCAAATCCTATTGTGAGTGGTAAATATGCGAGTTGTCTTGTTCACTTGCGTCACAAGCAACGCCTCGTAACTGATTAAAGAGCGCCCTCCGGAGTGCTGGTAATTTGCAGAGTTATTATTGCTCTCGTAAACTCCAAGTGAATCGTGGGAACAGAGAGTTTCCCCCGCAGCAAGCTTGTTACGGTGCTTTAAAACTTTACAAGATCGCATGCTTAAAACGCCGTGAAGTAAGTGCAAGAAATTTCTGTTTCTATAGCAACCGATATTCTGGTGACAGCTGAGGTTCCGATATACGAGCTAAGCTTATACGGATTGCAGTAAATAAAATTTGACATGTTACTTCCCTTGAGTTTTGTAACCACTGTCGCCAATTTCAGCTTCTGCTTTGTGTTAACCGAGATAAACGTTTCCTGAGAGAGTCATCCTTGCATAAAATTAAGTCTTAATATAAATAAGTCAATGGTTGTAAGTCATTCCAATGGTACGTACACTCAGTGAATGTAATAGAATTCAAGGTTTAGTTTGAACTGTGTATTACACTTAAACACAACGAACGCAAAATCAAGGTTCGGAATGCAATATTATTTTAAAATATTAGTATACTAATTATAGAAAAATATATAATATTTGTAAAATAGGTTTCACACTGTCTCGTAGGCATGCAATACCACCAATTATTTAACATGTACCCACCCCATCCAAATCTATAGGTGAGGTAAGGTTCTACAGACTGCAGTTAGATTCGTACCTAAGGATAGCAGCTTTCAGCAATGCCATTGTAACAAGTGGCACAGCTGCCCTGTATTTGACCTGTGCAGATACCCCCCCCTTAGGGGGAAGTTTCCGATCTTCTAAGCTGCTTTGGTGAGAACGCTTCGGACCCTGAGTACCCGTGGTACATCTGACGTCACTAGAAGTGAACCTAAAATATTCAATGTCATAGCCGGGATTTGAACCACGGATCTCCCTGTCTCTAGCCGGTTGCTCTACCACTAAGCTACCATGGCAACATGACGGCATGATATTGAATTTCTCAACTGACTCGCATGTTTCCCGGTAAACTACAAGGAGATCTCAAATTATTTTGAGATGACAAACCCAATAGCGACTTAAAATGCTGCAAGTACTTTAGACCCAGGATTCATAGCATAGCCAATTATGGTCAATTAGTATTGATTTTAATTGTTTTTTTTTTTTACATAAGACGCATGTAGGAAAGGAGTTGGATAGGTAGAGTCAGACATGCGAGTTAAGTTGAAAAATTCAATGCTACATACATGGACTTTTTTAATAATGCTTTTTTTGGGGATTCAGAGGGCCCTAAAACTTGTATTTATTGAGTAATCTCAGCTTGAATTTTTTGGGTGGAATGCAATAGTTTCTCTACTATGTACGCAGCAGGGGAAATAGGAATATTAGTTGTTTTTTTTTATTCCGGGGTTCTCCCACATGAATCTCTTGAAAATTCGTCATCGTATTTTATGGGTGGATTATAATTACTTATCTAAATTGTATGTGGCAGAAAAAGTAAACACATTATGCAACTATTATACATGTCACAACATTTTAAACTTAAAAGGTTTGGAAAGGTTTCTACATGCCAAGCAGTGCTGAATTGGTCATAGATTAGGAGCACCGTTTGCCTTCTGAACAACAGACCCCCAGATTTTCCTCGGTCAACAAGAGCATGATAAACTCATATTTAATATTATTTTCCCTTATTATTCGTTCTAAACTTGACGAATATTATATGAGGATTTTTAAATAATTTACATACATCCAAAATTTAAATGTTGTAAAACATTTCCTCCACGATTTTAACTACCGGGCTGAGTTTGTCATGAAGCTCTTGAAGATCCTCGAAACAAGGCAATCAAGTAATTTTAATTTAAGAAGGTGCATCTGTGAAATTTGGCAAAAAATAATGAAAAATTAATTTTTTTTGTATTTCAACTACATGAATTCTAAACGTTAAGAAAAATAGTTTTTTTCACACGCGGAGCACTTTAACTTCCGATTATCTGAAACTATAAATGGGAGGCGCATGTTTACTAATGGACACTCGAAAATTTAAGAACTATTTTTTTCGGAAACTAGTTTCAAACTATTCTCAAAACTTCCATACTGCGCTTCAAAAACACATTACAGAAAATACCATTTACTTTTTGAAATAATACTCCAATTTTATAAATTAATTATTAATGTTTTTAAAGTAAAGAGTTTTGTAAGAATATGCAAATTAACATTTTTTCTACGTTAGGGATAATATAAACATGTAAAATGACGCATCTATTTTAAATTACTCTGCTGTAAAACTGGATTTTATTTGAATATTTTTAAAAATGCATCATATAGTTTATTTTTATTATAACAATGAATGTGGAAAATAAAAGTTATTATTTAAATAACCATATAAGCTAGGATTTTGATCACTATTATTGTATATATCTTTTAAATTAATAAAATATCTTGCATACTGTGGATTTTCCAAATTTCACAGATGCACCAACTTAAATAGTTGTTTTTTCTCAACAAACCTAGCTCGAGATACCTACCACCCGCAATCTAAGCAAAGCCCGCCTAGGTAGTGTGGTGGTAGCGTGTCTGGCTAACGTCGCGGGTTCGAATCTCGCTTAGGGTGAGTTACCCGAGTAAGGTTTTCTTTCGGATTTTTCCCTCATGCTGAGAAGATGAATATCTAGTAATTTTAAGCTGCATGGACCCCGAGATCATTTGAGCATCCTTTCACCAATTTCAGTCATCGTCTTATATGACCAGCATTGTTAAAGTACGTTAAGCTACGCGTGTTGCATATACATGCATAATGCGCGGCGGTGCAAAAGTGGCGGTATGTGGAGTTATTGGATTCTAGGACTGGGCAGACACTAGCTTCTAGTGATATTTAGAGCGTTTGTGAATATTTCTGCATGACGAAATTCAGCGGTAATTAGTTATTTGACTAATTAGTTCCAGGAAAACTGTGCTACTACCCACTCAGTTTATAAACCACGAGACTCGCACCAAAGCTTCTTCAGCAACAGGTCGTACTTAGTTTCTGGGATGCTGTCTAGCCTCCATGCTCACTCAATTTATCGAAATAAGATTTCTTTCTTTCTTTAGTATTTACCAAAAGTAAGTAAGTAGAAGAAATAGTATGTTTCACCGAAAAATACAATACTGCTTTTTTCATACATGTTTGAGACTACATTATTAAAAAATCTGAAGTGTTCCATTCACATTACTTTTTCTCAGCAACAAACTATTGTTAAGAAGCTTATGCTGCTATTTACTTCATGCTAATCTAGAAAAAGTAGCAGAAATAGTCTTATTACTTGCTTCCTTCTTTACTTTTTGTAGTAAGTTTTTTTCTATCGCTTATGGCATAAGCTCTATACAAAATTATGTAAAACTCAATCAGAATAAAGAGTTCTTTAGAGGCTATTCCCAGAAAATTAAAAATATACATTTCATTTGTGATGTGAATAACCTTAACAAAGCATTTTAAACAAAAGCATTAAAGCCGTTTGTGAGAATATCAAAATTATCGAAAAATGTTCTCAAACCGGAAGTAACTTTTCCTTTTATCTGCAGGCTTGCAAAGCGAACCGAACTTCAATTGTTTTACATAGGATCAGATTTTAAAAGACTTAACTATGGCTTTAGCCTAGTGTATTCCCTTATTTCTCTTCTACTACAAGGAAACAGGTAATAAACAATTTCTGCTAATGTTTATCTGGATTAGGATGTCATAGATAAAAAAGTAATATTTGTAGGTAAAGTTGTTTGTGTATCAACTAGAGAAGGTCTTGTGAATGGAATACATCAGATTTTTAATTTTTTAATCGTTTAATTGTTTCTGCCCTAGCGTGCTAATCATGAATAGATCTTACTTAAGGTCTTAAAGTATAATTAAAAGTAAAAACCCTTAGAGCATTTATTTGCACCCAATAATATGGAAAAGTTCACAAATTGTATATTTTATTAAAGTTATCAACATAGCAGCACATGCTTCTTGTAACAGCTTATACCTTTTTCCGTGACGTAATCACATCCATCAGTAGCGGGGAAGTTGCATGCGTGTAATTAGTTAGAAGTTGTGTTTACTCATCGAGAGGTTTAGTTATTTCCACATGCATGACTGGTTCGGTGTCTAAGGGCTGGTGTGTGTGTGTGTGTGTGTGTGTGTGTGTGTGTGTGTGTGTATGTGCGTGAGAGAGCCTCGAAATCGTGACGCGTTACGCCGATGATTGATGATAACAGTTGATCACTGCAGCGTACTTGTGTCGCTTCTAGACCGGAAAACAGTGCTGCCCCCTAGTTCCGTAACCATAATTCCACTACAGAGCTTTAACTACTCTCTATTAAAGTCGAACTTTTATAACTCGTCTAAAGGCTATGCATCTGTAAACTTAAGACCAAAATTGTGATCAATTAAAAGACTATTTTGTTTCAAAATAAAGAGAAATGACTTCTAAAGTTTTATAAAAATATCATGTATACTCCTGATATACTTTAACTGGAGCTATAAATGTGTACGGGGGTGCTTACTTATAGATTCTCCGAGCTATGTCGCCCTCCTTCGTGGTATAATGGTTACCATGCTAACTTCATATACCCAAGGTCGCGAGTTTTTTTTTTTTTTTTTTAAAAATACAGCTCCGGAGGCTTGCCAGGACTCCGGCGCTGTATTCCTTTTTTCTCCAGTTTCCTATATTTCCTTAGTAGACCTTATTATTCTTAACTTTTTCCTTTTACATATCCATACACGAACACAGACACATTTACAAACACAGAAACACCCTTGCCCAAGGCGGGACTCGAACCCACGATCCTGTGCACCAGAAGCGCCAAAGCGAGACACTTTAGCGAGCGCGGCCACCGGGATCGGCATTTGAGGGTTCAAACCCGGCGAAGGCGATGAATTTTTTCAGGCGAAAAAATCCTTAGCATGGTTTCCTTCGGTAGGGAAGTAAAGCCGTGGGTCCCTTGTCGTAAATTTACGGCACGTAAAAGAACCTCAAGCCTGATAGAGAGGCCTCTGAGCAAAATTAATGGTCTTTCACGACCAATATAGAATGGGACGCTGAGAACCAAAGCAGAGCGTCCATAAATAAAAAAATAAACCCCATTTCCATTTCCGAGCTATGAACCTTTTTACTCGGAAGCTTCATTCCAACTTGTTTCCATACTCAAAATATTCCACTCGATATAATTTCTTCTTGGTTTATTTAAAAAAAACTTGAACAAATAAACTATGATGACGTAGATTAGTAGATATATGGCCTAGATAAGAGAATAACCTTCGGTAAGAATAATTTCTATATTGAACGGGATCAGAAGGTTATGTGAATGGAAAAGATCAGAATAGTTGAATAAAAATATCTGAATTTTTATCTCAATTAGCATGACGTAGATAAAACAATGAGGTTTTGTAAGAATATTTTGTATATGGAACGGCTAGAGAAAGGTATGTGAATGGAACGCATCAGAAAGAATAAATAAATGTCTGCTAATGTTTATCTCGATTAGCATGACATAGATAAAAGAATAAGCTTTTGTAAGAATATTTAGTATAAAGGATAGGCTAGAGAAAGTTATGTAAATGGAACACATCAAATTTTAGTGCTAAAATATACCATTTTATTCAATTTAGAAGTTCATGTTACAATTATATGCAACTGTTTACTTTATAGGTAACATTCTTTTGATATTAACTTTTAGCATTAGTAGAATACGATCTGTTGAATGGAATGGGTACAGATGTATTTCCCAACTTCCGCGGTGAATGAATGTATATAACACATTGAGAGAGTCGCCAGGAATAACAGTACCCTCGTCGCACCTGCGAAGCGACGCCACGTTTGTGCTAGTTTCCGACGGTTAAAAGCCTTAAGTTGGCATGATCAGGAGACGCGCGGCGTCAAGATTGTCTCCCCCATCTCTCTGCAGTAGAATCCGATTTCCGACACTCACGTAGCGTTACTTAAGTAGATTACTGATACAATGATATGCATCAACACCCTGTTTAACTCGCCTGCTGCAGGTTCTTAGCATCTGTCTCCACGGTTGCTATGGCAACAACGTGAACCTCATACATCAACATCCAAACTTTGTGCCGCAACAACAACCATTTGGCAAGACGAGGAACCTGCCACACATCATAATGAGAGGCTGGCGTGCACCAAGTAACCATTAGTAACAAATATAACATTACATCAACTGCTATATTCCGCGCAAAGCGTTTGTTGTGGAGAGTTCACTACAGACGATTACAAACAACCATTTATATATTAAATCAATTTGGATTTTTTACTTTCTCTAGCCGTACATAGGGATAGAGAAGCATTGTGTTCCACTCAAAAATTAGATACCGAGATTTCACCGGAAATATATGTTTTAGGGTCCCCTGTATCAAAAAAAAAAAGCATTTTCAAAAAAAGGTCCGTGTGCCTATGAACACGACAACTCAAAAACGAAAGAGAAAAATCCACCCATCCCAAACTACCCTTTACACGGAACTTTTTTCGAAAATTTTGATTTTCTTAAAAATTGCTCTAACAATTTTTTTATTCAAATATCGTATATTAAAGGTATTTAGCTGAAAAATAGTATGTATATCTTGAATTTCCTGAGAATAGCTTCTAAAGACCTATTTATTCTAGATGAATTTTGTTTAATTTGGCATAGCTAGTAAACCGTAAGAGATAGACGAAAACTTACCATACAAAAAAATGTAGGTCTTGTTAAAATACACAAGTTATGTCACATACATTTTTCTCATGGAGCTTACAGTTTTCGAGGCATTCAGTGTTATAGTTTCAGTTGTGAAGTACTTATACCTTTCTCAGACGGGAGTGTCCGTTTTATTTTGTTCTACTCCTGGCCATGAAAAGAAACGATTTGTAATGACAATCACATAACGACAGCTTTTAAACATTTGACTATTGGTTTAGCCTAGTGTATTCCCTTATTTTCTTCCTACTTATACGGAACTAAATAATAAGAACATTGTGCTAATGAGTACCACGAAAGAAGAAGAATCTTATGTATGAAGTTTGTAGAACGGCTAGAGAAAGTCATGTGAGTGTAACACATTAGATTTTATAGGAATGGAGGGCTATTCCCATTTATACAATCAATCTCTCTTTTCTAATGACCCTAATTCAACAAAAATACTCTTAATGAAAATCTTTCTGTCGCGTTTTTGACAGATAATGAAACTAAATACGAAGTTTGGTAATTACATGATTTTTCTTTCATTGCTAAGCTGTCCACAGGTACACATGCGCGCGCGCACACAGACCTTTTTATAAAATTATTTTAGGACGCAGGGGTCCTTAAGACATGTATTTCTGGTGAAATAATGGAGTTAGACTTTTGGGTGGCTATACAATACGCTCTCTACCTACTATGCACATTATACAGGGTGTTAATGAACCGCACCGAAATAATTTGCGAGACTGTGCACGTGACTGATATAAGTTATTTGAGATCAGCGATGAATGCTCCCTGGATAAACATAACACAGCTACATAGAGTTAAACGTGTGGGTATCAGGTGCTGATAAGTCGGTGTTAAATGAAAGCAGGTTGACAAAATGGCTTAGAATGTCTTTAAAACTGCTGCTCCAGTAAAGAAATATCGATTTTTAGCAGCTCCTTACTAGCCTTCTCAAGATTTAATGTCGCAAATATCTGCAAAATCTCAAACCAATCACTTGACAGTGCGACACTGAGCTTCATTAACTACGCTCTTGAGGTAACCTACTCTGGAGCGTTTTTTCAAGTGCTCTGGTGGCTTAATGCGTAACGGGGAAAACTGCTATCCCAAAGGTCATGATTTTGATTCCTGTCATTGGGTAAATGTTTTTACTTTCTCTATACGTACTATGTACACAGCGTACAGAGAAGGTAGTGCACCCCACCCAAAAATTTGATACCGAGATTTCACCGGAAATATATGTTTTAGGATCCCCAGTATCCAAAAAATGTATTTTCAGAAAAAGGCCCGTGTGTGTCTGTGAACACGATAACTCAAAAGCGAAAAGTCGAAAAAATATCAAACTTGGTATTTAAGTTTAGTATCTTCCAGGGATGCGACACGAAGATTTTGAGAAAAATCCCCTCACCCCCAACTACCCTTTACATGGAACTTTTTTCGAAAATTTTGATTTTCTCAAAAATGGCTCTAAACGATTTTAATTAAAATTTCGTATATGAAAGATATTTACTGGAAAAATAAAATGTATATCTTGAATTTTCTGGGAATAGCCTCTGAAGAGTAGTTTATTCTGGATGAATTTTACTGAATTTTGAATAACTGCTAAACCGTAAGAGATGGACAAAACTTACTTCACAAAAAAATGTAGAGCACATTAAAACACACAATTTATGTTACATACATTTTTTCGTGGATTTCGTCGTTTTTGAGACATTCCTTATTTTTGGTTTCTGCTATGAAAAACTCATATCTTTCTCATACAGGAACTTGTCAACTCCAATCCATTTAAACAAAGGAACTTCAGTGACATAGCAACCAGCTTTTGACTATCACATTAACCTATGGTAGTCCCTTATTTCGCTTCTACTTACAAGGAAGCAAGTAATAAGGCTATTTCTGCTAATTTTTTCTGATTAGCATAAAGTAAATAGAAGTATAAGCTTTTTAAGAATAATTTGTTGCAGGGATATAGAGAAAGTCATGTGATTGGTACACATCAGACTTTTTTCATTCCAGACGAGGTGCCGCGATAGGTGAACGAGACCCGAACTCGGAAACTATCTTTCACTTGAAAGTCAGTATCATAACCACTACGCTAGAGAGGTACGCTGTAATATGTCCCTTCATTTTTCGTGTTATGCTCTCGAATGGTTGATAAATTAGCCAGTGGCGTACTGGCACTTCAGATACTTATAGCCGTTACTTCGACATTTCAATAAACAAACCATAAGTCTCCTATCTCAAATTACTTATTTAAGTAATCTACATACTGTGTGAAAATATTTCGGTATAGCTATATACGTGCTACATAAAATAAAAGGGTATTTTCATTTTTTAACCGTTTCAAGTCTAAATTTGACCCCCGATGTACTTTAAAATGAATTTGAAACTGAATTGCCTGTAAAATAAGTATACTTATAACTTTTGGCTTGAATACAGTACTTTGTGTACCTTAAGGAAAGGTCAGATAAAGTAAAGAGAAAAGTAAATAAGCACTAATGCTTGAAGAGCTGTAGGTTTGCTGTTATAACGCACGCAGGCGTTCAGCTGTAAAACAAACGAATGCGAGTTCAGTGTAACCATAGCGACGCCAAAGAATGCCCTAATCAAGGAGCTTTCTCGAGGATAGATTCCCCCACAAGTAAGTAGAACTTAGAACTGGCCATGAATACCAGTTCAAAGGAAGAGGAATAATACCAGACATGCATTTCCGTGTTTTCCCGGACAAAGCGGGAGAGCTTTATGTGAGTTGTGAACTTGTACTCGCCTCTCCTCTCTAAATGAAATAGAAGGGTGAAGTTGGAGCAGGAGGAGACAATACTGTTGTGTGTGTTTATTGAAAATATGACTCTTGTTCTTCTGGGGTAACGAGCCAAAACTATGAGCAAGATTTCTTGGCGGACATAAGATTTACCGCCTTAGAAAACTCGGAAAGTAGAGCATCGGGGGATAAAAAACAAGCGAACGTTAATGTTACTAGCTATATTTAGTACACAATTCAGTAAAGGCACACACGATATACCGTTTCCTTGTTTAGAGGTTATACACGTTGACGTGTCTGTGTTATAATTCTGCATTTTCAGAAAAGAATGGCAGCTTTTAATCACGTCCTTCAAGTTTTAACGTTTTCTAAATTGTGCAGCCGATATACTGTGCTGTGTGGCCGCGCCGTGGCCGAGTGGTTAGACCACTCGCCTCTCACCTAGACGGCCAGGGTTCGATCCCAAGCACCCGCATGTGAGATTTGTGGTGGACAAATCGGCACGGTATTTAAGGTTGTGACACGAAGATTTTCAAGAATCGCTCACTCCAGCTAACTTTTCCATGAAAAATTTTTGGAACGTTACGATTTTCTCAAAAATGGCTCTAACGATTTTGATTAAAAACCTGTATATTAAAGGTATTTACATAACAAATAAAATGTATAACTTCAATTTTCTGGGAATAGCCTCTGAAGGCCTCTTTATTCCGAATGAATTTTGCCAATTTTGTTTAAACTAGTATACTAAAAAATAGACAAAAACTTACTCCACAAAATATGTAGACCTCGTCAAAACACACAATTTATGTGCTTTACATTTTTGTCGTGGAGGTAACCGTTTCCGAGATATTCCTTGTTACTAGTTTCAACTGAAGTATTTATGCTTTACTGAGACAGGAAGTGTCTGTTTTACTTTTGTTTTACTCCTGGCCAAGCAAAAAGTGATTTACCATGACAATCTCATACAGAGTTTAAAACATTTGACTACCACTTTAGCCTAGTGTATTCCTTTAGTTCCCTTCTACTTATAAGGAACTAGGTAATAAGAATTGCTAATGTTTATCTCGATTAGCATTGTCTAGAAAGAAACATGTCTTTTGTAAGAAGTTTGTTGTGGAACAGCTAGAGAAAGTCATATGAGTGTAACACATCATATTTTTAGTTATTGTGTACACAGACACAAGGAAGCACACACGGACTTTATCCAAAAAAAAAATCGTGTAGTTAACGTATATTTTCGGTGAAATCTCGGTATCGAATTTTGGATGCAATACAATACCTTTTGTATACATTATGGACATAATACGTGTGGAGAAAGTAAAAACCAGCGTCCAGGTGCTACAGGAATGTTGAGGCGAAATTCTATAATTACAGACTAAGACCAGCTATCTGGAATTAGTGAGATATGAGCTAAGGTTTGCTTTAATTTATACTGCCCCTCATTCTATCTATTACTACTCAAAGATTCTTACGGACACAGGGAGTGAAACTGTGACCACAAACAGCCCATATTGGAACATTGCTTCTTACTATCCCTACACGCACTATGTACATTGTGTATAGAGAAGGTATTGCATTCTACCCAAACATTCGATACCGAGATTTCACCGGAAATAGGCGTTTTAGGGTCCCCTGTATAAAAAAGTTTTTTTAGAAAAAAGTCCGTGTGTGTATCCGTGTGTTTGTGACCTCGACAACTTCAAAGACTATTCCCAAAAAATTCAATATATAAATTGATGTGAATATCATTAATATACGGTATTTTCATCAGAATCCTTTAAACCATTTTTGAGAAAATCAAACATTTTTCCATGTAAAGGGTAGTTTAGGGTGGGAGAATTTTTCTCAAAATCTTCATGTTACATTCTTTGAAAATACTAAATTTAAATACCAAGTTTGGTATTTTACCGACTTTTTGTTTATGACTTATCGTGTTCACAGACACATGGACACACAAACACACGAACCTTTTTCTTAAAATGCATTTTTAGATACAAGGTATCCTAAAACGTGTATTTCCGGTGAAATTTCGTTATCGAATTTTTGGGTGGAATACAATGACTTCTCTATACACTATGTACATGGTATGTGTAGAGAAAGTAAAAATTAAAACTCTAATACTTTAGAAAATGCTTTTATCACTTCTGGTTCCTCTTAATGTTCACATTTCAGTTTTGAATTAATGTTATATTTAAACAACGCAGTGTTTTGTATAAGCAGAATTTCTGGTAATTCACAGTGGTTTTGAAACGTGCAGGGAACTTTTGTTTCCAGAGGTTGGCAGTGGCTGAGTGTTAGGCTGAACCAATTGGACAAGAACATAACTGCGGTTGATGTAGTGAGGAGGGCAGTTAAATAATTACCGGCATTTGCAAGGGACGCGGGGCATTTGTAACGAAACCACAACGCCTGGAGGTTAGGCTATACCACTACACGCACCTCTCTTGTCCGGCACGACCTGCTGAAGATGTGGTCAACGTTCAATGTTTACATTTATATTACACGTAAATATCCTATCCTTTTTAATTTCTCTACACGTACTATGTACATACCTACTGTATAGAGAAGGTATTGCATTGTACCCAAAAATTCGATACTGAGATTTCACCGGAAAATGTATGTTTTGAGACCACCTGAGTTAAAAAAAAAACATTTTTAGAAAAATGTCCGTGTGTGTGTCTGTGGGCAGCATGGCTCAAAAACGAAAAGACTGTTAATTACCAAGCTTGGTATTTAAGTACAGTATCATCGAAGGATGCGACACAAAGATTTTCAAGAAAATCCCCCACCTCCAACTACCCTTCAAATGGAAAAATTTTCGAAAATTTTGATTTTATAAAAAATGGCTCTACCGATTTTGATTAAAATTCCGTATATTACTGACATATACATACCAAACAAAATGTATATCTTGAATTTTCCGGGAATAGCCTCTGAAGTCTTCTTTATCCAGGATGAATTTTGCTGAATTTTGCTTAACTGCTAAACAGTAAGAGATAGACAAAAGCTTACTGCACAGCAAATGTAGAGCACGTTAAAACACACAATTTATGTTGTACAAATTTTTTGTGGAGTTGGTCGTTTTTAGTTATTCATCGTTTTTGATTTCACCCTTCAAATACTTATATTTTCTCATACAGGAATTTGTCAACTCCTGTCCATGCAAACAAAGGAACTTCCGTCACATAGCAACCAGCCTTTGACTATAACTTTAACCTATGGCACTTCCTTATTTCACTTCTACTTAAAAGGGAGCAAGTAATAAGACTATTTCTGACTTTTTTTTTCTCTATTAGCATGAAGTAAATAGAAGCATAAACTTTTTAACAATAATTTGTTGTAGGGATATAGAGAAAGTCATGTGAATGGATTACATCAGCTTTTTTAGCAGTGTATTAATATCGATTACTTTATAATTTATACATTCTCAATTACATATTGTAAAAGGAGCAAATATTGCATTGCACCCAAAAATTTGATACCGGGAGTTCCCTGGAAACGTACATTTTTATACACCCTTAATAAATAATCCGGTATGTTACACACTCATGACCTTCTCTAACAGTTTTACAAACATATTTCCTACAAAATATTCTTCTTCTTTCTACAACGTGCTAATCGAGATAAGTATTAACAGAATGTACGTATTATTTATTCCTGATACGTAGAAGGAAACTAATGGAAAGCGTTATACAACAGCGATAGTCATTTTTTTAAAAATATATCGTTATGCCACTGTCATTTAAATTGGTTTCTTTGCTTGGCCAGGAGTAGCAAACAACAAAAGCGGACACTCTCTGCCTGAGAAAAATATAAGTACTCTAAAATTGAAGTCAATAATAAGAATATCTAGGAAACAGTGAACTGTACAACAAAAATACATATGACATTAATTGTGTGTTTTAAAAAGATCTAATTTTTTTTATTTAGTAGTTTTTTGTCTATCTCTTGCGGTTTATACTTTATGCAAAATTCTGCAAATATCAATCGGAACAAAGTACTTTTCAGAAGCTATTACCATAAAAATTAATAATATAATTTTGTGTTGTGACAATCTTTATTATACGGTATTTTAATCAAAATCGTAACAACCATTTTTGATAAAATAGCACTTTCAAAATTTTTCAATGTAAATTGTAGTTTAGGGTGAGGGGATTTTTCTGAAAATTTTCGTGTTGCATCCTTGGAGGACAATAAACTTAAATACTAAGTATAATGGTCTTTTGTGCGTTTTTATTTGGATTCAGGGGTGTGAAAACATATTTCCGGAGAAATCTCGGTATCGAACATCGGGGTGCAATACAACACCTCTGTACAGTATGTACATAATACGTGTAGAGAAAGTAAAAAAAATGATATCCTCCTAATCTCATGACTTTCTCTACATCTACGTAAAAATTAATACTAAAAAGCTTATTCTTCTATCTACTTCCTGATAATCGAGATAAAATTAGCAGATTTTGTCCTTATGACTTGGTTCCTTGGTTCCATTCTCATGATGTCCTCTAGCTGTTCGGTAAACAAACCTTTTATTCAAAACATTAATGTTTCATCTACATCATTCTAATCAAAATAAACATAAGCAGAATTAGTCTTATTACTAGCTCCATGTGAGTAGAAGGGAAATAAGAAAATGCACATGCTAAAGCAATAGTCTCGTTATTTAAAACCCGGTCGTTATGTGGAACAATTGAAATTCGAATCTCTTTGCCTTTGACGCAGGATTTAGTGTTAAATAAAGCAAGTCAAGAGAAAATAGAACAATACCGCCCTAAAAGAATGTTATAAAATATATAATATAAGGTTTCGCAATGTAAGACAAAGAATTGTATGTATAAAATGGCAGCGTGACGTCATCGCCTCACGATACGCACGAAATTAGCCTGAAATGGAGTGCTTTAAGGAAGTTAACATAGTCAAGGTTATGTAAGGCATACAACATATTATAATGCATAATATATTTATAAAATAGTCCTTAGAAAAGCATAATTACAATAAAATAGAATCAAAAGCAGTAATATGGGAGAAGGAGAAGAATAATAAAAAGTAAACAGACACCGGATGCAAATTATATAAATGCATTAATTTTAAATCATTATGGATGTATAAAAATGTATTATAAATTAGTATTTTACGAAATGTAAATAAGGAAATCTGTTCAGATCACAATGTATAAAACATTGACCTTCAACTATTGTGTATATGTGTAAAATATTAATAAGCTTCCGGGACGCAGTCAATGAGAGAGACGCCAGGGATAAAAAAGTAAAGAGTTAATCTCGCCAATCGAGACCTCTTACGTGACGATTAAGTAAACATTACAGCATTGTATTATTGAACAAGAAGAGATTGATTGTATGTAAACATTATGCTGTATATTTGTGACAAAGTTGTCTGAAAAGAGGATTCTGTTAAAATTGCGTGCCTTAACGCATCACATTGTTTCGAAAGTTAACAAATAAAAGTTCACATATATCAAGAAATCTTTAAATTCAATTCATTTATTATCACATCCTACCGTCCAAACATGGAGGTTAAGAATTTCGTACTCACCGACTGAAGCTAGCAGGAAAATATACAGGAAACGTGGCAAAGCAGTACACTATAAGAAATCTGCTGCCGATAAATAAACTAAATGGCTCTAACAATTAAGTATGGCGCAACTAGCCAATTACAATTTCGCCAACAGTAAGAGCTACCAACTCCTTTTAAACAGCGGTACATTCAAACATTTAAAAACATATTTTAAAACACACAGCACAGCAACCGTGCAGCAGCCTTTGAGAACCAAATTTAAATCACCACCCGAGGATCTTTTTTTATATCCGCCCCACCTTCCAGGAGCTTTTGACTATCACTTTAACCTATGCTAGTCCCTTATTGTTCTACTTACAAGGAAGCAAGTAATAGGACTATTTCTGCTAATTTTTTCTGATTAGAATAAAGTAAATAGAAGTATAAGCCTTTTAAGAATAATTTGTTGCAGGGATATAGAGAAAGTCATGTGAGTGGTACACATCAGAATTTTTTTCTCAAAGGGATGTGAGAACCGAATTTCAACATCTTCAAATAATGGCCGGTTTATAAAAGTTTTTGACTATCGCTTAAGACCCACGTATTCCCTTATCTCCCATTTTATTACAAAGAAGTAAGTTATAATACAATTTGTTCTAATGTTTACTTTGATTAGCTTGAAGTAGACAGAAGAATAAGCTTTTGTAAAAATAATTTGCTGTAGAATATGTGGATAAATTCATATGAGTAGAACACATCCGATTTTTGGAATAGTTTTTTTTATGGATTAAAATGAAGTAGATACTTATATATACTTTCATGTGTTTTCCAGCTTCAATATTGTATAACGGACAAACATTGTTATCACTTTCAAACACGTTCTATAATGCATAGAGAAGGTAGTAGTGTATTTCACTCAAAATTCCATAGCGGAAATACATGTTTTGAGAACCCTGAGTCTAGAAAAAAAAATAGAAAAAGGTCAGTGTGTCTGGACACTATAGCTCAAAAAGTCCGTTAAATACCAAATTTGTTGTTACAGTTTAGCATCTTCCAAGGATGGCACACAAAGATTTTCAAGAAAATCCCGCCACAGGCAACCCTACATATGACATGTTTTTTAACTTTTCGTTTTCTTGTAATAGCCTCTAATGATTTTTATTAAAATAACGTATATTTAAAATATTTACATTAAAATGAAATATATATATAATTTTCTGAGAATAGCGTCCCAAGACCTCTTCATTCTGGATACTTTTTACATAGCTGATAAACCGTAGGAAATAGACAAAAACGTAATTTACAAAACATGTAGATGGTCGAGTGGTCAGCGAGTTGACTTTTCACCCGGAGGCCCCGGGTTCGATTCCCGGCTGGGGCGGGGAATTTTTCTTTAACCAGATTTATTCCCTATCCCCCACAGAGTCTGGAAGTATGAATGTGAGAGTGAATGTGCATGTGTATTAGTAATATAATAATGATTAACCTAATGTTCGAACCTACAGTAATACGAGTTGTTTCACGAGTCAAAGCCCCTGATATGACCATTCAAGTTAAAGAGGGCTACACAAATGAAAAAATATAAATAAAATAATACATATAGATCTCGTTAAAACACCCAATATATGTGATACACATGTTTTGTAGAGTTAACTGTCACCGAGATATTCCAAAACGAAATGGTGTTTTATTTATGGGCGCTCTGTAACTGCTGTGGTTCTCAGCGTTCCATTCTATACTGAGCGTGAAAGACTGCTTAATTCTGCTCAGAGCCCTCTCTGTCAGGCTTGAGGTTCTTTTACGTGCGGTAAATCTACGACACGGGACCCACGGCTTTACTTCCCTTCCGAAGGAAGCCATGCTAAGCATTTTTACGCCCGCCAGGTTTGAACCCACGTTCTTGGGTATATGAAGTTAGCATGGTAACCACTACATCACGGAGCGAGATATTCCATGTTATTGGTTTCAAATTTAAGCTATTTAAACTTTTCGGGAGGTTATCTTTTGTTTTTCATCTCCCTTTTGCTCTAGCCGTTTCAATTGCTTTACATACCACCCGATTTATAAAAAAATTGGCGATCACTTTAGCATAGTGGTACCTTATTTCCCTTTTACTTAAATGAAACCATTTCTGTTAATGTTTATCTCGATCAGCACAATGCACATAAAGCAATAATGTCAGTTTTCATTTTTTCAGAAAGTCGAATGAATTATAAAGCAAAGATGGAGGAAGAAGCAGGAGAAGAAACGAAAAAGTGAAAGCTTTCAAATAGTTATTACTTTCTCTAGTCCCATATGTACAATGTACATAGGGATAGAGAAGTATTGTATTCCACCCAAAAATTCGATACCGAGATTTCACCGGAAATACATGTTTTAGGACCCCTTGTATCCAAAAAAAAAGCATTTTCAGAAAAAGGTCCGTGAGTGTGTGCGCGTGTGTTTGTGTGTCTGTGAGCACCATAACTCAAAAACGAAAAGTCGGTAAAATATCAAACTTGGTATTTAAGTTTAATATCTTCCAGGGATGCGACACGAAGATTTTTCTCAAAATCCACCCACCCTAAACTACCCTTTACATGGAACTTTTTTTGAAAAATGATATGTTCTCAAAAATGGCTCTAACGATTTTGATTAAAACTTCGTATATTAAAGAAATTTACCTGGAAAAATAAAGTGTATATCTTGAATTTTCTGGGAATAGTCTCTGAAGAGTAGTTTATTCTGGATGAATTTTACTGAATTTTGAATAACAGCTAAACCGTAAGAGATGAACAAAAACTTACTACACAAAACATGTAGAACACGTTAAAACACAGAATTTATGTTATATACATTTTTGTCGTGGAGTTCGTCATTTTTGAGGCATTCCTTATTTTTGGTTTCTGCTATGAAAAACGTATACTTTTCTCATACAGGAATTTGTCAACTGCGGTCCGTACAAACAAAGGGACTTCAGTGACATAGCAACCGCTTTTGATTATCACTTTAACCTATGGTACTCCCTTATTTCGCTTCTACTTACAAGGAAGCAAGTAATATGGCTATTTCTGCTAATTTTTTTTTACTGATTAGCATGAAGTAAATAGAAGTATAAGCTTTTAAGAATAATTAGTTGCAGAGATGTAGAGAAAGTCATGTGAATGGTACACATCAGATTTTTTCAGTAAGTCGCATGAATTATAAAGCAAAGATGGAGGAAGAAGCAGAAGAAGAAACGAAAAAGTGAAAGCTTTCAATCAGTTGTTTTACTCGTTTATAGAGATCGGCTTGTGTTTGTTGCACTTTTTCTCTGAAACAAAGAACGGATTCTTGAGGAGCGCCTGGTGACGTTAATTTCCGTTAGAGGGCAGGTCAGAGGTAATTGCATCCAGCAGTACACAGGTTGTTCACTTTAATTAACTCGGTGACATTAAACACGACTGGTATGAAAAGCCAGAGAGTAAGTAATTAACAGCACTTTATAGCTCTTGTTACAGCGAAACATTCTAAAAGTCCAAAATGTTTTATCCTTCACGCAAGTTTCTTGTGTCGTAACTCGAGATTCTCAAAACTCACTCTTACCCACCTACGTCACAGTTTTATGTAAACAAAAGTTGCACCATACTGTACTAAAAGAGGAATAAAGTTGAATACACAGGGCTCCTTTTTATGGCTAGTGTTGCTTTAAAAATATCTGGGTTAACACAAAATATCATGTAACCAACTCTGGTGTGGTGGCAGCGTAAATAAGTATTTAGAAGGAAATTAATTTATAAACCAGTAGAAAATATTAGGAAGTAATGACATTTAAAATTAAGCATAAATGCGTAAAAGTAAGCATTTTATATTGAACACTTAAATGTAACACTGTTTAAATGTGTAAATAATATGGATAAAAGAAATAGTAAAAAATCTGATGTGTTCCATTCACATGACTTCCTCTATCTCTCTGTAACAAATTGTTGTTAATAAGCTTATCTTTTATTTATTTCATGTTAATCGAGGAAAATTAGCAGAAATAGTCTTCTTCCTTGCTTTATTGTAAATACAAGCGTAATAAGGGAGTACCATAGATTAGATTAGATTAGATTAGAAAGCATTCTGTAGGTTCGTTTAGGCCAGAAAGCCACTGAACATAGAATTTGTCAAAAGTGAAAAGGTTAAATTGAAAGCCAAAAGCTGGTTGCTATGTGACATGTTCCTTTGTTTGTGTGGACAGGAGTTAACAAATTCCTGTGTGAGAAAAGTGTGTTTTTAAAAGCTGAAACCAAAAAAAAAAAAAAGGAATATCTCAAAAACGATCAACTCCACGAAAAAAAATATATAACATAAATTCTGTGTTTTAACGTGCTCTACATTTTTTGTGTGTTAAGTTTTTGTCCATCTCTAACGGTTTAGTAGTTATGCAAAATTCATCCAGAATAAAGTAGTCTTCAGAGGCTATTCCCGGAAAATTCAAAATATACATTTTATTTGTCAGGTGAATATCTTTAATATAGGAAATTTTGATCAAAATCCTAAGAGCCATTTTTTAGAAAATCAAAATTTTTTGAAAAAAGTTCCATGTAAAGGGTAGTTGGGGTGGGCGGATTTTTCTCAAAATCTTTGTGTCGCATCCCTGGAAGATACTAAACTTAAATACCAAGTTTGGTATTTTACCGACTTTTCGTTTTTGAGTTATCGTATTCACAGACACACAGACACACTGACACACGGACACACGGACACACGGACACATACACGGAGCTTTTTGTGAAAATGCTTTTTTTTAGATAAAGGGGACCCTAAAACATATATTTCCGGTGAAATCTCGGTATCGAATTTTTTGGTGGAGTGCAATACTTTCTCTATTCACTAAGTACATATGCTTATAGAGAAAGTAAAAAACAATTACTTAATTCCAAATAGTTTTTTAAATGTTCATTTATATAGCCCCATTAACATCTAAGATCATATCGGGGGCTTTGTATTAGAAACAACTAGTTGGCTCTATGTTCTTTACATTGGATTAAAGTCATTATATTTCCTCAAACACACACAAATACACACATTCACTCTCACACACATACTTCCAGACTTTGTGGGGGATAGGGAATAATTCTAGTTACAGAAAAATTCCCTGCTCCAGCCGGGAATCGAACCCGGTACCTCTGAGTCAGTCAGCTCGTGAAAAATTGAGGTGCGGTTTTCATTGCATGGTCGCGTTTGAAAAACTTTATTACTGCAGAAACAACTAAAAACAATGAATATCTCGAAAACGGTCAATTCTACATGAAAAATCTGATGTGTTCCATTCACATGACTTTCTCTACCTCTCTCCAACAAATTATTGTTAAAAAGCTTATGCTTCTATTTACTTCAGGCTAATCGAGAAAAGAATTGGCGTATATAGTCTTATTACTTGCTTCCTTGTAAGTAGAAGCGAAATAAGGGAGTAGCAGGTTAAAGTAATAGTCAAAAGCTGGTTGCTATGTGACTGAACTTCCTTTGTTTGTATGGACACGAGTTGACAAATTCCTGTATTAAGTTTTTCCAAGCTGAAACCAAAAAACAAGAAATATCTAAAAAAAAAAAAAACGATCAACTCCACGAAAAAAATGTATATAACATAAATTGTGTGTTTTAAAGTGCTCTACATTTTTTGTGCCGTAAGTTTTTATCAATGTCTTACGATTTAGCAGATATGCAAAATTCCGTAAAATTCCTCTAGCATAAAGTAGTCTTCAGAGGCTATTCCCAGAAAGTTCAACATATACATTTTATTTGTGAGGTAAATATCTTTAATATACGATATTTTAATCAAAAATGTTGGGGCCATTTTTGTGAAAATCATTACCAAGGTATTTAACGGTCTTTTCTTTTTTCAGCTATGCTGTCCACAGACACACACACACACGGATCTTTTTCTGAAAATGCTTTTTTTGCACTCAGGAGGACCCAAAACTTATATTTCCGGTGAAATCTTGGTACCGAGTTTTTGGGTGGAATGCAATACCTTCTCTATACACTAAGTACATAGTATGTGTAGAGAAAGTAAAAACGGCATCTACATTTTGTGTGTAGTAAGTTTTTGTCCATTTCTTGAGCTTTAGCCGTTAAGAAAACTTCTGCAAAAATCAACCAGATTAAAGAGTTCTCCAGAGTCTATTAACAGAAAATTCAATATATACATGTTATTTGAGGTGTGAGTATCTTTAATATACGGTATTTTAATGAAAATGTTTGATAAATGTAGTTGGGCGGGGGATTTCTTGAAAATCTGCGTGTCTCATCCATGGAAGATACTGAACTTAATGCTTGAACAGTAGCACATATGATGCCGGTCCCCGTGGCCGAGCTCACTAAAGTGGCTTTGGTGCTTCGCGGTGCACGGGGTCGTGGGTTCGTGTCCCGCCTTGGGCATAAGCTTTTCTGTACTTGTTAATGTCTGTGTATGTATATGTAAAAGGAAAACCTTAATAGGTCAACTAATGTAAGAAACTGGAAAAATACAACTTAAAATACCAAGTGTGGTATTTAAGCGACTTTTCGTTTTTGAGCTAAGCTGTCCACACATGCGTGTGCGCGGAACTTTATCTAAAAATCTTATGTAAACCATTCACATGACTTTTTCTACATCTCTGTAACAAATTATTATTAAAAACCTTATGTTTCTATCTACTTCATTTTAATCGAGGAAAACTTCAGCAGAAATTGTTTCTTGTAAGTAGTAGGGAAATAAGGGAATACACTAGATTAAACCGATAGTCAAATCCTTTAAAAGCTGATTGCCTTGTGGTAGAAAACAGTTTCTTTTTATAGCCAGGAGTTGACAAATTTCTATATGTGAAAATTGTTTTAAGTGTTTCAAAACTGAAACCAATAACAAGGAATGCCTAAAAATGGTTAATTTCACAAAAAAATGTATATGGCATAACTTTTATGTTTTACTGTGATCTAGTTTTTCTTATAGTAAAGCAAAACCAGCAAAATTAAATAGGTCTTCTCAAGCTATTCTCAGAAAATTCAAAATATATATTTTATTTGTCATGTAAATATCTTTAATATACGGAATATTAATTAAAATTCATTTTAAAGTCATTTTTAAAAAAAACAAATTTTTCGAAAATGTTTCCATGAAAGGGTAGATTGGAGTGGGAGAACTTTTCTCAAAATCTTCCAAGTCGCATCCTTGGAAGTTACTAAACTTAAATACCAAGTTTGGTATTTTATGAACTTTTCGTTTTTGAGTTATCGTGTTGACAGGCATACGGACACACTGACACACATACACGCGGCCAATTTTTTAAAAAAAAATACGGGGGAACCTAAAATGTGTATTTTTGCTGAAATCTCGTTATCGAATTTTTGGGTGAAATGCAATACCTTCTCTATTCACATAGTAGTGTAGAGAAAGTAAAAATGCATTTCCGGACTCAGGGGAGCTCGAAACATATTTCTGGTGATATCTCAGTACCGAATTTTTGGGTGAAATACAATATCTTCTCTATCCACTTTGTACATGTACGTGAAGAAGTAAAAATGCATTTATCGGACTCAGAGGACTTCAAAACATATATTTCTGATAAAAGTTTGGTATAGAATTTTTGGGTGAAATGCAGTAGGTATATTCTCTATCCACTAAGTTCAGTAAACGTATAGAAAAAGTAAAAATGCATTCTTCGGACTCAAGGGACCTCAAAACATATTTCTGGTGAAATCTCGGTATCAAATTTTTGGGTGAAATACATCTTCTCTATCCACTTTGCACGTTGTTCATACGGGCTAGAGAAAGTTGTTTTTCGACTACCAGGGTAACTTGCCTCGCCTTGTGCAACTGTTTAAAGTCGCACCTGCCGCTATGTTGTGGTAGACAATAAAGTTTGTTCCTGTGACGTCAGAGCGACCTGAGGTACGACCTCGCGCCTTGGAAATCTCTACAGCATCTTTCTTCCTTAGCAACCCCCGCCAGGCGGCTTTAAGGACTCCCCTTAAATCAACCCTCTCCGCGGAATAAAATAAGGCAAGTCAGAAATTACCAGCACACATTCACTTGTCTCACCCTGCCATGCAAATGTAATTACTTTTTGAAGGGAATGTACTATACTGATTAGTGTTGTTTTTTTACTTTCTCTACACATACATAGTGTATAGAGAATGTATTGTAATGCATTAAAAAATTCGATATCGAGATTTCACAGGAAATACATGTTTTAGGATCTCCTAAATCCAAAAAAAAAGAGCATCTTTAGAAAAATGTTCGTGTATGTGTGTGACTGTGGACAGCATAGCTCAAAAACGAAAGGATTGTTGAATACCAAACTTGGTATTTAAGTTTGGTATCTTCTAAGGATGCGACACGAAGATTTTCAAGAAAATCACCCCACCTCAAACTACCCTTTACATGGAACATTTTTTGATTTTCTCAAAAATGACTAACGATTATGGTTAAAATATCGTATATTTAAGATATTTACCTAACAAATAAAATGTATATCCTGAATTTTCTGGAAATAGACTCTGAAGACTGCTTCATTCGGGATGAATTTTAAGGAATTTTGCATAGCTGCTTAACTATAAGATAAGGACAAAAACTTACCACACAAAAAATGTAGGTCACGTTAAAACACACAACTTAAGCTATACAAATTTTTTGTGGAGTTACTTGTTTTTGAGATATTCCTTGATTTTGGTTTCAGTTTTAAAGAACTCATTTATCAACTCCTGTCCATAGAAACAAAGTAATTTTAGTCACATAGTAACCAGCTTTTGAGTATCACTTTAACCTACGGTACCCCTTATTTCGCTTGTACTTAGAAGAAAGCAAGCAATAAGACCATTTCTGTTAATTTTTACTCGATAAGCATGAAGTAAATAGAAGCTTGGGCTTTTTAACAATAATTTGTTGCAGAGATGTAGAGAAAGTCATGTGAATGGTACATAACAGATTTTTTAATTTCTCTGGACATACTATATGCATAGTGTATAGAGAATGTGTTGCAATACACCCAAAAATTCGAAACCGAGATTTCACAGGAAACATATTTTAGGATCCCCCGAATTAAAAAAAAACAAAAACAAAAAAACAAAATTTTTATAAGAAAATCTTCCCACCCCTAACTACCACTTACATGGGAAAAAAACTTGAAAATTTTGATTTTCTCAAAAATGGCTTTGATAATTTTTATTAAAATCTCTTATTATTTAAGATAATTACATGCCAAATAAAATGTTTATCTTGAATTTTCTGAGAATAGCCTCTAAATACCTTTTTCTTCTGACTAATTTTTATTGAATTTTGCATAACTGGTAAACCGAAAAGACTTACTTCATAAAAAATGCAAATATCGTTAAAATACACAAATTATGCTACATGAATGTTGTATCACTTGTACGACAAATCTTCGGTTGTGTTTACATGGCAAACTCAAAGCATTACCATTTGCGTTGGCGAGAACCAACAAATCATTTTAATGATTGTTACTTCTGCATGACAAATATATCTGGACTGTCTAAGAAGAGTAAACATGTTATTCAGTAACCAGGTATTTCTTCTGGCATTGAGACGGATGAATAAGCGCATAGCATATATTTTAGTTGATTTAATTGTTTAGGTTAATTAGTAAGTAAGATATCAAGCATTTATTGTATATTGGAACTTCAGAGAGATTGTTCCTGGAAAGCGTTTCAAACTTCAACCCAAGAGTTCTGAAGCGACGAATTCAGTTGTTTACGCTATTTCTTTGTATATTGCAAGAGGGGAAAGTGCTATTGTGTGCTCACGTCTCCGCAAGAGAAAGTGAAGGTGACATATAAACTGGGGAACCACGAGGAAATTTAGGTCCAGAATCACGTGAAAGACGCATTGACCAATTAGAATTAATCACGTCACGGCAGAAGCGCACCCCAAGCTACTTTCGGCCCAATGAGATTACAAGTTGAGAGTTTGGCGCGTGGGTATAATTTGCTATAAATATAGAGTATTCGCCGTAATTTTCAGGCAGTAGGAATGTAACTACACACAGAACCGTGATGCTCGAAAGAAGAATCCTCGTGAATATAGTAAAGTTATTACAGTGATTCACACAGTTGAAATAAATGTCACGCGTAACCTGCGACGCCAGAAACAAGGAAGCCACGGCAGAAAGTTAAAGTGTCTACAATTATTCTACACGTAACAGCTGTACTCGTCGCCGCGTGAGGTTTAGTTACCTTTATGCGCGTTACGCCCTTGTTCGAGGGCAATTATCGGAACTCAATCGCGCCTGGAACATTCTCGGGAACGCTTGTGAAGAGAAATAAACCTTGACTGAACGAAAAGTGCCGACGTTATTTTAAGTTAATTTCCGTAACACTCCCTGGAGATCACCGTAGCTAAATACCTGAGCTAGGTATACATAGGTCTCAATTGCTCGTCGATGAGGCTACCAATAACCAAGGAGGATCGAGAATCAAGTTTAGCAGCTGCAACGACGGACAGAGGACCAGTCGTCGCTCCGCAGCCCAGCACCATCAGGTACGTCACCAGTTCCCGCCTCACCATTCATTCTGTTCCACATAGCGAGGAATTACCTCTTCCCCTCAAATATTGAGTAGTGACAATAAAGGTGAAAGAAATAGTGGTTTCCAGGCTGAATTTTACCAGGAACCAGAAGCCTCTACTTCAAAAAGTCTGACTTTCAACCAGAAAATTCTGAAAAAGAAAGACATTTTGTAGAGCAATAGACTTGGATAATTAAGCTTGCAACTTAAATTTGTCAAAAGAAGAATCTGAACTTCTAGGTTCCAGGCTGCAACAATAGAAATTACTTGCACCTGGTACAAAAATTATAGTTTCGAAATAGGCATTAGAAATTTGGAAAATGTTTTTCTATGGAAGAGGATGTGTGTTTCTGTAAAGACATCAATAATTTAATGAGCGCGCTAGGAAGTGAGTAAATGCAGATGACTGTTTATAGAGTCATCATAGTTCAGCTTAAGGGGAGTCGAAAAGGGATTTTCATAATGTTTCTTTCAGGTTTTATTTGCACATAAATATATGGTATCTCCCGCTCATTTTTATATAACATACATAGAGGTCCGCTAATCATAAATAGTTTAAAAATATTGTTCAAAATAATCTAGCATAGTAGTGTTTTAGAACTTGGTAAAACACCAATAGCTTTAGAAATATTAGTGTTAGAGAAGATTTCTTTTTATGTTGATTGGAAAGCTTTACCTCAGCTAATGGCAGCATTGGCATCCAGCTGATATTTCCTTCATGTGAGAGTTTTGAAGTACTGCGAAGTTGTGTTGGGAAAGTTAGGTTCCTTTTTTTACTTTCTCTATACTCACTATGTGCATAGTGTATAGAGAATGTATTGCACTCCACCAAAAAATTCGATATCGAGATTTCACCGGAAATATATGTTTTAGGGTCCCCTGTATCCAAAAAAGGTATTTTCAGAAAAAGGTCTTGTGTGTGTGTCCATGTGTCTGTGAACAGATAACTCAAAAACGAAAAGTCGGTAAAATACCAAACTTGGTATTTAAGCTTAGTATCTTCCACGGATGCGACACGAAGATTTTGAGAAAAATCCGCCCACCCCAAACTCCCTTTACATGGAACTTTTTTCAAAAATTTTGATTTTCTATGGCTCTAACGATTTTGATTAAAATATCGTATACTAAAGTTATTTACCTGACAAATAAAATGTATATTTTGAATTTTCTGGGAATAGCCTCTGAAGACTACTTTATTCTGGATGAATTTTTTCATAACTACTAAACCGTAAGAGATTGACATAAACTTAACCAACAAATAATGTAGAGCATGTTAAAACACACAATTTATGTTATACACATTTTTTTCGTGGAGTTTTTGAGATATTTCTTTTTCTTGGTTTCAGCTTTGAAGAACTTATACTTTTCTCATAGAGGAATTTGTCAACTCCTGTCCATACAAACAAAGGAACACCAATCACATAGCAACCAGCTTTTGACTATCACTTTAACCTATGGTACTTCCTTATTTCGTTTCTACTTACAATAAAGCAAGAAATAAGACTATTTCTGCTAATTGTTCTCGATTAGCATGAATTAATAAAAGAATAAGCTTATTAACAATAATAATTTACAGAGATACAGAGAAAGTCATATGAATGGAACACATCAGATTTTTTTAAATTATTTGTTTGAAAACAATTTCTGAACAATTGCATGTTCTATTCAAATAAACCATTATCTCAGAAAATAATTAGCACTACGATTTGACATTTTTACCATACATTTGCACCTAAACAGGCTTTATTTTAACGAAAAGATTTTATGTATATGGAATTATAATTTTTTAAGAATGTAAAAATCAAAATTTTTCAATAAAATTTTAACAGATTTATTAAAAGGATCGTATCCTTCCTTCTAATGAACAGAATTATTCTACTTTACACCAATCAACTGTTACATGTACTGCCGAATATACCTTGAAAAATAAAGCTCATTATCTTGAATAGTTGCTGAGATAATGGGTCAAATTTAAACACTAACAAGATAGGGCATTTCGACACTGTGTTACTTCATAATGACAACAAACCTCTATCTGTTCCAGTTTTTCATTATGTAGGGCTTAAATAAAATTATGGAAGTATGGCCAAGATCGTAGTGTTTTAAAATATGAGGTACATTGTTAGAAACTATGTGATGACCTTAAGATAATTGGTTTGCTGCTTGGATTACAAGGGGGATTCACAAAATATTATTGTTTTCTGTATTTGTGGGACAGCTGTAATACCCTAAAACATTATGTGGTACAACAGTGGGGCAAATGGCAGGAATATGTTATAGGGGAGAGTAATGGAAAAAAATACCATTCTTCTCCGTCATTTATAGATATATAAAGCTGATCAAGAATTTTGTGAAGACGCTCAACAAGAACAGATTTGCATATTTGCAAGGAAGGTTTCCACAGTTAACATGCAAAATTGAAAGAGGGAAAGTTGGGCCTGAAATTCGAAAACTCTTGGAGGACGAAATGTTTGAGAAAGCGTTACAAACGGTGGAATCAGCAGCTTGGTAATCATTTACAAGGGTTCTGTGTGGTATTCTTGGAAACAAAAAGGGAGAAAAACTATAAAACTTTGGTCTCAAATATGTTTAAATGCTACAAAGACGTAGGTTATAGAATGTTTTTCAAAGTCCATTTTCTCCATTCACATCTAAACTTTTTTCGGAAAATCTGGGTGATTTTAGTGATGAACAAAGCAAGGAAGTTCGTACCGTTTGCCGTTCCTCAATATAAGTTGCGACCGGCCATCTCGCCGCATCAAAACAAACCATACATAAGAGCATGTGGTGAGGTAAACAAACCTGTTGTCAAGTAAACAGTACTGTTTCAAGAGAACAAAAATTACTTATGACACATTCGTTAATGCACACTTATTTAGATCTTTACTGAATGCTGCTGTATTACTGAAAAATAATGTACTTCTAAAGCCTTTCAACTGAAAAACCCATTCTACATTCCGACAAACAAGGTTTGTAATGCAAAAAAGTTCATCCCACTCACATGATGTGATCGGAGCATATTTGAAACATGTTATTAGTTCCGTATCAGCATCACCGAGCAAATAACATTTGTTGGGATCTAAATATGCAGCTTGTATGTAATACATCACACTGAACCCTGGTCGCCCTCCGTGGTGTAATGTTTACCATGCTAACTTCACACACCCAAGTTCGCGAGTTGAAACCCGGAGGAGGACGATGGATTTTTTCGGGCGTAAAAATCCTTAGCATGGCTTCCTTCGGAAGCGAAATGAAGCCGTGGGTCCCGCGTCGTAGATTTATGGCACGTAAAAGAACCTCAAGCCTGATAGAGAGGCCTCTAATCAAAATTAAGCGGTCTTTCACGCCCAGGATAGAATGGGACGCTGATAACCACAGCAGTTAAAGAGCGTCCATAAATAAAGCGCCATTTTATTTTCATTACACTGAGCCCTGATTTCTTTTCCATTACACTTTTCATTTCCATCTTTATTTCAGATAGGATGCTCATGGTTTTCTAAATTCGTCTTGACAGTTCTTCCACATGCGCAGATCCAATTCAGCTCCATACCTCTGGACTGCAACAATGACCTAGTTGAGTGTAACTTTTTGAACTAATTTGCAATCACTAATATATTTCTGTGAAGCTGTCTAGAACTGCTATCGGTTTCTAAACAAGAACGCGAATAAGTACACTGCTCGAAAACTTACTATGGTTGTAAATCAAATACATTTTGCTCACTATTGAGCTGAACAAAGATGTTATTCCAACGCCTTCCTTGCTATCGACGTGGTTCTGTTTTATGCAGTGATTGCTGGTTTGCAGTAGTGGGTTGCACTCTACGTTGACCTTTGCTCATGCAAGTAGTGCCGCATGGTATTGCCAAGTCTGGTCACTCTTACCGTGCATAAGAAAATTGGTACGAACTTTCTATCTCTGGAGATGAAAAGGAGAACGGTCTCATCAGGACATTTCCGTCATGGAGAAGAGGTGCCAAGATTTTAAAAACCCAGTAATAATGGGGGATTATTGTTGGTTTCTTGTGAGGGAAAGTAGACAGAAGTACAAGAGCCAATCACATGCTACCAAACACCTTTAAGCAGAATTACAACTATGTCCCTTAAATATATAGTCAAAATATTATTGCATGCATGTAAAACAACATTTTGAATTAATATTAATTCACCATATACCTTTATATCACAACAATAAATGTAACAATGTGTGATCTGAAACCCCGTAGGCGAGAGGTATCTTCATATATTTTTAACCTGACGTGATAAGAAATTTCTATGGTGATTTTCAAAATCAGCACGACCTTTTCCTCAAAAATTACCTGCTTTAATGGCGGAGGTATGAAAAAAAAATCTCATGTGTTCCATTCACATTGCTTTCTCTATATCTCTGTAACAAATTATTGTTAATAAGCTTATTCTTTTATTTATTTCAAGCTAATCGAGAAAAAATAGCAGAAATAGTCGTAAGTAGAAGTATTGTAAGTAGAAGCGAAATAAGGGAGTACCAAGGGTTAAAGTGAAAGCCAAAAGCTGGTTGCTATGTGACTGAAGTTCGTTTGTTTGCAAGGACACGAGTTGGTAAATTGCTGTATGAGAAAAGTAAAAGTTTTTCAAAGCTGGAACAAAAAACAAGGAATATCTCAAAAACCATCAACTCTTCGAAAAATAGTTATATAACATAAATTGTGTGCTTCAACGTGCTCTACATTTTTTGTGTTAAGTTTTTGTCCATCTCTTACGGTTTAGTAGTTATACAAAATTCATCCATAATAAAGTAGTCTTCAGAGGCTATTCCCAGAAAATTCAAGATATACACTTTATTTGTCAGGTAAATATATTTAATATACGATATTTTAATCAAAATCGTTAGAGCCATTTTTTAGAAAATCAAAATTTTTGAAAACATATCCATGTAAAGGGTAGCTTTGAGTGGGAGAATTTTCTTGAAAATCTTCGTGTCGCATCCTTGGAAGATACCGAAGCTAAATACCAAGTTTGTTTTTAATGGACTTTTCGTTTTTGAGCTATGCTGCCCACAGACACACACACACACACACACACACATATATATATATATATATATATATATATATATATATATATATATATACACACACAGATATTTTTCTAAAAATACCTTTTTTGGATTCAGGAGGTCTCAAAATATGTATTTCCGGTGAAATCTCGGTATCGAATTTTGGGTGCATTACAATACCTTCTCTATATACTATGTACATAGCACGTATAGAGAAAGTAAACATATTTTTGTTGTTGATTGGTAGTGCAATTAAATTAACATAACTTCAATTTTATTCTTCACATAGCGACCAGGTTTTAAAATATTTGGCTATGTCGTTAGCCTAGAGTATTTCCTTCTGGTTAGAAAGGAGCAAATAATAAGACAGTTTAGGTTAATGTACAAGTCTATTAGCATATGTTGGTAAATTAATATTTTGAAAGAACAATTTTGCAGAACAGGTGGTGAAAGTTATTTGAATGGAACACATCAGACTTTTTTCTCTCTTTTGGTGCGCCATCGCTGATGATACTACCGGGGCTGAAAGGCTCGATTTTTACCTTCGTTCCGCACGTTTTTCTACGGTTGTTAATCAGTCATAGGGCAAGCGTTAGGAGATTGATTTCCTACTGGAACTTTGATGACTTTGCCCGTTTCGACTTGCATATAATGAATAACTGATTGCCGACTCCGGAGTCGTCGCTATATTTGGAGCAATCCATATTTCATTCACGCGGTACAAACGACGCTCTCCGAACCGATAATATCGATCCCAAAGTGAAAAATAATGCACAGCGTTGAGCATTAGCTGGTCTTAGTGCGCAAAGCCAATGAGAAGGGGATTCCGGATAATATTGCGCGGCTTAGATCGGATATCTGGGAGGTGGGGTCATGGGAAGTCCTGGACCGTAACGGCTAAACTTGGAGATTCACAGATAACTATATACCCGATCAGAATTACCTTGCTTCGGCCAACTCACACTGGTCAATAGCAACTTTATTTACAGACTTCTTACTGTCCCTACCACTTAGCTAAGTGGGGGAATTATTGTATACAAGCCAACAATTCGATATCAATTTTTCGCCGAAAATGTATATAGCAACCTGTGTTCTTTTCACTTTCTTTACTTATTCTACAACGAAGTATTCTGTTCTATTCACATGACTTTCTCTGCATATCTGCAACCCATTAACCTTAAAAAACTTATACACCTATTTACTTCATGTTAATCAGACTAAAATAGCAGAAATAGTCTTATTACTTGTTTCATTGCTGGTTGCTATGTCACTGAAGTTCCTTTGTATGGAAGCAGTTGACAAATTCCTATATGAGAAAGGTATGTCTTCATAGCAGAAACCAAAAACAAGGAATGACTCAAAAACGATGACTCCAGGAAAAAAAAATGTAAATAACATAAATTGTGTGTTTTAAGGTACTCTTCATTTTTTGTATAGTAAGTTTTTGTCCCTCTCTTACGGCTTAGCAGTTATTCAACATTGCGTAAAATTCATCCAGAATAAAGTAGTCTTCAGAGGCTATTCTAAGAAAATTCAAGATATACATCTTATTTATCAGGTAAATATCTTTAATGTGCGAAATTTTAATTAAAATCGTTAGAGCCATTTTTAAGAAAATCAACATTTTCGAAAAAGTTCCATGTAAAGGGTAGTTTGGGGTGAGAGGATTTATTTCAAAATCTTCGTGTCGTATCCCTGGAAGATACTAAACTTAAATACCAAGTTTGGTATTTTACATACTTTTCGTTTTTGAGCTATCGTGTTCAGAGGCACACGGACACACACACACATGGACCTTTTTGTGAAAATGCTTTTTACTTATACGCACTATGTACATAATTTATAGTGAAGGTACTGCACTCCACCCAAAAATTCGATACCGAGATTTCACCGGAAATATACATTTTAGGGTCCCCAATATCCAAAGAAAAGCATTTTCACAAAGAGGTCCGTGTGTGTGTGTGTGTCCGTTTGTCTGTGAACACGATAACTCAAAAACAAAAACTCGGTAAAATACCAAACTTTGTACTTAAGTTTAATATCTTCCAGGGATGCGACACGAAGATTTTCAGAAAAATCCCCCCACCCCCAACTACCCATTACATGGAACTTGTTTCGAAAATATTTTCTCAAAAATGGCTCTAGCGATTTTGATTAAAGTTTCGTATATTAAACATATTTACTTGACAAATAAAATGTGTATCTTGAATTTTCTAGATATAGCCTCTGAAGAGTGGTTTATTCTGGATGAATTTTACGGAATTTTGAATAATTGCTAAACCGTAAGAGATGGACAAACACTTACTACACACAAAAAATGTAGAACACGTTAAAACACACAATTTATATTACATACATTTTTTTCGTGGAGTTCGTCGTTTTTGAGACATTTCTTATTTTTGGTTTCTGCTATGAAAAACATTGTCTCATACAGGAACTTGTCAACTCCGATCCATATAAACAAATGAAATTCATTGACATAGCAACCAGCTTTTGACTATCACTTTAACAAATGGAAGTCCCTTATTTCGCGTCTACTTACAAGGAAGCAAGTAATAAGACTATTTCTGCTAATTTTTTCTGATTAGCATAAAGTAAATAGAAGTATAAGCTTTTTAAGAATAATTTGTTGCAGGGATATAGAGAAAGTCATGTGAATGGTACACATCAGATTTTTTTACTTATTCTACAACGAAGTATTCTTAAAAAATCTGATGTGTTACACTCACATGACTGTTCTACAAACTTCTTACAAAATATTCTTCTTCTTTCTACATAATGCAAATCGAGATAAACACTAGCAGAATGTTCTAATTACTTAGTTCCTTATAAGTAGAAGGGAACTAAAGGAATTTGCTACGTTAAAGTGATAGTCAAATGTTTTAAAAACTATCGTTATGCCATTTTCATTACAAATCTCTTCTTTGCTTGGCCAGGAGTAGAAGAAAAGAAAAACGGGCACTCCTGTCCGAGAAAAGTATAAGTACTTTAAAATTGAAATCAATAACAAGGAATATCTCGGAAACAGTTACATCTACAACAAAAACGTATAGGATATAAACTGTATGTTTTGACGTGATGTACATTTTTGGTTTTGTGAGTTTTTGTCTATCTCTTACGGTTTATCAGTTAAGCAAATTTTGGCACAATTCATTCAGAATAAAGAGGTCTTAAGAGGCTATTCCCAGAAAATTGCAGTTAAGCATCTTATTTCCGATATAAATAGTTTTAATATACGGGTTTTAATCAAAATCATTAGAGCCATTTTTGAGAAAATCAAAATTTTCGACAAAATTTCCATGTAAAGGGTAGTTTGGGGTGGGGTGATTTTTCTCAAAATCTTCGGGTCGCATCCCTGGAAGATACTGAACTTAAATACCAATTTTGGTATTTTCCGACTTTTCGTTTTTGAGCTATCATGTTCACAGACACACGGACACACATGAACCTTTTTCTGAAAATTCTTTTTTTGGATATAGGGGACCCTAGAACATATATTTCCGGTGAAATCTCGCTATCTAATTTTTGTGTGGAGTGCAATATCTTCTCTATACACTATGTACATAGTAAATATAGAGCAAGTAAAAATTCAAGATTCTCATTTCCTTTTTTATGAAATTACCTTTAACACAGAATTTTAATCAAAAGCGTTAGAGCACTTTTTGAAAAATCCAAAACTCTCGAAAAATGTTCCTTGTAAATGTTAATTGTGGGTGGAGTAACTTTTTTTGATAACCCGTGTCGCATACTTGCTTCCTTGTAAGTAGAAAATAAATAAGGAAATGCATAGAATAAAGCGATAGCCAAATCATTTAAAATATATCATTATGGTATTAAATTGAAACTCGTTCCCTTTTCTTGGCCTGGAGCAAACAGATAGGCAGAAAAAAGCTGATGTGTTTCATTCATATGAGCTTTTCTACATAGCTGTATCAAATTATCGTTAAAAACTTTATTCCTGTATCCACTTCATGCAAATCCAGATATACATTAGCAGAAACAATAGCAGCTGTAATTAGAAGTAAAACAAGGAAATACACTAGGCTAAAGCGATATTCAAATCTTTAAAAGCTGCTTCCATGTGGATGAAATCCGTTTCTAACTGTCAGGAGTTGACAATTTTGCGTATGAAAAGGTTTCTAAATATTTTAAAGCTGAAACAAAAAACAAAGAATATCTCTATACGCACTATATACAGTGTGTATAGAGAAGGTATTGCACTCCACCCAAAAATTCGATACCGAGATTTCACCGGAAATATATGTTTTAGGGTCCCCAATATCCAAAAAAAACAAAACATTTTCACAAAAAGGTCCATGGTGTTTGTGTGTCCGTGTGTCTGTGAACACGGTAAGGCAAAAACGAAAAGTCAGTAACATACCAAACTTGGTATTTAAGTTTAGTATTTTCCAGGGATGCGACACGAAGATTTTGAGAAAAATCCCCCCCCACTCTAAACTACCCTTTACGTGGAACTTTTTTCGAATGATTGATTTTTTAAGAAATGGCTCAAGCGATTTAAAATATCATATATTAAAGATATATACTGGACAAATAATATGTATATCTTGAATTTTCTGGGAATAGCCTCTGAAGACTACTTTATTCTAGATGATGTTTTTTGTAACTGGTAAACCGTAAGGGATAGACAAAAACTTACCACACAAAAATGTAGAGCTCATGAAAACACACAATTTATGGATAATTGGAAAAGAAATTATAGTTAGTAAAATTTTATTGGAATAAAAAAATATTTCATTTGAGGCTAAACTAAATATCCTTATTTAGTTGAAATTAAGTAAGAAGCAAATTAATTTTAATCGGTGGAGTTGATCGTTTTTTAGATATTCCTTATTTCGAGTTTCAGCCTTAAAATACTTATACTTTTATTATACAGGAATTTGTCAACTCCTGTCCATACAAACAAAGGAACTTCAGTCACACAGCAACCATCTTTTGCTATCACTTTAACCTGTTACTCGCTTATTTCACTTCTACTTACAGGGAAGCATGTAATAAGGCTATTTCTGCTAATTTTTCTCACTTAGCATGAAGTAAATAGAAGCATAAGTTTTTTTCACAAAAATTTGTGAAAGTTATGTAAATGGATTACATCAGACCTTTTTTTTTTTAATGCAGGGGGCCCTAAAAGTGTAATCACGGTAAAATTTTGGTATCAAATTTTGGGTGGAACACAATACCTTCTCTTGCTACCTACCATGTACTTTGTAGAGAATGTACAGGGGACCATAAAACGTGTATGTCCGGAGAAAACTCGGTATGGAAGTTTTGGTTAGTGTGCAATAACTTATCTACGCATGTAACATTTACTATGAAGAGAAAGTAAAAACTAATGACGAATTTACATGCTAAACATGTTGGAAAATTTAAGCTAATAACAAAGAATATCTCGTCTATGTATGTGAGATATTCAAAACCTTAATATCTATACCGACCGACTTTTTGAAGATTTCACTGTCTGTTTAACTTAATGAATTTTGTTGTTTCTCTTGTACAAGGAAATAATATTTAATAAAACATTTGTTGTTGATGTTTATCTCGATAAGCCTGAAGTACTAGTGCCTTTTTTTTCAACCCCTGACAGGCTATAAATAAAAGACAAATTCATAGAAATCAATTATTTTATTATTAAAAGTTTTGTACACTTATGGTTACTTTTCAACATAATCACCAAAAAGATTGAGGTATTTATCTTGCCTGTGCACAAGATTTGCAACACCCACCTTAAAAAAATGTTGCCGCCAATGATGCAGTCCGGAACCCTATCAATGTAGCTGTTTATTGTGAAAATTTACGACGTTCATGGAGAGCCATTCAAATCAAACGAAGAGGAATGCTGACTTCAGGAATTGTGTTGATCCATGACGCTCAATTGTGTTGACGCTCGTCCACACACTGCTGGTACAACCCATCGGCTCCTTGAACAATTTCAATGGGGCATTTTCGATCATCCGCCGTAGAGTCCTGACCTGGCACCCAGCGACTTTCACCTTTTCCCTGAACTGAAGACGTGGCTAGTAGGGCAGCTCTTTCAAACCAACCAAGATCTTCAAAACAGTCAATGCTCATTTGAAGCGGGTATTGCAAAGCTTGTGCACATTTACAATAAATGTCTCAATCTTTTCGGTGATTGTGTTGGTAAGTAACCATAAGTGTACAACATTTTTAGTAATAAAATAATTGTTTTCTATGAATTTGACTTTTATTTATAGCTTATTGGAGGTTGAAAAAAAAACGGCCCTCGAAGTTTCCAGCAAATGCTTTTGTAACAGTTGTTGCACTAAAGATAGAGAAGGTAATGAAAATAACATAAGTGGTTTTGTATACTTATGTATAGTATTTTTATATCGGTTTTGTTTTAGAAATATATTTCTGCTACCAGCCAGCTGCCCTAGTGGTAAGCTATGCGTGTGTTTTCTCTCAAGGTTTACGTGGGTGTTGTGACAATCGATGACAACATTAAATTTGTAGGAATATTAAAGGGAGATTAATAACTGATCTGTTTGTAAGGAATTACCGTTAGTTTTAAGATGAATAATACCATAGCTGAATGTAAACAGAAGAAATAATAACTAAGATCTAAAAAATATGATAAATTACCAAAATATTAAAAACACCTATGTTGTGGACAAATCTTTTTCCCCAATCAAGGTACTGGTTTATGTAACCTGACTCGTTTAACTGCTATCGGCCACCCCTTTTATCGCCACAGCGCCGCTAAATGGATGAATAGCGCAACACAACAGTCAGTGTAGAAAGAGTATGAAGCGCAAAATACGTCAGAGCAACTAAATTTTTGAAACATGCGCCCTTAGATATATTAAACTAAGTCCTGCCTACATCAGACTCCCCATCATGCGTCCATGTTCTACGTTGTCAAATTTTGCACTTCATATTAGAATCTATATATATTTTACATTATCTTTGTCAGCTCAATTCCAAGTATTACTACATTCTGATACATAATTGAAAGTCAATGTTCACCAAACTAAGAGACGCGCACGTAAGCCATTTCTAGAAATTGAGTCCTGGTTCACCGAGATTCTAGAACTTAATTGCCTTACTATTATTGACTTCCTACCTAATTGCTTCCTCCAGTACAACCTTTTATAATAACATCTTACCTAACACAGACTTCAAGCTTGTTCTCATTTAACGGTATTCATTCTGGGTGACTTTTGTATAACTGGTGAACCGTAAGAGATAGACAAACTTACTGCACAAAAAATATAATTCTCGTTAAAACATAGACTTTAGGCTATATACATTTTTCTAAAGATAACCATTTCCAAGGAATATTTTTATTATTATTATTATTATTATTATTATTTATTATTATTTCATTCCTTCATTTATATATCCCCCTTTATCGTCATATCGGAGGATTTGCACTAGACACAACTCATTGTCTGTAGGTTCTTTACGTTTGGGTTTAAATCGTATTATTTTCCTCAATCACACACACAAATTCGCTCTCACATACATACTTTCAGACTCTATGAGAGACAGGAAATAATTCTGTTTAATAAAAAATTCCCCACTCCAGCCGGGACAACTCGACCATGAAGGCAGCCTTTTCTCTATTATTGGTTTAAATTTTAAAACGCTTTAACCTTTCTCAAACGGGTGATATCTTTCGTGTCAGCTTTTGCTTTGTTTTACTTCTGGTCTTTGCTAAGGGAACCGAAGTTCAATTGTTTCAAAAATTACAGTAGTAAGACCATATTTGCTGACGTTTATCCTGATTAGCGTGAAGTACAACAATCAGCTTTTGTAAGAATAGTTTGTTAAAGAATAGGCAGAGAAGAAACATATGAACGGAATATATCAGATGTTTACTTTCTCTATACGCACTATATATATGAAAGTATTGCACTCCACCAAAAAATTTGATACCAAGATTTCATCGGAAATATATGTCTTAGGGTTCCCTGTATCCAAAAAAAAGTATTTTCAGAAAAAGGTCCGCGCGTGTTTGTGTCCGTGAGTCTGTGAACACGATAACTCAAAAACGAAAAGTCGGTAAAATACCAAACTTGGTATTTAACTTTAATATCTTCCAGGGATGCGACACGAAGATTTTGAGAAAAATCCCCCCACCCCAAACTACCCTTTACATGGAACTTTTTTCAAAAATTTTGATTTTCTAAAAAATTGCTCTAACGATTTTGATTAAAATATCGTATATTAAAGATATTTATTTACCTGACAAATAAAATGTATATTTTTAGTTTTCTGGGAATAGCCTCTGAGACCACTTTATTATGGGTCAATTTCAGGGAATTTTGCATAATTGCTAAACCCTAAGAGATGGACAAAAACTTACCACACAACAAATGTAGAGCACTTTAAAACACACAATTTATGTTATATCCATTTTTTCGTGCAGTTGATTGTTTTTGAGATATTCCTTGTTTTTGGTTTCAGCTATAGAAAACATACTTTTCTCATACAGAACTTTGTGAACTCGTGTCCATACAAACAAAGGAACTTCAGTCACATAGTAACCAGCTTTTGACTTTCACTTTAACCTATGGTAGTCCCTTATTTCGCTTCTACTTACAAGGAAGCAAGTAATAAGACTATTTCTGTTAATTTTTTTTCGATTAGCATGAAGTAAATAGAAGCATAATCTTTTTAACAATAATTTATTGTAGAGTTGTAGAGAAAGTCATGTGAATTGAACACATAAGATTTTCTTTTATTGGTATAAGTTCGGTCCAGAAAGCGAGAGCCGTCTGTGTCACTTCAGTGTAAATGCAGGTGATGCAGGGCTTTCTCTGATTTGTTTTGCGAACTAATGCGGCAGTGGACGAGAGATGCTAAATATTCCATTTTATTATCGAGATACGAGAGGTGTGACATGCCTGTCAAATAATGGAAATCCGCAATATTCCATCAACGTGACATTGACGTATTATCTTCCTGCAAAATCACTTGCAGGAACTCTAATCTCGGCCATCAGAAATCTACCTTCACCTGTTTTTTACTTTCTCTACACGTACTATGTACATAGTGTATAGAGAAGATATTGTAAAGCAGCCAAAAATCGATACCCAGATTTCACCTTAAATACATGTTTTGGGTTACAATGAATATAAAGAAAAAGCATTTTTAGAAAAAGGTTAGTATTTAAGTTTGGTACCTTCCAAGGATGCACCACGAAGATTTTCAAGAAAATATCCCCACCCCAAACTTTCCTTTACATGAACTTTTTTTGAAAATTTTAATTTTCTCAAAAATGGCTCCAACGATTTTGATAAAATTATGGTATATGAAAGATATTTACCTGACAAATAAAATGTATATCTTGAATTTTCTGAGAATAGCCTCTGAAGACTACTTTATTCATGATGAATTTTCCTGAATTTTGCATAAATGCTAAACCGTAAGTGATAGACAAATACTTACAACACAAAAAATGTAGAACACGTTAAAATACACAAATTATATTGTATACATTTTTTTACTGTAGTTGATTGTTTTTGAGATATTCCTTGTTTTTGGTTTCAGCTTTGGAAAACTTACATTTCTCATACAGAAATTTGTCAACTCCTGTCTATACAAACAAAGGAACTTTAGTCACATGACAAACAGTTTTTGACTATCATTTTAACCTATGGTACTCCCTTATTTCGCTTCTCCTACAAGGAAGCAAGTAATAAGAGTATTTCTGCTAATTTTTTTTTCTCAATTAGCACGAAGTAAATAGAAGCATAAGCTTTTTAACAATAATTTGTTGCAGAGATGTAGAGAAAGTCATGTGAATGCATTACGTCACTTTTTTCTGGTGTAATAACAATATTTCTATTACTGCCTGATAATACTACAATTCTCTATTATTTGCCTAAAAAGGAGGAATTATTGTATTTTATCAACATTTTTGCTGTCACGATTTCACCGTAAATACGTTTTATGTGTACCTCGTTAACACGCTAAAAGCATTTTTACATGTTCTAACAGTATATAATGGATAGAGAAGATACAGCATTGTTCCCAAAAATTTGATACCAAGATTTCACCAGAATTAGGGTCCTAGAGGACCCTAGAATTCACTACAAGTATTTTCAAAAAATCTGATGTGACTATATCCACATCTCTGTAACAAATTATTGTTAATACGATTATTCTTCTATGTAATGCTAAAACATTAGCAGAAACGGTCTTATTACTTAGTTCCTTTATACACAGGGAATACACTAGGCTAAACCGACAGTCAAATGTTTTAAAATGTGGTTGCTATGGGCTTGAAGTCCGTTTCTTTGTCTAGCCAAGAGTTGATTGGTTCCCATATGAAAGAAGTATTTATTTTAAAGCTGAAATTAATATCAAGGAATATCTCTAAAACGGCCAAATCCAAGAAAAAGATGTATATGACAAATTGTGTGTTTAATTGTGATTTACATTTTTTGTGTAATAAGTTTTTGACTATCTCTTACGGTTTACCAGTTATGCAACATTTTACAAAATTCACCCACAATAAACTTGTCTTCAGAGGCTATTCCCAGAAAATTCAAGATAAAATTTTTTGGTCATTTAAATATCTTAAATATAAGAGATTTTAATCAAAATCATTAGTCATTTTTGGGAAAATAAAAAATTTCGATTTTTTTTTCAATATACGTTAAGGTTATTTGCGGTTGGGGGAACTTTCTTGAAAATCGTCCTGTCGTATCCTTGGAAAATACCAAACCTATATACACACCCACACACACTGATCTTTTTCCAAAAATGTTATTTCCGGTGAAATCTCGGTATTGAATTTTTGGGTGCAATACAATACCTTCTCTATACACTATGCACAGAATATGTGTACGGAAAGTAAAAATGGTACATGTATGTCTTTGTGTACAGTATAACTAAAGAATCTGACGTGTTACATTCACATGACTTTCTCTACATCTTGTAACAAATTATTGTTAAAAAGGATTGTTCTTCTTCTACTTCATGCTAATTGTTAAGCAGAAATTGCGTCACTACATGACTTCTTGTAAGCAGAAGTAAAGTAAGGGAATGCGCTAGACTAAAGCTTTTGCCATGTGCTTGAAATCAGTTTCTTTGCGCTGCTAATTATATTTTGCTTTCATTCTGGTATCCGCAAAACACGCATTTTCCGTGAAAAATCTGAGAGTAAGTTTTGGGTGGAATACAATACTTTTTCTAGTGTTATACATACGTGCTAGAGAAAGTAAAATTATTTGTTTTTCCACATTATATTGTTTATTCCACGAGAATATATGAACATAACACTTTTGTTACTTGTGTTGATGCACAAACTAACGTATTTCTGCCTAGTTTCAGTGATAACAAAGTGATATTATGCAGAGTTTTGAACTGTTTTCCGAACACCGTTATGAAAACGTAATGTGGTTAGAGACATAGGCAGCTGCTGAGCAAGATAGGTCAACGTGAAAATCGCTATCAGTACGTAAACAAAATTCCAAGTTGGGGGACCCAACGGCTTTGTTCCACAATACACTTAATCTGAACACACCGGACCTACTTGCATGCTGACCTACTTCTGGTTTTAAATAGAAGAGTACAACAACCGCTCAGCTATCGGCCATTTGCCGCTGCAACGTTGCTAACAATTACGCTTTATGTTCTCGAAAAACCTAAAACATCTCCTTATAAAAATGGAAGATACATAAAATGTCCCAAATAATGAAATTTGTAGTTGCTTTAAATTAATGTTCTGACTTCTTTTCTACTCCGTATTATTTAAAATATCATACTTATAAAAAATATTATAATATCCGTGCAATTAAAATATTTATAAAATATGTAAAGCCAATAAATATACATCAATTTGCACACTGATGAAAAAACCAACAAAATCTGGAATATATAATACATTATTTTTACTTATAATTTTAATATTATTGTATTTTACTTTTTGTAAATTAAATATAATACCTTTTTATTTACTTATTTATTAATTTTTAGTGGAGTTTAACTCCTAATGACGAATGACTTAATGCTAAATAAATCAAGTCAAGCGAAAATGAAACAATACTGCCCTAAAATAAAGTTATAAAATAATAAAACATTGTTTTGCAATGTAAGCCAAAGAATTGTATGTATAAAAATCTGATGTGTACCATTCGCATGACTTTCTCTACATCTCTGCAACAAACTATTCCTAAAAAGCTTATACTTCTATTTACTTCATGCTAATCAGAAAAAATCAGCAGAAATAGTCTTATTAGTTGGTTCCTTGTAAGTAGAAGTGAAATAAGGCAGTACCATAGGTTCAACTGATAGTCAAAAGATGATTGCTATGTCACTGAAGTTCCTTTGTATGGAAAGCAGTTGACAAATTCCTGTATGAGTTTTTCAAAGCAGAAACAAAAAACAAGGAATGTCTCAAAAACGATGAACTCCACGAAAAAATGTATATAACATAAATTGTGTGTTTTAACGTGCTCTACATTTTTTGTGTGGTAAGTATTTGTCCATCTCTTACGGTTAAGCTGTTATTCAAAATTCCGTAAATTTCATCCAGAAAGGCTATTTTCAGAAAATTCAAGATATACATTTTATTTGTCAAATAAATATATTTAATATACGATATTTTAATCAAAATCGTTAGAGCCATTTTTAAGAAAATCAACATTTTCGAAAAACGTTCCATGTAAAGGGTAGTTTGGGGTGGGGAATTTTTCTCAACATCTTCGTGTCGTATCCCTGGAAGATGCTAAACTTAAATACCAAGTTTGGTATTTTACCGACTTTTCGTTTTTGAGTGTTCACAGACAAACGGACACACGGACCTTTTTCCGAAAATATTTCTTTAAGATAAAGGGGATCCTAAAATATATATTTCCGGTGAAATCTCGGTATCAAATTTTTGGGTGGAGTGCAATACCTTCTCTATACACTATGTACATAGTGCGTATAGAGAAAGTAAAAATGACAGCGTGACGTCATCGCCTCACGATACGCACGAAAACAGCCTAAAATGGCGTGCTTTTACGAAAATAACATAGCCAAGGTTAAGTAATGAATACAACGCATTATAATGTATAGCTAATGTATTGATGTTTAGAAAAGCATATTAATAATAAAACACAATTAAAATATTAATACGAGAAAAGAAGAAGAATAATAAAAGGCGAACGAGATACCGGATACTGTAAATTGTTTATACCGATAACAAAGCATAAGAACTAAGTTAAACAAATAATTGATTTAAAAATACCAGCTATTTATAAGAGTATTTTCCTGTAAAGTATACAAATGTATTAATTTTATTTATTATGAGTGTATAAAAATGTATTGTAAATAAGTATTTCACGAAATGTGGAATAAGGTAATCTGTCATCCCCATGGCGACGGACAGATTACAGTGTTAGAAAACAACGATCTTCAACTTTTATATATATGTGAAAATTTTAAAAGGTTCCGGGAAGTTAATCGAGACCTCTAATACAGCAATTTAGTATGAAATATTGTATTTTACTGATTATCAGCAAGAGATTTATTGTAAGTACATATTACAAAGTAAATATTTGGCACAGTTTTCTCAAATAGAGATCTGTTCAAGTAGCGTGCCTTAATTCACTACACTGTTCCAACGATTATGAAATAAAAGTTTATAATTAACAAGAATGTTTTTAAAATAAATCTTCTACTGTATTATATCCTACCATCCAAGCAAGGAGATTAAGATTCTGTTACTCACCGACTGAAGCTAGCAAACATATAAGGAAAACGTGGTTGAGCTAAAAGTATATAAGTAATTCGCCGCCGATAATAATCCTGCAACTGCTTCAACAATCAAGTCTGGTGCAAATAGTTAATTCCAGTCTCGCCAACAGTAAGCGTGAACATACAGCGGCAAATTTAAACCTCTAAAACAAGTTTAAATAAATGACACACCAAACACCACACCACAGACCTACAACGCCCCACTACTTTATTGTTAATCTTTGGGTGAAGATATCAACAAGAACAAAAGGGATATTTAAGTCCTTGGTAATTTAATAATTAAGTTATACACTATATAACAATATTTTCTGAAACATAGATTTCACTTGGTGGTGCCATGGATGAGTGATTAGACCGCTCGCCTCTCATCTAGGTGGCCCGAGTTCGATTCAAGTGCCCACATTTGGGATTCGTGGTGTACGAAGCAGCATCTGGGAGAGCTTTCTCCAGATACCTCAGCCACTCATTCCACCAATTACTCATCATAAATTTCGTATCATCGCATCTCATGTTCATGCCTGGCTACGGACTGACCCCTCGTAACAGGCTCTCCATTCTGTGGTTTCGTGCCGTTGGCTCCCCGACAGGCTTCTGACCCCTGGGCATTGGCTTGTAAACCGATTACGAAACATAGACTGCCACTAAATGCTCGTCCCTGTGCATGACCTACTTTATAAATCTGTGCCTAAAAGTTGTGGAAAGAGATGCAAGAAGCTATGGAACACCCTGTTTGGCAAGGTTATCGGCAAATTGCAGTTCACGAAAACAATTATGTACACTAGTGGTACTATAGGACAAAAATTAGCGCGTGTTTATAGAGAGGTTGCGTGACAGTGCTAGTGTTTTAATAAGAAATCAATACGAGCTCGTCACGGAATGTACGGGGCCGCTTCGGCAAAGAGAAACTTCTGTCAACATCGCCATCCTCGTAACCAACTAGAAAAATTAGTTTATACTTGAGTGTGTCTTTGATAATAAGCACAATTTAGAACTCAAAAATAGCAGGTGCTAAATTCACATACTTTTCCTTTATTAGTGTGTATAGCTTGTAGAGGATACTGGGGCATTACCAGGCGTAGACTGTCTATTAGTGATCCCAGCGAGGGACCAAATCCGAATGACAGACGCATACATGGATGGGCTCCCTAACGATTACAGATGGAACGCTTCCGACGCCACGCATTCCCTCCTCACAAGCCCCGAGTCCCTGATGGTCCCCAAAGGCGGTCCGGATCATGGGCTGCCCAACGACAACGCTTTAATATTGTTCAAGAAATCATCCAGCCGAATACTCAAGCCTGATTCTGGAACCCTGAATTAGGTGACAGGAAATGGTGCACCGGAAAATTCGGGGGATATAATTAACCTACTCAACATTCCCATGGTAACCCAGGAAACGCCAGATAAAGCCCATGGGTCATATACGAGGTCACATCCCAGAAGTACCCGATCTAGCATAAACAAGTTGAGGAAAAACATCTTTGTCTCCTTTCAGCTCGATACAATTTTCTCAGCGATGTTCAATAGCTTCAATACCCTGTTTATAGTGAGAACTATTGAGGTCTGCAAAATAGCCATAAACTGCAGACCCTTCACTGTTGGCAAATCATCTATCAACAAGCTATTTCTTCAATCAAAGAGGGCTAAATCTGGCAAATAGGGTGCATGAGGAGAAAAGTAGAACTTTAACTCATTGTTTCTTTTGGCCATGACTTAATGAACGTGTGAACTGGTGCATTGTCTTGATGAAACAAATGTAGAGCACCTTAAAATACACAATTTATGTTATATACATTTTTTTCGTGGAGTTGATTGTTTTTGAGATATTCCTTGGTTTTTTTTTTCAGCTATAAATACTTATACTTTTCTCAGGACTTTGTGAACTCGTTTCCATACAAACAAAGGAACTTCAGTCGCAGAGCAACCAGCTTTTGACTATCACTTTAACCTATGGTACCCCCTTATTTCGCTTCTACTAACAAGGAAGCAAGTAATAAGACTATTTCTGCTAATTTTTGCTCCATTAGATGAAGTAAATAGAATAATTTGTTGCAGTGATATAGAGAAAGTCATGTGAATGGAAGACATCAGATTTTTTAAGTGCTAATTCCACTTTTACGGAGTTGTTATATCTGTACACTCGTCACCATAATCTTGAGCTTCACGGTCTGTATAACATTTAAGGTAATAACTTACCGTCTGATTAACTGATAATACATCGATTTCCTAAACTGAACTCCGCGCGATTTCTTAGTCACATTGATTGGCTGAAAAAAGGCGCGCAAAGTAGCGTTGTCACTTGACTGTCGGGGAGTATTCTTTATTTTACACCCACGTGACCTTGTTCTACAATAGAAATTCCCTCTTTCCAAATTAAAAGGGAAAATACCTTTCTTCCTCTCAAAGGTTGTTACTTGTGCCCCTAATGCACTAAAATTCGTGTTATTTTCAACAAAGCACGTAGCCTTGAAGAAAACAAAGCGAGTTTCTACACGCTATGGTTCTGCGTTCTACTAAGCATATATTTCTTATGTTAAATATTACAAACTAATGCTTAAACTAATAATATATGTGTCGTGCTAAAATACTATCGCAAAATATACACACGGCACCAACGGTTTCACATCCCTTCAGGAGGAAGCCATACTAAGGATTTTTACACTCGAAACAACCCATCTTCCTCCGCCGTCCTCACGACCTTGGAAACCAAAGGCTAGCATGTTACCCCTAGACCACGGAGGACGACAAAAGAGTCTATTTAAGAATAGTGGCAGAGAAAGTCATGTGAATGTAACACAAGAGTTTTTAAACAAATCACTAGCGCTACTCTAAATAGGTGTCATGTTTGTGTTGTGAGCGGCAACTATATCCTTGACAGAGAAGCTAAAACCTCCCGCTATATTTGTTGTTTTGTGGCGGGAGAGAGCGGTCCCATGGTGGATATTTGTTTAGTTCCGCTTGTGGCGCCACTGAGCACCACTCGACAGGCAATTTGCCTATGGTTGATGTGGCCATGTGGCTAGCTTGTGGCATTTAACGGATTTTACACTCTTTTTATCTGACTTACACAGTTAATTAGTTCGAACGTGCTGTAATGTGTCTTTCATAGTCTTCTTCCTCTTTTTAAGTCTCACACTCTTTTACTTTCTCTAGCCCGTATGTATAGACAGAGAAGCTATTGTATTGCATCCAAAAATTCTATACCGAGATTTCACCGGAAATACAGCAGCAACAAAAAAAAAATCCTATGTGTTCCATTCACATGACTTTCTCTACATCTCTGCCATAAATTTTTCTTAAAATACTTATGCTTCTATATATTTCATGCTAATCGATAAAAAATTAGCAGAAATTGCTTACTTACTTGCTCCCTTGTAAGTAGAAACGAAATAAGGGAGTACTATAGGTTAAGGTGATAGTCTGAACCTCGTTGCTATGTGACTGAAGTTCATTTGATTGTATGGACAGGAGTTGACAAATTCCCGTATGAGAAAAGTATAACTTATTCAAAACTGAAACCAAAAACAAAGGAATATCTCAAAAAGGATCAATTCTACGAAAAGAGATGTGTGTAACATAAATTGAGTGCTTTAACGTGCTTGACAGTTTTTGTGTGGTAAGATTTTGTCTATATCTTACGGTTCACCCCTTATGCAAATTTCCGTAAAATTCATCCAGAATAAAGTACTCTTCAGAGACTATTCCCATAAAATTCATGATATATATTTTATTTTCAGGTAAATAGGTTTAATATATGATATTTTAATCAAAATCGTTAGAGCCATTTTTGAGAAAATAAAAATTTTCGAAAAAATTCCATGTAAAGGGTAGTTTGGGGTGGGGGGATTTTTCTCAAAATTTTCGTGTCGCATCCCTGCAAGATATGAAACTTAAATACCATTTTGTGAAAATGCTTTTTTTTGGATACAGCGGACCCTAAAACAAGTATTTCCGGTAAATCTCGGTATCGAATTTTTGGGTGGAGTGCAATACCTTCTCTATACACTATGTACACAGTGCGTATAGAGAAAGTAAAAAAGGAAACAAAACAAAGCTTTTTAGAAACATGTGCGTGTGTGTATGTATGCCTATGGGCAGCATAGCTTAAAAACGAAAACACCGTTAAATACCAAATTTGTAATTTACATGAAGTAAATAGAATAATTTGTTGCTGTGATATAGAGAAAGTCATGTGAATGGAACACATCAGATTTTGAAAGTGTTTTTCTCAAAAATGTCTACGATTTTGATCAAAATACCATAATGTTAAAGACGTTTGGAACACAAATAAAATATAAATTTAATATGTTTTGGGGAATATCCTATGAAGACCTTATTATTCTGGACGAGTTTTGTAGAATTATTCATAAACTGGTAATCCGTAAGAGATAGACAAAATGTTACTACATAAAAATCTGATGTTTTCCATTCACATGTCTTTTTCTATATCTCTGCAACAAATTATTATTAAAAAGCTGATGCTTCTATTTACTTCATACTAAGCGAGAAAAAACCACCAGAAATAGTATAATTGCTTGCTTCCTTGTAAATAGAAGTGAAATAAGGGAGTACCATTGTTAAAGTGATAGTCAAAAGTTGGTTGCTATGTGACTGAAGTTCCTTAGTTTGTATGGACTGGAATTGTTAAATTCCTGTATGAGAAAAGTATGATTTTTAAAGCTGAAACCAAGAAACAAGGAGTATCTCAAAAACGATCAACTCCACGAAAAAAATGTATATAACATAGATTGTGTATTTTAAGGTGCTCTACATTTTTTGTCTTGTAAGTTTTTGTCCATGTCTTACGGTTTAGCAGTTATGCAAAATATCGTAAAATTCGTTCAGAATAAAGAAGTCTTCAGAAGCTATTCTCAGAAAATTCAAGATTTAAATTATATTTCTCGTGTAAATATCTTTAATATACGACATTTTAATCAAAATCGTTAGAGCCATTTTTGACAAAATCAAAATTATCGAAACAAGTTCCATGTAAAATGTAGTTTGGGGTGGGGGGATTTTTCTCAAAATCTTCGTGTCGCATCCCTGGAAGATACTAAACTTAAATACCAAGTTTGGTATTTTAGCTAGTTTTTGAGTTATCGTGTTCACAGGCACACGGACCTTTTTCTGAAAATGTTTTTTTTTGGATACAGGGAACCCTAAAACATATATTTCCGGTGAAATCTCGGTATCGAATTTTTGGGTGGAGTGCAATACCTTCTCTATACACTATGTACATAGTACGTGTAGAAATTGTTTAATGATTGCATATGGAAAAGCCGCTTTCCAAATTGCTGGAAGGAAGCAAAAGTAATTATATTAAAAAAGAGTGCCGATAAAGACTCAAAGGATCCCAAATCCTACCGATCCATTTGTCTGTTAAACGTAATTGGCAAACTTTTTGAAGAGTTACTTTGTAAGAGAATAAAAGAATTTCGACTTATGGTTGGAATGAATGATAAACAATTTGGATTCAGAAAAGGCTTATCTACCGAAGACGTGATAAATTTAGCATTGGCAACAGTCAAAAACTCACAAGCTAAATATATTATAGGAATTTTAATTGATATTTCCGGTGCATTTGACAATTTGTGGTGGCCATAGCTCTTTGAGAGATTACGTCAAAAAGATTACCCAAAATGTCTCTATGAAATATTACGAGAGTATTGTAACAATAGAAAGGTTTTATGGAAGGTGTAAATGGCATAGTATATAAAACCAGTACCAAGGGATGTCCACAGGGATCGGTGTTAGGACCATTGTTTTGGGACATTGTATTGAAGACCTTATTAGACGACTTGAATGAGGATGTAAACATCGCATATGCCGACGATCCTTTAATTATTATTGAGGGTAAAAACAGGAACGACTTGGAAAGTAAAGCAAATAATCTAACACAGAAACTAAGCAATTGGTGCGCAAAATCAAAACTACAAATATCTCCGAATAAATCAAATTATATGCTTTTGAGGGGTAGTTTAAAAAGTGATCCAAGCATAAAGTTTAATAATCAAATCATAAGAAGACAAAAGGAGGCTAAATACCTCGGAATATATTTAGATGAGAAATTAAACTTTATGAAGCACACAGAGTATATAAGAAATAAATCCAAAACCGTGATGATGAAATTGGCCCGAATTATGCAATCAAATTTTAAAATACCGTTAACCACAATCTCAACATATCACAACAGTATTTTCGTATCCATTATAGCATATGGCGCTAGTGTTTGGGCCACTCTGATGCAGGACGTTCATATAAGGAGCTTACTAAGGAGAACTCAAAGAAAAATCTTGCTACGATTTACTGGAGCAGTTAAAACCACTCCAACTATGGCCCTCCTAGTTACGACAGGAATTTGGTCAATAGACCTTTTAATTAAACTTAAGGGAGCAAAATTTTGGTTGAAGAAGAATGAATTTGGAATGGTAACACAAATAATTGGAAGAAGATGCGAAAATGTAGCTGAAATTAAGAGGTTTTTGAAAATAAGCTGGCAACAAGAATGGGACATAACGGAAGCGGGAAGGAGAGTACATAATTTATTTAATGAAATCAACGAAAGACTTAGACTTAAACATATACAGCCTACTAGAGGACTAATCCATTACATCACCGGACATGAACCTTACAAAATATATTGGAAAAAGATTAATAAAACCTTAAACGATAATTGTGCTATTTGTAACAAACAAGATACACCCGAGCATGTCCTGTTTGAATGTCCGCGATATAGTGAACAAATAACTCAATTACGAACTGAACTAACTGGGCACAAAATAGCGGACATATTAAGAAATGAAGACTTATATATCCACCTAGAGAAGTTAGCGAATATAATTAGTAACATTTCCTGGGAAGAGAGAATTGAACAAGTGGAAATACCAACCCGTGCACTAGCCAGAGACGAATTAAGAAGATCCGATAGAATTCGAAATCAGTAAACTTAAACTTATAACTGACACTTTGATAAAAACTTAAACACAGAAATATATTGCAACTTAAATAACTATGAACCCAAGGGAGGAAGTATATAGGAAGAAGAGGAGAATAAATAATGCAAACTAATTCTAAATGGAGACAAGAGACTAATGGAAGATGGAGAGCCGAGTATAGTAGGAGGCGAAGAAGAAGGAGCCGGTGTAGACCAGAGTGATAAGAGGGATGCAGAGGGCGTTTGAGAGCAGGAATGGTGGATTATGGGCTTCTGGCGGTGGACAGTACGAGGCAAGGGGAGATGATGTTGAGGAGGAAGTGTTAGTGAAGTGCTGAATAGTGTTAAAAAGTTAGATGCAGTGAGTTTAGTGTAATGATGATGTAAAAGATTAGGTTTAATTAGTAACAGATATTAGCCAAAGGAAGTAAAAGACAATTTACTACAGTTTACTTTAATGTAAAGAAATTATTGCATAATATAATTATTTAGTTGCGCTGGTAACCAGTGCATATTTTGCTGGATACCAGTAGTATAGCGTTAGTTTTTTATTTATCTTAATAATCTAGAGCAAAGTTTTATGAGTAAATACCAGTTATTTGGTTACTGGTTTCCAGTAATTAATAATAGATGGTTTAGTGTTAGTGAAAATTGTTTTATGGTTGGAATTTATTTTATTTCAGTTTATATTAATTTATTTTGTTTTAAATTAAATGTTGAGTTATTAGTATATAATTATTATCAGTAAAATAATGATGTATATCAATAATTTAAAAGTGGGAAATAAATTATAAAGTTTGCAATAAATGTCCTGGTATAGGGAACAAGATGCCAGGATGTTGTAGTACAGATTTTATTTTATTTTATTTCATTTTTAGTACGTGTAGAGACAGTAAAAATTAGATCTTCTTGAAACACAGAACCTATGTCATATACACTTCTTCGTGGAGTTTATCATTTTCTAGATATTATTTATTATTGGTATCAGTTAAAATGTTTAAACCTTTTCTCATATGAGAACTTGTTAACTCCTGGCCTCGCAAAGAAAGGATTTCAATACCATAGCAACCACATTTTAGAACATTTAGCTGTCGGTTTAGTCCAGTGTGTTCCCTTAGTTTCCTTCTACTTATAAGGAACTAAGGAATAAGACCATCTATCTCTATTAGCATGAAATAGAAGAATGATTTGTTTCAGAGATGTAGGGAAAGCCATGTGAATGGAACACATCCAATTTTATTTTCTCTAGCACACATCTACATACAATTTAAATAGTAGGTACAGAATGTATTTCATTCCACCCAAAACTTCTATATCTGAATATCACGATAAATGTATGTTTTGAGACCTCCTGAGTCCAAAAAAATAATTGTTAGAAACATATGTGTCTGTGTGTGTGCATTTCTGTAGGCCGTAGAGCTCAAAATAAAAAGTTGGTCAAATACCAAGCTGAGTATTTAATTTCAGTATTTTCTAAGAATACAACAAAATGATTTTCAAAAAAAAATTCCCCCAAGTTCAACTACCAGTCACATGGAATATCTTTCGAAAATGTTGATTTTATTAAAAATGTATCTGACATTTTGATTAAAACGCCACATGTTTTAAAATATTTTCAAGGGAAACGAAATGCATATCTTGAATTTTCTGGGGAGAGCCTCTCAACACCTCTTTATTCTGGATGAAAAATTTAAACCGTAAAAGCTAGACAAAAACTTACTATACAAAAAATATCCTACATGTTTTTGTACAGTTTCCAGCGGGAGACATCGTTTTCTTTTCGTCTCTTATTTTTTTACACCTCGCAACCCGAAAACGGAATTTCAATTTTTACTTTCTCTACACGTAATATGTAAATAGTGTATAAAGAAGGGAGTGTACTTCATCCAAAAATCCGATACGGAGATTGCACCAGAAATACATATTTTGGAATCCCCTTAATCCAAAAAAGTTTTTTTAGAGATGTGTCCGTCTGTGTGTGTGTGTGTTTGTGAGTGTGAGAGAGAGACTGTGGGCAGCATAGCTCAAAAACGAAAAGTCCGTTAAATACCAAACTTGACATTTAAGTTCAATATCTTACAAGAATGCGACAAGAAGACTTTGAAGAAAATACCTGCACTCCAAGTCCCCAAATTCGAAAGTTTTTATTTTCCTAAAAGTGGTTCTAAAGATTTTGATTAAAGTCTCATATATTTAAGACATTTACATAACAAATAAAACGTATGTCTTGAATTTTCTGTGAATAGCCTCTAGATGAATGTCTCTGAAATTTTCATAACTGGTAAGCTGTAAGAGAGATACAAAAACTTTCGACAAACAAATGTAAATCTCCTTAAAATACAGAACTTGTATCAAATACATTTGTTCGTAGAGTTGACTGTTTTCGAGATATTCCTTGTTATTGGTTTCAGTTTTCATATACTTAAAAACCTTTCTCATACGGAAACTGGTCAACTGCTGACCACGCAAAAAAAAAAAAAAAAAATACATAGCAACAAAATGTTAAAACAGTTGACTGTCGGTGCATTCTCTTGTTTCCCTTGCACTTACAAGGAACTAAGTAATAAGTCTGTTTCTGTTAAAATGTATCTCGATTAGAATGAAGTAGATAGAAAGATAGAAGAATAAGCTTATTAACAATAATTTGCTACAGGGATATAAAGAAGGTCATGTGAATGGAGCTCATAAGAGTTTTAGAAAAGCGACACATAGCGATAGCTTTTAAAACATTTGACTATCTCTTTAGCATGGTAGGACCTAAGTAATAAGGCTATTTTGCTAATGTTTATCTCGATTAACATAGAGTAAAAAGAAAAATCATCGTTTTTAAGAAGTTTTTTTTTAAATAGCAATTTCCGAGATATTCCTTGTTGTTGGTTTCACGTTTAAAATACTTATAATTTCCACTCTTTTCATATCACTTGTTTTACTCCTGACAGTGCAAAGAGACTCAAATCGCTTATTTTTCTTCTATCATGAGTAAGTATTAAGAAATGGAGCTTTATTTATGGACTCTAATTGCTGTGATTCTCGACGTCTCATTCTATACTGCCGTGAAAGGCCGCTTAATTATCTCAGAGGCCTCTTTGTCAGGCTTGAGGTTCTTTAACGTACCGTAAATCTTTCGATACGGGAGCAACGGCTTTACTTCCCTTCCGAAGGAAGTACTAAGGAATTTTCACGCCCGAAAAAACTCATCGTCCTACGCCAGGTTTAAACCCACGACCTTGGATATATGAAGATAGAAAGTAAGTATTAAGACCGTTTCTACGATGTATCTGCGTTAAAATGAAGTATGAATAGTTTATTTGAAGAACAGGTAGAGAAAGTCATGTGAAAGGAACATTTCTGATTTTTCTACAAAATAATCTACACAATTCGAGTCATATGATGGTTCACCGATCCAAGAAGTGGTGCAGTTCATCGCTACTTAACCATAAAAGCTACGGCCTGTCACACAGGAGTATTTCAGTATATGACGTGTTGAATTTGTTTTCTGCTGTTCTTTCCTCGTAGTGCCGTGTACCAATTAAATTAAACAGACGAGAACGGACAAAAAAGAACGCATATGGCAAATAACATTTCTGTATTCACAGCGGCACGCGGTGTATAACATGGTCCGTCGTCAAATGTTCTGCTTCAGGTGAAAATTGTCACCAAGTTTTTTTTACTCACTGTTACAAAGCCAATATTTGAAATTGCATTAGAGAAAAACTCTGATGTGTTCCATTCACGTCACTTCCTCTACCTATTACACAACAAACTATTGTTTAAAATGTTATTCTTCTATCTACTTTACGCCAATAGTGTACATTAACTGAAGTGGACTTATTATTTATTCCCTTATAGATAGAAAAGAAATAAGGAATATACTAGAATAATGCGAGTCATTCGCTGGTTGCTATGCGATGTTATTGAACATTATCTCGGAAATGGTTAACACAAGAAAAAAGTATCCGGAATAAATATATCTGCATTTTAAAAAAAAATATATATGCCCTTTTACTTTCTGTGGCCATATGTACATAGTGGATAGTAAAGGTATTATATTCCACCTAAAAATTTGATGTCGTGATTTCACCGGAAATATATGTTTTGGGGTCCCCTGATTCCGACATTTTTATTAGAAAAAGGTCCACCTTGGTATTTAGGTTTAATGTCGTCCAAGGATGCGACAAGAGGGTTTTCAAGAACACCCCTCACCACAAACTACCCTCTATACGGCAAACATTTCGAACATTTTGATATATCTAAAATGGCTCTTTCGATTTTGATATAAAATAATGCATATTAAAGATATATTGCAAATAAAATGTATATCTTGAATTTTCTTGGAATAGCCTCTGAACACCTCTTCATTCTGGGTGACTTTAGTATAACTGGTACACCATAAGAAATAGACAAAAACTTACCGCGAAAAGTTAGGTTAGGTGATATTAATAAAACACTATCAGAGGATATCACCTACTGTAAATTAGGCTTAAAGTTAGTTTAACTGATGTTAATAAAAAAACTATCAGAGGATATCACCTACTGTAAATTAGACTTCAAGTTAGGTTAAGGTTAGTTGATGTTAATAAAACGCTATCAAGGATATCGCTTTGTTACGGTGTTACTATTCGCAAGGGATAAGCCTAGAGCTGATATAGGTATCCACGAGCTGTGATATTAAAAATCCTGTGTTTACACAAAGGCCTGGCAGAAACCCCACAAGCTTGCAGTTCCTGGCATCAGCAATCGGAAAAATCTGTTTTTAAAAAAGCGACCAGCCAATTCAATGCACCATCGTAGAGAAACTGCAGCAAAACTTTTTTTCCTAATGAAGCGATATGCTCTTTTCAAACTACCGCAATATGCCCACCCGAGCCTCCAGCCCGGAATAATCTGGAAATATACGTTCGCTTAAAACTCCGTCGGTAACCTCCTCGAAAATCTATAGAGGATTCCTCGGTTAGGAAAACTGTTACTCTTTCGTGGGCTTAAGGGTGTGCATGTCTGAAATTTCATGAAAAATTACAAAAAATCGATTTTTATTTTCTCTACACGTATTGTATACATAAGGTATTGCATTCCAACCTAAATTAAATACTGAGTTTTCAACGGAAATAGACGTTTTTAGGTCCGCTGTATGGAAAAAAAAAAGCATTTTAGAAAAAGGTCTGTGTGTGTCCGCGTGCCTGGTATTTAAGTTTGGTACCTTCCAAGGATACGACACAAAGATTTTCAAGCAAGTCTCCCCTCCCCAACTACCCCTTACATGGAACAGTTTTCGAATTTTGATATTCTCAAAATGTCTGTAAGGATTTTGAGTACATGTTCTTATATTTAAGACATGTCATGTATATAGCTTAAATATAAGAGATTTTACACAAAACCTTTAGACATTTTTGAGAAAATCAAAACTTTTGAAAATTTTCGAAAATGTGTCGCATTCTTGGAAGATATACGAGTATAATAATAAAATAAATAATAAGTTTGGTATTTAACGGGCTTTTCGTTTTTGGGCTGTTCTACCTACAGACACACATACACACAAGGACATTTTTCTAAAGGTGTTTTTTTTTTTTTTTTTTTTTTTTTTTTTGATTCAGGAGGTCCCTAAACGTGTATTTCCTGTGAAGTGTCGGTATTGCATTTTTAGATGCAATACAATACCTTCTTTATACACTATGTACATCGTACATGTATGTAGAGAAAGTAACATAATTTGCCAACAGGTGCCATTTATAAATGCCTTAAGTTACTGGAGTTAGTATGAAACTGTACAGCAAGAAAAGCTTCAGTTCGACGAGGTCTCATTCGCATCATACAAAGTAAAAAACAAAGCTATGCAGAAGAAAAGGTACAGCAGAGAAGAAGAAAAGGAATACTGATGGCTCAACTTACCAACCTGGAGCAATTTAATGTGAGACATGCGTTCTAATATTTCCTTCTTTTCTTTGATATCTTCAGCACTTTTTTCCTGTAAAATGCTCCTTTTTTGTTGCAGTACATGTTTACAGAGATACAATGATTAAGAATTGTCCTATATTTTACTGTCGGTATGTTAAAGCAAGTTTTCAATTATATTTTTATGACAAAAAAAACAACAACACACTTTTAACTTTAAAACCTTTTGGGGCCTAAAACAAAAAAATCTGATTTATCCCATTCATATGACTTTTTCTATATCTCTATAACAAATTATTGATAATAACCTTATTCTTTTGTTTATTTCATGCTAATAGAGAAAAATTAGCAGAAATATTCTTATTTCTTGTCTTATTGTAAGTAGAAGCAAAATAAGAGAGTACCATAGATTAAACAGAAAGCCAAAAAACTGGTTGCTATGAGATTGAAATTCGTTTGTTTGTATGGACACGAACTGAGAAATTCATGTATGAGAAAAGTATGTTTTTCAAAGCTGAAACCAAAAACAAGGAATATCTCAAAAATGATAAACTCCTCGATAAAATGTATATATCATAAATTGTGTGTTTTAACATGCTCTACATTTTTTGTGTGTTAAGTTTTTGTCCATCTCTTACGGTTTAGTAGTTATGCAAAATTCATCCAGAATAAAGCAGTCTTCATAGGCTATTCGCAGAAAATTGAAGATATACATATTATTTGTCAGGTAAATACCTTTAATATATGAAATTTTAATCAAAATCGTTACAGCCATTTTTGAAAAATTCAAAATTTTCGAAAAAAGTTCCATATAAAGGGTAGTTTTAAGTGGGGGAATTTTTCTCAAAATCTTCGTTTCGCATCGCTGGAAGATACTAAACTTAAATACCAAGTTTGGTATTTTACCGACTTTTCGTTTTTGAGTTATCGTTCTCAGACACACGGACACACACACGGGACCTTTTTCCGAAAATGTTTTTTTTTAGTTAAAAGGGGCCCTAAAACACATATTTCCGGTGAAATCTCGGTATCGAATTTTTGGATGGAATGCAATACCTTCTCTATACACTATGTACAAAGTGCGTATAGAGAAAGTAAAAAAAATTGAAACACACATTCTATTTTTGATAAAAGTATCTTAAACATATGTCATTTTAATCAAAATCTCTAGAGCCATTGCTGAGAAAATCAAACTTTTCGAAAAAAGAAATCCCTATAAAGGTTAATTTGGTAATGGGAGATTTCCTGATAAAGATACGTTTAAAATTGTTGTAAGATATTAAACTTAACCACAAAGTTTGGTATTTAACTAACTATTCGATTTTGAGCAATATTGTTCATACACACACAACGTTTTCTAAAGATACCTGTTTATTTAGGAGACGTGAAAACATGTATTTACAATGAAATATTGGTATCGAATTGTTGGCTGGAATACATGTTCTATCTACTATGTACGTGTTAACAGAAAGTAAAAATATGAAGTGTTCCATTCACATGACTTTCTCTACACCTTAATAAGCATATTCTTCTCTTTATTTCATGCTAATCCCAATATATATTAGCAGAAACAATCTTATTACTTAGTTACATATAAGTAGGAGGGAAATAAGGGAATACACTAGGTTAAACCGAGTCAAATGTTTTAAAATGCGGTTACTATGGGAATGAAATCCGTTTCTTTGCATGACCAGAAGTTGACAAGACCCCGTATGAGATAAGTATTTTAAAACTGAAACCAATAACAAAAAATATCTCAAAAACGATCAACTACACGAAAAAATGTATACGACATAAATTGTTTTGTTTTAATGAAATCTACATGTTTGTGTAGTAAAATTCTGCAAAACTCGAAACAAATCATTCAGAATATGGATATCTTCGGAGGCTAATCCCAGAAAATCCAAGATATGCATTTTATTTGTCATGTAAATATCTTAAATATAAGAGATTTCAATCAAAATCGTTAAAGCCATTTTTGAGAAAACTAAAATTTTCGCAATTTTTTCTATGTAATGGTTAATTGGGGGTGGATGATTTTGTTGAAAATCTTCTGGTCATATCCTTGGAAGAAAGTTTGATATTTAACCGACACATACACGGCTATGTTTGTAAAAATTCTGTATTATTCAGCGGATCTCAAAACATGCATTTCCGGTGAAATTTCGGTATCGAATTTTTGGGTGGAATACAAAAACTATCTCTAGCCACTATACACATTGTCTATAAGTGCTAGAAAATGTAAAAACAGTTATATGGTCTACAACAACAGATAGAAAATGACTACAGATTTCATTTATTCTGTAGATAGGCCTAATAAGCTCGTTTTACCCAAATGTTTGTGTTTCTTTGAGATAATTAACATTTAAATCCAGTTTACTGAGCGCAAAGTCCGAGTTGTTCCCTTGCACATTCCTTGCGGAAATCTTATGAGCCCCAGCGCGAAATAAAACACACAATTAGCTTCAGAGAAAGGAAAAAGAGCGCTCCTAGAGGCGGTACTTGCAACTAAAGATGTCACCCTGGGGACACATTACAGTAAAGCTCCTTGTTGCACATGGCGACAATTAAATTGTCCTCCAGAGTCCTGTGTATCCTGAGCCGAAGAATGCAAGACACGCTCCACCACCTGCCTGAATTACGTAATCTCTTTGTTCAAAACTGGTTTCAAATTCATAATTAGAGGTCTTTGGTTTTAGTTTCTCTACTTAAGATAGAGGAAGTATTGCATTTTATCCAACTACAACTCACTATTTTGCATTTGTTATTTTGTCTACACGTACACAGTGTATAGATATGTGTGTATATATATATATATATATATATATATATATATATATATATATATATAGAGGGAGAGAGAGAAGGTATTGTATTGCACCCAAAAAATCGATACCGAAATTTCACCGGAAATATATGTTTTGAGACCCCCGAATCTAAAAAAAAGAATTAAAAAAATGTCCGTGTGTGCGGGCAGCATAGCTAAAAAACGAAATGCCCGTGAAATACCAAACTTGTTATTTAAGTTCAGTATCTTCCTGGGATGCGACACGAAGATTTTGAGCAAAATCCCCCCACCCCAAACTACCCTTTACATGGAACTTTTTTTGAAAATTTTGATTTTCTTAAAAATGGCTCTAACGATTTTTATCAAAATATCATATATTAAAATATTTACCCAACAAATAAAATGTATATCTTGAATTTTCTGGGAATAGCTTCTGAAGACCTGTTTATTCTGGATGAATTTTGCTTAATTTGGCATGACTAGGAAACCGTAAGGAATAGACAAAAACTTACTACACAAAACATTTAGGTCTTTTTAAAATACACAAGTTATGTCATATACACTTTTCTCGTGGAGCTTACCGTTTTAGAGGTATTCATTGTTATTAGTTTCAGTTTTGAAGTACTTATACTTTCTCAGATGGCAGTGTCCGTTTTTCTTTTGTTTTACTCCTGCCCAAGAAAAGAAGCGATTTGTAATGAAAATCGCGTAACGACAGCTTTTAAAACATTTGACTATTGGTTTAGCCTAGTGTATTCGCTTATTTTCTTCCTACTTATAAGGAACTAAGTAATAAGAACATTAAGCTAATGAGTATCACGATTAGCAAGACGCAGAAAGAAGAAGAATCCTATGTATGAAGTTTGTAGAACAGCTAGAGAAAGTCACGTGAGTGTAACACAGAATTTTTTTTATCCGTTTCTATAGGGAACACCACTGGGTCCTGTGGTTTTCAAATCTAACGCAAGGTTAGGTTCGAACTCGTTAAGGTTAGTGTGCATATAAATTTATGTGCTAGTACTTGGCGGAGAAACATAAAACGTTTATTATTTATATAATACTCGTATATATAATTATTTGCTAAATATCCGTCATATACGCAAAATACCAACCGTTCCAGCATGCGCACGAATTTGTCTATAGTAAAAAAGAAAATATCTGATGTGTTCCATTCACATGACTTTCTCTATATCTCCGTAAATTATTATTGCTAATAAATTTATCTTTTAATTATTTCATGCTAATCGAGAAAGATTAGCAGAAATAGTCTTATTTCTTGCCTTATTGTAAGTAGAAGCGAAATAATGGAGTACCATAAGTTAAAGTGAAAGCCAAAAGCTGGTTACTATGTGACTGATGTTCCTTTGTTTGTATGGATAGGAGTTGACCAATTCCTGTATGAGAAAAGTACAAATTTTTCAAAGCTGAAACCAAAAAGAAGGAATATCTCCAAAACGAACAACTCCACGAAAAAAATGTATGTAACATAAATTGTGTGTTTAACGTGCTCTACATTTTTTGTGAGTTAAGTTTTTGTCCATCTCTTACGGTTTAGTAGTTATAAAAAATTCATCCAGAATAAAGTAGTCTTCAGAGGCTATTCCTAGAAAATTCAAAATATACATTTTATTTGTCAGGTAAATAACTTTAATATACGATATTTTAATCAAAATCGTTAGAGCCATTTTTTAGAAAATCAAAATTTTCGAAAAAAGTTCCATGTAAAGGGTAGTTTGGGGTGGGGGTATTTTTCTCAAAATCTTCGTGTCGCATCACTGGAAGATACTAAACTTAAATACCAAGTTTGGTATTTTACTGACTTTTCGTTTTTGAGTTATCGTGTTCAAAGACACACGGACACACACACACGGACCTTTTTCAGAAAATACTTTTTTTGGATACTGGAGACCCTAAAACATATATTTCCGGTGAGTTCTCGGTATGGAATTTTTTGGTGGAGTGCAATACATTCTCTATTCACTATGTACATAGTGAGTATAGAGAAAGTAAAAACGAAGCTTGACCGACGAATAAAACCTACGAAATTGTCATAAAAAATACAAAATCCATCGATCGCACTAGTTTCAAACGAGTTTTCTAGAGGCCCGTTTGGCATTTTAGCTACTTTTCGTTTTTGAGTTATCGTGTTCACAGACACACGGACACACACACGGACCTTTTTCTGAAAATACTTTTTTTTTTGTATACAGTGGACTCTTAAACATATATTTCCGGTGAAATCTCGAATTTTTGTACATAGTGCGTATAGAGAAAGTAAAAAAAAAAAAAAAAAAACTCGGAGAAACTACTTCCTCCACCAACTACTATAGTCACACTAACTGGTGAATTATTGCTACCGGTTCTCACGACGCGGTAATCCTGCCAAGAGCGACATATGACGCTCTTGCATACCAATAGTTACACAGTCTTCTGCTAGCAACGAAACCAAGGCTTTTCATCATAAATCCAGGTCTTACGCAACTATTTATTATTCATATGATTCTCCTTTATGTATAATTATTTGGTTAATATCCGTCATATACGCAAAATCCAGCATGAACATGAATAATTTGTCTATAATAAAGAAGTCAAGCTTGACCGACAACTAAAACCTTTGAAATCATCATTAGCAATATAAAATCAATCAATCGCTTTCAGTTTTATTCGAGTATTAGAGCGGGTCATGTTCTGCATAATAACTGAATAAGGTTTTTAATAATAGTTTTGTACAAAGATGCAGGGGTTCGATTCCCGGCTGGGGCGGGGACTTTTTCTCTAGCCAGTATTATTCCCTATCCCCCCACAGAATCTGGAAGTTTGTATGTGAGTGTTTGTTAGAGTAAAACTAAACGATTTAAACTAGCGTAAAAGGTACCTATAGACAACGAGTTGTTTCAAGTGGAAAGCCCCCGATATGACCTTAGATGTTAAAGGGGCTCGCCAGATTTTTAACCCAAGGTACCCACATGTTTCTCCCTAATAAGAAATACTATAAAACTTTCAAATGCAATCTAAAAAATCTGATGTGTTCCATTCACATGACTTTCTCTATACCATTGCAACAAATTATTCTAATAGAGAAAAAATTAGCAGAAATAGTCTTATTATCTAATTCCTTGTTAATAGAAGAGAAATAAAGAGGTACTACAGGTTAAAGTGATAGCTGGTTGCTCTGGAAGTTTTTATAGCTGAAACCAAAAACAAGGAATATCTCAAAAACAATCAGCTCCACAAAACAAATGTATATAACATAAATTGCGTATTTTAAGGTGCTCTACATTTGTTGTGTGGTAAATTTTTGTTCATCTCTTACGGTTTAGCAGTTATGCAATATTCCGTAAAATTGACCCAGAATAAAGTAGTCTTCAGAGGCTATTCCCAGAAAATTCAAAATATACGTTTTATTTGCCAGGTAAATATCTTTCATATACGATATTTTAATCAAAATCGTTAGAGCCATTTTTTAGAAAATCAAAGTGTTTGAAAAAAGTTCTATGTAAAGGTTAGTTGGGGGTGGGGTGATTTTTCTCAAAATCTTCGTGTCGTATCCCTGGAAGATACTAAACTTAAATACCAAGTTTGGTATTTTAGCGACTTTTCGTTTTTGAGTTATCGTGTTCACGAACACACGGACTCACACACTGACCTTTTTCTGAAAATAATTTTTTTGGATAGAGGGGACCCTAAAACATATATTTCCGGTGAATCTCGGTATCAAATTTTTTGGTGGAGTGCAATACTTTCTCTATACACTATGTACATAGCACGTATAGAGAAAGTAATAAAGTAAGATTCAATGTTTGCACTTGGCTGTATATAATTGAGTTTAGGTTGTTAATCTTACCTTAAAATGTAAAAAATCGATCTCAACTTCATTTCCTTATCAGGAGAACATTTCACAGAGTCACCGTTTAGAAATTAAACTGAGTGTGGTAATTAGCAGAGCCAATATGACTTATGGCCCATTCATAACCTTCTCTTTGCAAGGTTTACACAGACTAATACTGCAGTCGCGTACACTGTAGGAATATTACGTCACAGCAGGTGACAGTCGACTAAACATGTTCATGCTCACCACATACACCACTATTCTTAACTGAGAAACGAAATGATCTTCAAGGTTATTTACTTATTTCACAGTACCCCTTTTTAATGGAAATGTTTTCGAAATATCTTTTTCTCAAAAACGGTCATTAATTTTGATTGAAATGTCATACCTGTATATGTACAAATGAAATGTATATATGGAGTTTTATACAATTTTAAATCAATCATTCTGTGAAAAACACCAAGTGCACAATTTTCTTCTGATTATGTTGAATTTTTATCCATATACACAGTAAATAAGGTATATATTGCAAACAAAATTGAACCACATGTTTCAAACACTTTATATACTCATTTCTTATTCATAAATACTCCCTTGTTACTTTCTCTACTGCATAATAAGTAGTGGAATTATAGTATTCTACACAGAAATTCCATGTAGAATTTATACAAGAAATATATTTTCTGTCTTCCAAGTATAAGACACAAAGACTTTCATTGAAATCTCCCAACCAAAACCACTCTTTACAAGAAAAAATTGTCCAATACTTTGATTTTTCAAAAAAGCACTAATGATTTTGATTAAAATATAATATTTTTAAGATTTTTTCAAGATAAATGATATGAAGCATAATTTAAATAGAAAAAATCGGTTCAAGCCAAACCTGATATTTAAATTGTAAAATGTTTTCAAGAAAATCTCCATCTTAACTAGTCTTTACATGGAGAATTTCTTGGACAAATTTATTTTCTCAAAAATGGGTTTACTGACTTCGATTAAAGCCTTTGAAGTTCCTTTCATTCTGGGTGACCTTTACTGGTAAACCGTAGGAAAAAAAAATATTACTGTGAAATGTTACTCATCAATACACACTTTGTCAATTTTTTCACCCAATATTATGTGTTACTAGTTTAAATGTTTCCATATTTATAGTTTAATCGAATGGGAATACGTTTTTCTTTACTCCTGGCCATGCAAAGGTACCTAATACTTGGCGACCAACTTTTAAAATACACTTTAGTCAATCGTTTTATCCTAAAGCATTCCCTTAATCTCTTTATATCTACATTGAAATAATACCATTTCTGCCAAAGTTTAACTCAATTTACATGAAATAGATGGAATATTTAACTGTTTTAAGAATAGATTTTGGAAAATAGGTAGAGAGAATAATGTAAGAGTAGAATATTAAATTATTCGTTTCGTTACTCTTTTAAATTCTATAACTATTGTTTGAGCTATATTAATTTCATTTTCCCATTCTTCACAATATGTTTGTATTTCATTCATTTCTTGCAGCAGGCCTGCTATCAATATGGCTCTGTTGATAAGATTGTTGAACACTGAATCCGAAAAAAAGCATTTTTAAAAAAAGGTCCGTGTGTGTGTGTCTGTCTGTGTGTGTGCGCCTGTGGACAGCATAGCCCCAAAACAAAAGGACCGTTAAATACCATACTTGGTATTTTGGTTTAGTATCTTCCAAGGATGCGAAGATTTTCAAAAAAATCCCCCTACTAAACACTACCCTTTACAAGCAAAAATTTCGAAAATTTTGATTTTCTTAAAAATGGCTCCAAAGATTTTGATTAAAATCCCGTATATTAAAACTATTTATGACCGAAATAAAATGTATTTCTCGGTTTTTTTTGGGAATAGCCTCTGAAGACCTGTTTATTCTGGATGAATTTTGCTTAACTGCTAAACCGTAAGAGATAGAAAAAACGTAGTACACATAAAATGTACCTCATGACAAAACACACAATTTTTGTCCTTTACGTTTCTGTTGTGGAGGTAACCATTTTCGAGATATTCCTTGTTATTGGTTTCAATTGTGAAGTACTTAAACTTTTCTCACCCAGGAAGTGTCTGTTTTTCTTTTGTTCTACTCCTGGCCAAGCAAAGAAGTCATTTGCAATGATAATCGCATAACAATAGCTTTTAAAGCATTTGACAATCACTTTTAAGAACATTCTGCTAACATTTATCTTAATTAGCATTGTGTACAGAGAAGAAGAATATTTTATAGAGCAGGTAGAGAAAGTCATGCGAGTGTAACACACAAGATTTTTTTTCAATCTACTTCTGCTAATTAAGACAACACAATGATTAAGTGATGATGAAATCTTTTAAAAACTGACCGCTATGTAAACAATTGAAGTTCGGTTCTATTTGCATGGCCCTCTGTAAAACAAAGCGAAGAAGATATTAAAGGTGACTTCCCGTTTGAGAAAAGTTTAAATATTAAAAATTTAACCTAGAGCAAGAAATATCTAAGAAACTGTTATATCTGCAAAGAAAAAAAAACGGACAAATTGTGTGCTTTAGAGAAATCTACATTTTTTGGTAATCAGTTTTTTCTATCTCTTTCGGTTTACCAGTCATTCAGAATGAAGAGTTTTACAGAGGTTCTTGCCAAAAAGTTCAAAATATACATTATTTTTTGTCATGTAAGCAGCTTTAATATACAGCATTTTTATTTTAATCAAAATTGTTGGAACCAATTTTGAGAACAACATTTTCAAATTTTTTTCATGTGTAAGGTTATTTTGGCTGGGAGGATTTTGTTTAAAGTCTTCGTGCCACTCCTTATATTGGAAGATACTATACTTAAATACCAAGTTTGGTATTTAACCATCTTTTTATTACTTTCTCTATACGTACTACATAGTGTATAGAGGAAGTATTGCATTCCACCCAAAAATTCGACACCGAGATTTCACCGGAAATGTTTTGGTATTTATATTTGGTATCTTTCAAGGAAGCGACACAAAGATTTTCAAGAAAATCCCCCACCCCCAACTACCCCTTACATGGAAAAATTTTCGAAAATTTGGATTTTCTAAAAAATGACTAACGATTTTGATTAAAATCCCGTATATTAAAGATATTTACATACCAAATGAAATGTATATCTTGAATTTTCTGGGAATAGCCTCTGAAGAGCTCTTTATTCTGGATGAATTTTGCTAAATTTTACTTAGCTACTAAACGGTAAGAGTTAGACAAAACTTACTACACAGAAAATGTTGATCTGATCAAAACACACAATTTATGTCTTTTACATTTTTATTTTGGAGGTAACCGTTTCCGAGATATTCCTTGTTTTTGGTTTCAGTTGTAAGTACTTTTCTCACCCAAGAAGTGTTTGTTTTTCTTTTTTTTCTACTCGTTGCCAAGCAAAGAAGTGATTTGCAGTGACAATCGCATAACGATAGATTTTAAAACATTTGACAATCACTGTAGCATAGTGCATTCCTTTATTCCCTTCTACTTTAATAAGGAACTAAGTAATAACATTCTGTTAACATTTATCTTGACTAGCATTGTGTACAAAGAACAATAATCTTTTGCAGGAGTTTTGTAGAGCAGGTAGAAAAAGTCATGTGAGTGTAACACAGACTTTTTTTTATTAAGGTGACCCTGAAACATATATTTTCCGTGAAAACTCCATATCAAATTTTTGGGTGAAATAGAGTAATTTCTGTGCATAGCACCTGTAAGGAGAGTAAAAATCTGAAGTGTTCCATTCAACTAATTTTCTCTGGCTGTTCCAAATGCAAACTGTTCTTATAAAATGTTTTTCTTTTAATTGCATCATGCTAATCGAGATAAAAATTATTAGAATTGATTTTATTATTTGTAAACTGTAAGTAGAAGGGAAATAAGGGAATATAATATGCTAAAGCGGTAGTCAAATATTTTAAAAGCTGGTCGGTATGTGAAACAATTGAGGTTCAGTTCGCTTTGCATGGTCTCGTTTGAGAAACGTTAGGTAGTTTAAAAGTGAAACCAATAACAAGGAATAGCTCAAAAAGTGTCAAATTCAGAGGAAATAAAATCTGATGTGTTCCATTCGCATGGCTTTCTCTACATCTCTGTTTACATCTCTGTACCAAATTATTGTTAAAAAGCTTATGTTTCTATTTACTTCATGCTAATCGAGAAAAAAATAGCAGAAATAGTCTAATTACTTGCTTCCTTGTAAGCTGAAGCGAAATAAGGGAGTATCATAGTTTAAAGTGATAGTCAAAAGCTGGTTACTATGTGACTGACGTTCCTTGGTTTGTATGAATAGGAGTTAATAAATTCGTGTATGAGAAAACTATACGTTTTTTAAAGCTGAAATCAAAAACGAGGAATATCTCAAAAATGACCAACTGCACGAAAAAAATATAACATAAATTGGGTGTTTTATTGTGCTCTACAATTCATGTTATATACATTTTTTGTGTGGTAAGATTTTGTCCATGTCTTACGGTTTAGTAGTTCTACAAAATTCCGTAAAATTCATCCAGAATAAAGTAGTCGTCAGAGGATATTCCCAGAAAATCCAAGATATATAATTTATTTGTCAGATAAATATCTTTAGTATACGATATTTTAATCAAAATCGTTAGAGCTATTTTTGAGAAAATAAAAATTTTCGAAAAAAAGTTCCATGTAAAGGGTATTTGGGGGTGGGGGGATTTTCTTGAAAATCTTCGTGTCGCATCCTTGGAAGATACGAAACTTAAATACCAAGTTTGATATTTAACGTTTGTTTGAGCTATGCTGTCAACAGACACACACACGGACCTTTTTCCAGAAATGCTTCATTTGGATTCAGGGGGACTCAATACACGTATTTCCGGTAAAATCTCGGTACGTATAGAGAAAGTAATATAATAACTCCATGGCACGACAGCTCCCGGGGAACCTTGGCCTACCGCCCGACCGCTGCGTCCCCCATCTCGGTTCACTACAGACGTCATGGATGGGGTGCAGTATTGGAGGGTGAGATGTGGTCAGCGCCTCGAGTCCCCCGGTTAATGCGGTCCTCATGACCTGAAGCCGCTACTTCTCCATCAAGTAGCTCCTCAATTGGCCCCCCTCCCAGGGACCTTACGAGGCTGAGTGCACCCCGGGCCAGGTCTCCGGCTTGGTAAGCAGCTGCGCTATCACCGTGCTAAGGAGACGACCAAGAAAGTAATATGTATGACATAAATTGTGTGTTTTAACAGGATCTGCATTTTTTTCCGTATTAAGTTTGTGCCTATCTTTTACGGTTTAACCGTTATGCAAAACTCTACAAAACTCATCCAACATCTAAAAATTCTCATAGGTAAAGTAAAAATTATATTTACCACTGCTCACCAAACTTGCTGTACCTTTAATATGTCAATCGGAAGTGTATTACATTGTTCGGATTCCATTATAGTTATGAAATGAACATACCTGTTAAACAATTCTTAATCCGCTGTATTCCATGAAGCTAATAAATTGAAAACCCACTGATATTGGGATGGAAACGATTTCCGTTTTGGATGCCACTGGGAATTCTGTAGGCTTATACTCTAACCATAATAACATGTATTAATTAAACAGTGATTGCGATAATACAGACATTAATACTTAATCAACACCAGCATTGAGGGTAAATGCGCGGTTATGTGGTTTAAATCACATTTTTGGTTTCTCTTGTGGTAATATATTTCTCATCTGTGCTTCAAAAATAATTAACCCATTTGGTGAATGAATGGCGTTAGCCTAAAGCGAAAATCAGATTATAAACATTTACACAATTTACATAAAAAAAACCCAAAGTTGAAAAAATCTAATGAGTTTCATATACATTACATTTTTACATCTCAAAAACAAATTATTGCTGAAAAGCATCTATCTATGTCATGCTAATAGGATAAACAGTAGCAGAAATTATATTTTTACTTGCTTCCTTGTAAGCAGAAGGAAAACAACGGAATAAACTAGGCTAAAACGATAGACAAGTGTCTAAAAAGGTGGTGGTAATGTGGTTGAAACTCGTTTCTTTTGCATGGCCAGGTGCTGTAAACTCTTTAAGTGTTTGAACATCAAAACTATTCTCAAGGAATATTACGGAAATGGTCAACCCTACGAATATATATATATATATATATATATATATATATATATATATATATATATATATGTGTGTGTGTGATTTCCTGGGAATGGCTTTTGAAGATCTCTTCATTTTGGATTACTTTTGCAATACTGGTAAACCGTAAGATGTGGACAAAAACTTGAATATATCACTAAAACACACAATTTATGTTATATATAATATCACATACATTGTGTGTTTTAATAAGATCTTCATCAGTTATATAATATTATATAATATGCCATAATGGTGTGTTTTAATAAGATCTTCAACTATTATATAATATTATATAATATACCACAACTGTGTGTTTTAATAAGATCTTCAACTATTGTATAATATTATATAATATAACATAATTGTGTGTTTTAATAAGATCTTCAACTATTGAATAATATTATATAATATAACATAATTGTGTGTTTTAATAAGATCTTCAACTATTGTTTAATATTATATAATATAACATAATTGTGTGTTTTAATAAGATCTTCAACTATTGTACAATATTATATAATATTACATAATTGTATGTTCTAATAAGATCTACAACTATTATATGTTATATAACATAACGTAATTGTGTGTTTTAATGAGATCTTCAAATATTATATAATATTATATAGTATAACATAACAGTGTGTTTTAATGTGATCTTCAACTATTATATGTTATATAAAATAACGTAATTGTGTGTCTTAATGAGATATTCAACTGTTATATAATATTATATAACATAATTGCGTGTTTTAATGAGATCTTCCTGTATTAAATAATATTATATAATATAAAATTATTGTTTGTTTTAATGAGACCTTCAACTATTATATAATATTACATACTATAACATAATTGTGTGTTTTAATGAGACCTTCAAATATTATATAATATTACATACTATAACATAATTGTGTATTTTAATGAGACCTTCAACTATTGTATAATATTACTTATTATAACATAATTGTGTTTTAATGAGACCTTCAACTATTATATAATATTACATACTATAACATAATTGTGTGTTTTAATGAGACCTTCAAATGTTATGTAACATTATATATCATAACATAATTGTGTGTTTTAATGAGATCTTCAACTGTTATGTAACATTATATATCATAACATAATTGTGTGTTTTAATGAGACCTTCAACTATTATATAATATTACATACTATAACATAATTGTGTGTTTTAATGCGATCTTCAACTGTTATGTAACATTATATATCATAACATAATTGTGTGTTTTAATGAGACCTTCAACTATTATATAATATTAGATACTATAACATAATTGTGTGTTTTAATGATACCTTCAACTGTTATGTAACATTATATATCATAACATAATTGTGTGTTTTAATGAGACCTTCAACTGTTATGTAACATTATATATCATAACATAATTGTGTGTTTTAATGAGACCTTCAACTGTTATGTAACATTATATATCATAGCATAATTGTGTGTTTTAATGAGATCTTCAACTGTTATGTAACATTATATATCATAACATAATTGTGTGTTTTAATGAGATCTTCAACTGTTATGTAACATTATATATCATAAGATAATTGTGTGTTTTAATGAGACCTTCAACTGTTATGTAACATTATATATCATAACATAATTGTGTGTTTTAATGAGACCTTCAACTATTATATAATATTACATACTATAACATAATTGTGTGTTTTAATGAGACCTTCAACTATTATATAATATTACATACTATAACATAATTGTGTATTTTAATGAGACCTTCAACTATTGTATAATATTACTTATTATAACATAATTGTGTTTTAATGAGACCTTCAACTATTATATAATATTACATACTATAACATAATTGTGTGTTTTAATGAGACCTTCAAATGTTATGTAACATTATATATCATAACATAATTGTGTGTTTTAATGAGATCTTCAACTGTTATGTAACATTATATATCATAACATAATTGTGTGTTTTAATGAGACCTTCAACTATTATATAATATTACATACTATAACATAATTGTGTGTTTTAATGCGATCTTCAACTGTTATGTAACATTATATATCATAACATAATTGTGTGTTTTAATGAGACCTTCAACTATTATATAATATTAGATACTATAACATAATTGTGTGTTTTAATGAGACCTTCAACTGTTATGTAACATTATATATCATAACATAATTGTGTGTTTTAATGAGACCTTCAACTGTTATGTAACATTATATATCATAACATAATTGTGTGTTTTAATGAGACCTTCAACTGTTATGTAACATTATATATCATAGCATAATTGTGTGTTTTAATGAGATCTTCAACTGTTATGTAACATTATATATCATAACATAATTGTGTGTTTTAATGAGATCTTCAACTGTTATGTAACATTATATATCATAAGATAATTGTGTGTTTTAATGAGACCTTCAACTGTTATGTAACATTATATATCATAACATAATTGTGTGTTTTAATGAGACCTTCAACTATTATATAATATTACATACTATAACATAATTGTGTGTTTTAATGAGACCTTCAACTATTATATAATATTACATACTATAACATAATTGTGTGTTTTAATGAGATCTTCAACTGTTATGTAACATTATATATCATAACATAATTGTGTGTTTTAATGAGACCTTCAACTAATATATAATATTACATACTATAATATAATTGTGTGTTTTAATGAGATCTTCAACTGTTATGTAACATTATATATCAAAACATAATTGTGTGTTTTAATGAGTCCTTCAACTATTATATAATATTACATACTATAACATAATTGTGTGTTTTAATGAGATCTACAAGTTTTTGTATAACTCTCACGGTTTACCAATTATGCAAAAGTTATTCAAAATGAAGAGGTTTTCAAAAACTATTCCTTGAAAATTTAAAATATATTTTATTATCCATGTAAATATCTGTAATATACAGTATTGTAATCAAAATTTTAGAGCCATATTTGAGAAAATAAAAAATGTTCCATGTAAATGGAGTTTGGGTTGCGGAAGTTATTCTAAAATTCTTCCTGTCACATGCTGGGAAGATACCGATACAAACTTGATATTTAACCAACCTTTCGTTCTTAAGTGTGTCCAGTGACACTCACACATTTAAAATTATTTTTACTTTCTCTAGCGGTCATTTAAAGTGTACATAGTAGATAAAGAAGGTACTGTATTCCACCAACATTTTCATACTGATATTTCACCCATTGAATCCAAAAAGTAATAATTTCAGAAAAAGTCTGTGTGCGCATCTTTGGAGTGTGTAACACATTTTGAAACATTCCATTTTCTCAAAAACGGCTCTAAGGAGTTTCATTAAAACACTAGAAAATGTGTAAGATGTTTTCATGGCAAATGAAATGTATATTTGGAATTCCGTTGCTAGTATGGACAGGAGTTGACAAATTCCTGTTTGACAAAAGTATTAGTTTTTCAAAGCTGAAACGAAAAACCAGGAATATCTTAAAAACGATGAAAAAACTCCACGAAAAAATGTATATAACATAAATTGTGTGTTTTAATGTGCTCTACTTTTTATGTGTACTAAGTTTTTGACCATCTATTACGGTTTAGCAGTTATGCGAAATTCATCCAGAATAAACTAGTCTTCAGAGGTTATTCCCAGAAAATTCAAGATATGCATTTTATTTGTCAGATAAATACCTTTAGTATACGATATTTAAATCAAAATCATTAGAGCCATTTTATATAAAATCAAAATTTTAGAAAAAGGTTCCATATAAAGTGTAGTTGGGGGGGGGGGGATTTTCTTGAAAATCTTCGTGTCGCAGACACACAAAACACACACACATCATTGTTAAAAGGCTAATTCTACTACCTATTTCTTACTAATCGAAATAAACATTGCAGAACTAGTTTCTTGTAAGAAAAGGGAAATAATCGGATACACTAGGCTAAAACGACAGTCACTGCTTGCACTGCTGTTTTGCATTGCTCGGAGTTGAAAAATTCCGGTATGTGAAAAGTTAAAAAGTATTTTAAAACTGAAACCATTAATGAGTATCTCGCAAATGATCGACTCCACAAAAAAAATCTATTTGACATAAATTGTGTGTTTCAAGGAGATATACATATTTTATACAGTAAGTTTTTGTCTATCTCTTGCGGTTTTCTAGTTATGCAAAATCTAGCAAAATTCATACAGAATAAACAGGTCTTTAGAGGCTTTTCCCAGGAAATTTAAGATATACATTTTATTTGTTGTGTGAATGGCTTTAATATACGGTATTTAAATCAATATCGTTAGATCCATTTTTGAGAAAATCAAACTTTTTGAAATGTTTCCATGTAAAGATTAGTTTGTTATGGGGTGATTTTCCTCAACATCTTATATACCAAGTTTGGTATTTTACAACTTGTCGTTTTTAAGTTATCGTGTTCACAGGTACATGGACACACGGACCTTTTTCATCTTTCCGGTAACAAATTTTTTTGGGGGAATGCAATACCTTCTCTATGTTTTATGTACATAGTACGTGTAGAGAAAGTAAAAACAAATCACTATTCCAGAACATTTTGAGATAGACTTTTATGTGTCATTTCTTTTAGTACATTAATCAAAATCGTTTGTCATTTATGAGAAAATGAACATTGTTCCATGTAAAGGATAGTTGAGTTGTGTGTTCTATTTATTATTTGCATTCAGCATTGAAGTGGGAAATGCGAAAGAGTTAAGAGTCCTGCGTTCGACACTCGACTAAGAGACCGAAAGAGAGAACTGGTTGCTTCGTGCGTGATAGGGCAGTCTGGTACCGAGAACAGTTGCGAATGGAAAGTAATTCGACGTGGGCATCAAGGGTTGGAAACCATTGGGATTAGATACATTTGGATGGTGGGGCAGGCAAATAGGCGGAGTATTTATAGAAAAATTAAGAACCGCCTCTGTGATTTTGACAGACAGCAAATAATTGCGCAATGCACAAAGGTTTCATTAGAAGTACAGACTGAGCTAAAATCGGAGTGGGGTATGGAGCAATACATCAAAACAGATACCAAACTCATTAAAGAGGGGCTCGCGTGGATTAGACTAGGAGCATGGAGGAGCACGAACATTTCTGACGATAATGGTACGAGAATCTGTCCCACTTGCGAGGAGGAAGAGTCGTGGACTCACATCTTGGCAAGATGTAGGGTACGAAGGAATGGCGGGAAAAATATTTACCACGATTCTTTACCACCGCGAATGTAGGGCTAGAGCATGTTGGACGCTACTGGCAGGCACGGAAAATGTATACTTAAGGCAAGACAGCTGAGATCTGAGGAGGCTGCCAATAGAGAATGGAGAGGGGAGGAATACGTTCCAATTAAGTTCAACTAAACAAAAGTGACTACAATATTCTACATACATATATATTATATCAAACTTAGGTCACTGTTGTGTTATGGTTTTTTATATATTGTATATAATGTGTATATATTTCTTTTAAGTGTAATTATCGATTATAAGAGGGTGCATTTATGAAAGTGTACTCTTTGTTGTAAATTTAAATTGCTATAATTGAATATCTTAGTATTTTTATTTCTTCGGGTTTACCAATAATTCTTTATTGTTATTTTAATATTGTTTTTAGTGTGTATTACAAAAGCACGTACTGTCTGTGGACCCGTGCGGCTGTTGAAATTCTATGTATGATATTGTTATGTCAATAAATACACATACAAAGCTACTCGCAGGAGTAGGAGAGGAAGACTATATTGCTTAAATCCACCACTGTTACCACTTATTATATTTGCAAGTTGACTTTGTGTTTTCTGTATTGCTGAACTCGGTAACTTTTCTTGATGTTAAGCTTTTGTTTAGATGCTCTTTTGTTCTAGAAGCCATTCGTGTTGGTGTGTTTGTTGAAACTGCGGAATTTGCAAATGCCAATCCAAATGAATTAATTTTGGGCACAAAGCCGTTGGAAACTGCTACTAAAGTTATAATTAGGTACGCCTCGCTTTTGGCTCCACTTGATTGGTTCACAAGCTGACGACGGAATCCTAGTAAATGTCATAATTCAGTCTGAAAACACTGGTATAACTTTGATGTTAAACACTGAAATATCTCTCTCAGGTGTGGCATACAAATCAAGTGTCAATACATAATTCCGGGAATCATCATGGTCCAGATGGTATTTTTCATTTTCCATTACAATATCTTTAGCAATTCTTTTGATGAAAACCCTACCATATAAACACGAACTGCATTTACGTCCATGTTGATGTACGAATGTGAAAAAGTCTTGTGTGTTACATTCACATTATTTTATATACCTCTTCTGCAATTATATTCTTCTAAATCGTTCATGATAATCAAGATAAGCGTTAACAGAAATTGTTTTTTGCATATTTCCTTGTAGCTATAGGAAATATATCTGCTAGCTAAAAGAGTTGTTAAAAAACTTATACTTATTTTTACTTCTTGCTTATTGAGAAAAAAATAGCAGAAATAGTCTTATTTTTTGCTTCCATGCAAGTAGACGGGAAATAAAGAAATAACATAGGCTAAAGTATTCGTCAAAAGATGATTAATATGTGAATGAAGTTCCTTTACTTGTTTGGGCAGCGGTTGACAAATTCCCTTATGAGAAAAGTATAAGTTTTTCAAAGCTGAAACCAAAAACGATCAACTCCACGAAAAAAATGTATATAAATTAAATTATGTGTTTTAGTGGGTTCTACATTTTTTCCTGTGTTAAGTTTTTGTCTTAAGGTTTAGCAGTTATGTAAAATTCCATAAAATTCAATCAGAATAAAGTATACTTCAGAGGCTATTATCAAAAAATTCAAGATATATATTTTATTGGTCAGGTAAATATCTTTAATATGCGATGTTTTAATCAAAATCCTTAGCGTCATTTTTGAGAAAATCAAAATTTTCGAGAAAGGTTTCATGAAAAAAGTAGTTGGGGGTGGGCAGATTTTCCTGAAAATCTTCTAGTCGCATCCTTAGAAGATACCAAACTTAAATACCAAGTTTGGTATTCAACGGTTTTTTCGTTTTTTAGCTATCCTATGTGTGACTCACCTGCACTTCCCCTCCTTGACTGGTGTTGGGCAAAATAACCCTCTGACGACAGTACCTCGCGAAGGTTATGCTTGTTTTAGATGATGTAAAAATAATTTGTAGAATAGTGGGTGGAGAAAACTATAAGAATACAGCATATGACAGTGTATATAAATCCAAGACACATCTGCAGTACACATCTAAAATGCAACCCTGTTGCTATACAAATTCAAAATATTACTAACCCATACGATAAATAACCATAACCAAAAATACATCTTAAACCTCTTCAACAGAAAAATCAACATTTATTAAAAATAATAAGCCTAAGACAAATAATAAATTTTGGATTAAATATAAACCTATATGTACGTTACTATTTCATGCTGTTAACAGTAATAAATGTAAGTATGTATGCTTTTCTAATGCTAAAATGTGGCACAACTTTGAATTGAGAATTACTATTTAATCTAAAATAATTCCTTTATCTTAGTTAAGAGGTTCAGAATACACAAGTAACAGAATTTACTCCAAGAAATATGTGGGGATACAAAAAAGTGTGAGAGGCACATTTTAACTGAAAAACCACTGTGGGAAGCTTCCAAGCTGCGAATTATTCTATTTCATTAGAGCTGTTTTTCGCTTCACCGATTCTCTGATGTTATTACTTTGGCCGTATGCAAAACAAATGACAAAAGCATGTCGTATTTAATTCTGCAGAAAATGTAATCGCTTGTTACTGATGTGACCCGCTTCGCACACCTTTGTTGGTTCCCATGCATCTCCGTGCTCCATCATGTCAACACGGAGCTTGCATTAGGAAGCCATTCTCCTTGTTCATTTGTTACACACTATATGATTGGATATGTCACGCTTTTTCCCTATTTCCCTATTTCAAAAGTGTACACCATCGTCCTTAAGACACACTGGTTTCATATTTGACTAATGCGTTCAAAAAGTTTAAAATTGGTTTGTTACTTTCTCTACACGTACTATGTACATAGTGTTGTATAGAAAAGTTATTGTAATGCACCCAAAACTTCGATACCGAGATTTCACCGGAAATACATGTTTTGGGTCCTCTTGAATTGAAAAAAAATTATTTCTGTGAGTACGTGTGTGTATGTGCTAAAATTTTCTCACAAGAAAATGTATCAGCTTCCATGTCCATGCCCAGAAACGAATTTCAACCACTTGGCATCCAGCTTTTAAAGGATTTGACTATCCCCTATATTTACAAAAAAGCTGTAATAAGACAGTCTATACTAATGATTATCTGGATTAGCATGAAGTAATAAAAGTATTTGTTTGTATTTTCTCTACATGTACTATGCACATACGTAGTGTATAGAGAAAGTATTGTATTGCACCCAAAAATTCGATACCGAGATTTCACTGGAAATATGTGTTTGGGATCCTCTGAGTCCAAAACAAAAGCATATTTAGAAAAAACTGCGTGTCTGTGTGTGCCTATGGGTAGCATAGCTCTAAAAGGAGAAGACCGTTAAACACCGAGCTTGAAATTTAAGTTCAGCATCTCCCAAGGATACGACACAAAAATTTTCAAGAAAGTCCCCTCACTTCCAACTACCCTTTACATAGAAAAAATGTCGAAAACTTTGATTTTCTGAAAAATGGATCTAAAGATTTCGATTAAAATTTCTTATATTAAAGAAATTTACCTGAAAAATAAAATGTTTATCTTGAATTTTTGGGAATAGCCTCTAAAGACCTCTTTATTCTGGATGACTATTTTTGAATTTTGCATAACTCGCAAATCGTTAGCGATAACAAAACTTACTGTACAAAAAGTGTAGAGCTCCTTAAAGCACAGAATTTATGTGATACACACTTTTTTCCTGGAGTTGGCGGTTTTCGAGATATTCCTTGTTATTGGTTTCAGTTTTAAAATACATAAATTTTTCTCACACAGGAACTTCTCAGTTTCTAGCTACGCAAAGAAACGGATTTTCCCTCCGTAGCAACCACATTTTAAAACATCTGACTGTCGGTTTAGCCTACTCTTTTCCCTTATTTCCCCTTCTACTTACATGGGGCTAAGTAATAATACCGTTTCTGCTAATGTCTATCTTTATTACTATGAAGTAGATAGAAAAGAAATCTGATTTTCTCCATTCACATGACTTTCTCTACATCTCTGCAACAATTTATTCATAAAAAGCTTATATTTCCATTTACTTCCTGCTAATCGAAAAAAATTAGAAGAAATAGACTTATTACTTGCTTTCTTGTAAGTAGAAGCGTTAGTAGGTTAAAGTGATAGTCAAAAGCTGGTTGCTATGTGACTGAAGTTCCTTTGTTTGTATGGACACGGGTTCACAACGTCCTTTATGAGAAAAGCATGTTTTTATAGCTGAAAACAAAAACAAGGAATATCTAAAAAGCAATCAACTCCACGAAAAAATGTATATAATATAAATTGTGTGTTTTAAAGTACTATACATTTGTGTGTGGTAAGTTTTTGTCCATCTCTTACAGTTTAGCGGTTATGCAAAATTCCGTAAAATTGACCCAGAATAAAGTAGTCTTCAGAGGTCATTCCCAGGAAATTCAAAATATACATTTTGTTTGTCAATTAAATATCTTTAAGATACGATATTTTAATCAAAATCGTTAGAGCCATTTTTTATAAAATCAAAATTTTCGAAAAAAGTTCCATTTAAAGGGTTGTTTGGGGTGGGAAGACATTTCTCAAAATCTTCGTGTCGCATCCCTGGAAGATACGAAACTTAAATACCAAGTTTGATATTATACCGACTTTTCGTTTTTGAGTTATCGTGTTCACAGACACACGGACAACCGGACACACACGGACCTTTTTCTGAAAATACTTTATTTGTTGGATACAGGGGACCCTAAAACATATATTTCCGGTAAAATTTCGGTATCGAATTTTTTGGTGGAGTGCAATACGTTCTCTATACACTATGTATAGAGAGAAGTAAATAATCTTATTAACAATAATTTGTTACAGAGATATATAGAGGAAGTCATGTGAATGGAAGACGTAAGATTTTTCATGGCGCTCGGTAATACAGTGGTTAACAGGGACTAGCATTTAGTACTCAAGGTCGCGGATTAAATTCAGTAAGAGGGTACTGAATGTTTTCGGGCGTAAGGTGCTTAGAATGGGCTCCTTCGGAAGCAAATAATGCTATTGGTCCTGTAGAAAATTTATTTGAACGTAAAAGAACGCCACACCTTGGGCAAAATTCTACCGTAATCATATTCGCAAGAACTACATAGATTTGCGAACTAGAAATAACAGCCGATCTATAAAAACACCAATAATACGCTCGTGGTGTGATGGATCTTAAAGTTGCATATCGTTCAGCAAGGTTTCGGATAGTGGGCAAGACTTTCGCTTGTCCTTTATTATGCTTCCAATGACGAATTTTACTGTATAAAACGTCAACAATTTTCATAAAATTTCAAATGTTTAATTTATTTACTTTCTTCAAAAAAATGGCGTGTTATTTATGGACGCTCTTTAACTGCTGTGGTTCTCAGCGTCCCATTCTATAGCTCAGAGGCCTCTCTATCAGGCTTGAGGTTCTTTTACGTGCCGTAAATATACGACACGGTACCAACGACTTTACTTCCCTTCCGAAGGAAGTCATTCCGGGTTTAAACCCACGACCTTGAGTATATGAAGTTACCATGGTAACCATTACACCAGGGAGGGCGACTACCTTCTTCACTGCTATGTATAAGAAGTGTAACCGACTGGCATGGCTAAGCAACGTAGTGATTTTTTACTTTCTCTATACGTACTCTGTATATAGTGTATAGAGAAGGTATTTCATTCCACCCAAAAATTCGATACCGAGATTTCACCGGAAATATATGTTTTAGGGTCCCCTTTATCTAAAATAAGCATTTTCGGAAAAAGGTCCGTGTGTCTGTGAACACGATAACTCAAAAACGAAAAGTCGGCAAAATACCAAACTTGGTATTTAAGTTTAGTATCTTCCAGGGATGCGACACGAAGATTTTGAGAAAAATTCCTCCACCCCAAACTACCCTTTACATGGAACTTTCTTCGAAAATTTTGATTTTCTCAAAAATGGCTCTAAATATATTGATGAAAATTCCGTATATTAAAGATATTTACCTGATAAATAAAATGCATATCTTGAATTTTTTGGGCGTAGCCTCTGAAGAGTAGTTTATTCTGGATGAATTTTACTGAATTTTGAATAACTGCTAAACCGTAAAAAATGGATAAAAACTTACTACACAAAAAAGTAGAGCACATTAAAACACACAATTTATGTTATATACATTTTTATCGTGGATTTCGTCGTTTTGGAGATATTCCTTATTTTTGGTTTCTGCTATGAAGAACTTATACTTTTATCATACTGTAATTTGACAACTGCTGCCCATACAACAAAGAAACTTCAGTGACATAGCAACCAGCTATTGATTATCACTTTAACCTATGGTACTCCCTTATTTCGCTTCTACTTACAAGGAAGCAAGTAATAAAGCTATTTCTGGTATTTTTTCTCGATTAGCATGAAGTAAATAGAAGCATAAGCTTTTTAAGAATAATTTATTGCAGAGATATATAGAAAGTCATGTGAATGTAACACATCAGATTTTTTCTGTTTGATTTTGCTTTTATAGTGTTTAACGCCCGCTTTTACTACTATTTCATCCCAGGCATAAAACTCTACATGAATGGGGATGGAGCACCGCTGGAATTTGATGGTGGAGGAAACTGGAAAAACGGAGAAAAACAAATCCCATCTAACCTTGGTGAGAGGCATTGATCTAATTACTTGGACACGGCGCGGCCACAAGGCCTTTCTAACTTTGGGTTTTTCGTGGTTTTACCTTATCGTCTGGCGAATGCCAGGTTGTATTTTCTAATGCCAGAACTCTTCCCGTCCCTTATTTTGAATATTTCATTTCATAATACCTTTCGGGATGCCGGTCCATTGTAAATCCAAACCAGTAATAAAAACGGATTAATGGAAAGGATTAATAGTACAAAATCTATTGCATATAAACTGTGTAATTTAGCGAATTTTAAATTATTTTACGTAGGAACCGTTTGTCTATCTCTCACCGTTTACGAGTTATAAAAATTCAATGAGAATAAAAAGCGTTTTACATGATATGCCCTGAAAATTCAAATTACACATTTTATTTTTCACATAGACATATTAAATATTTGAATAAAAATCAATACAGTCATTTTTGATAAAATAAAAACAAAAACCTGATGTGTTCCATTCACATGATTTCTCTACTTCTCTGCAATAAATTATTGTTAAAAAGGTTATGCTTCTATTTACTTCATGGTAATCGAGAAAAAAAATAGCAGAAATAGTCTTATTACTTGCTTCGTTGTAAGTAGAAGCGAAATAAGGAAGTACCACAAGTTAAAGTGATAGTCAAAAGCTGGTTTCTATGTGACTGAAGTTCTTTTGTTTATATAGACACGAGTTGAAAGATTCCTGTATGAGAAAAATATGTTTTTCAAAGCTGAAACCAAAGACAAGGAATATCTAAAAAACGACCAACTCCATGAAAAAATGTATATGACATAAACGGTGTGCTTTAACATGCTCTGTCGCCCTCCGTGGTGTAATGGTTACCATTCTAACTTCGTATACCTAAGGTCGCGGGTTCAAACCCGGCGGAGGACGATGGATTTTTTCGGGCGTAAAAGTCCTTAGCATGGCTTCCTTCGGAAGGGAAGTAAAGCCGTTGAACCCGTGTCGTAGATTTACGGCACGTAAAAGAACCTCAAGCCTGATAGAGAGGCCTCTGAGCAAAATTAAGCGGTCTTTCACGCCCAGTATAGAATAGGATGCTGAGAACCATAGCAGTTAAAGAGCGTCCCTAAATAACACGCCATTTCATTTTTTCATTTTTTTTCCATTTTTTAACATGCTCTATATTTTTTGTGTAGTAAGTTTGTATCTATCTCTTACGGTTTAGGAGCTATGCAAAGTTCCATAAATTTCATCCAGAATAAAGTAAACTTCCGAGGCTATTGCCAGAAAATTTAAGATATACATTTTATTTGTCCGGTATACGATATATTAATCAAAATCGTTAGAGTCATTTTTTAAAAAAAAAAAAACATTTTCTAAAAAACTTCCATGTAAAGGGTAGTTTGGGGCGGGTTTTTTTTTCTCAAAATCTTCGTATTGCATCCCTGGAAGATACTAAACTTAAATACCAAGTTTGGTATTTTCCCCACTTTTCGTTTTTGAGTTATCGTATTCACAGGCACACTGACACACACGGACCTTTTTTTGAAAATGTTTTTTTTTTATATACAGGGGACCCTAAAACGTATATTTCCGGTGAAATCTCGGTATCGATTTTTGGGTGGAGTGCAATCTTCCCTATACATAATGTACATAGTACGTATAGAGAAAGTAAAAATATTTCGAGTAAAGTTTAGCTTGGGGTGGGGGGATGTTGTTGAAAATATTCGTGTCACATCCTTAGAGGATGCTGAACTTAAATAAACTTTCGTTTTTGAGTTATATTTCCATAGACACATGGACCCACGATTCTTTTTTAAAAATGTGTTTTTGGAATCAAGGGAACTCAGATATACATTTACTGCAGATATGTGCGATAGAATGAGATAGTCCGCGGTAAATTGTCCATATGTGAGCAGAAGGTAAATAATTCTGTAATTTATCTTAAGATACGTATTTTACTACACCTTTGCCGGTACCACTTTCCCAGCGACTCTCGGATCTCTCGCGCAGTGGAAAGAGGCCGCGACCTTATAATTAATACCCTATATAAGCATTTTAAAACTGAAACCAATAACAAGGAATACCTCGAAAATGGTCATCTGCACGAAAAAAATGTATATAACATAAATTGATTGCTTTAATGAGATCTACAATTTTTGTGTTGTAGGTTTTTATTTATCTTGTATGTTTACTGTTATTTAAAATACAGCAAAATTCATTAGAATAAATAGTTCTTCAGAGACTATTTACAGAATATTTCAAGGTATATATTTTATTTGCCATGTAAATATCTCTAATATACGTCATTTTCATTAAAATCATTGGAACCATTTTTGAGAAAATAAAAAAAATTCGAAGTAGTTGGGGTTCAGAGGATTTCCTCAAAATCTTCGTGTCGCATCTTTGGAAGATATTGAATTTGAATATCAAATTTAGTACTATTTAACGGACTACTTGTTTTAAGCTATGCTGCTCGCAGGCACACACAGACATATATCATACAAACATTTTTCTAAAAATGGATTTTTGAGGTTCAGTGGGTCCAAAAAAATGAATTTCGAGTGAAATCTTGTGGTCGAATTTTGGCTGGAATACAATACTTTCTATATGGACTATATACATTTTAAGTGTAGAAAAAATACAAATTTATTATTATTATTATTATTATTATTATTATTATTATTATTATTATTATTATTATTATTATTATCCAGGGGGTCCCAAACTTGTTTTTCCGGTGAAATCTCGCATTCGAATTTTTGGTTGGAGTACAATAACTTCTCTCATATGTATATTCTACATACGTGCTAGAGAAGGAAGGAATTATCAACTTACGCAACTGAAATGTCATCAAAACAATTCTACAAGCTGCCTCAGAGATCTGACGGGGCACAATAACCTTTGTATTTTATAACGCCAATCATTAAGTGCACAAAGAATTTGGTCCATAATGTGTGTGAGTGTGTGCGCATGTGTGTGAGTTACATAATGAGAACAATACACACGGCTAAGTCGGTTGATCCGGTGCATTAAATTTGCATGACGAGGATCACGAACTTTAATTACCGAGTAATTCATATAGCAAACGGATGTGCTGCGTATATTGGTTCACTGGTGATTGGCATGTGACGGGTCGATAGGAAAGTAACGAGCCTGTCTTTTGTGTTCCGAGTAGAATTTGATGCCGATTAAGGACACAATATATGAAGGGGGTCAAAAGTGACAGTTTTCGTCTTTTGCATAGCTAAATTCTCTGAAGTTTTCTGATTAAAAAAATATATACTTTTAATATTATGCGTCCATTTTTACTTTCTCTACGCGCACTACGTACATAGTGTATAGAGAAGGTATTTTATTGTATTGCACCAAAAATTAAATACCGACATTTCAACGGAAATACATGTTTTGAGATCCCCTGAATCTAAAAAAAAATAGAAAAATGTTCGTGTGCGTCTGTATATCTCTGTGTATGTGTGTGTGTGTGGGCAGCATAGCTCAAAAACGAAAAGAGCGTTAAATACCAAGATTCGACAAGAAAATGTTCAAGAAAATCCTATTCTTTACATGGAACTTTTTTCGAAAATTTTTATTTTCTCAAAAATGGCTCTAACGATTTCGATTAAAATATCGTTTATAAAGATATTTACCTGATAAATAAAATGTATATCTTGAATTTTCTGGGAAAAGCCTCTGAAGACTACTTTATTTTGGATCAATTTTACGGAATTTTGCTTAGCTGCTAAACCATAAGAGATGGACAAAAACTTACCAAACAAAAAAACTTAGAGCAGTTAAAACACACAATTTATGTAATATATATTTTTTTTTCGTGGTGTTTTTTTTTTTTTTTTTTTAGGTATTCCTTCTTTTTGGTTTCTGCTATGAAAAACTTATACTTTCCTCATACAGGAATTTGTCAACTCCTGTCCATACAAACAAAAGAACTTCAATCACACCGCACCCATCTTTTAACTATCACTTTAGCCTATGGTACTCCTTTATTTCGCTTCTACGTACAAGGAAGCAAGTAATAAGACTATTTCTTCTAATGTTTTCTCGATTAGAATGAAGTAGATAGAAGCATAAGCTTTTAACAATAATTTGCTACAGAGATATAGAGAAAGTCATGTGAATGGAACACATCAGATTTTTTTATAGTACATATGGTACCGCAGACGGCGACACTAATAAAACATGAAATGAAGAGGAGCACCGGTGGAACGTGATTGGGAGGAAACTGGAGAACCCGCAGAAAACTCGCCGCTGCGCCGCTTCGGCCTCAAAAAATTCCACATGCGGTAACTTGGGATGGAGAGAGGCGAGAGGCGAGTGATTTATCCACTCGGCCACGGCACGGCCTGAAACCAAGGCCTGCAGAGTTGAAGGTTAGGATCCTATGAGACCAAAACTTGCACGATAGTGAATATTTGAAAGATAAAACGTAAATTGTAATTATCAAAAATCTGATGTGTCCAATTCTCATGACGTTCTTTAGCTGTTCCACAAACCAACTTTCCTTACATAAGATTATTCTTTTAACTACGTCATGCTGAACAAGATAAAAATTGTTAGAACTGGTCATTGCTTGTTTCGTTGCAAGTAGCATGGAAATAAGAAAATATACTAGGCTAAAGCGATAGTCAAATCTTTTAAACGCCGTCGTTGAGTGTAACAATAGAGGTTCGGTTGTCTTTGCTTGCTAGGAGTAAACAAAGGAGAGCAAAAGAAAACTGTCTCCTGTTTGAGTAAAGTTTAAGCAACTTAATACCGAAACTCGGAATATCTCGAAAAGAGTTAACGCTACAAAAAATGAATGTAACATAAATTGTGTGTTTTAATATTTTTATGCAGTAAGTTTTTGTCTGTCTTTTACGGTTTAACATTATACAAACGTTATACAAAACTCATCAAGAATGAAGATGTCTTCAGAAGCTGTTCCCAGAAAATTCAAGATAGGTAGACATTTTGTTTGTTATGAAAATTAATAACATATGACATTTCGTTGTACCTTTTTGGAGCCATTTATGAGAAAATCAAAATTTTCAAAATTGTCTCTATGTAATAGATAGGGTGGTGTTTTTTCTTAAACATCTTTCTATCTCATCCTTAGATTATACTTAAATTAAACATGAAGTTTAGTATTTAACCGACTTTTCGTTTTTGAGTTATTCTGCCCACAGCCACACACACGAACATGTTTCTAAAAGGGCTTTTCAAAACATGTATTTTCGGTGAAATCTCGACATAGAATTTTTGGGTTGAATACAATAGGTAGTTTCTTTATCCACTATGTACATTTTACATACGGGCTAGAGGAAGAAAAAAATGTAGCTTAAAATTTAACAATTCTGTTTTAATATAAATATCTACATGGCACGACAGCTCACAAGGAGCCTTGGCCTTCCGTACCGCCCGGCCGCAGCGTCCCCCATCTCGGTCCATAACAGACGTATTGGAGTGTGAGACGAGGTTGGCGCTTCGAACTCCCCCGGCCGATTAATGCGGTCCTCCCAACCTGGAGCCGCAACTTCTCCGTCAAGTAGCTCCTCAATTGGCCCCTTACTCACGAGGCTGAGTGCACCCCGGGCCAGGTCTCCCAGTGGGGAAAAATCCGGTACCGGGAATCAAACCCAGATCTCCCATTTGGTAAGCAGCTGCGCTACCACCGCGCTAAGGAGACGATAGTAATTCTGTTGTTCATTTAATTTTGTTCTAGAAAATTATGGGATGGCGAAGACGAGTGATGGCGGGCTGTGAGCTGCCCGAAGGTGTGTTAGACGTGTGCCTATCCTTGCTAGGGCTCATCCACATATCAGCGGAATATGGGATATTCAGAGTGGCAGGTGAGAATGTGGTTGTGAAGAGATGGGAGATAAAATTATTGTTCCTCAACGGTTAAGCGAGAATGAGGAATACTTTAGATGCTTTTAATGCAAAGAAATCCGATGTGTTATCCCACATTCGTTAGGCACCGGGTTCAAATTCTGAGATCCTACTCCTACGCCAGACGATTTGGCATAACTATATACTAACGAAAGTCATTTACAAAGTTACAGTACCCTACTCTATTACTTTCTCTATACACATTATGTTTATTGCACCCAAAAAATCGATTACGAGATTTCACCGGAAATATGTTTTGAGACCCCCTTAATCTACAAAAAGCATTTTTAAAAAAATGTCCGCGTGTGTGTCCTTGTGCATTAAAGTTTGGTGTTTTCCAAGAATGCGACACGAAGATTTTCAAGAAAATCCCCCACCCTCAACTACCCTTTACATGGAAGAATTTCGAAAATTTTGATTTTTTCAAAATTTCCTCTAACGGTTTTGATTAAGATATCGTATATTAAAGATACTTTCCTGACAAGTAAAATGTGTGTCTTGAATTATCTGGGAATACCCTCTGAACAGTACTCTGGATGGATTTTACGGAATTTTGTATAACTGATAAACCGTAAGAGAATGACAAAAACTTACGCACACAAAATGTAGATCTCGTTAAATTACACAAATTGTGTTATATACCTTTTTTCGTGTAGTTGATCGTTTTTTAGATATTCATTTTTATTGGTTTCAGCTTTAAAAAAAAACGTATACTCTTCTCATACAGCTCCTGTCCAACAAATTAAGGAACTTCAGTCACATAGCAACCAGCTTTTGACTACCACTTTAACCTATGGTACTCCCTTATTTCGCTTCTACTTACAAAGAAGTAAGTAATAAGACTATTTCTATTTTTTACTTTCTCCATACGCACTATGTACATAGTGTATAGAGAAACTATTGCACTCCACCAAAAATTCGATACCGAGATTTCACCGGAAATATATGTTTTAGGGTCCCCAATATCCAAAAAAAGCATTTTCACAAAAAGGTCCGTGTGTGTGTGTGTGTGTGTGTGTAAAATACCAAACTTGGTATTTAAGTATAGTATCTTCCAGGGATGCGACACGAAGATTTTGAGAAAAATCCCCCCATCCCAAACTTCACTTTACATGGAACTTTTTTCGAAAATGTTGATTTTCTCAAAAATGGCTCTAACGATTTTGATTAAAATTTCGGATATTAAACATATTTACCTGACAAATGAAATGTATATCTTGATTTTTCTGGGAATAGCCTCTGAAGAGTTGTTTATTCTGGATGAATTTTACTAAATTTTGAATGACTGCTAAACCGTAAGAGATGGACAAAAACTTACTGCACAAAAAACGTAGAGCACCTTAAAACAAACAATTTATGATATATACTTTTTTTCGTGGAGTTCGTCGTTTTTGTGACGTTCCTTATTTTTGGTTTCCGCTATGAAAAACGTATACTTTTCTCATACAGGAACTTGTCAACTCCTATCCATATAAACAAAGGAACTTCATTGACATAGCAACCAGCTTTTGACTATCACTTTAACCTACGGTTGTCCCTTATTTCGCTTCTACTTACAAGGAAGCGAGTAATAAGACTATTTCTGCTAATTTTTTCTGATTAGCATAAAGTAAAAAGAAGTATAAGCTTTTTAAGAATTATTTGTTGCAGAGATATGGAGAAAGTCATGTGAATGGTACACATCAGATTTTTTATAGATTAGCAGGAAGTAAACAGAAGCATAAGCATTTTAACAATCATTTATTGCAGAGATGTAGAGAAGCCATGTGAATGGAGTACACCAGATTTTTTTCAACGCAATTGTAATTATTATCAAGGTGTTTGTCACGTGGTAACGGTTTTTCACTGCTAAAGATCTGAACCAAGATGTCACTACCACTTTGAGGTTTTCATGGCTGGGAAATCTTTTCCATCCAAAAAGACATGTTTCGGTGTCCAAAGTGAAACACCAGTTTTTCTGATCTCTTTTATCCACATTTGCTTTCAACTCGTCCATACCGATTGATGAACTTCTATTCCGGTCTTTTTCGTACACACTAGTTTATCATTGCTTACTCATAAAGTATGCGCCATTTCCTCACTGAAGACACACTCATTGCATTATCACTATACACTTATGTTATTTGCCTATAACATTCCATTGGCCGAACATTTTGTGCATTCAATAAAACGAATAAATTCTTTGGCGGGAGAAAAATATAACATCGGCATTAAAAAACTGGTAAACGTCTTGACTGAATGGAAATTACGTTGACACATAGAGTAAGATACTGTAAATTTTTATGGACGCTTCTGTGGTTCTCAGCGTCCCATGCTATACTGGGCGTGAAAGACCGCTTAATTTTGCTCAGAGGCCTCTCTATCAAGCTTGAGGTTCTTTTACGTGCCGTAAATCTACGACACGGGACCAACGGCTTTACTTCTCTTCCAAAGGAAGCTATTCTAAGGATTTTTCGCCTGAAAAAATATAGTAGCTACAAAAGTATTGCATTTTATCCAAAAATTTAATGTCGAGATGAAACAGCATAGCTCAAAAACGAAAATACCGTTAAATACCAAAATTAGTGATTATGTTTGGAATGTTATTTTATTTACATCATGCTAATTGAGATAAGCGATGGTAAAAGTGATCTTATTACTCAGCTCCTTACAAATAGAAGGTAAATAATTGAATATACCAGGATAAAGCGATAGTCAAATCCTTTAAAAGCAGTCACTATGCGATTGACATTGGAATTCAATCCTCTTTCCATGACCAAGAGTAAAACAAAATTTAGGTGTAATGTAACTCCTTCCCTACCTAGACATAATATCCACCCGCGCCGATTTTTTATCTAAAACTGGTTTGTTTTTAATACAGGGTAATCTAAAACGAATAACTACAGTGAAAACTCTATGCCAAATTTTAGGTGGAATGCAATACCTTCTCTACTGATGTACAATGTACTAAAAATGATAGTGGGCAATGAGAGCTATTTGAATTGACACATCAGATTTTTTATGTGCTGAAAAATACGCACGGCATTATTATACGAAATCAGAATACCTCTAAAGCTATACCATTTTCATTGTTTGTTAAACATTGCCACTTATTTCGAGAGGAAAAAATATTCCAGTTCATTAATTGGGACAAACATTGTTAAACCTGTTTCGAATATCAAAAGCCAATCTGTAGAGTGCCCGGTGCTGTCAAACGCACAGAGCGCTAACATACAAAATACAAGCAAATAATCAAACATTTAAACTTGTAATGATTGCACCAATGCAAATACGATTTTGCAAACATCACTACCTAACCTACAGAATATCTACGGAGTCTATCCCCCACGAAATGTCACATCTGGTCATATTTATTAAAGATAATGCTACAGAAGGCCATGGAAACGATGCGCAACTGTTTGAAGTCCAATGCATCATAGAGTTTTGCCTTCTCTATATAGTACATGACACGCACGTATAGACAGAGAGAGAGAGAGGGCGAGAGAGAGGGAGGGTATTGCACTGCACCCAAAGTTCGATACCGAGATTTAATTGAAAATTAAGAGTTCCTGGATCCAAAACAGTACTTTACTTTCTCTACAATGTATATTCTACATAGGTAGACAAGGTACTGCACTGAGCCCAAAAATTCGATGCCAAGACTTCACTGCAAATTCATGTTTTAGGGTGCCCTGTAAAAAAAATCTGATGTGTTCCATTCTCATGACTTTCTCTACATCTCTGCAACAAATTACTGTTAAAAAGCTTATACTTCTATTTACTTCATTCTAATCGAGAAAAAAAAATAGCAGAAATAGTCTTGTTACTTGCTTCCCTGAAAGTAGAAGCGAAATACGGGAGTAACATAGGTTAAAGTGATAGTCAAAAGCTGTCTGCTATATGACTGTAGATCTTTTGCTTGTATGGACAGGAGTTGACAAATTCCTGTATGAGAAAAGTATAAGTTAAAATAAGAACTGAAGCTTTTCTGGCGACGTATTCATTCAAAATCTTCTCGGGCTTCTAACCAGGTAAAAGCTTGGCATGACACCAACGTTTCTAAGAAGGGTGAACTGAAGACGAGGAAGATGCACTTTTTCGAAACGTTGGTGTCAAGCCAAGTTTTTACCTGATTAGAAGCCCGAAAAGATTTTGAATTAAAGTATAAGTTTTTCAAAGGTGAAACTAAAATCAAGGAATATCTGAAAAACGATCAACTCCACGAAGAAAATGTATTTGTGTATTTTAACGTGCTCTACATTTTTGTGTAGTAAAATTTTGTATATCACCTATGGTTTGCCAGTTATACAAACGTCATTCAAAATTTAGAGGTCTTCAGAAGCTATTTTAAGAAAATTCAAAATATATATTTAGTTTGTTCATAAAATATCTTAAACATAAGGTAATTTAATCAAAATTGTTACAGCTATTTTTGATAAAATCATCATTGTTAAAAAGCCTATGATTCTATTTACTTCATGCTAATCGAGAAAAAATTAATAGAAATAGTCTTATGATTTGCTTCCTTGTAAGTAGAAGCGAAATAAAGGAGCACCATATGTTAAAATGATAGTCAAAAGTTGCTATGTGATTGAAGTTCCTTTGTGTGTATGGATAGTTGACAAATTCCTGTATGAGAAAACTAAAGTTCTTATAAAGCTGAAATCAAAAACAAGAAATATCTAAAAAAAAAAACGATCAGCTCCACGAAACAAATGTATATAATATAAATTGGTGTTTTAACATTTCTTGTGTGGTAACTTTTTCTTCATCACTTATGGTTTAGCAGTTATACGAAATTCTGTAAAATTCATCCAGAATAAAGAAGTATTCAGAGAGTATTCCCAGAAAACTCAAGATATACATTTTATTTGTCGTGTAAATATCTTTAATATATGATATTTTAATAAAAAATTGTTATAGCCATTTTTCAGAAAATAAAAAATTTCAAAAAGAGTTCCATGTATAGAGTAGTTTGGGATGGAGTGATATTTCTCAAAATCTTTGTGTCGCATCCCTGAAATATACTAAACTTAAGTACCAAGTTTGATATTTTACCGAAGTTTCGTTTTTGAGTTATCGTGTTCACAGGTACACAGACACAAGGACCTTTTTTTGGATTTTTTTGTTTTTGTTACAGAGGACCCTAAAATATATATTTTCGGTGAAATCTCGGTATCAAAATTTTGGTTGGAGTGCAATACCTTCTCTATACACCATGTACATAGTACGTGTAGAGAAAGTAATAATGAAAAGCAAAACGTGCTAATTTGATGTTGTAAATTTTTCTAATTTACAAATGCATTATATTAATTTCCAGCTCTTTGAGGGGCACTAAATTGCGTCTGTGTTCATAATATGCGAGGATCACTTTAATATTATTATTTTTACCGCTATGAGCGCTGTTTGAATCAGAGGCTCCCTATTATTTATTCATGTGATTATCTCTCTCAGTGTTTTCCTTTGTAGAGATTACTCTACGATTATTCGAAGTGTACAGATAATATTAAATATATTCTTGCAACAAGAGATTAAGAAGGTCTACAAAGCAAAAGGACTGGCATTGGGTTGTTTGTTGTAACTACTAAAATCCCTATTTAATCCGGTCAGATCCGATTATCGAAACATTTCATAAAAACAAATGTTTCCTCTCGGCCAAATGTATAATGCTCTTCTGACCTACACTTGATGGCCTGTTTGTTTATTATTGTGACGTATTTCCTTTGTAACAACTGCGCTCGAATATTGTTTATTGGTTTTGTAATCCAGAGGGGCCATTCAAACTTATGATAGATCGGATAATAAACAGATTTTTGCTTTGAGATTCATTGAGGATACTCGGAAAAAGGCGCATCATTTATGAATGATGTTTCATTTCAGCATATGAAATACATACCAGAAGAAATGTGATGGATTGTAAAGAGCTTACCTGTGTATAATGCAACTAAAAACAAAAGTATTCTTGTCATTTTCGACTGTAGATAAGTCGATAAGTGACAACGTATATAATGAGGAGTCGAAATGCCCTATCCTGTCAAATGTTAAAAATTCAGCCATTATTTCAGCAACTGTATAACACAATGAGTTAATTTTTTCAAGGTATACTCAGCAATGTCTTTGCAGTTTATTGTTGCAAAATATAATACTTATTTTCATTACAAAGAAATTTATACTTTTTTTAATAAATCTCTTAAAATTTTGTTAAAAAAAGATTATTTTTAAACAAGAAATCTGATGTGTTCTATTCACATGACTTTCTCTACTTCAATGTAACAAAGTATTGTTAATAAGCTTATTCATCTATATACTTCATGCCAGTCGAGAAAAAATTATCAGAAATAGTCTTATTACTTACTTCCTTGTAAGTAGAAGCGAAATATGGGAGTATCATAGGTATAAGTGAAGTCAAAAGCTGGTTACTAGGTGACTGAAGTTCCTTTGTTTGGACACAGCATGACAAATTCGTGTATGAGAAAAGTACAAGTTTTTCAAAGCTGAAACCAAAAAGAAGGAATACCTCAAAAACGATCAACTCCTCGAAAAATATATATATATAACATAAATTGTGTGTTTTAATTTGCTTTACATTTTTTGTGTGGCAAGTTCCTTCCATTTCTTACGGTTTAGCAGTAATAAAAAATTCATCCAAAATAGTCTTCAGAGGCTATTCCCAGAAAATTCAAGATATACATATTATTTGTCAGTTAAATATCTTTAATATACGATATTTTAATCAAAATCGTTTGAGACATTTTTGAGAAAATCAAGTTCCATGTAAATGGAAGTTGGGGGTGAGGGGATTTTCTTGAAAATCTTCGAGTCGCATCCTTGGAAGATACCAAACTTAAATACCAGGTTTGGTATTTAACGGTCTTTTCGTTTTTGAGCTGTGCTATCCACAGACACACAGACACACACACGGACCTTTTTCCAATTTTTTTTTTTTTGGATTCAGGGGGACCCAAAACATGTACTTCCGGTAGTATTTCGGTATCGAATTTTTGGGTGCAATACAATACCTTCTTTATATCCTATGTACATAGTACTGTAAAGAAAGTAAACAAACATTTTCAGAAAAAAGTCCATGTGTGTGTGCGTGTGTGTGTTTGTGTGTGTCTGTACACAGCATAGCTCAAAAAGGAAAAGACCGTTCAATAACAAACTTGGTATTTATGTTTGGTATCCTACAAGGATGCGGCACGAAGATTTTCAAGAAAATCGCCACACCCCAAACTTCCCTTTACATGGAAGTTTTTTCGAAAATTTTTATCTTCTCAAAATGGTGCAAACGATTTTTATTAAAATCTCCTATATTTAAGATATTTATATGCCAAATAAAATTTATATCTTGAACTTCCTAAGAATAACCTCTGAAGATATTTTTATTATGGATGAATGTTGCGAAATTTTGTATAACTGGTAAACCTTAAGAGATAGACAAAAACTTATTATACACAAAATGTAGATCACAATAAAGTACACAACAAAGTAAAAATATTCATTTTATTTACAATATGGCTATATTAAACATATGGTGCTTAAACAAAATCATTGGAGCCATTTTTAAGAAAATCAAAATTTTCGAAAATGTTTCCATTTAAAGGTTAGTTTGGAGTGATGGGATTTTTCTAAGAATCTTGCGGATTTTAATAGGCAAAACAGACTTTTTAATCACTTGAGAATCTAAAAGTTGGCTTTATTTTAAAAAAAATAAAGACTCCCTAATTGAAGTGGAAAGCATGTTAGCTTTTTCCGTGTGTTTACTTTGTTCTTGTATATGATCAAGGACTCTAGTACAAGCCAGGGAACCGCCTATCAAGTTTTTGCTGTTACACAATAGGGGAAGCGATAGCGTTCTTACAACGCCAATATCCCGTGCAGTTCTCAAATATTTATAACGCACAAAGGACTGTTTACACACGCGAAATACGGCGCTATTGGGCCACTAGGATTCAAACTTACCTGTGAGAAACAGGTAAAATATCAAGATGACCGGTCAAAAGGGAATCGAATCCGGGCCTCTCAAGTGCCAGTCTCGGAGGCTAGTTCATGACTTACACTTATCTCTCCTAATTAGTCTATGATGAAAGCAAAGCTGTTTTACAATTAATTTCGAACAAGTTGGCAGCAGCTAGTTTAAAAATCTAATGTGTTCCATTCCCATGACTTTCTCTATATCTCTGTAAATTATTATTGTTAATAAGCTTATCTTCCATTTATTTCATTCTAGTCGAGAAATATTAGCAGAAATAGTCTTATTTCTTGCTTCCCTGTAAGTAGAAGCGAAATAAGGGACTACCATAGGTTAAAATGATAGTTATATACATTTTTTTCGTGGAGTTCGTCGTTTTTGTGACATTCCTTATTTTTGGTTTCTGCTATAAAAACTTATACATTTCTCATACAGGAATTTGTCAACTGCTGTCCATACAAACAAAGGAACTTCAGTGACATAGCAATCAGATTTTGATTATCACTTTAACCTATGGTACTCCCTTATTTCACTACTTACAAGGAAGCAAGTAATATGGCTATTTCTGCTAATGTTTTACTGATTAGCATGAAGTTAATAGAAGTATAAGCTTTTTCAGAATTATTTGTTGCAGGGATATAGAGAAAGTCATGTGAAGGTACACATCAGATTTTTTGGATACAATTCACTATGTACATAGTGAGTATAGAGAAAGTATAAATTAACTCCGCTCAGCGTGTAACAAAATATTATTAGTGAGATTAAAAATTTTATAACCGAAATCCATTATAAACTTTGAGGCTCGAAAGGCATGCTGGGAATTACCAAAATAAACCTGATGAAATACATTTTATATTCGTTTTCCAGAAGAGCGGTAGCGGGAATCGATAACTTATCCGCTGGAGTCCAGGTCCCTGCTAATTAATGCATAAAACGTGTCGCTGGAAATAAAGATGGATGCATAGGTAACTCTTCATACCACATCGGGATCCGCTCATCCCGTCCGCGCTCTTCCAATCAAGAATGGATGATGTCACAGTCCTATCGACTGAGCCGATAAATCGATATTTAAGATTGCAGATGAATATGCTCGTCTTATCGCTTGATACCGCTACACGTGTAATAAAGGATTTATGGGCGTTGTAAAAGGAAAATTGGGAAGACGTGCCTTTTCAATTCCCAATACATTACCGTCGGCAGTGACACTTAATTTAATACTCTTTGATTTTGTAACAATCTATAATACGACTCATAGATCTTGCTGACTGTAGGAAATTACAAAAAGCTGATGTGTTCCATCACTTGATTTCCTCTCATCGCTGTAACAAATTATTATTAAAAAACGTATTCTTATTTCAACTTTATGGAAATTAGCACAAACATTACCAGCAATTCTCTTAATTACTTCCTTCCTTATAAGTGTAACGGAAATAAGGGAATACACTTGGCTAAAACGATAGTCAAATCTTTTAAAAGTTGGTTGCCATGTGAATGAAATTCGTTTCTATGCAGTGCCAGAGGTTTACAGCCTTCCGTGTGAGAAAAGCATAAGTATTTTAAATCTAAAACAAATAATAAAGAATATTTCATAAATGGTCAATTCTACAAACAAACAAAAAAACAAAAAAACGTATATGGCCTGAATAAAATTCTGTTTTATCGTGATGTACATTTTTTGTGTAGTAAGTTTTTGTCTATCTCTTACGCTTAACCCGTTACTCAAAATTCAGCAAAATTCATTCAGAATAATGAGGTCTTTAGAGGTTATTCTCAGAAAATTTAAGATATACATTTTATTCATCAAGTAAATATCTTTAATATACGATATTTTAATCAAAATCGTTAGAGTCATTTTTGAGAAAATCAAAATGTTCGAAACTTTTAGTATCGCATTCCTTTTTTTTTTTTTGGTAGTGTTTAACGCCCGCTTTAACTACTTATGGCACCGCAGACGGTGACACTGATAATACACGAATGATGATGGAGCACCGGTGGAATGAGATGGAGGGGAAACCGGAGTACCCGGAGAAAACCCGCCCCAGTGCCGCTTTGTCCACCACAAATCTCACATGCGGTCGCTTGGGATCGAACCCAGCACGTCTAGGTGAGAGGCGAGTAGTGTAACCACTCGGCCACGGCGTATCACATTCCTGGAAGATACTAACCTTAAATACCAAGTATGGTATTTTACCGACTTGAGTTTTTAAGTTATCGTGTTCACAGACACAAGGACACACACACACACACACACAGGTGCGCGCGTGGGCATTTTTCTACATATGCTTTTTTTGGATACAGGGGACCCTAAGATTATATTTCCTGTGAAATCTCGTATCGAATTTTTGGGTGGAATGCGATACCTTCTCTATAAACTATGTGCATAGTACGAATAGAGAAAATGAAAATTGCTAATGAATGTTAAGCAATTATTTTTTTCCACCACACTAGCTGTATGTAGGACGGGAGTTGATTAGACAGAAGCAGACTGAAAAATTCAATCCCATAGCCAATCAATTGAAACCCGGATCTTCCGGTCTCTAGCCGGTTGCTACCATGTCGACACGACATCAAATTAACCTTCGAAGCCCGGGACTTAAACACCCACTGTAATTGAAGTTCGGTTCTCTCTGCATGACCAAGAGTAAAACAAACGAAACGGGACGACCCCTAATTTGAGAAAAGTATAAATAGTTTAAAACTAAAGCCAATAACAACGAATAACTCGGAAATGGTTAGCTCTACAACAAAATTTAAAAATCTGATGTGCTCCATTCACATGTCTTTCTCTCCATCTCTGCAATAAATTATTGTTAAAAAGCTTCTGCTTCTATTTACATGATGCTAATCGAAAAAAAAAATAGCAGAAATAGTCTTATTAATTGCTTCCTTGTAAATATAAGTGAAATAAAGGAATACCATAGGTTAAAGTGATAGTCAAAAGTTAGTTGCTCTGTGACTGAAGTTCTTTTGTTTGTATGGACAGTAGTTGACAAATTCTTGTATGAGAAAAGCGTAAGTTTTCAAAGCTGAAACCAAAACAAGGAATATCTCCAAAAATACCAACTCCCCGAAAAAATACATATGACATAAATTGTGTGTTTTATCGTTATCTACATTTTTTGTATGCTAAGTTTTTGTCTATCTCTTACGGTTTGCCAGTAATGCAAAATTCAGTAAAAAAAAACACCCAGAATGAAGAGGTCTTTAGAGCCTATTCCCAGAAAATTCAAGATATATATTTTATTTGGCATGTATATATCTCAAATATAAGAGAATTTAATCAAAATCTTTAGAACGGTTTTAAAAAAATCAAAATTTTCGAAAAAAGTTCCATTTTCTTGCATCTCTTCGTGTCGCATCCTTGGAAGATACCAAACTTCTGAAATACCAAGTTTGGTATTTAACGGTATTTTCGTTTTTGAGCTATGTCTTCCACAGACACACACAGACAGATATACTTGCGCACACACACACACGGACCTTTTTCCAAAAATGTTTTTTTTTTGGAATCGGGGGCACCCAAAACATGTATTTCCGGTGAAATCTCGGAATTGAATTTTTGGGTGGAATGCAATACCTTCTCTATACACTATGTACATAGTACGTGTAGAGAAAGTAAAAAGATCATAAATAGTGTGTTTTTACCAGATCTACAAGCCTCTTCACCAGCTAGAGATTCTCTTATTTTTTAATACAGTTCCGGAGTCTGGTCGGGACTCCGGCGCTGTATACCCTACTTTTATTTACCTATTTTTTTTTTTACTTTGTTTGCTGTATGATTACTGAATTGCTGTTTTCTTCTTTTAGATACACACATATACACAAACATATAACACCCAAGGTTGGACTCGAACCCACGATACCCTGCACTACGAAGCTCCAAAGCGAGAAGGAAGCCATGCTAAGGATTTTTACCGCGAAAATAATCCATCGCTTCCGCCGGGGTTGAACCCGCAACCTTGGGTATATGAAGGTAGCATTACACCACGGAGGGCGACATTTGCCGGTAGATAAAGAAGTAACCAGGCGCCAGGCTGGTGCTCCGGGTTCGAGAAGCCGGGTTTCATAACGTCGCACCCCAAGCCCATATTACAAATGGCAATCAACCTGATGCCAATGTTGATGATGGTAATCCCAAAGTTCCCCAGGCAGCAAATTGAGGAAAGGAGAGCCAGAAAATTGATTTCAATTAGAGGAAGCGCCGACATCTTAAGGAGCGGAGCGGAAAGATTTAAAGATAACGGTTTCTGTGGCAGATGTTGCACACGTAACCCCCCCCCCCCGGCCCGACCCTCGCAATAACCCCGCAAGTTCGTGCTCCTGTCCTTTCTTTTCCATACCTTTCTTGTATATTTTACGACACGAGACAGGCTCGACTTCCTTGCGCATGCGTAAACCCCTTATTTTTTTTTCAAAGGCTTATTAACCTTCCAACAGTTAAAAAAATAAAAAAAATAAAAAAAAATTCAATGAACTTTTTACTTACTCTACCATATGCCTCATGACTTTCTCTACATCTCTGCAACAAATTATTGTTAAAATGCTTATGCTTCTATTTACATCCTGCTACTTGAGAACAAATTAGCGGAAATAGTCTTATTATTTGTTTCCTTGTAAGTAGAAGTGAAATAAGGGAGTACCATAGGTTAAAGTGATAGTCAAAAAAGCTGGTTGCTATGTGACTGAAGTTCGTATGTTTATATGGACAGCAGTTGACAAATTCTTATATGAGAAGAGTAAGTTTTTCTTAGCTGAAACCAAAATCAATGAATATCTCAAAAACGATCAACTCCACGAAAAAATGTATTTGGCATAAATTTTGTATTTTAACGTGCTCTACATTTCTTGTGTAGTAAGTTTTTGTCTAAGTCTTGTGGTTTAGCAATTATGCAAAATTCCGTAAAATTCGTCCCGAATAAAGTAGTCTTCAGAAACTCTTCCCAGAAAATTCAAGATATACATTTTTTTTTCAGGTAAATATCTTTAATATATGATATTTTAATCAAAATAGTTAGAGCCATTTTTGCGAAAATCAGCATTTTCGAAAAAAAGTTCCATGTAAAGGATAGTTTGGGGTGGAGGGATTTTTCTCAAAATCTTCTCAATACCAATTTTGGTACTTTCCGACTTTTCGTTTTTGAGTTATCGTGTTCACAGACACACACACACGCACACACACGGATCTTTTTGTAAAAATGCTTTTTTTAGATTCAGGGGGACCAAAAATATGTATTTCCGGTGAAATCTCGGTATCGAATGTTTGGGTGGAATTCAACACCTTCTCTATACACTATGTACTTAGTACGTATAGAGAAAGTAAAAGTTTGTTACAAAATCTTATTCTTCTCCCTACTTCGTTTTAATCGAGATAAACATTAGCAGAAATACCTAGGTTTTTTATATAGTGTTTAACTCCCACTTTATTACAAATGGTACCTCAGGCGATGACACTCATGTTACGTGGAATGAAGATGGCGGGGAAAACCGGAGGATCCGGAGAAAACTCGCCCCTATATCAATTTGTCCACCACAAATCAAACATGCAGTCGCTTGGGGTCGAACTCCGGCCGCTTCGGTGAGAAGCGAGTGGTTACTCGGTCACGGCGCGACCAGAGATGGTTGCATTGGCACTTTCTAAGCATTAGGGAATTAAGGAATACACTAGGTCTAAAATCCTTCACAGTCTCTATGTGATGTAATTGAAATTCTCTTCTGTTTGCATGACCAGGATAAAATGTATATAACAATTATGGTCAATTGGTATTGGATTAATTGTTTTTTCACACAAGCCGTGTTAAGGACAGGAGTTGGATAGGTAGAGTCAGACTGAAAAATTCAATGAGATCTACAAGCCACGCTGTGGCCGAGTGGTTAGACCAGTCACCTTTCACTCTGGTGGCCCGAGTTTGATCCTAGGAGACCGCATGTGGGATTTTTGTTGGGCAAAACGACGCAGGGGCGGGTTCTCTCTGGCTTCTCCATTTTCGCCACCAGAGCATTCCACGGTAGCTCCATCTTCATTCCATGTATCTTCAGTGTAATCACCTGGGGGCCATTGTTGTAAAAGCAGACGTTAAGCACAATAAAAAGGCATCTTCATTATTGCAATGCACCCAAAAATTCGATACCGAGATTTCACCGGAAATATATATTTTGAGATCCCTGAATCCAAAATAAGCATTTTAGAAAAATGTCCGTGTGTGTATGTATGTGTGTCTGTGGGCAGCATAGTTCAAAAACGAAAAGTCCATTAAAAACCAAACTTGGTATTTAGGTTTGTTATATTCCAGGAATGCGACCCAAAGATTTTCAAGAAAATCGCCCACCCCAACTACCTTTACATGGATTTTTTTGGAAAATTTTTATTTTCTCAAGAATGATTCAAACGATTTTGATTAAAATATCATATATTAAAGATATTTACCTGACAAATAAAATGTATATCTTGAATTTTCTGGGAATAGTCCCTGAAGACTTTATTCTGGATGAATTTTAAGGAATTTTGCACTACTCCTAAACCGTAAGAGATGGACAAAAACTAACCACACAAAATATGTTGAGCACGCTAAAACACACAATTTATGTTATGTACATTTTTTTCGTGAAGTTGATCGTTTTTGAGATATTCCTTGTTATTGGTTTCAGTTTTGAAAACATTCTTTTCTCATACAGGAATTTGTCAACTCTTGTCCATACTAACAAAGGAACTTCAGTCACATAGTAACCAGCTTTTGACTATCACTTTAACCTATGCTACTCCCATATTTCTCTTCTAGTTAAAAGAAGGTAAGTAACAAGATTATTTCTGCTAATTTTTTCTCGTTTAGCATGAGGTAAATAGAAGCATAAGCGTTTTTGTTTCATTAGATATTTGCATAGTAAATTTTGTCTAACTCTAATCTAATTTGAGTTTAATCAAAATCTTTAGTGTCAGATTTGAGAAAATAATATTTTAAAATATTTGCTTGTAAAGGATGCGTTTATTTTCTTGAAAGTCTCCGAGTTGTATTCTTGGTAGTTACTAACTTAAAAATTAAGTATCGTGTTTATTTTTTTTTTGAGTTATCATGTTCATAGACGATGTGTACCATTCACATGACTTTCTCTATATTACTGCAACAAATGATTGATAAAAAGCTTATACTTCTGTTTACTTCATGCTAATCAGAAAAAATTAAAAGAAATATTCTTATTACTTGCTCATCGTAAGTAGAAGCGAAAAAAGAGGGTACCACAAGTTGAAGTGATAGTCAAACACTGGTTGCTATGTCAAAGTTCCTTTGTTTGTATGGACAGCAGTTGGCAAATTCCTGTATGAGAAAAGTATAAGTTTTTCATAGAAGAAACCAAAAACAAGGAGTGTCTCAAAAAAGATAAACTCCACGAAAAAAATGTATATAACATAAATTGTGTGTAATAAGTTTTTGTCCATCTCTTACGGTTTAGCAGTTATTTACAAGTCCGTAAAATTTATCCAGAATAAAGTAGTCTTCAGAGGCTATTCACAGAAAAATTCAAGATATACATTTTATTTGTCAGGTAAATGTCTTTAATATATGATATTTTAATCAAAATCGTTAGAGCCATTTTTGAGGAAATCGAATTTTTTTAAAAATGTTCCATGTAAAGGGTAGTTTGGGGTGGGGGGTATTTTTCTCAAAATCTTCGTGTCGCATCCCTGGAAGATACTAAACTTAAATACCAAGTTTGGTATATTACCTACTTTTCGTTTTTGAGTTATCGTGTTCAAAGACACACGGACACACACACACACACACACACACAAACACGGACCTTTTTGTGAAAATGCTTTTTTTAGATAAAGGGGACCCTAAAACATATATTTCCGGTTAAATCTCGGTATCGAATTTTTTGGTGGAGTGCAATACCTTCTCTATACACTATGTACATAGTGGGTATAGAGAAAGTAAAAATTGAGCGTATTCAATGTTTTTTGTTCTGATACAGAGAAGCCGTATATTTCTTGTGACATATCTGTATTACATTTTTGGTGGAACGTGATACCATATCAATGTAATATATTTTAAGTAGAGAAAGTAAAACTATAAAGGCGCCGTTTCATCTTACAAGGAGGGATGAGGGGGTGATCAGTTAGACCTCCGCCTCAATAACAAAGTTTGCGTGTTTCTGTCTAAATTCAGTTTAAATAAAGTGCTAAATAGCCTGGAAAGTTTTGAAAAAAAAAGTATTTTAATTATTTATGTATAGTTGGCTTACCCTCCCCATAAGCAGAACTGACACCCCGTTAGGACTTACAAGCGAATACCTAGGGTTCAGAAGCCTGTCAGGGAGCCAACGACACGAAACAACAGAATAGAGAACCTGGAACAAGTGGTCGGTCCGTCGCCATGCATTAGTGTAAGGAAGTGAATGATATAAATGGAAGAGAAACGGATGATAAAGCAATTGGTGAAAACCCACCCAGACGTCGCTTCGTCCACAACAAATCCCACATGCGGGCGCTTGGGGTCGAACTCGTTAATTATAAGCCGATCCCAGTGGCCACGCTCGCTAAAGTGTCTCGCTATGGCACTTCGTGGTGCACAGGATCGTGGGTTCGAGTCCCGCCTTGGGCATGGATGGTTCTGTGTTTGTAAATGTGTCTATGTTTGTGTATGTATACGTAAACGGAAAGCGTTAAAAAACTGGAAAAAATCTGATGTGTTCCTTTCACATGACTTTCTCTATATCTCTGCAATAAATGATTTAAGTACAAGCCTCTTTAACTCAGTGGCAGAGCATTGGTCTTTGAAACCAGGGGTCGCAAGTTCAATCCTCACAGGAGGCTAAGGATTTTTAAAATTAATCAACAGTGCACTTTATGCCTATCCCGGTGGCCGCGCTCTCGCTGAAGTTGTGGGTTCGAGTCCCGCCTTGGGCATGGGTGTTTCTATGTTTGTGTATGTTTATGTAAAAGGAAAACATTAAGAATAATAAGGTCTACTAAGGAAATTTAGGAAACTGGAAAAAATGGAGAAAAAAGGAATACAGCGCCGGAGACTTGACAAGCCTCCGGAACTATATTTTATTAAAAAAAAAAAAAAAAAAAACTCGGGCCACCCATGTGAAAGCTCGCCTTTTATTTCTGTATAAAATAATTACTAGTTTAATACGGGCATATCTTTGTTATCAACCATTCGTGTCGTAATATTTGAAGTCACAGGCTATTTACATTATATTTATTAGCTTTCTCGTTCCCGTTCTTGCTACAATTTCCCATTTAATTTATATAGTAATATCTTAGGCTTCCATTTCTCCCCTGTCCCTTTTTCTCACAAAAAGTTACAATTGCAGCGAGTATTCTATTCTGAGTTGAGGTTAAGGTCGCCATTTCGTGTTTTACCTGTAGCCTTACACATATATCAGCACTTTCCTGGGCCAAAACATTAATAATATCTTTATGCCCCCTCGGGGAGCGACTTACCCCCAAAGTTTTCACATTAAATCTTTCCCCAAACACCTTTTCTGTTGCGTGGCTAATGCTTCATTCTGAGTGAGGAATGGGAACCCGGGACTCCGATAGAGACTGTGCTATTAGCCTCCAGCGCGTGCTTAAAGAGGTCAACTTTAGTGATTATGATATCACATCTCTGTCAAGATTAAAATAAAAACTTCAGTTGCCAGGTTGCATATCCCTAGATTACAGTTACTTGCAACATAACTTAAATAACATATTTTCAAAACAAAAATTCTGATGTGTTCCATTCACATGACTTTCTCTATATCACTGCAACAAACTATTCTATTTACTTCATCTACGCGAGAAAAAATTAGCAGAAATAGTCTTATTACTTGCTTCCTTGTAAGTAGAAGAGAAATAAGGGAGTACCATACGTTAAAGTGAAGTCAAAAGCTGGTTACTAGGTGACTAAAGTTCCTTTGTTTGTATGGATACGAATTGACAAATTCCTGTATGAGAAAAGTACAATTTTTTCAAAGCTGAAACCAAAAACAAGGAATATCTCAAAAACCATCGACTCCTCGAAAAAAATCATGCAACATAAACTGTGTGTTTTAATGTGCTCTACACTTTTTCTGTGGTAAGTTTTTGTCCATTTCTTACGGTTTAGCAGTTATGCAAAATTCCTCCAGAATAAAGTAGCCTTCAGAGGCTATTCCCAGAAAATTCAAGATATACATATTATTTGTCACGTAAATATCTTTAATATACGATATTTTAATCAAAATCCTTAGAGCAATTTTTGAGGAAATCAAAATTTTAGAAAAATGTTCCATGTAAAGGGTAGTTGGGGATGTGAGAATCTTCTTGAAAATCTTCGTGTCGCATCCTTGGAAGATACCAAACTTAAATACCAAGTTTGGTATTTAACGGTCTTTTCGTTTTTGAGTTATGCTGTCCACAGACACACAAACGCACACACACGGACCTTTTTCCAAAAATGCTTTTTTTGGATTCAGGGGGACTTAAAACGTGTGTTTCTGGTGAAATGTCGGTATCAACATTTTGGGTGTAGAGAAAGTAAAAATTGGACTATATTTTGACCGTCGGACATCAGCTTAAGACTATTTCTGCGAACCTTCATCTTGATTAACAAGAAGAGAGTAAAAGAATAGGTAATCTTTTTTTAAAAAGTAGTTTGTTTGCAGAGCATGTAGAGAAAGCAGCGTGAATGGTACACATTAGATTTATCCCCCCCCCAAAAAAAAGAAAAAAAAAGCACATGACATAAGTTGTGTGTTTTAGCAAGATCAACATGTTTGTGTAGGTTTTTGTCTGTCTTACAGTTTGCCAGTTACGCAATATTCATCAAAGTTCATCCAGAATAAAGAGGTCTTTAGAGGCTATTCCCAAAAAATTCAAGACAGACATTTTATTTATCATGTAAATATTTTTAATATACGGTATTTTATTCAAAATTGTTAGACTCATTTTTGAGTAAATCAGAATTCTCGAAATATTTTTCATGTAAAGGGTAGTTTGGTATAGAGGGATTTCTTTTTAAAATCTTCGTGTCGCATCCTTGGAAGGTACCAACTTTTTGAGCTGTGCTATCCACAGACACACACGGACCTTTTTCTAAAACTGCTTCTTTTGGATTCAGGGAGTCCCAAAACACGTATTTCCAGTGAAATCTGGTATCTTATTTTTGAGTGCAATACAATACCTTCTCTAGAGACTATGTTTAGAAAAAATAGAAAGTTGATTTCAACTAGAGAAGATATTGCATTCCACCCAAAAATACGATACCGGGTTTCGCCGGAAATACATGTTTTGAGTCTCCCTGAATCCAAAAAAAAAAAAAAACATTTTTGGAAAACGGTCTAGGTGTGTGCGTGTCTGTGGACAGCATAGCTCAAAAATGGAAAGACCATTAAATACCTAACTTAGTTTTAAGTTTGGTATCTTCTAAGGATGCGACACGAAGAATTGCAAGAAAATCCCCCACCCCAAACAACCCTTTAAATTGAAAAAAAAAATAAAAGAAAATGATTTTCCGAAAGATGGCTTTAACGATTTTGACTAAAATTTCTTCTATTTAAGATATTTACATGACAAATAAAATGTGATCTTGAACTGTCTGGGATTACTCCCTAAAGATCTCTTTATTCTGGATGATTTTTATTGAATTTTGCATAACTGGTACGCCGTAAGAGATAGACAAAAATGTACTTCACAAAAAATGTAGATCGGGATAAAACACACCATATATGTCATATACATTTTCCTCCTGGAGTTGATCGTTTTTTTAGATATTCCTTGTTATTGGTTTCAGCTTTGAAAAAGCTATACTTTTCTCATACAGGAATTTGTCAACCCATGTCCATATAAACAAAGGAACTTCAATCACATAGCAACCAACTTTTGAGTATCACTTTAACCTATGGTATTCCCTTATTTCGCTTCTACTTACAAGGAAGCAAGTAATAAGACTATTTCTGCTAATTTGTCTCATTTTTATCAGTGTTTTCGGTAATATATATCTGCCCTTAATCGGTAAAAAACTCCATTTCATTTTTCGGTCGTTAGGCATTTATTTGACTCTTGTTAGGGTTGATGCACCAAGGAAATGAGTCTACGGCTGCAAACTACTGAAGGCCACCGGTGTACCTTGTCCCAGGTTTTTATAAACCCTGGAAATCGTTATGAAATCAGTGAATTTCGTGTTACGCATAAACCTACCCTAGTAACTGAGTTCCTTTCCGTTTCGGTTCTTGTTGTGAAGTGCAAAGAAGTTTTTCACCTTTCTTATATTCTTTTTTCTTGGAAAGGTTGGAGTGTATACAAATTTTCTTATCTCTGCATCTTTCATTTCCTTTTTGCATATCTGTAACATCGTTAGGGCCGATGCTCTAACGTCCATCATTCCTTTGATAACAGAGAAACTTCCAAGTAAATAGAAAAACAGAAATTCTCAGTTGAAACGTTGAGTTTTCCTCTTGCTTTGTGTTGATGCGTTTCTTCACGGGCGTGTTCGCATATTGCGAAGGTTTAGGATCAAAAGAAGCTGTTTGTCTTGCTAATGTACATATAGTGAGTGTAAATCAACCCATAAAAATACACAAAGTATATTGTGAACAATTGTAATAATAAATAAGTACTTAGGATGTCTTAAATTTGGTGCCAATTTCAAATATAATCTTTGTGTGTTTACTGATAGTGCGGATGACGCTGTTGTAATATTTAATTGTTTTTACTTTCTCACAGTACTATGTATATAGTGTATAGAGAAGGTATTGTAATGGACCCAAAAATTCGATACAGATGTTTCACCGGAAATACATTATTGGGTCCCATGAATCCAAAAAAATAATTTCTTTGAAAAAGGTCCATGTATGTGTGTCTGTGGACAGCATAGCTCAAAAACGAAAAGAGCGTTAAATACTAAATTTGGTGTTTAAGTTTGGTGTCTCACAAGGATGCGACACGAAGATTTTCACGAAAATCCCCCCTAACCCATCTACCCTTTACATGGAACTTTTTTACAAAATGTTGAATTTTATACAAAATGGCTTCAAAAGTTGTGATAAAAATATCGTATATTAAAATACTTACCTGACAAATAATATGTATATCTTGAATTTTCTGGGAATAGCCTCTGAAGACGACGTTATTCAGGATGAATTTTAAGAAGTTTCGCTAAGCCGTAAAAGATGGACAAAAACTTAACAAACAAAAAATTTAGAGCACATTGAAACACACTCTTTATGTTAAATACTTTTTTTCGTGAAGTTGATCGTTTTTGAGATATTCCTTGTTTTTGGTTTCAGCTTTAAAAAACTCACGCTTTTCTCATATAGGACTTAGTGAACTCGTGTCCAACTTCAGTAACATAGCTTTAGACTATCACTTTAACCTATGGTTCTCCCTGATTTCTCTTCTACCTACAAGGCAGCTAGTAGGTAATTGGACTATTTCTGCTAATTTTTTTCTCGATTAGCATGAAGTAAATAGAAGCGATAAATTTTTGACAATAATTTGTTACAGATATGTAAAGAAAGTCATGTGAATGGAACATATCACATTTTTTTAATCTGTCAGAGTATCTATAAGGCTAAGCGTTTACGAAGACTCCCACAGAATATATGCTTCCTCTACTCTGAGGACGATTAGTCGCGGAGTGGATTGAAAAAGAGTTGCTATTCTTACTGAAAAAATAAAACTGCGCACTTCTCTGTTAAGAGACCGATGTATTCTCAATAAACTTAATAATTATAATAATGTAAGCCCGATCTCTATAATATATACTGATGTTTAGGAATATCATCTTGGGGACCGATAGCGGGACGCACGCGATACCAGTTGCATATCTACCGAGTAAAGACCGACCTGCATTAGCGATTGCACGCGCCGCATGTAAACAACCTGTAGTAACACGTTGGGAAACGTGGTTCGATATTACAATACTGTTTTACAGGCAATAAATACCTTTGATGATAGTGCATGCCTTTCAATCAAGATTGTAAAATCTCTTGCCTGAAATGGACTGCATGAAGATTTGCAATTCATACAGAAGAACTTCGCAAATATATCGAACATGTGTAAATATCGAACATTATAATGCCTCGAGCCCTGAAGGCTGTCGATGAACTTGTGACACCTGTTTTAGGCCGTGAGAGAAAGAAAGCGAAGACAATGTTTGGAAAAAAAATTCGGATTTTCAATAATGCCTGAAATACGAAATGTGCTAATACTGAAATAATTGCTGATGGAGTATCTTATCCATAGTCAATGATTTTTCCTATTTCCGTTTTGTTCCAGTGACATCTTGTGCTGTGGAGCGAAGTTTTTCACAATATAAAGCCTATTTACTTGCCAATCGGAGACGATTCACATTTGAGACGTTGTTGTTGTGAATTGTAATCTATGTATCTTGAGAGAAAATGAAACAGATAATGATGCTGTTGACTTGTTGGTGTCATCATTGCTGATGACAATAACAATCGAATGTTTGTAGATATTAAAAAAAATTAGATCCAGTAAATCGTGGTATTTATGTTTACCACCCACCCAACCTCAATCGCCTTCCACAGCTAATGAAAACATCACAGTCTACCATGCAACCACTGCCCCGTTTTCCTTCTATTGGTACCACTATGTTCACACTGCTTTGTCAACACATCACAACTGAATACCATGCTGCACTAACTTCGATTCTGTCCCGCTATCGATTCCCAAGATGCTATCCTATCAGAATTAGGAAGTTCGTACCGCTCGCCGTTCCATATGTAGGTTGCGACCGGCCATTTCGCTGACACAAAACAAGTCATTTGTAAGAACGCAGAGGAGAGAGGTAAACAAATATGTTGTCAAGGAAATAGTACTGTTTCCAGTGAATAAAAATAATTTATGAGACATTCGTAAAAGCACACCTATTTAGATAATTATATACAACATACAAACTGTTACATATATAAGGCTGACTCTGGTTTCCTTTTTACTTTCTCTAACCCCGTATGTACAATGTACATAGGGATAGAGAAGTATTGCATTCCACCCTAAAATTTGATGTCGAGATTTCACCGGAAATACATGTTTTAGGGCCCCCTGTATCCATAAAAAGCATTTTCAGGAAAAGGTCCGTGTGTGTGTGTGTGTGTGTGTGTGTGTGTGTGTGTGTGTCCGTGTGTCTTTGAACACGATAACTCAAAAACGAATGGTAGCTAAAATACCAAACCTGGTATTTAAGTTTAGTATCTTCCAGGGATGCGACACGAAGATTTTGAGAAAAATCCCCCACCCCAAACTATCCTTTACATGGGACTTTGATTTTCTTAAAAATGGCTCTAACGATTTTGATTAAAATATCGTATATTAAAGATATTTACCTGACAAATACAATTTATATCTTGAATTTTCTGGGAATAGCTTCGGAAGACCTGTTTATTCTGGATGAATTTTGCTTAATTTGCCATAACTAGTAAACCGTAAGAGATAGACAAAACCTTACTGTACAAACAATTTAGGTGTTTTTAAAATACACAACTTATGTCATATACATTTTTCTCGTGGAGCTCACCGTTTTCGAGGTATTCATTGTTATTAGTTTCAGTTGTGAAGTACTTATACTTTTCTCAGACGGGTGTGTCCGTTTTTCTTTTGTTCTACTTCTGGCCAAGAAAAGAGGCGATTTGTAATGACAATCGCCTAACAACAGCTTTTAAAATATTTGACTATTGGTTTAGCCTAGTGTATTCCCTTATTTTCTTCCTACTTCTACGGAACTAAGTAATAAGAACATTGTGATAATGAGTACCTCGATTAGCAAGGTGCAGAAAGAAGAATAATCTTATGTAAGAAGTTTGTAGAAGAGCTAGAGAAAGTCATGTGAGTGTAACACATCAGATTTTTACATATGAACATTATGAAAACACCAATCAATTATAACACGGATTGCAATATTCACAGATCGAATATAAAATAATATCCAAATAATAAAATTAATTTCCTAAATATTTGCAGACTATTACTAGATAAGAACGAAAGCAGGAATTAAACTAAATCTTTACTCATCTGCAGCTGGATTGCTGAAAAATATATGTACTTCTGAAGCATTTCAAATGGAAAAACTCATTCTAAGTTCCGACAAAGAAAATTTGTAATGCGGAAAGATTTGTTCTAGTTCGCATGATGTGATCGGGGCGTATTTTAAATATTTTATCAGTTCTGTATCATATCACCAAGCAAATAGCATTTGTTGGGATCTAAAAGTTCAGCTTGCATGTGATACATCACACTGAACCCTGTTTTTTTTTTTGTTTTTTTGTTTTCTTGTTGTTTTTTTCATTTACATGTTTCAGCTTCATCTTTATTTCACGTAGGATGTTCCTAGATTAGTCTTGTCTTGTCAGTTCTACATACCGCACATACTCAATTCAGCTCCATACCTCTGTTTTGTAACAATGTGATAGTTGTGAGTAATCTTTTGAACTAATTCGCAATCAATAATATTAGCTGTTATGTTACTAGAGTTTTGTATAGTAGAACTGCTTTCAATTTCCAAATAAGTGCACGAATAAGTACACTGGTAGAAAACTTACTATGGTTGTAAAACAAATTGATTTTGATCACATTTACTACCCTCGTGGTTCTGTGTTGTGCAGTGATACCTGTTTTGCAATAATGGGTTGCACTTTACGTTGACCTTTGCTCGTGGAAGTAACACAGCATGGTATTGCCAAATCTAGCCGCTCTTACTCTGCATAAGGAAATTGAAACCAACTTCCTAGCCACACTACGCTTCACCTTGTCTCTACACGCAGACACTAACCCCGTTGTGTGCTGTCTTCCACTCATATACTCGGAGAATGAACAAGCTACATAGTATTACCCACCATTTTTACTTTCTCTATACGCATTATCTACATAGTGTATAGAGAAGGTTTTGCACTCCACCAAAAATTCGATACCGAGATATATATGTTATAGGGTCCCCTGTATCCAAAAAAGTATTTTCACAAAAAGGACCGTGTGTGTCCGTGTGTCTGTATGTCTGTGAACACGATAACTCAAAAACGAAAAGTCGGTAAAATACCAAACTTGGTATATAAGTTTAGTATCTTCCAGGGATGCGACACGCAGATTTTGAGAAAAATCCCTTCACCCCAAACTACCCTTTACATGGAACTGCTTTCGAAAATTTTGATTTTCTAAAAAATGGCTCTAACTATTTTGATTAAAATATCGTATATTAAAGTTATTTTCATTACAAATAAAATGTATATTTTGCATTTTCTGGGAATAGCCTCTGAAGACTACTTTATTCCGGGTCAACTTTACGAATTTTGAATAACTGCTAAACCGTAAGAGATGTACAAAAACTTACCATAAAACAAATGTAGAGCACTTTAAAACACACAATTTATGTTTTATAATTCTTTTCGTAGAGTTGATTGTTTTTGAGATATTCCTTGTTTTTGGTTTCAGCTATAAAACACATACTTTGTGAACTCATGTCCATTCAAACAAAGGAAATTCAGTTACATAGCAACCAGCTTTTGACTATCACTTTCGCTTCTTCTTCTTACAAGGAAGGAAGAAATAAATTTACTTCTGCTAATTTTTTCTCAATTAGCAGGAAGTAAATAGAAGCATAAGCTTTTTAAAAATAATTTATTGCAGAGATATACAGAAAGTCATGTGAATGTAACACATAAGATTTTGGGGTTTAAAATTTGAAACTCAATAGTGGTAGAAACATAAATAACACATTTACAAACATTTCTTTAGAATATCTCCTTTCACATACCATTTCGTTTTTAAATATGCTCCTATTAATTGTAACAATTCTTTCAAAATTTGGTATTTAAGGTAGCATTCTATAATTATTACTCTCTCTATACTTACTATGTGCATAGTGTATAGAGAAGGTATTGTATTGCACCCAAAAATTCGATATCGAGATTTCACCGGAAATATATGTTTTCAGACCCCCTGAATCCAAAAAAGCATTTTTAGAAAAATTTCGTGTGTGTCTGTCTGTGTATGTATGTGTGTCTGTGGGCATCATAGCTCAAAGACCGTTTAAAAACCAAACTTGGTATTTAAGTTTGGTATCTGCCAAGGATGGGAAACGAAGATTTTCAAGAAAATCCCCTCACCCCAAACTACCCTTTACATAGAACTTCTTTCGAAAATTTTGATTTTCATAAAAATGACTAAGAATATTAATTAAAATATAATATATTAAAGATATTAACTTGCGGAATAAAAAGTATATCTTGAATTTTCTGGGAATAGCCTCCGAAGACTACTTTATTCAGGATGAATCTTACGGAATTTTGCATAACTGCTAAACCGTAAGAGATGGACAAAAACTCACTACACAAAAAATGTACATCACGTCAAAACACAATTTATGTCCTTTAGTTTTTTGTTGTGGACGTAACCGTTTTCGAGATATTCCTTGTTGTTGGTTTCAATTGTGAAGTACTTAAACTTTTCTCAGACAGGAAGTGTCCGTTTTTCTTTTATTCTGCTCCTGGCCAAGCAAAGAAGCGATTTGCAATGACAATCGCATGACGACAGCTTTTAGAACATTTGACTAACACTTTAACCTAGTGCATTCCCTTAATTCCACTATACTTATAAGAACTGAGTAATAAGTAATAAGAACATTCGATTATTTCGATTAACATTGTGTAGAAAGAAGAAGAATATTTTGTAGGAAGTTTGTAGAGCAGCTAGAGAAAGTCATGCGAGTGTAACATATAAAATTGTTTATACTATTAGAAACAGATGAAAAATTTGATGTCACAACCCGGATTTGAACTCAGTTCTCCGGCTTTCCGTGAGGTGCTCTAATCATTGAGCTACTGTGACATCATGTCGGAATGACATTCAATCCACCAACTGGGTCATATGCATTTAACTGGTCAACCAACCAATATGTCTCCCGGTCAAATACCGGCTGTGACATTGCATTTTTCAGCTGGTTATAATAATAAAAAGATTGGTGTTCCATTCACATGACTTTCTCTACATCTCTGGAACAAATTATTGTTAAAGAGCTAAGTCTTCTATTTACTTCATGCTAATCGAGAAAAAAATAACAGAAATAGTCTTATTACTTGCTTCCTTGTAAGTAGAAGAGAAATAAGGGAGTACTATAGGTTAAAGTGGTAGTCAAAAGCTGGTTGCTATGTGACTGAGGTTCCTATGTTTGTATAGATAGGAGTTGATAAATTCCTGTATGAGAAAAGTATAAGTTTTTCAAAGCGGAAACCACTAACAAGGACTATCTCAAAAACGATCAAATCCACGAAAAAATGTATATTACATAAATTGTGTGTTTTAATGTGCACTATATTTTTTGTGTAGTACGTTTCTGTCCATCTCTTACGGATTAGCAGTTATGGAGAATTCCGTAAAATTCATCCAGAATAAAATAGTCTTCATAGGCTATTCCCAGAAAATTCAAGATATACATTTTATCTGTCAGGTAAATATTTTTAATATACGATATTTTAATCAAAATCGTTGGAGCCATTTTTTATAAAATCAAAATTTTCGAAAAAAGTTCCATTTTTTTAAAATCTTCGTGTCGCATCCTTAGAAGATACCAAACCTAAATACCAAGTTTAGTTTTTAACGGACTTTTTGTTTTAGAGCTATGCTGCCCACAAGCATACACACACATACACACAGACGGACAGACTGACAGACAAACACACACGGACATTTTTCTAAAAATGTTTTTTTGGATTAAAGAGTTCTGCAAACATGTATTTCAGGTGAAATATCGGTATAAAATTTTTGGGTGTATTACAATACCTTCTCTATACACAATGTACATAAAACGTGTATAGAAAGTAAAAAACTGGAGTTCCACCTACATGATTTTCTCTGCATCTGTGGAACAAATAATTCTTAAAAAAGCTTATACTTCTATTTACTTTATGCTAATCAGAAAAAATTAGCAGAAATAGTCTTATTACTCTGCTTCCTTGTAAGTAGAAGCGAAATAAGGAAGAACTGTAGGTTAAAGTGATAGTCAAAAGCTGGTTGCTATGTCAATGAAGTTCCTTTGTCTATATGGATAGGAGTTGATAGTTTCCTGTATGAGAAAAGTATACGTTTTTCATAGCAGAAACCAAAAATAAGGAAAGTCACAAAAACGACGAACTCCACGAAAAAAATGTATATAACATAAACTGTGTGTTTTAATGTGCTCTACATTTTTTGTGTAGTAAGATTTTGTCCATATCTTACGGTTTAGCAGTTATTCAAAATTTAGTAAAATTCATCCAGAATAAACTACTCTTCAGAGGCTATTTCCCAGAAAATTCAAGATATACATTTTATTTGCCAGGTAAATATGTTTAATATACGAAATTTTAATCAAAATCGTTAGAGCCATTTTTGAGAAAAACAAAATTTTCGAAAAAAGTTCCTTGTAAAGGGTAGTTGGGGGTGGGGGGATTTTTCTCAAAATCTTCGTGTCGCATCTCTGGAAGATACTAAACTTAAATACCAAGTTTGGTATTTTACCGACTTTTCGTTTTTGAGTTATCGTATTCACAGACACACGGACACACACACATACACGGACCTTTTTGTGAAAATGCATTTTTTGGATATTGGGGACCCTAAAACATATATTTCCGGTGAAATCTAGGTATCGAATTTTTTGGTGGAGTGCAATACTTTCTGTATACACTATGTACATAGTGCGTATGGAGAAAGTAATAAGGAACTACCATAGGGTAAAGCGGTAGTAAAATATTTTAAAACTGATTACTAATATCACGATGACATTCTTTTGTTTGTGTGGCCTTTAGCTGATAAATTACCGTATGAGAAAAGTATAAATATTGTAAAACTGAAACCAAAACCAATATCTCCAAAACGGTTAACTCCACAAAGAAATGTATCTAGCATACATTGTATTTTAAGGAACACTACATTGTTGGTTAAGGAAGTCTTTTTCTATCTCTTACGGTTTACCAGTTATGTGAAATTCCGCAAAATTCATCCATAATAAATATGTTTACAGAGGTTACTCCCAGAAAATTCAAGATATTATTTTATTTGTCAGGTTAATTTCTTTAATATAGAGAATTTTAATTCAAAATCTTCGCGGGCTTCTAGCCAGGTAACACGTCGCCAGGAAAGCTTCAGTTCTTATTATAGAGACTTTTAATTAAAATCGGTAGAGTTATTTTAGAGAAAACCAATACTGTCGAAATTTTTTCCATGTAAAGGTAAATTGAAAATCTTCGTGTCACATTCTTGAAAGATACTGAACTCAAATTGCAAAATTGGTATTAAACGGACTTCGTTTTTGAGCTATGCTGCACACACGCACACACACACACACACACACACACACACTCATACACTCATAAGGACATTTTTCTCAAAATGATTTTTCTGGATGCAGAGGGTCCCAAAATATAAGTTCCGGTGAAATTTCGGAATGAAATTTTTGGATGCAATGCAATACCTACTCTACACACTATGCATATAGTACGTGTAGAGAAAGTAATAAACGTTGCTTAGTGTAAGCTGAATATACAGGAAGCATTGCCCATATAATAGTACCCTATAAGTTTTTTTTTTTTAAATTCTTGGTGGTTGATGAAATTCTTGTCCTACTTTCACAGAGCATAGTCACTCCAGTAATGGGATTTTACTCTTGACGATAGTTCTAAAGTAAGACAATTCTCGAACCCATGGTACTGAAGATACAGCATCCTGCGTCAGATTATCCCAGACCTCTTTCAATTCTCGTTCCTTTTTCCCCCTTCTCCCTTATCAGCAGAATGATGCATGCCAGAAAGACGGTGCTCTGTGATATGGCGAAAGGAAATTAAAGATGTACCGATAAAACTGTGGGCAATACACAGAACATACGCTTCTAATTTAGTAGGCCTGGGAGAAAAAAAAAAAACTGCGAAATGTGTTTTCTTCTGCTCATTTATTTTCTTATGTTCTACTTCGCACCTTGCTCCCCCTTTTCCCTTAACAGCCAGACGATAAGCGCTATGAAATGTGTAGGAAAAAAAGAACATATGACTATCGCTGCAGCTTTGCAAAGTGCTGCGTTTTCAAACAGAAATAAAATGGGGTGGTAGTTTTTGCTTGTTTGCACTCTCATATTTACCAACATTTAAAGGGAAGTTCTGCACAAATTAGAGACTGGGGTGTAGAAAATATAGTGCACTAGAAAGCCACCTAAAATGTCAAAAGCACATAGATCAGAAACGAAATCATTGGAAAAAATTAAATATTTATAGCTAAAATGAATGAATAAATGTATTTACTCGTATTTAAATATTCCTGTATATACACCGATTTCATCAATCGCACAGTCCACAGACCGTACCTGCCTTTTTAATATAAAAAATAATAAGCAATATTAAAAACAAGAATGAAAAGTGTTTACATGAAAATAAAAAGACACACATATTCAAATACAGGACCTTAAAATTAAAACACAAAACAAGCTGTATTCCGATGCATTAGTGTACCCTACTATAGTAAACAAATTCAGATATATGCATATGCAATTCTAATACCACAACAAAACCGAAAAGTATGACACAAAATACACCACCGTATGTAAAAATTGCAACCAAGAAGGAATTTCCTGAATAACTCCAAATGTGGGAGAGTGTACAAGCAATAAATGTTTAAGTTTGCATAGAGATGGGGTACACGTGGACCTAGCAAAGATCTGTCGTGCCGGTTCAACAAGGTTGCACAAAGTTTAGTCAGTGCAGAGCTGTCAAACAAGGTGGAAACAATAAAGTGAGTGCCAGTATGTCTAGTAGACGTCAAAGGGATCCTTATCGGCACGTGAGTGAGTTCTAAAGGGACAGAATGGTCGGTCTCCGGGAAGCGGATTTGTCATACCGTGACATTTCGACTCGTACACGGCATGCTGCTACGACAGTGTTGCGTGTGTAGAAGCAGTGGATAGATGAAGGTCGTAAGCAGGGAAGAGTGCCTACCGGACCACGGAAGATGACCACAGCAGGGGATGACCGCGATCTTATTCGCATGGCTATAACGCGCCTACAGTTCCATCCACAGTGATGGCTCGACGCTGGAGCATTGCTACAGGTGTGAACTTGTCTGCATCAACGGTTAGTCGCCGTCTGCTGCAGTTTGGACTAGTGACACACATGCCATTACGATTTCCGTTGTCCAGAAACCCCAAGCTCCTCCGACTGTATTGGACACGAGAACACCGTCACTGGGAAGCTGAGTGGCAAAATTACTTTTCTGACGAGTCCCGTTTCGACGTGTCCTACAGTGATGGCCGAATGTGTGTCCGGCGGTACCGTGATGAGCGCAACCTGGAGGGCTGCATTGTTGAGTGACATAGCGGATAAACACCAGGGGTGATGGTTTGGGGCGCCATTGGTTACAACAACTGATCTCGCCTGCTTCGAATTGAGGGCACTTTGAACAGCAACCGGTACCTACAGGTGGCTGTAGAGCCCGAGGTACTCCCCCTGCTTCAGGCATCTCCACGGGTCAGCAGGACAATATCCGGCCACATATTGCGAGATATGTACAAGCCTTCTTCGAAGAGCGGCAGGTATCATTGCTTCCCTGGTCTGCAAGTTCGCCTGGCATGTCGCCCAACGAACATGTCTGGGATATGCTTGGTAGTACTTGGTGCGTCACAGTCCTGGACACGGATTTGTGAGCTCGAATACAAACTGCATGTTGTATTTGAGAAGTTATTCAGAACCTTTTGGAACTTATTCAGAGCATTTGTGATTCAATGCCATGGCGTATAGCAGCTCTAATTGCAGCGTATGGAAGCCACATCAAATATCTACTGAATATGAGAACTCAAAAGTCATGTATAGATTTGAGAGTTTATCATCTGTTACTTGTCATATACCTAATTTGTGGTATTAAATTCAATGCAGTCATGAGTTCGTACTTGGTGTTGCAATTCTCACAAACAGTAATTTAATCACATTTTAGTCTTCTTATCGCTCCCCCCCCCCCCTATGCCCCACTATCAGTCTTCTCAGATCTTAGCTGTGAAGCTGTAAACAGAAATTTATTATCCCCTCCGCGTCTTCCATGCCTGCAAGTAACATCCAACATACTCCGAACTCTCCATTCGCGGTAGAATCGTGGAAAATATTTTTCGCTCCATTCCTCTGCGCTCTTATATCTTGTCAAGGTATGAGATAAATGGAGATTATTAATTTCTCTATCACGTATGTGCAATACACCTAGTAGATAGAGAAGTTATTGTATTCCACAAAAAATTCGATACCGAGATTTGAACATTGATATGTATTTTGAGGACCCCTGAATCCAAAAGAATATGTTTTTTAAAAGGTCATGTGTATCTGTGTGCGAGTATGTGATTGAGTCTGTGCAAAGCATGACTCAAAAACGAAAAGTCAGCTAAATACCCAACATGGTATTTAAGTTCAGTATCTTCCCAGAATGTGACACGAATATCTTCAGGAAAATTCCCATCCCAACTACCCTATATATGGAACATTTTTCGAAAATGTTGATTTTCTCAAAATGCTTCTAACGATTATATGTTTAAAATAGTTTTATTGCAAACGAAATGCATATCTTGAATTTACTGGAAAAAACTTCCCAGGATCTGGTGTTCAAGTTCGGCATCTTACAAGTATTCCAAATTTAAGATTTTTAAGAAATTCGATCCCACCCTAAACTACGCTTTATGTGGAAAGTTTTCCGGCAGTTTTTATTTCATCAAAATGGTACTAACGATTTAATAAAAACTAAATATTCATATTAATATACTTATACGACAAGGAAACCGTGAAAGTTAGAATATTCTTGTGAATAGTCTGTGTTGTTTATAAATTGTTTATTCTTTTGTAACACATGAACAATGACCAAAAATGATACCAAAATTTCACCGGAAATATTTGTTTTGAGACCCCCTGAATTCAAAGAAAAAGCATTTTTAGAAAAATGTCCGTGTATGTGTATCCATATCGGAAAACGAAAATCGCGTTATATACCCAATTTGGTATTTAAGTTCAGTATCTTTCAAGGATGCAACACGAAGATTTTCAAGAAAATCCTCTGAACCCCAACTACACTTTACATGGAAAAACTTATGAAATTTTTGATTCTTTGAAAAATAGCTGTAAGATTTTAAATTAAAAATCATGCATTATAGATATTTACATGCGAAATAAAATGTATATCTTGAATTTTCTGGGAATAGCCTCTGAAGACAATTTTATTCTGGATGAATTTTGAGGAATTTTGCATAACTAATAAATCATAAGATATAGACAAAAACTTAACACAAAATGTAGAGCACGTTAAAAGACGCAGTTTATGTAATATACATTTTTTGTGGAGTTGACTGTTATTGAGATATTCCTTGTTAATGGTTTCAGTTTTAAAATACCTTGCTCATACGGATATTTGTTTACTCCTTACAACAAAGGACACTCACAATAAGAATACTATTTCTGATGAACTTTATCTCGATTAGCTTGAAGTAAATAACAATCATTTGTTGCAGAGATGTAGAGAAAGGCATGTGAATGGAACAAACCAATTTTATTACTTTCTCTAGCCCGCATGTACAATGTACATAGAGAAGGTATCAATTGTATCCCACCCAAAAATTCGATGTCGGAATTTTTAGAAAAAGGTCTGCGCGTGTCTGTGGACAGCATAGCTCAAAAACGAAAAGACAGTTAAATATCAAACTTGTTTTTAGGGTAAGTATCTTCCAAGGATATGACACGAAGATAGCAAGAAAATCCCCCAACACAAACAATCCTTTACAAGGAAACATTTTCAAAAATTTTGATTTTCTTAGAAATGGCTCTAACGATTTTCATTAAAATGCTGTGTATTAAAACTATTTGCATCCCAAATAATATATATATATATATTATTGAATTATCTGGTAATAGCCTCTAAAGACCTCCTTATTCTGGATGAATTTTACTTAACGGCTAAACCGAAGAGATAGACAAAAACTTACTGCACAACAATTGTAGATCTCGTCATAGCACTATGTCTTTTACGTTTGTTTTTGTTCTGGAGATAACCGTTTCCGAGATACTATTTTTTTTTCTTTTTGGTTTGAATTCAGACAGGAAGTGTGCGTTTTACTTTTGTTCTGCTCCTGCCCAAGCAAAGGAGTGATTTGCAATGACAATCCATAACGATAGTTTTTAAAATTTTTGACTATCACTTTAGCCTAGTTAGTTGCTTTAGTTCCCTTCTACTTATAAGGAACTAAATACATAACAATAGCATTCTGCTAATGTTTATCTCGATTAGCACTGAGTGGAAAAAAAATCTGATGTGGACCATTCACATGACTTTCTCTACATCTCTGCAACAAATTATTCTTAAAAAGCTTATACTTCTATTTAATTCATGCTAATCAGAAAAAAGTATTACTTGCTTCCATGTACGTAGAAGAGAAATAAAAGAGTACCATAGTTTAAATTGATAGTCAAAAGCTGGTTGCTCTATCACTGAATTTTCTTTGTTTGTATTGACAGCAGTTTACAAATTCCTGTATGAGAAAAGTATAAGTTTTTCAAAGCAGAAACCAAAAACAAGGAATATCTAAAAAACGGTGAACTCCCGGGGAAAAAATGTACATTACATAAATTGTGTGTTTTAACGTGCACTACATTTTTCGTGCAGTAAGTTCTTGTCCATCTCTTACGGTTTAGCAGTTATTCCGTAAAATTCATCAAGAATAAAGTAGTCTTGAGAGGCTATTCCCAGAAAATTCAAGATATACATTTTATTTGTCAGGTAAATAGCTTGAATACACGACATTTTAATCAAAATCCTTAGAGTCATTTTTGAGAAAATCAAAAATTTCGAAAAAAATTCCACGTAAAGGGTAGTTGGGGGTGGGGGGATTATTCTCAAAATCTTCGTGTCGCATCCCTGGAAGATACTGAACTTCAATATCAAGTTTGGTATTTTACAGACTTTTCGTTTTTGAGTTATCGTGTTCACAGACACACGGACACATACGCACACAGACCTTTTTCCGAAAATGCTTTTTTAGATAAAGGGGTCCTTAAAACATATATTTCCAGTGAAATCTCGGTATCGACTTTATAGGTGGAGTGCAATACCTTCTCTATACACTATGTACATATTACGTATAGAGAAAGTAAAAAGTATAATATTTTGTAAGAAGCTTATAGAGCAGCTAGGAAACGTCATGTGAGTGTAATACATGAGATTTATTTTTCAAACTAAGCCGAGGTGTTTACCCTAGCTTATGGAAATCTCTTTTTTGTATATAGAATAACCTCCCCAGAGAATGGCTTTATACCCTTGCCACCCCGAGTTGCCCACATGTATCTCAAACCCATTTATCGAAAGCGGTTTATTAGTTACTAATACTCAATGACGCGATGTTCTTTTGTTCACTTTGTGAGGCTATCGACCGATTCCCCAGCGGGATCTTTTCAACAAGCCGTTGTTCTCCCTGAGAGAGTTTGGTAATGGAACAGGCGGGGGAGGACATAAAGAGGGAGGGGGAGGGGAAGATATCCGCAGTAAATACACCTTACAGCCCTAAAATACGCGCCTTTATTTCCACTGAATTAAAGGGCGTGATGGGTGAAATTTAGCTTTTACACAATTTAAATGCTAAATACTTCATTTCACTTTCTCTATACGCACCATGTACATAGTGTATAGAGAAGGTATTCCACTCCACCAAAAAATTCGATACCGAGATTTCACCAGAAATATATGTTTTAGGACCCACTTTATCTAAAAAAATTATTTTCAGTAAAAGGTCCGTGTGACTGTGAACACAATAACTAAAAAACAAAAAGTTGGTAAAACACCAAACTTGGTATTTAAGTTTGGAATCTTCCAGGGATGTGACCTAAAGATTTTGAGAAAAATCCCCCCACCCCAAACTACCCTTTACATGGAACTTTTATCGAAAATTTTGATTTTCTCAAAAATGGCTGTAACGATTTTGATTAAAATTTCGTATATTAAAGATATTTACCTGACAAATAAAATGTATATCTTGAGTTTTCTGAGAATAGCCTCGTAAGAGTACTTTATTCTTGATGAATTTTACTGAATTTTGAATAACTGCTAAACCGTAAGAAATGGATAAAAACTAACTACATGAAAAATGTAGAACATGTTTAAACACACAATTTATCTCATATACAGTTTTTTTTTTTCGTGGAGTTCATTGTTTTTGAGACATGCTTTGTTTTTGGTTTCTGCTCTGAAAAACTTATAAAGGTATTTGTCAACTGCTGTCCATACAAACAAAGAAACTTCAGTGACATAGCAACCAGCTTTTGACTATAACTTTAACCTATGGTACTCTCTTATTTCGCTTCTACTTATAAAGAAGCAAGTAATAAGACTATTTCTGCTAATTTTTTCTGATTGGCATGAAGTAAATAGAAATATAAGCTTTTTAAGAAGAATATGTTGCACAGATGTAGAGAAAGTTATGGGAATGGTACACATTAGATTTTTTTTGTTTTCTTTTACGCGTAATATGTAAATAGTATATAGAGGAAATATTGCATTGCACCCAATGATTTTACATCGAAAATGTGTTTTCAAACATCCTGATACAAAAAAGAAAATATCTGATGTGGTACACACATTTGACTTTCTCTAGCTGTTCTACAAACTTCCTACAAAATATTATTCTTCTTTCTTCATAATGCTAACCGAAATAATCACTAGCAGAATTCTCTTATTACCTAGTTCCATATGAGTAGAAGGGAACTAAGGGAATGCACTAGGCTAAAGCAATAGTCAAATGTTTTAAAAAAAAAAAGATATCGTTATGCGATTGTCATTGCAAATTGCTTCTTTGTTTCGCCAGGAGTAGAAAAAAAGAAAAACGGACTCTTCCTGTCTCAGAAAAGTTTAAATACTTCACACTTGAAACCGATAACAAGGAATATCTCGGAAACGGATACCTCCACAACAAAAATGAAAAGCACATAAATTGTGTGTTTTGACGTGATCTGCATTTTTGTGTAGAGTCTTTTTGTCTGTCTCTTACGGTTTAGCAGTTAATTAAAATACGGCAAAATTCATTCGGAAATAAAGAAGCCTTCAGAGGCTATTCCCAAGAAATTTGAGATATACATTTTATTTTGGATATAAATAGCTTTAATATACGGGATTTTAATCAAAATCGTTAGCGGAATTTTTAAGAAAACCAAAATTTTCGAACATTTTAAAATGTAAAGGGTACTTTGTGTTTGGGGGGATATTTTTTGAAAATCTCTGTGTCGCATCCTTGGAAGATACTAAACCTAAATACCAAGTTTGGTATTTAACGGACTTTTAGTTTTGGGACTAAGCTATCCACATACACACACACACACACACACACACAGACAAGCTGCACTTTTTTATAAATGCTTTTTTGGACTCTGGGAGCCCCAAAACATTTATTCCCCGGTGAAATCTCGACAAAGAATTATTGGGTGCATTACAATACCTTCTCTATCCCTATGTACATTGTACATATGGGGCTAGAGAAATTAAAAAAATATGATATGTTACACTCACAGGACTTTCTCTAGCTGTTCTCCAAACTTCATACATAAGATTCTTCTTTCTACATCTTGCGTATCGTGGTACTCATTAGCACAATGTTCTTATTATTTAGTTCCGTATAAGTAGGAAGAAAATAAGGGAATACACTAGGCTAAGCCAATAGTCAAATGTTTTAGAAGCTGTCGTTATACGATTGTCATTACAAATCACTTTTTTTCTTGGACAGGAGTAGAAAAAGCTCGAAAACGGTAAGCTCCACTAGAAAAGCATATATGACATAACTTGTGTATTTTAACAAGACCTACATGTTTTGTATAATAAGTTTTTGTCTATCTCTTACGATTTACTCACTATACCAGATTAAGCAAAATTCATCCAGAATAAACAGGTCTTCAGAAGCTATTCCCAGAAAATTAAAGATATGCATTATATTTGTTAGCTAAATATCTTTAATATATGATATTTTAATCAAAATCGTTAGAGCCATTTTTAAGAAAATAAACATTTTCGAAAAAAGTTCCATGTAAAGGGTAGTTAGGAGTGGGGGGATTTTCTCAAAATCTCCGTGTCGCATCCCTAGAAGATACTAAACTTAAATACCAAGTTTGGTATTTTAGCTACTTTTTGGTTTTGAGTTATCCTGTTCACAGATACACGGACACACACACGGACCTTTTTCTGAAAATGCTATTTTTGGATACAGGGGGTCCAAAATATGTATTACCGGTGAAATCTCGGTATCGAATTTTTGGGTGGAATACAATACTTCTCTATCCCTATGTACATTGCACATATGGGGCTAGAGGAAGTAAAAACCTTTTGTGTACCATTCACATGACTTTCTCTATATCCCTGCAACAAATTATTGTTAAAAATTCTATACTTCTATTTACTTCATGTTTATCGAGAAAATTAATAGTCTTATTATTTGCTTACAGGTAAGTAGAGGTCATATTCGGGAGTTCCATATTATTAATGTGACAGTCAAAACCTGGTTGCTATGTCACTGAAGTTCCTTTGTTTGCTTGGACAGGAGTTGACCAATTCATGTATGAAAAAAAAAATTTTTCTTAAAGCTGTATTCAAAAACAAGGAATATCTCAAAAACGACCAGCTACACGAAAAAATGTATCTATCATAAATTGTGTGTTTTAACGTGCTCTATATTTTTGTGTGGTAAGTTTGGTTTATCCCTTACGGTTTAGCAGTTACGGCTAATTCTGTATAATTCATCCAGAATAAAGTAATCTTCAGAGGCTATTTACAGAAAATTCAAGATATACATTTTATTTGTGAAGTAAATATCATGAACATATGATATTTTAATCAAAATCGTTAGAGCTATTTTTGAGAAAATAAAATAATTCGAAAAATGTTCCATGTAAAGGGTAGTTGGGGGTGTAAGGATTTATTGGAAAATATTCGTGTCGCATCCTTGGAAGGTACCCTAGCTAAATACCAAGTTTAGTTTTTAACGGTCTTTTCGTTTTTGAGCTATGCTGACCACAGACAGTCACACATACACACATAGACATAGACAGACACACACACAAGGAGATTTTTCTAAAAATGCTTTTTTTGAATTCAGGAGTTTTCAAAAGATGTATTTCCGGTGAAATTTCGAAATAGAATGTTCGTGTGCAATACAATACCTTCTCTATACACTATGTACATAGTACGTGAAGAGAAAGTAATAAATGTGGATGGAAGGTTCATGTTCAACACATTTGAATGCATCTTCTGCTTCACTGCTGTCAGTGCTCAAGGTGGACGTAACGTTGATGAGGAGAGAGCTTCCTTCTTTGAAGAAGCTCTAAGGAATAGATACTGGGGCAGAACGTGCTGGTCATACATCTGTAACGGGCTATCTTCATGGGGCGTTTTAATTCTAGAATCACATAGATTAATCTAATATTTACTTAAACTAGAAGGCCCGGAACTCGCCATTGTATCTCGCCTTTGAGGTCCGTTAATTGAGAAAAATCTTATGTGTTCCATTCACATGACTTTCTCTACATCTCTGCAACAAATTAATGTTAAAAAGATTATGCACTATTTACTTCATGCCAATCGAGAAAAAATGAGCAGAAATGGTCGTATTAATTGCTTCCTTGTAAGTAGAGGCGAAATAAGGGAGTACTATTGGTTAAAGTGATAGTCAAAATCTGGTTGCTATGTGGCTGAATTTCCTTTGTTCCTTGATCTGGGGGATTTTCTAAAAAACCTTCGTAGCGCATCCTTGGAAGATACCAAACTTAAATACCAATTGTGGTATTCAACGGTCTTTTGGTTTTTGAGCTGTGCTGTCGACAGACACACACACAGACACACACACACGCGCACACACACTTTTTTCTGAAAATAATGTTTTTGGATACAGGGGACCCTAAAACTTAAATTTCCGGTGAAATCTCGGTATCGAATGTGGTTTGCAATACCTTCTCTACACAATATGTACATAGTACGTGTAGAGAAAGTAAAAAGAAATAGTTTCAATTATTACTTTTCAAAATATTCTACATAATTTGTTTTAGCTTGTTACATTTAAAGGCAGGTATGTTGTAGAATAGGACAAGAATTTTGTCTTCAGTTGCACCAGCCGTCACTGGTCGATCGCTTGACTCGAAATGCATGCAGTTTTTAAAACGGCCCATTTGTAGAACGTCAGCAGAAATCTCCCTGCAGACATTTGCTGTTTGTGACACAAAGTTTCTCATATTTTTACCAACCCCTATCCAAATCACCTTGGGGTTGCGAGAACGTTAACGACTCCAGGGGTGGATGCTCCTGACTGTTTAGGTGTTACCAACCTCTGGTGGAAAATGAGATAACATTTGAAGTAGCAGATGAAGAAATTATCACCTCTGCATTTTCAAAGAAAATGAAAAACCTGATGTATTCAATTTTTCTAAATCTCTGTAACAAATTATTGTTGAAAAGCATATTCGTCTGTCTACATCATAATAATCATATAAACATTGCTTCCTTTTACGAATAGGGAGTAAACTAGACCAGTACTTTAGAAGCTGGTTGCTATACGATTAAACTTTTTTCGTTATAAGGACAGAATTAGACAAATTCCGGTTTGTGGAAAATTTTAAACTGAAATCAATAACAAGGAATATCTCCGAAATGTAATGTTTTAACGAGATCTACATTTTTACTTTCTCTATCCGTGCTATGTACACAGTGTATAGAGAAGGTATTGCACTCCACCAAAAAATTCGATACCGAGATTTCGCCGGAAATATATGTTTTAGGGTCCCCTGTATCCAAACAAGGTATTTGCAGAAAAAGTTCCGTGTGAGTGTGTGTGGGTGTCTGTGAACACGATAACTCAAAAACGAAAAGTCGGTAAAATACCAACCTTGGTATTTAAGTTTAGTACCTTCCAGGAAAGTGACACGAAGATTTTGAGAAAAATTCCCCCACCGCCAACTACCCTTTACATGGAACTTTTTTCGAAAATTTTGATTTTCTAAAAAAACTACCTTAAAGATTTTGATTAAAATGTCGTATATTAAAGATATTTACCTGAAAAATAAAATATATCTATTGAATTTTCTGGGAATAGCATATGAAGACTACTTTATTCTCGGTCAATTTTACGGAATTCTGCATAACTGGCAAACCGTAAAAGATGGACAAAACCTTACCACACAACAAATGTAGAGCACCTTAAAACACACAATTTTTATGTTGTATACATTTTTTCGTGAAGTTGATTGTTTTTGAAATATTCCTTGTTTTTGTTTCCGCTATAAAAACTTATACTTTTCTCATACAGGACTTTGTGAGCACTTGTCCATACAAACAAAGGAACTTCAGTCGCAGAGCAACCAGCTTTTGACTATCACTTTAACCTATGGTACCCCCTTATTTCACTTCTACTAACAAGGAAGCAAGCAATTAGACCATTTCTGCTAATTTTTGCTCCATTAGATGAAGTAAATAGAATAATTTGTTGCAGTGACATAGAGAAAGTCATGTGAATGGAACATGAGATTTTTAATGTAATGAATCTTGGTCTATTTCTTAGGTTTTATCAGCTATCCAAAGATTACTCAGAATAAAGAGGTCTTCAGAGGCTATTCCCAGAAAACTGAAGATACACATTTTATGTCATGTAAATATCTTTAATATACGGTATTTTAATCAAAACCGACATAGAGCCATTTTTGAGAAGGTCTAAATTTTTACTTTCTCCAGAACCATATATAAAATGTACATAGGAATAAAAAAATCTGATGTGTACCATTCACATGACTTTCTCTATATCCCTGCAACAAATAATTCTTAAAAAGCTTATACTTCTATTTACTTTATGCTAATCAGAAAAAAATAGCAGAAATAGACTAATTACTCGCTTCCTTGTAAGTAGAAGCGAAATAAGGGACAACCGTAGGTTAAAGTGATAGTCAAAAGCTATGTCAATGAAGTTCCTTTGTTTATATGGATAGGAGTTGACAAGTTCCTGTATGAGAAAAGTATACGTTTTTCATAGCAGAAACTAAAAATAAGGAATGTCACAAAAACGACGAACTCCACGAAAAAAATTTATATTACATAAATTGTGTGTTTTAATGTGCTCTACATTTGTTGTGCGGTAAGTTTTTGTCCATCTCTTACGGTTTAGCAGTTATTCAAAATTTAGTAAAATTCATTCAGAATAAACTACTCTTCAGAGGCTATTCCCAGAAAATTCAAGATATATGTGTTATTTTTCAGGTAAATATGTTTAATATACGAAATTTTAATCAAAATCGTTAGAGCCATTTTTGAGAAAATCAACATTTTCGAAAAAAGTTACATGTAAGGGGTAGTTGGGGGAGGGGGGATTTTTCTCAAAATCTTTGTGTCGCATCCCTGGAAGATACTAAACTTAAATACCAAGTTTGGTATTTTACCAAATTTTCGTTTTTGAGTTATCGTGTTCACAGACACACGGACACACACACACACACACACACACACACATACACACACACGGACCTTTTTGTGAAAATGCTTTTTTTGGATATTGGGGACCCTAAAACATATATTTCCGGTGAAATCTCTGTATGGAATTTTTGGGTGGAGTGCAATACTTTCTCTATACACTATGTACATAGTGCGTATGGAGAAAGTAAAAATGGAAAAGGCGTGTTATTTATGGACGCTCTTTAACTACTGTGGTTCTCAGCGTCCAATTCTAAATTGGGCGTTAAAGACCGCTTAATTTTGCTCAGAGGCCTCTCAATCAGGCTTGAGGTTCTTTTACGTGCCGTAAATCTGTGACACGGGACCAACGGCTTTACTTCCCTTCCGAAGGAAGCCATGCTAAGAATTTTTACGCCCGAAAAAATCTTTAGCGACCTTGGGTATATGAAGTTATGATGGTAACCATTAGAGGGCGACTACATAGAGATAGAGAAGTATTGTAATACACCCAAAAATTCGATACCAAGCTTTCACCGGAAATACATGTTTTGGAGTCCTCTGAGTCCGAAAAAAGCATTTTAAAAAAAAGATTTGTGTGTGTCTGTCTGTGTGTGTTATGTGTGTGTGTGTGGACAGCATAGCCCCAAAACAAAAAGACCGTTAAGTTCCAAACTTGGTATTTGTATTTAGTATCTTCCAAGGATGCGATACGAAGAATTTAAAAAAATCCCTCCACCACAAACTAACCTTTACGTTGAAAAAAATTTGAAAATTTATATTTTCTTAAAAATGGCTCTAACGATTTCGTATATTAAAATTTCGTATATTAAAATTATTTATGTCCGAAACAAAATGTATATATCGCATTTTTTGGGAATAACCTCTGAAGACCTCTTTATTGTGAATGAATTTTGCCGAATTTTGCTTAACTGCTAAACCGTAAGAGATAGAAAAAAACTCACTCCACAAAAAATGTACATCACGACAAAACACACAATGTATGTCCTTTACGTTTTTGTTGTGGAGGTAACCGTTTCCGAGATATTCCTTGTTATTGGTTTCAATTGTGAAGTACTTACATTTTCTCAGACAGGATGTGTCCGTTTTTCTTTTGTTCCATTGCTGACCAAGAAAGGAAGTGATTTGCAATGACAATCGCATAACGATAGCTTTTAAAATTTTTACAATCACTTTAGCATAGCACATTCCCTTATTCCCTTCTACTTATAAGGAACTAAGCAATAAGAACATTCTGCTAATATTTATCTCAATTAGCATTGTATACAGAGAAGAATAATCTTCTGTATGAGGTTTGTAGAGCAACTAGAAAAAGTCATGTGAATGTAAGGCATCAGATTTTTCATCTATAATTTTTTCTATCTCTTCACGTACTATGTACATACTGTATAGAGAAGGTATTGCATTCCACCCAAAATTCGATACCGAGATTTCACCGGAAATACATATTTTGGATACCCTGAATCAAAAAAAAAGAAATTTCAGAAAAAGGTGTATGTGTGAGCGTGTGTTTCTGTGTGTGTATGTGTGTGTCTGTGTGTCTATGTGTGTGTCTGTGGACAGCATAGCTCAGAAACGTAAAGACTATTGTATACTAAACTTGGTATTTAAGTTTGTTATCTTCCAAGCATGCGATACGAACATTTTCTAGAAAATCTCCCCACCCCAACTACCCTTTACATGGAACTTCTTTCCAAAATTTAGATTTTCTTAAAAATGGCTCTAACGATTTTGATTAAAATATCGTATATTAAAGATATTTGCCTGAAATATAAAATGCATATCTTGAATTTTCTGGAAATAGCCTCTAAAGACTACTTTATTCTGGACCAATTTTACGGAATTTTACATAACTGCTAAACTGTAAGAGGTGGACAAAAACGTACCGCACAAAAATGTAGAGCACCTTAAAACAGATAATTTATGTTAGATACATTTTTTGCGTGATGCTGATCGTTTTTGAGATATTTCATGTTTTGTGCTTCAGCTTGGAAAAACTTAAAACTTTCTCATACAGAAATTTGTCAACTCCTTTTCCATACAAACAAAGGAACTTCAGTCACACAGCAGCCAGCTTTTGACTTAACTTTAACCTATGATACTTCCTTATATCGCTTCTAGTTACAAGGAAGCAAGTAATAACACTATTTCTGCTTTTCCTCGATTAACATGAAGTAAATAGAAGCATAAGCATTTATGGAGAAAGTCATGTGAATGGAACACATCAGATTTTTACTTTCTCTATACGCACTATGTACATAGTGTATAGAGAATGTATTGCACTCCACCAAAATATTCGATACTGAGATTTCACCGGAAATATGTTTTAGGGTCTCCTGTATCCAAAAGAAGTATTTTCAGAAAAAGGTTCGTGTGTGTCCGTGTGTCCGTGTGTCACTGTGTCCGTATGTCCGTGTGTCCGTGTGTCTGTGAACACGATAACTCAAAAACCAAAAATCGTTAAAATACCAAACTTGGTATTTAGGTTTAGTGCCTTCCAGGGATGCGAAACGAAGATTTTGAGAGAAATCCCCCCACCCCAAACTACCCTTTATATGGAACAATTTTCGAAAATTTTGATTTTCTAAAAATGGCTCTAACGATTTTGATTAAAATATCGTATATTAAAGATATTTACCTGACAAATAAAATGCATATCTTCAATTTTCTGGGAGTAGCCTTTGAAGACTACTTTATTCTGGATCAATTTTACGGAATTTTGCATAACTGCCAAACCGTAATGACAAAAACTTACAACACAACAAATGTAGAGCACTTTAAAACACACAATTTATGTTATATACATTTTTTTCGTAGAGTTGTTTGTTTTTGAGATATTCCTTGCATTTTGTTTCAGCTATAAAAACATAACTTTCTCATACAGGACTTTGTGAACTCGTGTCCATACAAACAAAGGAGCTTCAGTCGCACAACAAACAAATTTTGACTATCACTTTAATCTATGATACTCCCTTATTTCGCTTCTACTTACAAGGAATAAGACTGTTTCTGCTAATTGTTTCTCGATTAGCAGGAAGTAAACTTTTTAAAAATATTGTATTCCAGAGATGTAGAGAAGGTCATGTGAATAGAACATTTCAGATTTTAATAAAACCAATTTTTTTTTAATTCAGGGAATATAAAAAAATATTTCCGGTGAAGTCTCCACTTTGAAGCCTTGAGGGAATACAATATGTCCCACCTTCTTTGTAAATTGTACGAGGTTGAGAAGCTAAAAATCTGATGTGTTCCACTCACATGACTTTCTCTATCTCTCTGTAACAAATTATTGTTAATAAGCTTATCTTTTATTTATTTCATGTTAATCGAGGAAAATTAGCAGAAATAGTCTTATTCCTTGGTTTATTGTAAATACAAGCGAAATAAGGGAGTGCCATAGGTTAAAGTGAAAGCCAAAAGCTGGTTGCTATGTGACTGATGTTCCTTTGGTTGTGTGGACAGGAGTTGACAAATTCCTGTATGAGAAAAGTGGAAGTTTTTCAAAGCTGAAACTAAGAAAAAGGAATATCTCAAAAACGATCAACTGTACGAAAAAAATGTTTATAACATAAATTGTGTGTGTTAACGTGCTCTACATTTTTTGTGGCTTAAGTTTTTGTCCATCTCTTACAGTTTAGTAGTTATGAAAAATTCAACCAGAATAAAGTAGTCTTCAGAGGCTATTCCCAGAAAATTCAAAATATACATTTTATTTGTTAGGTAAATATCTTTAATATATGATATTTTAATCAAAATCGTTAGAGCCATTTTTTATAAAATCAACATTTTCGAAAACATTTCCATGTAAAGGGTAGTTTGGGGTGGGGGGATTTTTCTCAAAATCTTCGTGTCGCTTTCCTGGAAGGTACTAAACTTAAATACCAAGTTTGGTATTTTACCGACTTTTCGTTTTTGAGTTGTGTTCACAGACACACGGACACACACACACACACACACGGAACTTTTTCTTCAAATACCATGTTTGGATACAGGGGACCCTAAAACATATATTTCCGGCGAAATCTCGGTATCGAATTTTTTGGTGGAGTGCAATACCTTCTCTATACACTATGTACATAGCACGGATAGAGAAAGTAAAAATGTAGATCTCGTTAAAACATTACATTTCGGAGATATTCCTTGTTATTGATTTCAGTTTAAAATTTTCCACAAACCGGAATTTGTCTAATTCTGTCTGTGAACACGATAACTCAAACACGAAAAGTCGGTAAAATACCAAACTTGGTATTTAAGTTTAGTATCTTCCAGGGATGCGACACGAAGATTTTGAGAAAAATCTCCCCACCCCCAACTACCCTTCGAAAATTTTGATTTTCTCAAAACTGGCTCTAACGATTTTCATTAAAATTTCGTATATTAAAGATATTTACCTGACAAATAAAATGTATGTTTTGAATTTTCTGGGAATAGCCTCTGAAGACTACTTCAGTCTGGATGAATTTTGAATAATTACTAAACCGTAAGAGATGGACAAAAACTTACTACACAAAAAATGTAGAGCATATTAAAACACACAATTTATGTTACATGCATTTTTTCTTGTGGAGTTCGTCGTTTTTGAGACATTCCTTATTTTTTGTTTTTGCTATGAAAAACGTATACTTTTCTCATACAGAAACTTGTCAACTCCTATCTATATAAACAAAGGAACATCAGTCACATAGCAACCAGCTTTTGACTTTTACTTTAACCTATGGTAGTCCCTTATTGCGCTTCTACTTACAAGGAAGCAAGTAATAAGACTATTTCTGCTAATTTTTTCTGGATAGCATAAAGTAAATAGAAGTATAAGCTTTTTAATAATAATTTATTGCAGGGATATAGAGAAAGTCATGTGAATGGTACACATCAGATTTTTTAATTGCTATTATCTTCTTAATTTTCGTAGTTCAAATTGGATTAATCTTACCAATAAGTATTATTTTAACTGGTTCAAATATAATAATTTGGACTGTCATCGCCTGCGGTGCCAGAGCAGTAAAAGCGGGCGTTAAACACTACCAACATTTATCGAATATTAATTATACTCTTACAAAATGCACATAAACTGAAAAAACTTGCCGGTCCTTGTGGTCGCGCTCGGTAAAGAGTCTCGCTTTGGTGCTTCGCGACGCACGGGATCGTGGGTTCGAGTCCCGCCTTGGGGATGGGTGTTTATGTGTTTGTAAATGTGTAAATGTCTATGTATGTATATAAAAGGAAAACGTTAAAAGTTAATAGGTCAACTAAGGAAATGTAGGAAACTGGAAAAAGCACAGGAAAAATCTGATGTACTACACTCACATGACTTTCTCTAGCTGTTCTACAAACTTCTTACATAAGATTCTTCTTTCTGCACCTTGCTAATCATGGTACTCATTAGCACAATGTTCTTATTGTTTAGTTCCGTATAAGTAGGATGAAAATAAGGGAATACACTAGGCTAAACCAATAGTCACATGTTTTAAAAGCTGTCGTTATGCGATTGTCATTACAAATCGCTTCTTTTCTTGGCCAGGAGCAGAACAAAAGAAAAACGGACAATCCCGCCTGAGAAACGTATAAGTACTTCACAACTGAAACTAATAACAACGAAGACCTCGAAAACGGTAATCTCCACGAAAAAAATGTATATGATATAACTTGTGTATTTTAACAAGACCTACATATTTTGTATAGTAAGTTTTTGTCTATCTCTTACGGTTTACTAGTTATGCCAAATTAAGCAAAATTCATCCAGAATAAACAGGTCTTCAGAAGCAATTCCCCGAAAATTCAAGATATACATTGTATTTGATAGGTAAATATCTTTAATATACGATATTTTAATCAAAATGGTTAGAGCCATTTTTAAGAAAATCAAAATTTTCGAAAAAAAATCCACGTAAAGGGGAGTTTGGGGTGGGAAGATTTTTCTCAAAAACTTTGTGTCGCATCCCTGGAAGATACTAAACTTAAATACTAAGTTTGGTATTTTAGCTACTTTTCGTTTTTGAGTTATCGTGTTCACAGACACACGGACACACGACATAAGGACTTTTTCTGAAAATACTTTTTTGGATACAGGTGACCCTAAAACATACTAGGTACGTCCAGAAAGTAAGTTGAAATGTTGACCGCCAAGGAAAGACTTGAGATGTAAGAGCAGATGAAAGTCGCTAGGAGTGAGGTCAGGGCTGTACGGAGGATGGTCAAACACGTCCCAGCCAAATCCCTGTAGGAGGTTTTTCGTCACATTTGCAGTGTGTGGTCGTGCGTTGTCGTGAAGAAAAACAACACCTTTTGACAGCAATCCTCGGTGCTTATTTTGTATTGCGCGGCGCAATTTCCTAAGTGTCTCGCAATAAACATCTGCTTACATAGTTTGACCACGCGGTAAGAAATCAATGAGTAAGATGCCTTTCCAGTCCCAGAACACTGTGCACATCATTTTTCGAGGTGTCAAGATTTGTTTAGGCTTAACCTTTGCTGGGGATGAAGTGTGCCTCCATTCCATTGATTGCCGCTTACTTTCAGGGGTGTCGTAAGAAACCCAAGTATCATCTCCTGTGACTGTCTGTGTGAGAAATTCTTCGCCGTCTTCTTCATAACGGATTAAAAACTGAAGTGCACTACCCATCCGTTTTGTTTTGTGTTGCGTAGTAAGAATCTTTGGTACCGAACGTGAGCAAAGTTTACGAAATTTCAGTTTTTCGGTAAGAATTTCATGAATTAGTGATCGTGAGCTTTGGGGAAACTCCATAGCAAGAGCACTAATTGTAAAATTGCGGTTTTCCTGGATCTTGTCATCAATCGCGTGAACCAGTTCTTCTGTAACTAAAGATGGACGCCCACTTCGTTCTTCATCGTGCTCTTCACTACGTCCTTCATTGAACTGTCGGACCCAACTTGTCACCATTGAATCACCCATCGCATTTTATCCGTAAACTTCGCAAATTTTCCGATAAATTTCAATTGGTTTCACTTTCCTATCATTCAGAAAACGAATCACAGATCTGATTTCACAAGCGGCGGGATTTTCAATCAACACTGACATTGTAAACAAGCACAACAAAGCGTATGTGGCTGACAGCGATCTCAAAATGGCGCACGTTTCTTCTCCTTGATACAGAGCGTCTACCACGCATGTGCGGAACAGCGATCGCAGCGCTGCAGCGGAGATAAATTGAAACGGAACTTACTTTCTGGACGTACCTCGTATATTTCCGGTGAAGTCTCGGTATCGAATTTTTTGGTGGAGTGCAATACCTTCTCTATACACTATGTACATAGTGCGTATAGAGAAAGTAAAAAGGAATACAGCGCCGGTGACCTGACAAGCCTCCGGAACATATTTAAAAAAAAAAGAATGTGAGGCAGACGCGCTACCTCCAAACCACCGATCCGGGCCACACATATTAGAGCCCATGTTTATACACGTTTCTCTAATGTAGCGTTAAACATTTTCCACAAGTGTGCTATTATTTTGGACAGCAATATGACAGCGTATGCTTCTTTTATTTTTTATGTGGCCATAAGGAATATAATAGCTCATATCAACAAAAATTCACACAATAATTCCAAACAAAAGCAAGTCAAAACCTGCCTCTGTTAAATGGTTTATGAAACATTATTGCATGTTTAAACACAGATTTTACACACCCTCCTCCCTTCCCAAAATAAAAGCGAAACAGATGTCCTAATGAGAGGCAATGATGCGTGATAATATCGAAATTTGCAGTCATTCAACTGCACAACCGTTCCTCTTTTTTTTTTCAGCAGCGGCGACCTGTGTGGGACAAGGATAGATGCCTCATTATGTAAACCGCGGCCAGAATGCGCGAAAAATCGAAACTGTTCAATTTTACGTCAACTTTCTGTTGCACCCCAAACTTGCGTCAACTAAAAGTTGACCTGCATTGTTAAAATGGGGGGAAAAATCTCGCTCTTTCCCCACGATCCACGGAACACTGATTTCCTGTGGAATGTTATTATTTCTGTGACGTTTGAAATTCTAATACTAAACCTTTTTACTTTCTCTATATTCACTATGTACATAATGATTAGAGAATGTATTGCACTCCACCAAAAGATTCGATACCGAGATTTCACCGGAAATATATGTTTTAGGGTACGCAGTATCCAAAAAGAGTGTTTTCAGAAAAAGGTCCGTGTGTCCGTGTGTGTGTGTGTGTGTGTGTGTGTGTTCGTGGGTCTGTGAACACGATAACTCAAAAACGAAAAGTCGGTAAAATACCATACTTGGCATTTAAGTTTAGTATCTTCCAGGGATGCGACACGAAGATTTTTAGAAAAATCTCCCCACCCCAAACTACCCTTTACATGGAACTTTTTTCGAAAATTTTGATTTTCTAAAAAATGGCTCTAACGATTTTGATCAAAATATCATATATTAAAATTATTTACCTGACAAATAAAATGTATATTTTGAATTTTCTGGGAATAGCCTCTGAAGACTACTTGATTCTGGATGAATTTTTCATAACTACTAAACCGTAAGAGATGGACAAAAGCGTAACCCACAGAAAATGTAGAGCACGTTAAAACACACAATTTATGTTATATACATTTTTTTTGTGGAGTTGATCGTTTTTGAGATATTCATTTTTCTTGGTTTCAGTTTTGAAAAACAATTTTCTCATACAGAAATTTGTCAACTCCTGTCCATACAAACAAAGGAACATCAGTCACATAGCAACCAGCTTTTGGCTTTCAGTTTAACTTATGGCACTCCCTTATTCCGCTTCTAATAAAGCAAGAAATAAGACTATTTCTGCTAATTTTTCGCGATTAGCATGAGATAAATAAAAGATAAGCTTATTTACAATAATAGTTTACAGAGATATAGAGAAATTCATGTGAATGGAGCACATCAGATTTTTTTTTACTTTCTCTCTAGTGCATAATAAGTGTTACATTCCTCCCAAAATTTTGTAAACGGGATTTGAAGTTTTAACACTACCTGAATAAATTTAAAAATCTGAGTGTTACACCCACATGACTTTATTTAATTACTCTACAAACTTTTTACAAAAGTTCTTCTTCTAGACAATGCTAATCGAGATAAACATTAGCAGAATGTTCTTATTACTTAGCTCCTTATAAGTAGAAGGAAACTAAAAGAATGCTCTATGCTAAATTGACAGTCAAATGTTTTAAAAGCTTTCGTTATACAATTGTCATTGCTAATTGCCTCTTTGGTTGGCCACAAATAGAACAAAAGAAAAACGGACACTTCCTTTCTGAGAAAGTATAAGTGCTCTACAACTGAAACTAATAACAAGGAATATCTTGAAAACGATAAACTCCACGAAAAAAATGTATAGCTTTTAAATTGTGTATTTTATCGAGCTCTACGTTTTTTGTCTAAAATTCATTGAGAATAAACAGGTCTTCAGAAGCTATTCCCAGAAAATTCAAGATCTTTTTTTTGTAATGGAAATGGCTTTAAAATGTGGTATTTTAATCAAAAGCGTTTAAGCCATTTTTAAGAAAAACAAATTTTTCGAAAATGTTTCCATTTAAACGGTAGTTAGCGGTTGACGGATTTTCTTGAAAATCTTCGTTTCGCATTCTTGGAAGTTACCAAACTTAAATACCAAGTTTGGTTTTTATTCGTCTTTTTGTTTTTGGGCTATGCTGTCCACAGGCACACACGGTTCTTTTTCTGAAAATAGTTTTGTTTTTTGGATTCAGGGGGTCCTAATACATATATTTCTGGTGAAGTCTCGGTATCGAATTTTTGGGTGGAGTACAATACTTTCTCTATCCACTATGTATACTGTGCATACGAAAGTAAACATCTGATATGCTGTACTCACATTCTTTATGTACCTATTCTAAAGTCAAACTTTCCTTACAAATGTTTATTCTTCCATCTACGTCATGCCAATCGAGCATTAGCTCACTACTTAGAAGCAAGGCCAACAAGGCAATACATTAGACTAAATGGATGGACAAATATTTTTAAAGATACCGCTATATGGAACAATTGAAATTCGGTTGTAATTTGCATATCTACCTCTCTGAAACAAATTATTGTTAATAAGCTTATTCTATCTACGTAATGCAACATTAGAAACGGTTATATTACTTAACTCCTTATAACTAGAAGGAAAATTAGGGGACAAACTAGGCGAAACAGTCAAATGTTTTAAAATGTGGTTGCTATGGTATAGAAATCCGATTCTTTGCTTGGTCGGGTGTTGAAAAGTTCCCGTATGAGAAAAGCTTTATTTTAAAACTGAAACCATCGACAAGGAATATCTTAAAAACGATCAACTGACGAGAAAAATGCACATAACATAAATTGTGTGTTTTAGCGAGTTCTACACTTGTTAAGTATGTTTTTGTCTATCTCTTACGGTTTAACAGTTATGAGCAAAATTATTCAGAATAAAGGTGTCTTCAAAGGCTATTCCCAGAAAATTCAAGATACACATTTTATTTCTCAGAAAAATATATATAATATACGACATTTTAATCAAAATCGCTAGAGCAATTTTTGAGAAAATAGAAATTTTCGAAAATTTTTCCATGTAAAGGGTAGCTGGGAGTGGGGAAATTTTCTTGAAAATCTTTGTGTCGCTTGGTGGATACTAAACTCAAATAAAAGTTCGTTATTTAAGGGTCTTTTTGTTTTTGAGCTACGCTGTCCACATACACGCACACACATGGACTTATTTTAGAAATCTCGGTATAGATGTTGAGTGCATTACAGTATTTTCTCTATACCCTATGTGCATAGGGGTCGTCTCCTTAGCGCGGTGGTAGCGCAGCTGCTTACCAAGCGGGAGACCTGGGTTCGATCCCCAGTACCGGCGTGGGGTTTTTCCCCCCGCTGGACCGGGCTGCACTCAGCCTCGTAAGGTCCCTGGGCACCAATTGAGGAGCTACTTGATCGAGAAGTAGCGGCTCCAGGTTACGAGTACCGCATTAACCGGCGGGAGGGGCTCGAGGTGCTGACAACGTCTCACCCTCCATCCATGACGTCTGTAGTGGACCGAGATGGGGGAAACAGCGGCCGGGCGGTAGGGCAAGGTTCCCCGTGAGCTGTCGTGCCATGGAGTTGCTATGTACATAGTAGGCGTGGTGAAAGTAAAAAGATGAAACGAAAGTTAACTTCCCGCTTGAGAAAACTTGAAACAAATGACAAGCAACATCATGGAAACGGTTAACTCTACAAAAATCGGATGTGTTTCATTCACTTGATTTTTCTCTACATCTCTGTAAAGATTATTTGTATTCTTATAACTTCATGCTGATCAAGATAAACAGTACCGAAATTGAAAGTATCTTATTATTTGCTTCATTGTAAATAAAAGGCAAATAAGGGTGCACAGTATGCTAAAGCGATAGACAAATGTTTAAAAAGGTGGTTGAAATCCGTTTCTTTGTAAGGCCAGTAGTTGAAATGAGTTGAGAAATATTTTACGTATTTTAAAACTGAAACCAATAATAAGGAATATCTAAGAAATGGTCAATTCCATGAAAAAAGAATACCTACATGATAAAAAGAGATATGATTAAAAGAGATCTCAATTTTTTGTGTCGTAAATTTTTGTATTCTCTTACAATTTACCAGTTATACAAAAGTCAACCAGAATGAAGAGTTCTTCAAGGCTATTCTCAAAGAATTTAAGATATACATTTTATTTGCTATGTAAATATCTTTAATACACAATATTTTAGTCTAAATCGTTCAAACTATTTTTGAGAAAATCATAATTTGCTGAATATTTTCCATGTAAGTAGTAAAAAGGGGTAGTTTAGGATGGTAGGATTTTTCTCAAAATCTTCATGTTGCACCCTTAGAAGGTACTAAATCTAAATACCAAGTATGATATTTTACAGACTTTTCGTTTTTGAATTATCGTGTTCACAGATACACGGACACGATATGCCTTTCAGCGGACCCCAAAAAGGGTAATTCCTGTGAAATCTCAATATAGATCTTTAGGAAAGCAATAGATTCTCCACATATGTACTACGTACTAAGTAGAAAAATTAAAAATGTACGTGAAAAATTGTGTGGTTTAATGATATCTATATTTCTACTTTCTCTATTTGTACTGTGTACATAGTGTATAAAGAAGGTATTGCATTCCACCCAAAAACTTTATACCGAGATTTAAGCGGAAATAGACGTTTTATGGTCCCCTATAACCAAAAAAAGTTTTTTTGGAGTAAACGCGATAACTCAAAAACGAAAAGTCAATAAAATACCAAACTTGGTATTTAAATTTAGCACCTTCCAGGGGATGCGGCACGAAGTTTTGAGAAACCTTCCCCACCCCAAAACAACCCTTTACATGGAAAATATTTCGAAAATGTTGATTTTCTCAAAAATGGCTCTAACGATTTTGGTTAAAGTTCTGTATATTAAACACTTTTATATAGTAAATAAAATGTATATCTTGAATTTTCTGGGAAAAACCTTTAAGGACCTCTTTATTCTAGAGATTTTAATTGAATTTGACATAACTAGTAAACCGTAAGAGATAGACAAAAATGTAGATCACGATAAAGCACACAATTTCTGTCATATACATTTTTTCGTGGATTTGGCCGTTTTCGAGGATTCCTTACTATTGATTTCAGTTTTAAAATCCCTTAAATTTTCTCATACGGGAACTTGACAATGCTTTAACACGCAAAGAAACGGATTTCAATCCCATAGCTACCAAATTTTAAAGCATTTAATTGTTGGTTTAGCTTAGCATATTTCCTAATTTTCCTTCTACTTATAAAGGAACTAAGTAATAAGACCGTTTCTGCTAATGTTTTAGCAATAAGCTTATTAACAATAATTTGTTACAGAGATGTAGAGAAAGGCATATGAATGGAGCACATCAGATTTCTGTGCATATCAATAGTTTATAGTTTATCAGTCATATACAAAAGTCATCCAGAATGAAGAGACCATCAGAGATTATTCCCAGAAAATTCAAAATATGCATTTCGGTAGTCATTTTGAATATTTTGATTTGTGCAGCAAATCTAATTCTATTTACAGTTATTTTATATCAAATTAATAATATTGAACATATTGTAGCTATTACCAATAGCTTAAGATTCATAACACATGATCTGTAACAGAGAATGTATCACATAGACATATTGGTCCCGCACTGTATGCTATGCTGCCCATCGTCAGTCGTGCTGAGTAAACACTGCCCTCGCTACATGTTGTCCTTGTTTCTGTGTGAACCTGTTCTGCGTGATTACGTCACAGGGCAAGTCAGTACGGTGACCGAGTTATACTCTACACAGACACAAACTTGCATATATATACATCATTGTACGTATGTATGACGGTATGTGTAGCTCACCTACAGCTTTTCTCGTTGCCTTTAGTTGAGGGAACCAACGATGTGACGTCAGTATTTCACAAGCACTACCTTCGACCATACCTCAACAAATTTTAGAGAAAATAAAGAAACATTTACGGCACTTTTCCTATTACAATAAACCATTAAAATGTTTCAATCAGCTTATAAGTCGTTTAATTTTTTCCCATATTGCCTCGCTATCTTCGTATTTTAGTGGACCCCTACCGCGCTAAGGATGAAATTAGCTGTAAAAATGATGAGAAACACTTATTTAAAGCACTTGTAAATCTGGCAACAGCAGGAAATGTGTATTTAATTTATTGTCAGTTAGGGAAGAATAATGTAAAATCTATTCGCCGTATATTTACCCTCAGACTTGTTTCCTCCCCATTAAGAGCAGCAACCCCTCGAGAGGGAAGATTCTCTACCCTTACCACAACCATCTTTTGGTATAAATATTTCTTTCAAAGCGCTTCTGTTTTCCAAGATAAGAGTCAAAGATTTGATTTTAACTTTCTCTAGCCCGTATGTACAATAAAAACGTATTGCACAGGATAGGTAGATACTATATTTCACCCAAGAATTTTATACCAATATTTCACAGGAAATACATGTTTTGAGACACTCTGAAGATTTTCATAAACATATCCGTGAGTGTGTCTGTGGGCAGCATAGCTCAAAAACGAAAAGTCGGTTTATTACCAAACATAGTACTTAATTTTCGTATTCTCCAAGGATGCGACATGAAGATTTTCAGTAAAATCCCCCACCCCAGCTGGAACATTTTTCGAAAATTTTGACTTTTACAAAAATGAATCTAACGATTTTTATTAAACGGTCATATGTTTAAGATATTTTCATGACAAACGAATGTAAATCCTGAATTTTCCGAGAATAACCTCTGAAAATCTGTTAATTCTGGATAACTTTTTATAACTTCTGTATAACTGGTAAATCGTAAAAGACAGACAAAAACTTAATACACAAAAATTTAGAACTCATTGAAACAATTTATGTATAGTTAATCGTTTTCGAGTTTTTCCGAGGTATTGGTTTTAGCTTTAAGGTATTTAAACGTTTCTTAAACGGGAGATATCTTTCCTTTCGTCTCTTTTTTTTTTTATTTACAAGTAAAGTGAACTAAACTTCAATTGTGTCACTTAGCGACCGGCTTTTAAAAGATCTGACTAACGCTTTAGCCTAACATATCTCCTTATTTTCCTTCTATTTACAAGGAAGCAAGAAATAATTCTGCTAATTTTTACCTCGACTAGTATGATGTAGATAAAAGAATAGTCTTTTGTAAAAATAGTTTGTATTTGAAACAGATAGAGAAAGTTTTTAAGTGGAACAAATCAGATTCTTATCTAATAAAATGATTTCCAATCCTCCGCAGAGTCTGAAAGCACGACTGGAAGTATGAATGTGGATGTGATCAAATGAACAAAATAAATAAATAAATAATAATCCAATGACAATAGTACACAAGTTAACACTATTGCCGATATGAACATGTAGTAAAATGAGGGGTATAAAAGGAACAAACAATAAAAAATAAAGAATGCCATCAGCAGATTTACTGTTTCAAATAATGTAAATACACGTTTTATGATCAAAGAAACATTTTGAAATAAACAGAGCTATGCAGATTAGAAAATTTTCTTTGCAGTTCACTTGCAGTTTTACAAACAGAATACGAAAAATCTGTGTTCCATTCACATGACTTTCTCTGCATCTCTATAACAAATTATTGTTAAAATGTTATTCTTAAATCTACTTCATCTACATAAAAAAAAAACATTTTCAGAAATTATCTTATTACTTGCTTCCTTGTAAGTAGACGAGAAATAAGGGATACACTAGGCTAAATCGACAGTTGGTTCCTATGTTATTGAAGTTCATTTGTTTGTATGACCAGGACTATTTCAAAACTGAAACCAATAACAAGGAATATTTAGGAAATGGTCAACTATATGAAAAAAAATGCATATGTCATAAATGTGTGTTTTAATGACATCTACATTTTTTGTGTATTGTGTCTCTTACGGTTTACCAGTTATGCAAAATTAGACCAGAGGTCTTCAGAGGCTACTCCCAGAAAATTCCAAATATACTTTTTATTTGCAATGTAAATACCTCAAATAAATGAGATTTTAATCAAAGTCATTTGAGCCATTTTTGAGGAAAATAAAATATTCATAATTTTTTTTATATATAGGGTGGTTTGTGGTGGGAGAATTTTCTTGAAAATCTTCGTGTCGTATTCTTGGAGGTTACCAAATCTAAATATCAAGTTTGGTACCACGGACCTTTTTCTAAAACTGCTTTTTTGGGCCTCAATACGTATATTTCTGTGAAATCTCGCATCGAATTTTTAGGTGAAATACATCATCTTCTCTATACACCATGTACATAATATGCGTAGAGAAAGTAAAAAAGAGAAAATGCCATCAGCAAGTTTTCTGTTTGAAATAATGGAAATACACATTTTATGATGAAAGAAACATTTTGAAATGCACGCAGCCATGCAGACTAGATGATTTTCTTTGCAGTTCACTTGCAGCTTTACAAACAGAATACAAAAAAGAACTCTCTCTGTTGTTCCAGTACTACACAAACACTGCGCACGAAACAACGCTATTTTCAAAAACAAAAGACACCAAAGCAGCCGCAATAGAGAACGAAATTAGCTAGCATAGTCGGAAGCGCAGCTGTGTTGCCCAAAGTTGTGTTAATTTTTACGACGCATTTCTGAAACAAAGTTTCGAGTGCAAATGCCTCACTACCGAACTGAGAATTCCTGAGATAATAGAAGCACGGTGTTCGGAGATAAAGAGAAACCGGCAGGCTTTCCAAATTCCTGAAATTAATTTACCCTGCAAACTCTTACCTATTCGTGAAATCGTAAAACCCGCTACATGGAAACCACATTTCTCGTTTACTACGATTTTATTGAGGAAAATCTAAAAGGGTTACCAAAATAACGAAAATAGAAAGAAGTCATCAGTGGCGGTCTGTTCCCAAAAACTATAAAACATATCGGTATATTATATTCTTTATTGGTTTCTCTAACACGTATGTACATAGTGTAATTTGGACCACTTAAATGTAAGTGCTAATAACTGGACAGAAAACCTCGTTAAAGACCACAACTTATTTCAATGTGTTAATGAGATGAGCCTATATCATTATGAGAGTTTTAGTTGCAGTATTTTTCCTAAGGCGTGTAATTTGGTCTGAGAGAGTGTGTAAATTGGGCCACTATATAAAACATTTAATCGATTCTTATAACATTATATTCATTTTTAAATTTGAAATTCACTATGGCAATTAATTTAGACTTGGAATTATTATTATTACTATTATTATTATTCAAAATGTCCAACTGAAGCAGATTAACTTTAACAAAATTAATATCACCTTACATCATTTCATCCAAAGTTTTGTGAACACTTAATATTTTCAGGGTTTTGTTCCAAATTAAAGGAGGATTTCACTGTTCACTTCACAAGTAATCACACAGTCTTCATGGGCCCATCCTTTGCATTTATTGCACTGTACCCAGTCTTCCTTGTGAGATTCCCCACATACAACACAAAAAGTCTCTTCCGAATTTCTATTTTCCTCTTTCTCAAATGTTCCTTTTTACTTTCTCTATACGTACTATGTACATAGTGTATAGAGAAAGTATTGCACTCCACCCAAAAATTCAACACCGAGATCTCACTGGAAATATATGTTTTACGGTCCCCTGTATCAAAAAAAAAAAAAAAAAACATTTTCACAAAAAGGTCCGCGTGTGTTTATGTGTCTGTGAACACGATAACTAAAAAACGAAAAGTCGGTAAAATACCAAACTTGGTATTTAAGTTTAGTATCTTCCAGGGATGCGACACGAAGATTTTGAGAAAAATCCCCCCACCTCCAACTACCCTTTACATTGAAATTGTTTCGACAATTTTGATTTTCTTAAAAATGGCTATAACGATTTTGATTAAAATCTCGTATATTTAAGATATTTACTTGACAAATAAAATGTATATCTTGAATTTTCTGGGAATAGCCTCTGAAGACTACTTTATTCTGGGTGAATTTTACGGTTTTTGCGTAACTCCTAAACTGTAAGAGATGGACAAAAACTTCCCACACAGAAAATGTACAGGATATTAAAACACACAATCTATGTTATATAATTTTTTTTTAGTGGAGTTGATCGTTTTTAAGATTTTCCTTGTTTTTATTTTTAGCTTTGAAAAACTTATAGTTTTCTCATATGGGAATTAGTCAACTCCTGTCCAAATAAATAAAGGAAGTTCAGTCATGTAGCAACCAGCATTTGACTATGATTTTAACCTATGATACTCCCTTATTTCGCTTCTACCTACAAGGAAGCAAGTTATAAGACTGTTTCTACTAATGTTTTCTCAATTAGCAGGGAGTAAATAGAAGCCTAAGCTTTTTAATAATAATTTTTTGCAGAGACGTAGAGAAAGCCATGTGAATGGAGCATCAGATTTTTCCATTTACAGTAGGGGCCCTTAGGTTTGCTAGCTTCTCTTTTGTCATCTGGTAATCTAGGCAATTTGTATACTATGTAACAGTAATATGTACATACCTATATAAATTACCAAAGTAAATTAAAAGCGTGACTTCAAATAAATAAACATATACACACATGCTCATTTGGAATGTAATACCCAACTTGAATATCTGGACCAAATTACGTTTCACCTTCAGTCCAAATTACACAACAAAGTACAACTTTATGAATATCACATTTCTTATTATTCTAAACATTATTAATGAAGTAATTCTACATCACACTTATCTTAATATATTGAATGTTCCATCGTTTTAGTTTGGTTTCCAAAGAAAGATCTTAGGTGGAAGAAAACACGATACCAAAAGCGGGACAAAATTACAACGAAAATGCTGTCAACAAAGATCACAACTTCCCTCCAAGGCTATTGACAATAGAATCAGAAAATTGGAGGGAACGCTTACAACAAATGTTGCTCAAGATACTCATATTGTTGGTGCTTCCAACGGTACTTATTTTCTAAAACTGACATTGGTCCAAAATACTAGCTGGTCCAAATTACACGGTCTTCCCCTACATAATAGCTAGAGATATAATTGTATTCCATACAAAAATTAAATATCGAAATTTCACCGTGATTATAAGTTTTGGGTCCCCTGTATCCGAAAAAAGCATGTTTACTATCTCTAGCCCGTAAGTAAAATTTACATAGTGGATAGAAAAACCTCTGAAGAGCTCTTTATTCTGGATGAATTTTGCTAAATTTTGTTCAACTGCTAAACGATAAGAGATAGACAAAAACTTACTACACAGAAAATGTTGATCTGATCAAAACACACAATTTATGTCCTTTACATTTTTGTTGTGGAGGTAACCGTTTCCGAGATATTCCTTTCTTTTTTTCTTTCCTTCTTTTTTTCAGTTGTGAGTACTAATTTTCTCAGACAGGAAGTTTTTCTTTTGTTCTACTCCTGGCCAAGCAAGGAAGCGATTTGCGATGACAATGAAATAAGGACTGCTTTTAAAACATTTGACTATCGGTTTAGCCTAGTGTATTCCCTTATTTTCTTTCTTCTTATAAGGAACTAAATAGTAAGAACATTCTGCTAATGATTACCTCGATTAAGGAAAGAAGAATAATCTTTTGTAAGAGGTTTGTAGAGGAGCTAGAGAAAGTCATGTGAGTGTAACACATCAGATTTTTCTATAAATTGTGTAACAAACTATTCTCACAAAAGCTTGTTCATCATTTCTTTGAATGACTGTATGATTAAATTCGATTCTCTTTGCACGGCCGGGAGTAAAACAAATGATGACTTCCGTTTGAGAGAATCTTAAACACTCTCAAATTTAAAAGGAATATCTTGAAAAGGGTTAACATCACAAAAAGTGATATGGCATAAATTGAGATCTACCTTTTTTGCATACTAAATTGTTGTGTGTTTATTAGGGTTTACTAGCTATGCAACATTTATCCAAAATGAAGACAACTTCAGACACTGTTGCCAGAAAATTCAAGATGAACATTTCTTTTGAGTCAAAAATATATTAAGTTTATGGTATTTATTAAAAATCCTTAGAGCCATTTTTGAGAGATACAACATTTTTGAAAAATGTTCCAGGAAAAATCTGAGTATACCATTCACATGACTTTCTCTATATCCCTGCAACAAATTATTCTTAAAAAGCTTATACTTCTATTTACTTTATGCTAATCAGAAAAAATTAGCAGAAATAGTCTTATTACTTGCTTCTATGTAGGTAGAAGCGAAATAAGGGACTACGATAGGTTAAAGTGATAGTCAAATGCTGGTTGCTATGTCAATGAAGTTCCTTTGTTTATATGGATTGGAGTTGATAAGTTCCTGTATGAGAAAAATATAAGTTTTTTCATAGCAGAAACCAACAATAAGGAATGTCTAAGAAACAATAAACTGCACGAAAAAAAAGTATATAACATAAATTGTGTGTTTTAACGTGCTCTACATTTTCTGTGCAATAAGTTTCTGTCCATCTCTTACGGTTTAGCAGTTATTCAAAAGTCCGTAAAGTTCATCCAGAATAAACTACTCTTCAGAGATTATTCCTAGAAAATTCAAATATTTTATTTGTCAGGTAAATATGTTTAATATACGAAATTTTAATCAAAATCGTTAGAAACATTTTTGAGAAAATCAAAATTTTCGAAAAACTTTCCATGTAAAGGGTAGCTGGGGTTGGGGGGATTTTTCTCAAAATCTTCGTGTCGCATCCCTGGAAGATACTAAACTTAAATACCAAGTTTGGTATTTTACCGACTTTTCATTTTTGAGTTATCGTGTTCACAGACACACGGACACACTGACACACACACACATACACACATATACACACATACACACGGACCTTTTCTGTGAAAATGTTTTTTTTTTTTTTTTTTTGGATATTGCGGACCCTAAAACATATATTTCACGTGAAATCTCGGTATCGAATTTTTGGGTGGAGTGCAATATCTTCTCTATACACTATGTATATGGTGCGTATAGAGAAAGTAAAAATTAGTTGGGTTGGGGTGATTTTCTTAAAAATCTTTGTGTCGTAACCTTGGGAGAGTTGGAGAGGTAGAGACGCGCTGAAAAACTCGATGCCATAGGCGGGATTTGAACCACGGATCAACAAGCAAGGGCGATTCGTTTTATCCCTCGCAATGAGAGCCATTCGTCACCGCTGATAAGCAAGATGAGGAAGCGAAGGTCACTCCTGCCAGTTCTCTACTGGCGGGTTTACCTGAAATGACCTCGTTGAGTTTTGCAGCTCTTTTAACGCAAGAAAAAATATCTGCACCTCGTATTGTTACTTTAACAAGATCAACATTTTTATATGCGTATAAAATTGGGTTTCTCTGAGCTTCATACCTATTACTTTAAGACAAAACATAATTATGTGAATGGAATCTTGATTCCGCAAGAATATTATTCCTGAATCAATTACTCCGTCACTGATATCGTGCAAAGCTCAGAAACTTTATCATGTGAAAATATCTCTTCATTCTATATACATGTTTCATATAACTGGAAAACAGAAAGAGAAAGAAAAAAATCACATGGCTTTCTAATCCTTTCCAACAAATTATTCTTCCTTTATAAATAAAGAGAAATATCAGAATACATTAGGTTAAAGCGATTGTCAGATGTTCCAAAACCTATCGCTACGCGATTAAACTTCGGCTCTATTTGCATGGCCAGGAGTAAAACAAAAGAAACAGGAACGGAAAATACCCGAATTGGACAGGTAAAAGTATCTTAAAATGTAAACATATACCAAGGAACATCTCCGAAACTATTAACACCGCAAACAATCAATAAGACATAAATTGTGTGTTTTGACGAGATCTGTATGTTTTGTGTAGTGAGTTTTTATTCAAGTTGCGGCTTAAAATTTATACAAAACACAATTGAATTAAGAGCTCTTCAGGGGATATTCATAAAAATTCAAGATATACATTTTATTCTTCATGTAAAAATATCTTTAAGATCCATTATGTTAATCAATATCCTTAAATCCATATTTCAAAAAATGCGTTAATTTTTACTTTTTTGCATGTAATATGTACATAGTGTATTAAAATGCACCCAAAAATTCGATACCGGGATTTCACCGGAAATATATATTTTGAAGGCCCCTGAATAAAAAAAAGCTTTTTTAGAAAATCATTCGTGTGTGTCTGTCTGTCTATTAGTGTTTGTGTGTCTGTGGACAGTCTAGATCAAAAACGAAATGTTCGTTATATACCAAACTTGGTACTGAAGTTCAGTGTCATCCAAAAATATCCCCCACCCCCAAGTACCCTTTACATGGAAATTTGCTTTTTAACATTTTGAGTTTTTCGAAAATGGTTCTAACGATTTTGATTAAAATATGTATATTAAAGATATTTACAAGACAAACAAAATGCATATCTTGAGTTTTCTGGGAATAGCCTCTGAAGACATCTCGATTTTGGATATAGGAACTTGAAATTATGTTATTTTCATTGAAGCTCAGTATCGAATTTTTGGACAAATGTAATATTTCTCTACCTACATACTATTTACCAAATAGAGAAAGTAGTAAAATGTTTAAGACCAAAAAATGCACCACTACACTCTATTGTTACTTCACGTAACAAAGGATCACTAATATGAACAGAATAATTATCCGAGAAACCATTCCATATCTCCTCGTTAGGGCTAAACCCAAATGTTCCGATCCGCCTTAGCGTTTCGCCTCGCAAGATATTTCCGAATCTGCGTTTGTGGGATTCCATCGCCCTTGGAATGTAACCAGATCCGTAGACTGCTTGTGGAATTTCATTGGCAAATCCACTCAGCTACCGAGAAACTGGCTTTGTTAAGGACGGGCCATTAAAATAACAACTTTCCCTCCTGCAGTGTTCAGCACCAGTGCAAATTTAACGAAAATGAATACTTTGTAAAGTCCAGTCTAAAAGGAAAAATACATCATTAATAACAATAATTATTCATTTTCAAGCACATGTAAGAAAAGAAGATTGTGAAATATATTTCTGCATAAAATACATCCTAAAATTCCTGTGTATTATATATTTGTGACTTTATATTCCCATTTAAAATTAAACTAACCTTAAAAAGCCTGATGTGTTCCATTCGGGTGACTTTCTCTATATCTCTGCAACAAATTATTATTAAAAAGCTTATGCTTCTATTTATTTCATGATAATCGACAAAAAATTAGCAGAAAGAGTCTTATTACTTGCTTCCTTTAAGTAGAAAATAAATAAGGAAGCATCATAGGTTAAAGTGATAGTCAAAAGCTGGGTGTTATGTGACTGAGGTCCCTTTTTTTTGTATGGACAAGAATTGAGAAATTCCTATATGAGAAAAAAAGAAACTCAAAAAGAAGGAATACCTCAAAAACGATCAACCCCCGGAAAAAATGTATATAATATAAATTGTGCGTTTTAAAGTGTTGTGTGGTAAGTTTTTGTCCAGCTCTTACGGTTTAGCAGTTATTCAAAATTCCGAAAAATGTACCCAGAATAAAGTAGTCTTCAGAGGCTATTCCCAGAAAATGCAGAAATATACATTTTATTTGTCAGGTAAATATCTTTAACATACGATATTTTAATTAAAATCATTAGAGGCGTTTTTTAGAAAATCAAAATGTTCGGAAAAAGTTCCAAGTAAAGGGTAGTTGGGTTGGGGGGATTTTTCTCAAAATCTTCGAGTCGCATCCCTGGAAGATTCTAAACTTAAACACCAAGTTTGGTATTTTACCGACTTTTCTTTTTGGGTTATCGTGTTCACAGACACACGGACACACACACGCGGACCTTTTTCTGAAAATACCTTTTTTTAGATAAAGGGGACCCTAAAATATAAAATCTTGCTATCGAATTTTTTTGGTGGAGTGCAATACCCTCTCTATACATTATGCACATAGTTCGTATAGAGAAAGTAAAACTACATAATTAATAACAATAATTATTCATTTTCAAGCACATGTAAGAAAACAGGATTGTGAAATAAATTTCAGTATAAAATACATCATAAAATTCCTGTGTATTATATTTCACCACCTTATCTACCCATTTAGAAACAAACTAAGCTAAAAAAAAAGCTGATGTTCTACTCACATAGCCTTTTCTAGCCGTTCCATGCACAAACAGTTCATACAAGAGATTATTATTAATCTACATAATGCTAATTGAGATAAAAATGAGCAGAAATGGTCTTATTACTTGCTTCCTCGTAAATATAAGGGAAATAGAATACACTAGACCTAAGCGATAGTCGAATTTTTAAAAAGCTGGTCGCTATGTGAAACAATTGAGGTTAGGTTCGCTTTGCATGACCAGTGGTTAAACAAGAGAGATAAAACGAAAGGTGGCTTCCCGTTGAGAAATTGCAGTTTAAATTAAAACCAATAACAAGGGTAATCCAAAATGGTCAATTCTACCAGAAAAACGAATATGACATAAATTATATCTTGTGTAGTACGTTTTCTTTTCTATATCTTATGGTTTAACAGTTATATAAAATTCTGTAAATTGTATCAAGAATAAAGAGGTCTATAAACGCTATTTACAGTTAATTTAAAATAAATATTTCATTTGTTATGCAAATATCTTTAATATACGGTATTTTAATTAAAATTGTTAGACAGTTTTTTTTTTTTTTAATTGCATCTTTTGTATATCCCCCTTTAACATCAATTGTCATATCGGGGGCTTTCACTTGTGAAACTGTAGGTTCAGAACATTAGGTTAAACTTTATATTACTAAACACACGCACATTCACTCTCACATTCATACTTCCAGACTCTATGGGGGATAGGGAATAATTCCGGTTAAAGAAAAATTCTCCGCCCTAGCCGGGAATCGAACCCGAGACCTCCGGGTGAGAAGTCAGCTCGCTGACCACTCGACCACGGAGGCAGTCTGAGACAGTTTTGAGAAAAGGTTTAATTTTTTTTTCAATATAAACGGTAGTTTGGGGTGGGAAATGTTCCTCAAAATCTTCGAGTCGCATGCTGGTATTTCACTGCAGTAATCCTAAGGAAAACTAAACAACAAAAATCCCAGCGGGACTCTATATATAAACAAGTTTCCTAAAAGGCTTAGGAAACTGGGGAAAAAAAAAAAACTAAGATTTTCACCATATTAATTTTGAATAGCCCTTTTTTTACCAACCAGTCATTACAAATAGATATTCCGCACTTTATCATTCATTGCGATCTTTACAGGTTTACATTTTGAGTTATATTGTTGAATCCGTCTCATAAATTAGACATAAGTTACGGGCAATGAAACAGTATCTAGTCAAGATTTTGTAATAAAGTAAAGATCCGATTATCCCGAGCAAAATGAGACTTAGACTTAGCAAGCGCATGAAACCTCCAATTTTCCCCAAGTCGATATAAACCACTTTTGCCTACCGCAGGCGGCTACGCAGCGAGCTTCGTTGTGCTTTTTGAAGATAAGACCATACCAAGGTGATATTCCCAGCTGACTAGCTTCACACTCTCGAGGGCTTGCTGGGCAGCGGAGGAAGAATAGTTCAGCTTATTCCTACCAGGTAGCAGCAAATTCGCAAATTACATTACTCTGGCAGTTAAAAGGTGATCTTGCTTTTACCATAACTGTGACGTAAGTAGCTAGCAACAGTGCGATGTGTGCTGTGGAAGGGTGTAACGACTCAGTCTTTAACGGCCCTTTTGTTTTTGAGCTAAGCTGTCCACACGGACAGAGACACACACATAGCCCGGTTTCTATTTTTGATTTCTCTATACGCATTATGTACATAGTGTATAGAGAAGCTATTGCACTCCACCCAAAAATTCGATACCGAGATTTCACCGGTAATATATGTTTTAGGATCCCTTTTATCTAAAAAAAGCATTTTCGAGAAAAGATCCGTGTGTCTGTGAACACTATAACTCAAAAACGAAAAGTCGGTAAAATACCAAACTTGGTACTTAAGTTACTATATCTTCCAGGGATGCGACATGAAGATTTTAAGAAAAATCCCCCACTCCCAACTACTCTTTACATGGAACATTTTTCGAAAATTTTGATTTACTCTAAAATGGCTCTAACGATTTTGATTAAAATATCGTATATTAAAGATATTTATCTGACAAAATGTATGTCTTGAATTTTCTGGGAATAGCCTCTGAAGAGTACTTTACTCTGGATGAATTTTACGGAATTTTGAATAACTGCTAAACCGTAGGAGATGGACATAAACTTACTTCACACAAAATGTAGAGTACGTTAAAACACACAATTTATATTATATACATTTTTTTCGTGGAGTACATCGTTTTTTAGACATTCCTTGTTTTCGGTTTCTGCTTTGAAAAACGTATACTTTTCTCATACTAGAAGTATAAGCTTTTTAAGAGCAATTTGGTGCAGAGATGTAGAAAAAATCTTGTGAATGGTACACATCAGATTTTTTTATTTAGGGAACCTCAAAACATATACTGTTGGTAAAATCTAGGTATATAAATTTTGGGTGGAATACAATACATTCTCTGTATGTTATGTAGGTTTTTGGGATTCAGGGCGTCTCAATACTTATATTTCGGGTGAAATAGGTGAAATACAGGTATCTAATTTCTGATGGAATGCAATATCTTCTCTACATACTATGAACGTTGTACATATGCGTTAAGGAATGTAAAAATGAAACATATATGAACATTTTTCTCTGTATCTGTTAGCATGATGCATAAAGAAGACCACATGTAGGGGTGTAAACCCTTGAGATATCAACCGCATCCTAGATTCCATTTCTCATAAAACCTGGATGCAAAATTCAAATAAAGGTTGAAACCGTCTCTCTTTTTCAAACATTTGAAAAGAGTGCAAACACTCGATAAACGGTCCGGGTATTTTCCATTCACAGCGACGGCATAATAATTAGATACTGGTGGCAAGATGTCTCCTTACTTATCCCTCTGCAGCACCATGGTAATTTTATAATGCCACACTCAGTCCTTAATGGACTCCGAAGAGCTTCTTATTCTTTTTAATAAAGATGCTTTACGTTTTTTTCCCCTCAGTAATCGCATTACAGTAATAATATAATGTAGCCCATTTCGTAGCTATGACAGCGCCAGCGGTAAACAACTTTCATTATTTTAAAGTACCCGTGCATCACCTGTGAGGTGTTTATGATATAAGGCATATTGACATGTTATTGACTTTCTCTATACCTCTGAAACAAATTATTATTAATAAGCTTATTCTTCTATTTACTTCATGCTAATCGAGAAAAAAAATAACAGAAATAGTCTTATTAGTTGCTTCTTTGTAAGTAGAAGCGAAATATGGGAGTATTATAGGTTAAAGTGAAGTCAAAAGCTGGTTGCTAGGTGATTGAAGTTCCTTTGTTTGTATTGACATGAGCTGACAAATTCCTGTATGAGAAAAGTACAAGTTTTTCAAAGCTGAAACCAAAAACAAGGGATATCTCAAAAACGATCAACTCCTCGAAAAAAATGTATATAACATAAATTGTGTGTTTTAATGTGCTCTACATTTTTTGTGTGGTAAGTTTTGGTCCATATCCTACGGTTTGGCAGTTATGCGGATTTCCTTCAGAGGCTATTCCCAGAAAATACAAGCTATACATATTATTTGTCTTTAATATATGATATTTTAATCAAAATCGTCCGAACCATTTTTTAGAAAATCAAAATTTTCGAAAAAAGTTCCTTGTAAAGGGTAGTTGGGGGTGGGGAATTTTCTTGAAAATCTTCGTGTCGCATTCTTGGAAGATACCAAACTTAAATACCAAGTTTGGTATTTAACGGTATTTTCGTTTTTGAGCTGTGCTGTCCACAGACACACACAGACACACTCACTCACATACACGGATCTTTTTCCAAAAATGTTTTTTTTGGATTAAGGGGGGACCCAAAACATTTATTTCCGGTGAAATCTCGGTATCGAACTTTTGGGCGCAACACAATACTTTCTCTACATACTATGTACATAGTACGTGTAGAGACAGTAAAAATTAGCAGAAATAGTCTTATTACTTGCTTCCTTGTAAGAAGAAGTGAAATATGGGAGTATCATAGGTTAAAGTGATAGTCAAATGCTGGTTGCTATGTCACTGAAGTTCCTTTGTTTGTATGGACTGCAGTTTGACAAATTCCTGTATGAGAAAAGTATGTTTTTCATAGCAGAAACCAAAAACAATGGAATGTCTCAAAAACGAAGAACTCCACGAAAAAATGTATATAACATAAATTGGTGTTTTAACGTGCCATACATTTTTTGTATAGTACGTTTTTGTCCATCTCTTACGGTTTAGCAGTTATTCAAAATTCCGTGAAATTCATCCAGAATAAGGTACTCTTCAGAGGCTATTCCCAGAAAATTGAAGATATACATTTTGTCAAATAAATATCTTGAATATACGATATTTTATTCAAAATCATTAGAGGCATTTTAGAGAAAATCAAAAATTTCGAAAAAAGTTCCATGTAAAGTGTAGTTGGGGGTGGGGGGATTTTTCACAAAATCTTCGTGTCGCATCCCTGGAAAATACTTAACTTAAATACAAAGTTTGGTAATTTATCAACTTTTCGTTTCTGAGTTATCTATTGTGTTCATAGACACGCGGACACACACACGGACCTTTTTCCAAAAATTCTTTTTTTTTTACATAAAGGGGACCCTAAAACATATTTCCGGTAAATCTCGGTATCGAATATTTGGGTAGAGTGCAATAGCGTCTCTATACACTATGTACATAGTACGTGTGGAGAAAGTAAAAAGGGTTCGATTTACATAACTGTCTCTTTATCATGTAGCAAATTATTTTTCCTGTCTCTTTATACGTACTATATACATAGTGTATAGAGAAAGTATTGTACAGCTCCCAAAAATTCGATACCGAGATTTCACCGGAAATATATTTATTGAGCCCCCTGAATCCAAAAAAAGCATTTTAAGAAAAATGTCTGTGTGTGTGTCTGTGGGTAGCATAGCTCAAAAACGAAAATACCGTTAAATACCAAATTTGGTATTTAAGTTTGGTATCGTCCAAGGATGCGACACGAAGATTTTGAGAAAAATCCCCCCACCCCAAACTACCCTTTACATGGAAAAAGTTTGAAAACTATGATTTTCTTAAAAAAGGTTCTAATGATTTTGATTAAAATATCATGTATTAAAGATATTGTCCTGACAAATAAAATGCATATCTTGAATTTTCTGGGAATTGCCTCTGAAGACTACTTTATTCTGGGTGAATTTTGCGGAATTTTGCATAACTGCTAAACCGTAAGGGATGAACGAAAACTTAAAACACAAAAATGTAGAGCACCTTAAAACACACAATTTATGTTATATACATTTTTACTTTCTCTACACGTACAATGTACATAGTGTACAGAGAAGGTATTGTATTCCACCCAAAAATTCAATACCGAGATTTCACCGGAAGTACTTGTTTTGTGTTAACCTGTATCCAAAAAAAGCATTTTCACAAAAAGGTCCGTGTGTGTGTCCGTGTAGTCTACAGAGGGCATTCCCAGAAAATGCAAGATATACCTTTCATTTTTTACTTTCTCTATAGGCACTATGTACATAGTGTATAGAGAATGTATTGCACTCCACCAAAAAATTCGATACCGAGATTTCACCGGAAATATAAGTTTTAGGGTCCCCTTTAACTAAAAAAAGCATTTTCGGGAAAATGTCCGTGTGTGTGTGTGTGTCCGTGTGTCTGTGTGTCTGTGAACACGATAACTCAAAAACAAAAAATAGATAAAATACAAAACTTGGTATTTAATTTTATTATCTTCCAGGGATGCAATACGAAGATTTTGAGAAAAGTCTCCCCACCCCCAACTACCCTATACATGGAACTTTTTTCGAAAATTTTGATCTTTTAAAAAATAGCTCTAACGATTTTGATTAAAATTTCGTATATTAAAGATATTTATCTGATCAATAAAATGTATATCTTGAATTTTCTGGGAATAGCCTCTGAAGAGTAGTTTATTCTGGATGAATTTTACTAAATTTTGAATAACTGCTAAACCGTAAGACATGGACAAAAACTTACGACACAAAAAATGTAGAGCACGTTAAAACACACAATTTATGTTATAAACATTTTTTTCGTGGAGTTCGTCGTTTTTGTGACATTCCTTATTTTTGGTTTCTGCTATGAAAAACTACATTTCTCATACAGGAATTTGTCAACTGCTGTCCATACAAACAAAGGAACTTCAGTAACATTGCAACCAGCTTTTACTTATGACTTTAACCTATGGTACTCCCTTATTTCACTTCTACTTACAAGGAAGCAAGTAATATGGCCATTTCGGCTAATGTTTTACTGATTAGCATGAAGTTAATAGAAGAATAAGTTTTTTAAGAATAATTTGTTGCAGGGATATAGAGAAAGACATGTGAACGGTACACATCAGATTTTTTAATATACAATATTTTAATTAAAAATCGTTATAGCCATTTTAGAAAATATCAAAATTTTCAAAAATGTTTTCATGTAAAAGGTATTTGGGGGTGGGAGATTTTCTTGAAAATCTTCGTGTCGCATTCTTGAAAGACACTGAACTTAAATTCCAAGTTTGGTATTTAACGGACTTTTCCACTTTGACACACAAATGTAAATGGCGCGTTATTTATGGACGCTCTTTAACTGCTGTGGTTCTCAGCGTCCCGTTCTAAATTGGGTGTGAAAGACCGCTTAATTTTGCTCAGAGGGCTCTCTATCAGGCTTGAGGTTCTTTTACGTTTTGTAAATCTACGACACGGGACCAACGGCTTTACTTCGCTTCCGAAGGAAGCCATGGTTGGGATTTTTACACTCTTGGGTATATGAAGTTAGCATGGTAACCATTACACGACGGAGGGCGACTCTACAGATGCACAAACACACACATGGAGAAATTTTCAAAAATGCTTGAAAATTGAAATATGCTTAAATAATGCGAATGAGAACTCGTCAAACTGAAGTTTTTCTTGTAAAGCTCAGTTTCACCTCTAATGCTTTGCTGCACCTCCAGTTAAGGTATTCAAAATGGTGCACGGTGGCCAATTATACCTTTTTTACTTTCTCTATACGCACTATGTACATGGTGTATAGAGAAGGTATTGCACTCCACCAAAAAATTCGACACCGAGATTTCACCGGAAATATAATTTTTAGGATCCTCAATATCCAAAAAAAAGCATTTTCACAAAAAGGTCCCTGTGTGTATGTGTGTGTGTGTGTGTGTGTGTATGTCCGTGTGTCAGTGTGTCCGTGTGACTGTGAACATGATAACTCAAAAACGAGAAGTCGGTAAAATACCAAATTTGATATTTAAGTTTAATATCACCCAGGGATGCGACACGAACATTTTGAGAAAAATCCCCCTACCCCCAACTACCCTTTACATGGATTTTTTTTCGAAAATTTCGATATTCTCAAAAATGGCTCTAACGATTTTGATTAAAATGTTGTATAATAAAGATATTTACCTGACAAATAAAATGTATATCTTGAATTTTCTGAGATTAGCCTCTGAAGAGTAGTTTATTGTGGATGAATTTTACCGAATTTTGAATAGCTGCTAAACCGTAAGAGATGGACAAAAGCTTATTCACAAAAAATGTAGAGCACGTTAAAACACATCATTTATGTTACATACATTTTGTTCGTGGAATTCGTCGTTTTTGAGACATTCCTTATTTTTGGTTTCTGCTATGAAAAGCTTAATACTTTTCTCATACAAGAACTTGTCAACTCCTATCTATATAAACAAAGGAACTTCATGACATAGCAACCAGCTTTTGATTATTACTTTAATTTATGGTAGTCCCTTATTTCGCTTCTATTTACAAGGAAGCAAGTAATAAAACTATTTCTGCTAATGTTTTCTGATTAGCATAAAGTAAATAGAAGTATAAGCTTTTTAAGAATAATTTGTTGCAGGGATGGAGAGAAAGTCATGTGAATGGTACACATAAGATTTTTATATCCAGGAATGTTTAAATTATTTTATGGAATTAAAACAAAGGTTCGACTTTTTATGATTTCTCATGAAATTTCAGTCATATATTCTTAAAAGCGTATTGGACAGGCCACGTTACAGAAGGGAAAAGGTTGAATCTGAAACGTAACTTGCAACAAATTAAGTTCTCAGTTGCAACCAGCTTTTGACTATCACACACACACACACACACATGGACCTTTTTATACAGGGGACCCTAAAACATATACAGGGTTATTCGAAAAGAAAGAACAGATTTCAAACATTTATTGCTTCCAATCTACAAAAGATAGAAGCATGACTCTAACGTTCTTGGAGAGAGAAAAGTATACAATTTTATAATATGCATTTAATATGAGCACCGGCCCAAATTCGTACATTATGGCGATTAACTTTACCAGAAAAATGAAAAATGCAATCATCGGGAAAAATTCATCGTTGAACAAAATTGTCTTCTTCCATATCTTCTAACATGCCGATGCACAATTTGTACCTTTTGTTGTGGTCGTCAGGATGCAATGCTTGCAATAACTGCAGTTTGTGTGACTTCAGATGCAGATGATGTTTTAGAGCTCACCATACCGTTGGTTGCCTGCTCGTGATGTGGATTTCTTTCGACATTCACGTCTGATGTGCATCCCGTGCTTTTCCTTTTGCTTATGATGCGGTTGTTTATTAAATTGACAACGAAATGCTTGTTGAACTCCAACAATGGACTCTAGTTTTGCTAACTGCAGCACACAAAATGATTTCTCTTGTGGTGTCGCCGCCATTTCACTACAGACATACAACAAACAACAGCGCCAATGCGGCCATGATTGGAACTTTTCCCTCCTCCCGCGCTATTTCAATTGTAACTTTTTCTCTCTTCATGATCGTTGTAATTATGTTTCTATCTTTTGTAGTTTGAAAGCAATAAATTTTGAAATCTGTTCTTTCTTTATGAATAACCCTGTATTTCCAGATAAATCTGGGTATCAAATTTTTGGGTGCAATACAATACTTTCTCTATACACTATATACATAGTAGATACATTTAGAGAAAGTAAAAAAGAAGTTACTTGTGGTTACACTAAACTATGCAGATTACGAGAGTAAAATTTAAAGGCTTCCATGAAAGTATTAGGTAAGATAGATTTATCTATTAAAATAGAGAAACGTAACTCTGATCCAGTGCAACAGTACTTCATTTTCGACTTGCTATTTCAACTTCTCTATTAGGAGGGTAAAGTCACCTCTAGATGTCATTACACACGAAGCAAGGAAAAGCAAGTAAGTAAAATAAACTTTGGCGAAGAAATATAACGGCTTTGTAAAAGATGGGACGTGGTACGGAAGGAGAAATTTGTCCCTCGGGATGAAACTAACCACGTATCCAATGTCACGGATGCCTTCCACTCGCCCTCAAGCCAAAAGATGGAACAAGATAAAGAAAAAAGGGGTGCACTCTGAAGGAAGATAAATGGAAGGTACCAAACGGTATGAAAATCAATGAAGCAAGAGCAGAAGAGAAAGATAGAAATACGTAGAAAGGAGAAGGCAGTCATTGTAAAAGGCGTCGTGAGAATTTTGTATAATATGACTCGACATTCAGATATCTTAATATCCACCTCCGGGGCCCATTTTACTGCTTTGTCTTCTCCACGTACAAAATGCATTTTAATAGAAAAAATCTGATGTGTCCCATTCTCATGACTTTCTCTATATCTGCGCAACAAATTATCGTTAAAATCTTACGCTTTTATTTACTTCCTACTAATCGAGAAAAAAATAGCAGAAATAGTCTTATTACTTGCTTCCTTTTAAGTAGAAGAGAAATAAGGGAGTAGCATAGGTTAAAATGACAGTCAAAAGCTGGTTGCTATGTGACTGAAGTTCCTTTGTTTGTATGAACAGGGGTTCACAAAGTCCAGTATGGCAAAAAATATATTTTTACAGCTGAAACCAAAAACAAGGAATATCTCAAAAACAATCAACTCCACGAAAAAAATGTATGTGACATAAATTGTGTATTTTAAAGTGCTCTACAGTTTTTTGTGGTAAGGTTTTGTCCATCACTTACGGTTTAGCAGTTATACAAAATTCCGTAAATTTGATCCAGAACAAAGTAGTCTTCAGAGGCTATTCCCAGAAAATTCAAGATATACGTTTTATTTTTCAGGTAAATATATTTAATATACGATATTTTAATCAAAATCGATAGAGCCATTTTTAAGAAAATCAAAATTTTTGAAAAATTCCCATGTAAAGGGTAGTTTGGAATGGGGAGATTTTCCTCAAAATCTTCGTGTCGCATCCCTGGAAGATACTAAACTTAAATGCCAAGTTTGGTATTTTACCGACTTTTCGTTTTTGAGTTATCGTGTTCACAGGCACAAGGACATACACGGACCTTTTTCTGAAAATACTTTTTTTAGATACAGGGGACCCTAAAACGTATATTTCCGGTGAAATCTCGGTATCGAATTTTTGAGTGGAGGGCACTACCTTCTCTATACACTATGTACATAGTACGTGTAGACAAAGTAAAAATTAATGAGACAATGTCAGCGTCTAGTTTGCTTGCAAAACAACTAGAGAAAGTCATTTGAATAGAACACATTAGATGTTTATGTATTCATCGTAAATCTGGGAGCAAAATGGAAGGTGTTGATATAAAGAGCCGTCTATTATGTTGATATAATAGCTCCTCCCACATTCATGTCTCCATCTGATTCTAGCTAGACATTTGATTGGCTTATTAATTTTTCGTGATGGCGAATGTGCATCAGAGGTTAGGATATAGGACAGGTTTAGTTTCGTTGTGAAAACATTGTCAATTTCGTTTCATGATGATTCTTCCGTAAGTTGGAAAAGTAGAATGAGAATGAAAAGTTCTGAACGTTGGTAATGACATGTTGACTCAAGAGTTAGGGGTTCTACCAACATTAGATAAAGAAAAACAATATAGGAAGCTAAACGCATCAGTACGCATACTCCGCGGTCTCTACATATAGGTCACATGAAGAAAGAAAAAAAACATAAAACTAGGTAACATTCCCTAATCAAAACTTCAGTGTAACCAAAAAACGGGGGCAGTAATTATAAAATAATCCCATATTGTGGGTTCTACTAAAAATAACAATACGCTTGGATAAAAAGCATCCCAGTGCGTCACTTTGATCTTCTAATTAAAAATATAGTGTAAGCCTGAGGCTAAATCCTTCTGCAGCACACCTTATCGCGTCGCACGTAAAAATATAAAACAACAGTTATATATCAACATCCACAACATTATAAGAGGAAATTACATAAGCGGCCTATAGGAAAATAAGCAACTTTTAGAGGAATATGTTTTCTTTCGAAATTGAAAAGCGAGAATACTTACCTTAAAAATCTTATATGTTCCATTCACATGACTTTCTCTACATCTCTGCAACAAATTATTTTTAAAAAGCTGATACTTCTATTTACTTCATGCTAATCGACATCAAAAATTAACAGAAACGGTCTGATTACGTTCTCCCTTGTAAGTAGAAACTAAATATTGGAACAACATAGGTTAAAGTGAAAGTCAAAAGCTGGTTGCTATGTGACTAACGTTCCTTTGTTTGTACGAACAGGAGTTTACAAATTCCTGTATGAGAAAGGTAAGTTTTTCAAAGCTGAAACCGAAAACAATGAATATCTCAAAAACGATGAACTGCACGAAAAAAAAAGTATATAACATAGATTGTGTGATTTAATATGCTCTACATTTTTTGTGGTAAGTTTTTGTACATCTCATACGGTTTAACAGATTTGCAAAATTTTGTGAAATTCGTCCACAATAAAGTAGTCTTCAGAGGCTATTCCCAGAAAATTCAATATATACATTTTATTTTTCAGGTAAATATCTTTAATATACGATATTTTAAACAAAATCGTTACAGCCATTTTTTAGAAAATCAAAATTTTCGAAAAAAGTTCCATGTAAAGGATAGTTTCGGGTGGAAGGATTTTTCTCAAAATCTTGTGTCGCATTCCTGGAAGAAAATAAACTTAAATACCAAGTTTGGTATTTTACCGACTTTCCACAGACACACGGACCTTTTTCTGAAAATACTTTTTTTGTATACAGGGGACCCTAAAACATATATTTCCGGTGAAATCTCGGTATCGAATATTTTGTTGGAGTGCAATACCTTCTCTATACACTATGTACATAGTACGTGTAGAGAAAGTAAAAATGTATGTGACATAAATTGTGTTTCACCGTGATCTACATTTTGTGATTAGTAAATGTTTGTTTATGTCTTTTAGTTATGCAAAATTCATCCGAAATTAAGAGATTTTCTAAGGCTATTTAGGGAAAATTCAAGATACATATTTTTTGTCATGTAAATATATTTAATACCTATATGGTATTTTAATAAAATTTGTTAGAGCAATTTCTGAGAAAATCACAGTTTTCGATTCTTTTTCATCTAAGGGGTAGTCTGGGGTGTTTTTTTTTTTATAGTAAAAATATTCGTTTTTCATCCTTCAAATATACCAAACTCAAATTCCTAGTCTGATATTTTACCGATTCTTCGTTTTTGAGTTATCATGATCAAAGGCACACGCACACACAGATCTTTTTCTTAAACTAATTTGTTAATACAGGTACCCTAAAACGTGTGATCAGGTGAAACCTCGGTATCGAATTTTTAGGTGGAATGCAATACCTTCTCTACACACTAAGTATATAGTACGTGTAGAGAAAATAAAAATGTGTGTTGCACTCTTATTACTTTATCTACCTGTTCTATAATTAAACTGTTCTTATAAAAGATTATGCTTCTATATTATTCTACATTCACTCGTTTATTTACGAATAACGAAATCGGGCAGCAAATTCTGTTTGAGAAAGGTATCTTTTAAAATATATTTTCCTCAAATGGAATTCGATTGTTTTCCTTCCTCTTGGTCAAGAAAATAGAATGGAACTTCAAAGGTTTTACAGGATCAAAAGTTTTACTCTTATAAGATCTAAATATATCTTAAATATACTACTTTCTTCCCATTGTTTCTATAACAAAATATGTAATACATGGATTTCTAAGGGTTACTGGATTAAGGTTAATCCTATAAAATAATAAGGTATTTAAAACATAGTTCGTTTAATTATTAATAGAGAAATCGTGTGAGTGTAACGCAAATGTGGAAAAGTAAAGAGAATTTCAAAATTGTCATATAGCATCTTAAAGGGTTCTTAAAGTGCTTGTCTAAGTTTCACGAGATATATGGCTACTCCTCTACCTACCTTAGTAGAAATAGTTAAAATTAAACATCTTGAAAACTGTTGTTTTATATTTCCAAAAAGTATAATGCATTTTGGATAATATTCACGGGAAGGTTTCCTGAAATTTGTGGATAAATGTACGCCGTTTTCACGTAAGTCATTTTTCAAATTTGTCGGGAAGTAGGCTTGCAAAGTTGTTTCAGCAGTAGTATGCGTGACACAAATGGATCACGCACACGGGACAAAATCCCAATGTCACGGGGAGCAGGCTGGTTTTCATTATCTGGTGGGGGAGGAGCTATATAGGATGTTTACGTGAACGCTGTCAGCGGGGGAACAAATATTTTCAGACGACAGGTGTGCCAAATTTCCAGACCATTTCATTTTAGGCTTTTGTTTTAAAGCACTCAAATATAATAAATATACTATTCCGTGGTTGCTTTGTAGTAAATCAAAATTTACCTGTTGGCATCTGGATAGATTCACGGTCTTTAACTTTGGGGGGATATGTTTCATAAATAGAGTACTGATAATAATAATTAGGTAGATGGATAGGTAGGTAGGTAGGTATCTATTCTCTGTAATTGGGTACTGTCCGGTGGCAGCGTTAAATGTACAAAATTCACTTACAATAACTTGCAGTTAATAACAATAAAACAACTAACATATTCTGTCAAGAAAGTACCGGGAATTGATCACATTTAAAAATCCTGTTTAAAAGAGGATTCAAAATTATTGTTGTCTCTAAGTTGATACAACTTTCCTCTATACCCAAGCGGAGTTTGGTCGTCATCTGTCATCTAGTTTGTCTACAGTACGCCATTTTGTTTGTTCATCTAAAAGGTGATTTGCGATTTTACGATGGATACAAATATTGAACAAAGAATCTGTCTCAAATTGTGCATTGCAAATGGTATTTCGTGTGCCGAATCGTTGAAAATGTAACAGAGGGCTTACGGTGAATCGTCTTTATCAAAAACACGTGCATATGAGTGGTACAGTGCATCCAAGAGTGGTCGAGATGTGGTGGAAGATTTGCCTCGCTCTTGTCAGCCATCAACGGTTTCAACTGAACTGAACATCGCTAAAGTGAAGAAGATTGTGTCTGAAAATCGTCATTTAGATCTGAGAGAGATTGCCGCTGAGCTTTCTGTGTCTCACGAATAGATTCGTACCATTTTAAACGATTGTTTGGGCATGACACGCGTTGCAGCTCGGTTATTTCCGAAATACTTGAATTTTCTACAAAAACTCAATCGCGTAAGGATTGCTGAAGACGATTTGAATGAGCCAGTTCCAACCCCAAATTCAGGAAACGCATTGTAACTGATGATGAGACGTGGGTTTACGAGTTTGACACTCAAACCAGTCAACAAGCTTCTGAATGGCGCCTTCCAACTGAACCGAAACCTAAAAGAGCACGTCAAACTCGATCAAAACTGAAGATCATGTTGACAGGTTTTTTTTTTCGATTATCGCGATGTCGAACACTCAAGAGTTCTTGCCAGAAGGTCAGATGGTAAATAAAGACTATTATCTGAGCGTTATGCGGCGTTTGAGAGAACAAATACGGCGAAAAAGGCCAGATTTGTGGAACGACCACTCATGGTCTCTGCACCACGATCACGCACCAGCTCACAAGGTTATTATTGTGAACGAAAACTCAACATATTTCATCAAACAACCACCGTATTCACCTAGTCTGGCTCCTGCTGATTTCTTTCTCTTTTCAAAACTCCAGTTACCACTTCGAGGCACCCGTTTTCAGTCGATAGAAGACATAAAGGAAAATCGCGGCGACAATTGACATCGTTGTGACTGCAAAAAATGTTTTGATGGTTGGATTATTCGTTGGTATAAATGTATAATTTCCGAAGGGGCCTACTTTGAAGGCGATAAAATAAAATTGGATGAATAATTCATTTTTTGTGTTTTGTTGGCAAATTCCCGGAACTTTCTTGACACAGTAGTACTATATACACATGATATTTGAAATACCTACTTATTATTCAGTATACCAATACTTATGTCAATTACCAGCATGTTTATAAACAGTTACTATGAAGCCTCAACATAAATAATTACAGAACAGTTTTTGAGATCATTAATTACTTCACAATATTTACTTTAATTATCTAATAGTTAATGCCTTTAAATTATCCCTAAAATTCTTAAGGGTCAGAGGGCCGCCCTACAGGCAATTCATTCCATTCTTCAATGGTCCTATCAACAAGAGAAACTTTTTTTACGTCGGTTCTCTACCTTGTACCCTTAATTTTAAAGAAATAATCTTTTCGTCTGTAGTAGGCGGATTTTCTAACCTCTTTCTGACGTCCACCCATGCATTTTAACCAGTATAAGCTTTAAATAGTGCGACTAACCTATGTGTTACGCCTAACTCTTAGCGGCTCCCATTTATTTTCTTCGCATTTCGTAAGCTCAAAATATTTAACTCTCTTTATAAATTTTACATCCCCTTTCTGTATCTTTTCCAGCGAATCAGTTTGATTAACCCTGTATGGGTCCCAGCATGCTACGCCATATTCCATAACCGGCCACACTAAGGACTTGTAGGCAATTTCCCAGGATGTGAATGTCTTCCACGCTTTCCTAAATGTAGAATTCCTCTGATCCTCCCATCCGGTATTTCTTGACAAGTATACTCCCAAATATTTGCAGCTCTCCACTGTGGAAATTATTCTCTGCTTATATGATAGCTGTACAAAACTTTCCCTTTAGTTCTACTAAACACAATAATAATAATAGTAGTGGTAATAATAATAATAATAATAATAATAATAATAAAATGATAATAATAATTTACATGCAATAAACAAGCACCAAAATACATGGAAACCAAATATGGTAAATAAAACGAGTTTCAGAATTTAAATACCTTGGTGAAATAATTCAGGAAAATGGAATCGAGGCTAAAGCAAATAAAAGTAGATGCCACAAAATGGAAACAGCATATCGGCTCACACAAAATATTTATAATAAAAAGTGCATATCTAAACATACAAAATTAAGACATTATAACACTGTCATTAAACCAGAATGTCTACAGGGAGCAGAAAAATTAATTTTAAACCGAAAAGCAGATTTATAAAACATGGTGAAAAAAGAATGCAAAATTGTAAGGAAACTTTTAGGCCCACAAGTCGTAGGTGAACATTACAGACTCAGAAGCAAGAAGGAAATAAAATTATATACAGATATTCATAGTGATATTAGAAAATGAAGGTTAACATTTTATGGGCATATCAAACGAATGCATTCTAACAGGCTCACAAAACAAGTCATTGAATTTGATGAAAATAGAAGCAAATCACATGTAGATACTATGAAATGGATTGGGGAAGTAAAAATGATTTAAAATTAGCAGGAATTACACAAGAACATATATTAAACAGAGAGCTCTTCAGAAACAAAGTTCATAAATGGCAAGTTAACCACGAGGACAGACCGAAGAAAAAAACTGGAGCAATGTGGACAGACGAGAGAAAAGAAGCTCACAGCCAAAGAATGAGAGAAATATGGGTTCAAAAGAAAACAAAGAGACGTTTCTAAGTACTCTGCGTAGTCCCTCATGGGCTCATTCGTGATGAAAAATAACTTATATCTTTAGTCTTTAAGTTTGAAATATGAGTTGGTGTCAAAAATAATCGTATTTTTTTTTTTGCTCGAAAATACTGCTAGCCTTTATTCAAACTCTTTTATAGATCTTCAAATGATTCTCTCTTAATACAATACAACGGTTCCAGATTCCTGTCCACGGTTCAAAACACCATCTAAAAGCCCTTTTGAATAGTATTTTGAGTATATACCCGATATTGTATGATTTACTCACGATCACTATGAAAATGACAAATCGGAGTTCTTTTTTCACTGTAAGAAATAACTGGAAGTCTCAAGACCCTAAATCCTTTGAGTAAGGTTGATGTGACATTATCTCAATGCCTAATTCCGTGAACTTTTCTGGAGTCTTCATGGCAGAAAGAGCGGGCACATTAGGCCACGCTGTGGCCGAGTAGTTAGACCACTCGCCTCTCACCTAGACGGCCGGGATTCGATCTCAAGCGACCGCATGTGAGCGGGTGTTAAACACTACCCCCCCCCAAAGAAGCGGGCACATTATTCTGATAAAGAATCTTTCACCTCTTTCCTTTAACATTTTGTCTTCAGTCTTCATCTGATCCATATTATATATCCATAATATCTGTAATCTTTGGTAGCGATAAAGATGGTCTTCGTGCAAAATGGCACCAGTTGTGTGTGTGTGTTTTTTTAACTACTTATAGCACCGCAGGCGATGACACTGAAGATACATGAATGAAGATGGAGCACCGGTGGAATGCTATGGAGGGGGAAACTGGAGAACCCGGGGAAAACCCGCTCCAGCGCCGCTTTGTCAACCACATGCGGTCGCTTGGGATCGAACTCAGACCGTCTAGGTGAGAGGTGCGTGGTCTAACCTCTCGGCCACGGCGCGGCCATCAGTTGTGTGTGTGTGTGTGTGTGTGTGTGTTATGGAGGATTATTCGGCACTGCAGCCGTTGGCTTATTGTACGTCAGACACCTGGATAAGAGGACATCCGGAAAGGGAGAAGGCGCTGTGGAGGGTCCCTAAACGTGCACAAGCAGTTCATCTTGAATTGGGGATCAACTGTGGCTCAGTCCCACTTGAGTTCACTAACACCGCCGACAGATGTATTTCTATAGCGCAGTCACCTCCACAGAATGGCGCCTCTGCCGCAGTCCTTGTCGAATGGGAATCCTCTCCAGTATTCGCCTAGTGATCTGCGAAGACCCCCAAAAAACCCATGGGCCAGAAGTTGGTCGTGTGGAACTGATCCCAGAACCTAACGAATTCCAGTTGCAGAGGAAACATCTGAGCCAGCTATCTCGGTACATCAGTTGTGCTCACATGATGTCAGTCTAAGAAGTTGAGGGTCTTACGGGGCTTGGATAATCCTCAAGATCATTTAACCCTCCCTTCTACTCGTTATTCCATTGGTTTGTTCTCTGCAGGCTTGCTGCTACATTTCTAGAGTTTGTGATGGAATTTTATCAAAAATAACACAAAATCTAATTGAATCAAGCTGCTGCAAGATCCATGTCGGGTTCAGTTAACATGCTCTTCTGTTTCACCTACTTCCCTCCAACCGATTGTGGCGACATCAGGCAAATATCGTGCATGACATTTCAATACTCAATGTTAGCCTTTGTCAATACTGCCAACATCAAACTCCTGCTGGAATGCAATATTGTGCATAAATAATAATAATAATAATAATAATAATAATAATAATAACAACAGATATTTTGGACACAATGTCGTTCAACTGGCCATGTAAAGAGCACATAAAATATAGATATATTTAAATATATCATATACATTTTTATGTAAAGTTATTCGTTTTTGAGATATTCGGAGTTGTGTGTTTCATTTTTAAGTTATTTAACTTTTATCAAAAGCAAAGCAATTCCTTTTTGTCTCTTTTTGTTTACTCGTAGCTAGCAAATAGAATTAGATTTTACCATCACTTTAGCTAAATGCATTTCCTAATTCCCCTTCTACCTACAAAGCCCTTTACAACAGCAATATTTACCGGAACGTTGTTCTTCCTGAAACTAGTTATTGTGGCAGAAGGTATTAACAGAACACGCTGGCGGTTCATTCCGAAACGAGTTGTGAGTTTGGCGTTCGACTGAGGCACATGTACCCATATCAGGAGCTGGCAGAAACACACTTTTTACTTTCTCTAGCCCCGTATGTACAATGTATTCCACTCAAAAATTCGATACCCAGATTTCACCGGAAATATATGTTTTAGGGTCCCCTCTATCCAAAAAAAAAGAATTTTCACAAAAAGGTCCGTGTGTGTGTGTGTGTGTGTGTGTCTGTGAATACGATTACTTAAAAACGAAAAGTCGGTATAGCACCAAACTTGGAATTTGAGTTTAGTACCTTCCAGGGATGCGACACGAAAATTTTGGGAAAAATCCCCCCACCCCAAACTACCCTTTACATGGAACCTTTTTTTGGAAATTTTGATTTTCTAAAAAATGGCTCTAACGATTTTGATTAAAATATCGTATATTAAAGATATTTACCCGACAAATAAAATGTATATTTTGAATTTTCTGGGAATAGCCTTTGAAGACTACTTTATTCTGAGTGAATTTTCCGGAATTTTGTATAACTGCTTAACCGTAGGAGATAGACAAAAACTTACCACACAAAACATGTAGAGCACATTAAAACACACAATTTATGTTTTATACATTTTTTTCTTGGATTTGATCGTTTTTGAGATATTCCGTGTTTTTGTTTTCAGGGTTGAAAATTTTAACTTTTCTCATACAGGAATTTGTCAACTCATGTCCATAAAAATAAAGGAACTTCAGTCACATAGTAACCAGCTTTTGACCATCGTTTTAACCTATGCTACTCCCTTATTTCGTTTCTACTTACAAGGAAGAAGGTAATAAGACTATTTCTGCTATTTTTTCTAGATTAGCATGAAGTAAATAGGAGCTTAAGCTTTTTAAGAATAATTTGTTGCAGGGATATAGAGAAAGTCATGTGAATGGTACACATCAGATTTTTAAGTTATTTAGCTTTTCTCAAAAGCAATTTCTTTTTATCTCCTTTTGTTTACTCTTAGCTAGCAAATAGAACCATTTTCAATTGTTTCTCATTTTAAAAGATTTTACTATGAATTTAGCTTAATGCATTTCCAATTCCCCTTCTACTTACAAAGGCCTTTAAAACGGTAATATTCACCGGAACATTGTTCTTCCTGAAGCTAGTTGCTGTGACCGAAGGTATTAATAGAATACCTTGACGGTTCATTCCGAAGCGAGTTGTGATTTTGATGTTCGACTGAGGCACATGTACCCATATCAGGAGCTGGCGAAAATACTCTTTTTACTTTCTCCATACGCACTATGTACATAGTGTATAGAGAGCGTATTGCACTCCACCCAAAAATTCGATACCGAGATTTCACCGGAAATATATGTTTTAGGGCCTCTTGTTTCCAAAAAAAAGCATTTTCACAAAGGTCCGCGCGCACGAGCACGCGTGTGTGTATCCATATGTCCGTGTGACTGTGAACACGATGGCTCAAAAACAAAAAGTCGGTAAAATACCAAACTTGGTATTTAAGTTTAGCATCTTTCAGGAATTCGACACGAAGATTTTGAGAAAAATCCTCCTATCCCAAACTACTCTTTCAATGGAACTTTTTTCAAAAATTTTGATTTCCTTAAAAATGGATCTTACGATTTTGATTAAAATATCTTATATTTAAGATACTTACTTACCAAATAAATTGCATATCTTGAATTTTCGGGAAATAGCCTCAAAAGATTTTCTTTATTCTGGATGATTAGATAAGCAAAAACTTACTACACAAAAAATGTAGATCACGATAAAACACACAATTTTTGTTATATGCATTTTTTTTTCGTGGAGTTGATCGTTTTTGAGATATTTGTTGTTATTGGTTTCAGCTTTGAAACACATACTTTTCTCATACAGGAATTTTTCAACTACTGTTCATACAAACAAAGGCACTTCAGTCGCTAGCAACCAGCTTTTGACTGACAATTTAACCTATGCTACTCCCTTATTTCGCTTCTGATTACAAGGAAGCAAGTAATAAGACTATTTCTGCTATTTTTTTCTCGATTAGCATGAAGTAAATAGAAGCATAAGCTTTTTAACAATAATTTGTTGCAGAGATGTAGAGAAAGTCATGTGAATGGAACGCCTCAGATTTTTTTTACAGATATACACGCACATTTACAAGAACACAAATGCCCAAGGCGGGACTTTAACTCCCGATCCCCTGCACCAAATCTAGAAACTTTAGCGAGCGCAGTCATGGGGATCGGTACATTTCATGTACGATCAGGCGGACGTCAACGCTGTAAATGTAAGTGGTGTTTTGTTTATGGACGCTGTTTAACTGCTGTGGTTCTCAAGGTCCCATTCTATACTGGGCGTGAAAGACCGCTTAATTTTGCTCAGAGGACTCTCTATCAGGCTTGAGGTTCTTTTACGTGCCGTAAATCTACGACACTGGACCAACGGATTTACTTCCCTTCCGAAGGAAGCCATGATAAGGATATTACGCCCGAAAAAATCCATCGTCCTCCGCCAGGTTTTAGTTTTGGTAGCGTTTTTTTTTTTTTTTTTTTTTTGTGTTTAACGCCCACTTTAACCACAGGCGATGACACATGATACATGAATGAATATGGAGCACTGGTGGAATGCGATGGCTGGGGAAACCGAAGAACCGAAGAACCCGGAGAAAACCCGCCCCAGCGACGCTTTGTCCACCACAAATCTCACATGCGGTCTCTTTGGATCGAACCCGGGCCGTCTAGATGAGAGGCGAGTGATCTAACCACTCAGCCGCGGTGGAATGAAATGGCGGGGGAAAACCGGAAAACCGGAAAACCCGGAAGTAACCCCCCGCTGCGCCGCTTTGTCCACCACAAATCTCACATGCGGTCGCTTGGGATCGAACTCGGGCCGTGTAGGTGAGAGGCGAATGGTCCAACCACTCGGCCAGGGCACGGCCCCTCCGCCAAGTTTGAACCTGCCACCTTGGGTATATAAAGTTAGCATGGTAACCATTACAGCACGGAAGGCAACACGGCAACCCACAGCAAAGTTGTCCAGATCGGAAGACATTTTTCCATCGCTTCTTGCGCTCAAGGCAAATTTTCATCTCCTGGTTTAGGGAGGGGACCTCAAAAATCTACAGCTCCAAATTTAGAGGAAGGGATTCTGGATTCTGTGCACACATCTCCTTCTATCAGTACACAAAGGTTAGAATTCCAAGACCGAAAAAAAAAATGTAAATGGCGTGTTATTTATGGACGCTCTTTAACTACTGTGGTTCTCAAGCGTCCCATTCTAAATTGCGCGTGAAATACCGCATAAATTTGCTCAGAGGCCTTTCTATCAGGCTTGAGGTTCTTTTACATGCCGTAAAAGGGGACCAACGGCTTTGCTTCCCTTCCGCTTTACTTACACCCGAAAAAATGCATCGTCCTCCGGCAGGTTTGAACCCGCGACCTTGGGCATATGAAGATAGCATGGTAAGTTGTACATCACGGAGGACGACTGCAAGACCGAGCCAGGTGCCTCAATCAATTGTTTCACCTGGGACTGGCATTCGGGAGTCCGAGCTCGCTCCCCGTTTACCACAGTTCCTTTCCCTTCATTCCTTAATTTTATTTCCATTCTTCTTCTTTCAGGTTGACGCAGGTGTGGCTTGAGGCATTTTGCTGGCAGGTGACACGTTTCCTTGCTCTGAGTGAAACTCTCGGAGCTATTATCTCTACATTTGGCATCCCGGCGCCTGTGAAGCCTCCTTAGCGCACCAAGGCTGTCATCTGGTGAACTGTTAGAGACTTCCGTGCGTCCTTGCGCTTAGCTCTGTCGTTTCCTGTGTGCTACCCTGTGGTTTGCCTTCCTCTCACCCCTTCCCGCGGGGTGTAGATCAGTACTTGGTCACCGTTGTCAACGTATTAACATGCTCTAACCTCTAACCTCTAGGGTTGCTAGAGAATATGCTTTTGAGAGACAGTGCAAAACTTCTAAACAAATTAGTGAAAAACTGCATCGCACGGAACATTTATGTATGGAAAAGTTCTGGAAAAAGGTTTAGGAGAAATAAGGTTGAAATTTGTAAGTGCCTATCCATTTATAGTTTTATTTAATTGGTAGTTAATTTCATTTACCGGGAAAAAGTGTACATTCTCTTTGAGTTTAGAATTTTTAAAATTTTACTTTATGAAACAATTTTGGGCCAAATTTCAAGGGTACATCAACAAACCAAATACAAAGATAAATAAAAACCGCTTTCCATTATACAATAAAAATATATATTTTTTTACACCCTTGGAAAATGCTAATCAAGTTTGTGGTTTTGCAGAACTTTCGTTTTCGTCCACAGGCACACGGAAAATGTCAAATGCATTTTTTGAAATCAGGGGACCTTAAAACACGTATTTACAGTGAAATCTCGTTATCAAATTTTTGGACGGAATAAGTACCTTCTCCACCTAATGTATCATAATATTGTAAACAAGGTTAAAACATACATTCAGAAAAGTAAAGTGTAGTGTTTAGAGGAAGTCATGTGATTGAACCACACTGAATTTTTACTTTCTCTACAAAAAAAGGAATTTTTACAAAAAGGTCCATGTGTGTGTCTGCGTATGTGTGTGTGTGTGTGTTTGTGGGCAGCATAGCTCAAAAACGAAAAACCGTTAAATACCAAACTTGAAATGATTTTGATTTTCTTGAAAATGGCTCTAACGATTTTAATTAAAATGTCATATGTTAAAAATATTTACCTGATAAATAAAATGCATATCTTGAATTTTCTGGGAATAGCCTCCTAAGACTACTTTATTTTGAATGAATTTTACATAATTTTTCATAACTGCTAAACCGTAGGAGATGGACCAAAACTTAAAACACAAAACATATAAAGCACGTTAAAACACACAATTAATGTTATATAATTTTTTCTTGGAGTCGATCGTTTTTGAGATATTCCTTGTTTTTGGTTTCAGCTTTGAATAACATACTTTTCTCATACAGGAATTTGTCAACTCCTGTCCATACAAACAAAGGAACTTCAGTCACATAGCAACCAGCTTTTGATTATTAGCTTAGCCTATAGTACTCCCTTATTTCCCTTCTGCTTACAAGGAAGCAAGTAATTAGAGTATTTCTGCTATTTTTTCTCAATTAAACTAAAGTAAATAGAAGCATAAGCTTTTTAACAATAATTTGTTGCAGAGGTGTAGAGAAATTCATGTGAATGGAACACATCAGACGTTTATATAAGTGGTTTATCAACTAATGATAACAATTGAATTTGTGGTTGGTAGAGAAAGTCATGTGAATGGATTACTTTAGACTTTCTAATTACGATACATACATATACTTTATCACCCCAAAATTGTTTGCCAGGTTTCGTGTCGCAACATACATGCTCTGAGAAAGAATGTATTTTTTCGTGAGGGCCAGTGCCCAAGGGACAGAGGGACACACCCTCAGGCATTGCGTGACATTTCCCGCCCCTGCTATAAGGGTAGAAAAATAGAGGTGATTGAAATAAATAAGGGTTGCAGACCCGAAGTCCTCTTCGGCGAGGTAAAGAATAACTAACGAGCGTTTTCTTACGTGCCAGCCATTCACACCCCCAATGGAAAACGGGGGGAGAAGAAACTAATAACAGTATTTTCAGAAAAACGCCTCCACATTCCAAGATTGCCTATTTCGTTTCCTAAAACAATATCTTGTATTTCACAGTAATCCGTGTTTTCGTAACAGGCGACATTTTCACAGAAGCTTGTCTATCTTTAGGAAAAAATAGGGTTCTTATAGTAGCAGATTCAAGCTCCTGAAAGGGATCCCAAAGTGATAAAAATGATATTCTAAACTATTAAAAATAGGGGTTTAATTCTTAATGCAGGCATTACTGGAAAGAAAAGAGATATTTATCCAAATTTCATTCATATATGTTTTCGTCCTCGATATATTTAATTAATATATTCTATTTAACTATCTAAATAAAAATATATCTTCTCCTACAAATTATGAACTACATGTTCTAAAATTAATTTTTGTAATGACTTTCTAATAAATTGTCAACTTGAATTTTCCCTATTATGGAGTACGTGTTACTTTCTCTACACGTAGTATGTAAGTACATAGTGTATAGAGAAGGTATTGTATTCCACCCAAAAATCGTTACAAAGACTTCACTGGAAATATATACCTTGAAACACCCTGAATGGAACAAAAAATAAAGAAAAGGCAGTGTCTGTGGACAGCATTAACTAAAAAACGAAATGTCTGCTAAATAAAAAACGCATTCAGTACAATATCTCTCAAGGAATCGACACAATGACTTTAAAGAAAATCCACCCACCTCATACTCTTCACATGGAAAAATTAACAAATATGTTTATTTTCTAAAAAAAAGTGGCTGTAAAAGCCTATATTAAGGATATTACATGACAAATAAAATACGTATATTTAATTTCTTGAGAATAGCCTCTGAAGTCCGATTCATTCTGGATGAAATTTGTATAAATGGTAAACAGTATAAAATAGACAAAACCTTACTAAACACAAATGTAGAGCTCACCAAAATACATAATTTCGGTCCTTTACGTTTTTTGTAGAGGTAACTATTTTCTAGATAATTCTGGTTATTGATTTCACTTTTAATAAACTTATACTTTTCTCATATAGGAAGTAGCCCATATTTATTTTGTTTTACTTCTGGGCACACAAAGAAGCGAATTTTATCGACAATTGCATAGCGACAGCTTTTAAAATATTTAACTATCGCTATAGCATAGGGCGTTACTTTATTTCCCTTCTAGTTATAAGGAGATACGTGATAAGTACGTTATCTCGATTAGCATGGTGAACAGAGAGGAATAATCTTTTGTAAGAGGTTTGTGTGTAGAACAGCTAGAAAATTTCATCTGAGTTAAACACGTTATTTTTTTGAAAGCTATATCACAAAGAAGAAACTATGGCGTAAAACAGCGCATGTATACTAATTAATTCTTTGAAAGTAAATGAAACTGTAGAATATACGTCAATAGTCCATACACTGTTTGTGTAATAACTTAAACGTTGACATCAATAAAGATACTTCATCCAGCCATTCGTCCTCTCCTCCCTCTCTCGTACCATACCACCATCACTTTCTCCCTTTACCCATCCATCCACCCATTCATCCATTTATACTATAATAAATATCTTTATTGACTTAAAAGTTGGTTACAAATAAAATCTAATGCATTGCTACAAATAAATACACGACGCTTCAACGCATAGACAGTTGAAGGCTGCACGCCACTGTGTGATAATGCCACTCTTGACTCACCACACACACTGGCTTGCAATTCTTCCTCCTTTTATAGCTATAAAATGGCGTCATGGAACTTTGTGGCGTTATCCTCTTTGTGTATTGGTGAATGTGTGTGTATACTTCCCTACCTAATTACTCTTCCCACGTATCTGTTGTAGATGAATTCTATAGTGCCTCGCTTCGGCTCAAATATCCGTTGACGTCGGCCGGCGTGTACTGAAATGACTCGTTCAGGGTGGTATAACAACGGTTAGGTAGAGGATATACTTGTAAATATAACAACACACTTTAACTTGAAGAACTATATTTATTTGTGACGAAAAATCCCACTCCTGACATAGTGAAAAAATATTTTCATTGATTCAAAAATTGTTTTCAAATACTATCATTGATTCACTGTTGTTAATAATTCACTCGGCGTTTTGACGCGTAGATGGCTTACAGCTGGGTGACATCCATGACTCATGCACCACTGCGCGCTAACACTCCAGTCACTCTCGACTCAGTAGAAGTCACAACAGAACATCATAATTCCTCCTCTTATACCTAGAAAATGACGTCACAAACATTCTAGGAACTTGTCGAAGAGACTGAAAGCCGAAGCTTGGAGAAACATCTCGCATATCGAGAAGAATCGTGATGTCTCACATTCCAAGGTTCCGGTTAGGTCCTGCCACTCTTCTAAGTTGTTAACGCATCCCAGATGCGATGACTTACTTACGAGGCGACCGGGAGAACCATTGCATAAGATGGCACTGTCACAATATTTTGTATCTAATCTGTCATTAACTGCTCGCGATTGCTATGAAAACAAGACCACTCTACTGATCTTAAAGACAAATACTCTTACTAAAAAGCCTTTTAATTTTTCTTTATAAACTGAAAATCACAAAATCCTCTGCAAAGTATTATACGAGTTGAACACCATTAGTAATTTGAAATCGCATGTGTGCAGTTACCTCAGAGCATTAATTTGGCACCGTATGTGTGGTACTCCTGCGTGTATCAAGCAGATATCAGTGCCATCTACAGCCAGCGCTGATAAACTGCAAACAAGTGATAAACGCTTTTGCTATTCTTCGGGCAACTGCTGACAAACGATTCCAAAATTGATGTCGAGAGACTGGGGAGGGGGGGATGCAGGTGAAACCAATCACCAGCATAATATGTTATGATAAGGCAAGAAGATAGATAGCTGAAGTTTCTAGTGATAGCGCACAGTTTGGTCGAACACAAATCAGGAACATCTTTCACTTTATTCCGTTACATTCAAAACTATGATTATTCTATTGTGGCCATATTGTATGCACAGATTGAAGCGAAATCATAATTTTTACTTTTTCCACACATACTATATAAATAGTATGTAGAGAAGGTATTGCACTCCACGAAAAATTTCGATACCGAGATTTCACCGGAAATATAAGTTTTAGGGTCCTCTGTATCCAAAACAAGTATTTTCAGAAAAAGGTCCGTGTGTGTCCGTGTCTCTGCGAACACGATAACTCAAAAACAAAAACTCGGTAAAATACCAAATTTGCTATTTAAGTTTAGCAACTTCCAAGGATGCGACACGAAAATTTTGAGAAAAATCCCACCACCCCAAACTACACTTTACATTGAACTTTTTTCGAAAATTTTGATTTTCTAAAAAATGGCTCTACAATTTTGATTAAAATATCATATATTAAATATATTTACCTGACAAATAAAATGTATATTTTGAATTTTCTGGGAATAGCCTCTGAAGACTACTTTACTCTGAGGGAATTTTACGTAACTGCTAAATGGTAAGAAATGGACACAAACTTACTACACAAAAAATGTAAAGCACATTAAAGCACACAATTTATATTGTATGGATTTTTTTCGTGTAGTTGATCCTTTTTTAGATATTCCTTGTTTTTGGTTTCAGCTTCGAAAAACTTAGAAATAAATAGAATCATAAGCTTTTTAACAATAATTTGTTGCAGAGATATAGAGAAAGCCATGTGCACGGAACACCTCAGATTTTTACTTTCTCTATACGCACTGTGTACATAGTGTATAGAGAAGGTATTGCACTCCACCCAAAAATTCGATACCGAGATATCACCGGAAATAAATGTTTTAGGGTCCCCAAATTCCAAAAAAGCATTTTCACAAAAAGGTCCGTGTGTGTGTGTCCCGTTGTTCGTGGTTGTTCGTGTTCCCGTGTTTCCGTATGTCTGTGAACAGGATAACTCAAAAACGAAAGGTCAGTAAAGTTGGTATTTAAGTTTAGTATCTTCCAGGGATGCGACACGATGCTTTTGAGAAAAATCCTCCCACCCGCAACTACGCTTTACATGGAACTTTTTCGAAAATTTTGATTTTGATTTTCTCAAAAATGGCTCTAACGATTTTGATTAAAATTTCGTATATTAAAAATATTTACCTGACAAATAAAATGTATACTTTGAATCTTCTGGGAATAGCCTCTGAAGAGTAGTTTATTCTGGATGAATTTTACTGAATTTTGAATATATGCTAAACCGTAAGAGATGGACAAAAACTTACACAAAAAATGTAGAGCACGCTAAAACACACAATTTATGTTACATACATTTTTTTTTTGTGGAGTTCGTCGTTTTTGAGACATTCCTTATTTTTGGTTTCTGCTATGAAAAACGTATGCTTTTCACATACAGGAGGTTGTCAACTCCTATCCATATAAACAAAGGAACTTCATTGACTAGCAACCAGTTTTTGACTGTCACTTTAACCTATGGTAGTCCCTTATTGCGCTTCTACTTACAAGGAAGCAAGTAATAAGACTATTTCTACTAATTTTTTCTGATTAGCATAAAGTAAATAGAAGTATAAGCTTTTTAAGAATAATTTGTTGCAGAGATATAGAGAAATTCATGTGAATGGTACACATCAGGTTTTTTTACCCGGGTACCAAAAAGCATGTATTTTCAGTGACATCTTCGTATCGAAGATTTGGGTGAAATTCAATTACTTAAGATCCTTTTAAAAGCATCTTGATATGGCGCCATCACCTAAATTTCTCTGCCTGTTAAAATGTTTCTTTATATTGTAAATTCAGCCGCTATGATCCAACCCAATACAACAACAGAAGCGGTATCAACCTTCAAAAGTGTCCCTTCCCCCTTCAAGGAAATTTCCATTGGCTATATAAGAGAGCACTCTCGCGAGCTTGTGAGCGAGTTAGTGAGTACATTCTACTGCCCAAAAATTCTGTTCATAGAGTGAGTTTTTAATGACTGCTGTGACGTGCACTGATAGCTACAGCGCCAGGAAAAAAGAGATATCTTTGCTTTGGACTTCCCAATGACTGAGCCATACGACGAAGATGCTGTTTCGAGCATAATTTATCACGTCGCGAAGTAAGTGAAACGACAGAGAACTGACAGTCATATGTTGATCTACATCACATTAGCTAAAGATCAGTGAAAACTAGATCGTGAAATCCCGAATGGAGGAAATAAATTCCAGAATGGACATGATGGAATCAGCAATGCAGACCGATATGGTGAAAATGAAATATGAGTTTGACCATGACAAGAGAACGAAATCAGAAATGGATAAAGCAGTTTAATTCCTTAGTCATGAAGTATTCTTGCACTCTTTAGAGGGTTCACTAATGTCATTTCATCCCCCAAATTAGATGTCCCTCCATTTTTCCATTGTCATGTCTTTCATTGGTTTCCTTCATGTAGGCGATGATGCTATCAAAAGATTACTTCTAATTGGTGCCATACTTATTTCATTATATACGTACAACAGTTCAAAACACATATGTATATATGCATATATATTGTACTGCCATTATCCTAGGCAAATTATAGGGAGCAAAAACCCGAAGATAATCGTTAAAATTTTTTCTTAAAAGCCCAGGACGAAAAACTCAAGGCAACTCAAGGAAACACTCAGTTTTACAATTTATTTACTTGAAATATTTTAACAAAAAGCCATTAAAGGTATAACTGGTTTTATTATTAATGTATTTTCCTATGATAATTACATCTGTTACATATTTAAGTTACAGGTCTTGAATTAACAATTTGAAAACTAAATCTTGGGATCAAAGAAATCAAGCAAACGCCTGATTTTTTGACTACCAAAGTGGCTTTTTCAAAATTATAAGAATTTTGACTTACCAAAACATATTAAACATCGCAATTTTGTCCAATTAGGGAAAAGCGCACATTTGGCTCCCTCTGACTGCTACGCAACGAAACCTCGCTGTGCTCTTAAAGACGATCCGTCTCTAGGCGTATTTCCAGCTAGACTAAGGACTATTTCCCACGGCGGCTCGCCGAAGAGCGGAAGCTTAACTTCCTTCAACCGCATATATCATATTGGATGGTGATGAAAAAAATTATTGACATTATGCTCAAATGGGCCCGGGTTCCCTACAGTCATACTTTAAGGTTAAGGAAAACCTCCAGATAAAACATCCAGGTAATTCACCATACCCGAGATTCGAACTAAGGTACACACTCTATCCTCACTCCACAGAGGTGGGCAATATTGTTTTGGTGTCTTTTGCAAACAAACTTTTGAGTTGCATGAATACATCCAAGGAATTACTCGTACTAAATGCAACAAAACATGTAACGGTAAGCCTACACCTTAAGAGAAAATTAACACGTGCACATCAGTGCTGCCAACATGACTGATTAGAAATGCACACACAGGGGATGTTGTCAGAAGACAGCACCAAACTTCTTCATGACCTACTTTAACGTTACGTGAGCAAACAACTCAAGTTAACAGGAGGCTTTGCAAAATATTAACACGAACCTTTCCCCAAGAGCTTAGCGTACGTACATCTTCATAAAACGCGAGAAGTGGATCCCTCGACATCCGCTAAAGTACAACATTTTTAGGAAAATATAATACATAACGTTAAGAAGTTTGGACTCTTGTTTAATTTTATGGCAGGGGAAGGAGTATAAGATACAAGTTGCACCATAGATATTTAATTATTTTGCAAAACTAGGTATATATGCCAAAACCAAGATATATATATGCAAATATATGTTTACTTTCTCTACACGTACTATGTATATAGTGTATAGAGAATATATTGCATTGCACTCAAAAATTTAATACCGAGATTTCACCGGAAATACATGTATTGAGATCTCCTGATTCCAAAGAAACCTTTTTAGAAACATCTCGGTGTGTGGCTGTATACACTTAAACGTGGCATTTAAGTTGAATATCTTCCAAGGATGCGACACGAATATTTTTAAAAACAATCCTCCCACCACAGCCAATTACCCTTAGCATGGAACATTTTTGGATTTTTTTTCTCTAACGATTTTGATTAAAATACCTTATGTTCAAGATACACTGCTCAAAAAAGTTAGAAAAACACGTGTTTAAACCAATGTCCCAAAACAAATATTGATACAATTCAATTTTTGGTAGTTTATAATTATAGGCTGAAGAACTGTGTAAAATAATTATATGCATTACATTTTTATTTCACAGGATTGGAAACACGATCAAATTAATCCTTGAAGCACAAAACAAAATGGAAATATAAGATTATATTGTTTACTAATTAATGTTTCCATAGTTATTTCAACACTCAGCACCTAGTGTGTCCTCCATGAGCTGCAATAATATACGTGGCACGCTTCGCACCAGCCTTCTTAAAGCATTTTGTGGGCTTGTCTCCCATTCTTCAGTGAGTGCATTTGCGACTTCCCTCAGGTTCTGTGGCACATCAGGCTAGACGTTTTCGGGCTTCAAGCCAGGTGAGGTGATGTGGAGACATCGACGTTTCGGGAGCGTACATCTCTCCCTTCTTCAGGATGCTGGATGTTTGTATCGGTATTGGAGTTGTTTATATATACATCTGTCGGCGGCGGACACGGACCGTGTAGAATTTTTTTTTACCCGCCGCCCCCGGTAGCGATCGCCCGACATTCTCCGGCAATGCATCTACATCGCCTCCCCATGCTGTTAGTGTTACCATGCAGGGATGCGGGGTTAGGGGAAGGAGGTTAGGGTGTTAGTTAGATCGCGCAATAAGCACTCTGATGATTGATGTAAGGTGTGAATATGGCAAGAGATATGCTCAAGGAAGTCGGTGAAATCTTGAGTGGCAGACATGGAAAAATGCCCTGATTTTTTTTTATTAGTGGTGGGGGAAAAGGCTACTGACGCCCTAACCCCAGGCAACCCTGGGAGTGTGAGACTCCCCGCCCTGGACTCGAACCAGGGCGGCACTACCCACGAAAAAACTCCACCGGAAGTAGGAGGCCCCTGCCTCGCTTGTGCAGTACCGCATTAAGCACCTGCGCATTTATTGTGATGAATGTATGCTGCGTGCCAGTGGCAGTAACAGCCAGTGAAAGACTGAAGTGCCAGGGTGCACACATGGCTTGCGCCCTGAGTTCACCCTGGGGGGGAGTTGGTGGTGATATAGGTTTTGTAGTAGATGGTGGTATTTTATGTGTAACAGCCTGCGGGCCTCGTCAGTAATTAGTTAGCTTAAAGTAAGAGTTAGCCTAAGTAAGTGTTATACATTTGCCTATTGGCTTCATAAAGTGTGCTTAGTTGAATTTGGGGAGTATATATTTTGGAGTGTTCTTGTAATGATGCATCCATAGCTACATCTTGCAGTCGTACTGTGTTATCCTAGCGAGTACATATACGTGTATTTATTTACAAGTATTTACAGTGTATATAATATCCGCCAGAAGCTTCGTTTCAAGTTTCTTAGTATCTATGCTTAATTAATATAGGTTTGCTTATCTCTAATAAGTTTAGGAGTGTTTGTGTAAGATCCGCCTGGCGGCTTCATGTAAGTAATATTGCTATTATCTATTACTATTATGTATTAGGATTTCCGCCTGTCGGCTCCGTCAATTGTTACCATCTCGTTAACCAGTGTGTAGCAGGGTTGTATATAGTGCACACATGGCGGGCTATGTGCCTTAGTCCAGGAGCGAGCCTGTGCCACTTGCGGGGAGGCCCTCAACCCCCGGAGCCGCCTTGGTTGTGTAACACAAGGACTTGTGAGGGCAGCTGAATATTGGAGTGTGTATGTGTGCGTGAGTGATGTGTGCCTATGAGTTCCTGCGTTCTCGCATCATGGCTAGTGCATTAATGTGTTTAAGTAGTCTTCTATAGCAATTTCTGGTTCGCCAATGCCAATGGTGCGGTCGAATAGTGACAGAGGGCGGAGGTGCTTGTCGTGCGCCGTTTCGTATTTACTCCTAGCATTCTAATGTGATCGTTGTTGTTTTTGTTCTTTTTCGCGTATAGGTTGTATGCTAGGTGTTTGATGAATTGCTCGATTATCAGCATTTTCAGCTCTTCATGCATTTCAAGCGCAGGAGCTTCTTCGGGGAGTTTGGCAATTATTCGCAGTATTTTTTTGCATTGTTTGGAGGCGCTTTATGTGCGTTTGTGCCGCATATCCCCATACGGGGGCAGCGTAAGTTAGGATGGGACGGATTAGCGTCTTGTATAACGTAAGTCCCATCTGTAGTTTAAGGCTGCTATTAAGATTTATGAGTGGGTTGAGTCTGTTAAGTTGGCCATTGGCCTTTGCTCTAGCTGAGTTTATATTGTGTTTCCAGCTAAGATATTCATCCATCTTAACGCCTAGGTATGTGACATTTGTCTCCCACCCTATTGGTTCTTGTCTGCAGGTGAGGGGTGGGAGGATTCACCTCCTGTGTCTATGCAGGTTTCTTCGGCTAAAAATGATGGCTTGGCATTTTCTTGAATTAAGTTTAACCCGCCATTTAGTGAACCACGGCTCCATAGTGTTAAGCGCATTCTGTAGCCTTAGATGTATGATGCGCGGCTGGGTTGATTGTGTCGCTAAAGCTGTGTCGTCAGCATATAAGTATTTATCTAATCTGACCAATTGGGGAAGGTCGTTGATGTAGATGTTAAACAGCGTGGGCCCCAGTAAACTTCCTTGGGGTACTCCAGCGCCAATTGGGCGAGCAGTAGATTTACTTTCACCTACGGAGATGCGAAAACTCCTTCCGCTAAGATAATCTTTGATTAATGTGATCATCGAGTCTTGCACGCCTATGTTTATTAGCTTTCTAAGTAGACCTGCATGCCAAACTTTGTCGAAGGCGCGTTCTATGTCCAATAGGACTACGCCCGTGGATCGCTTGGTATTAAGCCCTGCAGTTATTTTCTCTGTTATTCTGAGTAGATGTAGCGTTGTCGAGTAATTAGCCCGAAAACCAAACTGTTCACTGATTAGGATGTTATTTTTTACTAGGAATGAGTTTAGGCGTTTCAGAACGACCTTTTCCAAGAGTTTACTTAAAGTGTTAAGAAGGCTAATTGGCCTATGATTCGTTGGAATTGAGGGATCTTTATGTTGTTTGGGGAACATCAAAATTTGTGCTTCCTTCCAGCGTGTTGGAACTGGTTTTTCTCATTTTGTTGTGAGTTGTAGTGTTGCCAGTTTCAGCAATTTGACTGCCAGGAGGCCTCCGTTGAGGTTAAGTGGCGGACCCTGAAGAAAATGCGTTTCCCCCGAGGGCAACTAACGTGTCGTTGTTTTGTATTTCCTGTGTTTCTTGAGCATGTCCATTACGAAATTAGTGGCCGGTTTCTAGGAGTGATTGAGCTGTAGACCAGCATATTGATCCAATCATTCAGCATCCTGAAGAAGGGAGAGATGTACGCTCCCGAAACGTCGATGTCTCCACATCACCTCACCTGGCTTGAAGCTCGAGAACGTCTAGAGCATATTCGTCGCCAGGAAAGCTTCAACACTTATTTCAAGTTTTGCCAGTTTACCCCACAGATGTTCAATCGGATTGATGCCAGAACTGTGTGCAGGCCAGTCCATTACCTGAATTTGGCATTCTTGTAAGATAACCTGGTTACTCCGTAATATATGGTGTTTAGTATTATCGTGCTGTAGAAGAAAATTAGGGTCCATTCAATAAACACAGAGTATGAGATGTTGAAGGATAATGTTATTAAACTAAACATCAGCATCCATGCGCTGTGGAACAACCACAAGCTCTGTCAGAGATTCAACAGTAATGACAACCCAAAACATAACTGAATCGCCTCCATTTCTGTCATATTGAACAATAGTGGCTTGAGCAAGTCGTTCACCACGACGTCTCCATACACACGTACGATCATCACAACCTTGACTCGTCTGTGAAGAGAACAGCCTTCCATTGGCGGAGATGTCAGTTGACATGATTCTGAACAAAAGTCAGCTGACGTCTCAAACGAGGTGCTTTAACAGGGATTCTAGATCTCATCCCTGCATTCTTCAGCCTGGTTCTTATTGTCTGATTAGAAATCACCACTCCAGTTCTTGTTCGTACGTCATTTTGTGGATTTTGGTTGCAGATTTGAGTCTGCGCAAAGCTGATAAGACAAGATTTCTATCTTAAAACGCTGTTGTCTTCTGTTTACGTCCTTGTTCGGGCCGCTCTTGAACCCGCCTGTCTCTCTGTATCTCCAAGTTCTATGGATGACAGATGGCTGACATGAAGAATCCTGGAGACAAAGCGAATGGAATGTCCATCTTCAATCTACGCAACTGCTTATAAATGTTTTTTCTTTTATTGTTCTGTGTAGTTGCAGCGCGCGTGCGTGTGTATGTATGTGTGAATTTCCAATGTTGTTAAGAGACATAAAACATACGTGTAGGTAATATTTTATACTCAAGTATTTTTCGACAGCATGTTCGGTCACCCGACCCATTCGACTGTGTGACGCAATTATTGTATTATTGCAAACTTAATAAAAATACTACTACTACTGCTTTTGCGACAGATTTTTCATTCAGATGTTTCATTCCTCTGTATTAGCTTCAGAGAACACAAAATAATAATTTTCTACCACAGACTTCTGTTAAAACCTGTTGTTTTAAATAAGAAATCAATAAATCAAAGACTACTCACTTTGATTTCCAGAGATTTTTTAACTTCACTGATTTTTTTAGTAGGACTTCATTGTAGTTTTAAATAATACTTCAAAACATAACATCAGACATTTATTTCTGGTTTTGGTCTAAACATGTGTTCCTCTGATTTTTTTGAGCAGTATATTTTTATGACAAACGAAATGTATATCTTGCGTTTTCTGGGAATAGCCTCTGAAGGCCTCTTCATTCTGGATGACTTTTGTATAACTGGCACTTAAAGCGCAGAACAAAACTTATCTTACAAAAAATGTAGATCTCATTAAAACATACAATTAATGTTATATATATATATATATATATATATATATATATATACATACATTTTTTGTAAAATAAGTTTTATATATATATAAATATATTATATACGTTTTTATTGTGGAGGTAACCGTTTTCAAGATATTCCTTGTTATTGGTTTCAATTGTGAAGTACTTAAGCTTTCCTCACACAGGAAGTGTCTGTTTTTCTTTTGTTCTACTTCTGGCCAAGCAAAGAAGTGATTTGCAATGACAATTGCATAACGATAGCTTTTAAAACATTTGACAATCACTTTAGCATGGTGCATTCCCTTATTCCCTTCTACTTATAAGGAACTAAGTAATAAGAACTTTCTGCTAACATTTATCTTGATTAGCATTGTGTACAAAGAAGAAGAATCTTTTGTAGGAGTTTTGTAGAGCAGCTAGAGATAGTCATGTGAGTGTAAAACATCAGATTTTTTATAAACGAAATGTGTACTAATAATGTTTATGTCGATTAGCAAATAAAAGAACAAGACTTTGTTAAGAAACATATTTTATAGATGGCTTTTCTACACACAAGTGCAGATATCAATATGGTTTATTGTGACAAAGAAAGATATATTAATTCTTCTAAATACAAATCCTAGAAACAATTTAGATAAGTTTTATTCTTTACACTTCTCTCGTGTTTCTGATCCTCCCTCCTAATTACAAAGCACTTAAAACGCAATTCTATGACAAAAGGAGAAAAGAAGGGGCCTTTGATGCAGAGATTCTTCTCTAAGGAATATTTTATAACTTTAAAAGGTTTCATTTTCTCTTTCTGTGCTCTCACATTTTTTCGTGTTTCGCTTCTTCCCCCCCCCCCCCCCCGGAGTGTGGAAGCGTCGAACGTAATTTACGTTTGGAAGTTTGTAGAATGGCTTCTTAAATGTGAATAATACGAGTGAGTGACAATCATCACTAATGAAGGTGTATTGTTTCGGAACCATCCCGCGCCTGCCCGTCAAAAAGACAAACAAAAACACAGACTTGCTTTTACCGAGGAGCACCATTTCCAGCTGCGACGGTTAAACTTTCAGGAATATCGGCACGTCATGTCAAAGTGTCCAGCTGTCGAGTCCCGGAACATACTCACTGATCTACGCCACACCTCAAAGTCTTCCAGTTTTAATGTGGCTTTTACTCACGCCTGAAAAAAGGCTATTTAAGCGCGAGTTTTTGCTCTCTCTACTACGTAGCAGTTAGCAGATGAAATGCTGTATTCCATCCAAACATTTGTTACCGAGATTTTACCAGAAATACATGTTTTGAGACCCTCTGAAACCAAAAATAAACCTTTTTACTTTCTCTAGCCCCGTATGTGCAATATACATAGGGATAGAGAAGTATTGTATTCCACCAAAAAATTCGATACCGAGATTTCGCCGGAAATACATATTTTAGGACCCCCTGAATCCAGAAAAAAGCATTTCCAGAAAAAGTTCCGTGTGTGTGTGTATTGGTATTTAAGTTCAGTGTCTTCCAGGGATGCGACACGAAGATTTTGAGAAAAATCCCCCTACCTCAAACTACCCTTTACATGGAACATTTATCGAAAATTTTGATTTTCTTAAAAATGGCTGTAACGATTTTTATTAAAATATCGTATATAAAATATCTTTACCTGTCAAATAAAATGTATATCTTAAATTTTCTAAGAATAGCTTCCAAAGACCAGCTTATTCTGGATGAATTTTGTTTAATTTGGTATAACTAGTAAACCGTAAGAGATAGACAAAAACTTACTATACCATAAATGTAGGCCATGTTAAAATACACAACTTACGTCATATACATTTTTTTCTTGGAGCTTATCGTTTTCGAAGAATTCATTGTTATTAGTTTCAGTCGTGAAGTACTTATACTTTTCTCAGACGGGAATGTCCGTTTTTCTTTTGTTCTATTCCTGGCCAAGAAAAGAAGCGATTTGTAATGACAATCGCATAACGACAGCTTTTATAACATTTGACTATCGATTTAGCCTAGTGTATTTCCTTATTTTCTTCCTACTTATAACGAACTAAGTAATAAGAACATTGTGCTGAATACCTCGATTAACAAGGTGCAGAAAGAAGAATAATCTTATGTAAGAAGTTTGTAGAACGACTAGAGAAAGTCGTGTGAGTGTAACACATCAGACTTTTACTTTCTCTACATAGTAGATGGTACGTAGGTAGAGAACGTATAGCACTCCACTTAAAATACACGTTTTGAGGCACTCTGAATATAAGAAACTCATTTTTAGAAGAAGCTCAATGTGTGTGTGTCTGTTCAAAAACGAAAAGTCGGCTAAATACCAAACGTGGGATTTATGTTTAGTATCTTTCAAGGATGAGACATGAAGATATTCAAGAAAATTAAAGGACAAGACTATCTCTTTAGCCTGTGCATTTTCTTATTTTTACTACTGGAATAATTCTGTTTATGTTTATCTTGATTAACATGATGTAGATAACAGATTAATGTTTTGAATAAAAGATTTGTTTACCTAACAGAGGACAGCATGTGAATGGAACATATTAGATTTTTGCCCTTGTACTTACAAGGAACTAAATAATTACGAGAATGTTTAATTATGTTTATCTCGATTGTCATTTAAGTAAATAGAAGAATAAGCTTTCTAACAAAAACTTGTTACAAAAATGCAGAAAAAGTCATGTGTATGTAACACAACAGATTTTTTTAACCGTATGCACAATGTGCATAGTGAATAGAGAATTCGATTATGGTTTTCACGGGAAATACATATTTTGAGACCCCCTGAACCTAAGAAAAACACTTTTAAAAAAAAAGTTAGTGTGTTTGTCTGTCTGTGGGCAGCATATCTCAGAAACGAAAAATGAGTTAAGTACTAATCTTGGTGCTAAGTTTCTCCCAAGGATGCGACACAAAGATGTTTAAGAAAATCCCCTCACACCAAACTACCCTTAGCATGGAAAAATATTCGAAAACTTTGATTTTCTGAAAAATGGTAAATAATTTTGTCTGGATATCGTATATTAAAGATATTTACATAACAAATAAAATGAATATTTTAAATTTTCTATGAATGGTCTATGAAAACCTCTTTATTCTGGATGAATTTTGCTGAATTTTGCACAACTGATAAACCAGAAGAGACAGACAGAAACTTACTACACAAAAAAATCTTATGTGTTTCATTCACATGATTTTCTCTACATCTCTATGACAAATTATTGTAAAAAGTTTTATTCTTCCATTTATTTCATGAAAGTCCAGTAAAAATAGCAGAAATGGTATTTTTACTTGCTTTCTTGTAAGTAGAAGGGAATAAGGAAGTACCATAGACTAAACATTAGTTAAATTTTTAAAAGCTGATTGCTAAGTGATTGAAGCTCCTTTGCTTGTTTGACCAGGAGCTGAGAAATTTTCGTATGAGAAAATATAAATATTTTAAAACGGAAACCAATAAAGATATATCTCAAAAAGGGTCAACTCCACGAAAGAAATGTATATAACATAAATTATGTGTTTTTACGAGATCTGCATTTTTATAGAGTAAGTTTCTGGTTATTTCTTACGGTTTACCAGTTATGTAACATTCCGCAAAATCCATCCAGAATAAAGATGTCTTCGGAGGCTATTCCCAGAAAATTCAAGATATTTTTCATATAAATATCTTTAATATATAACATTTTAATCAAAATCGTTAGAACCGTTTTTGAAAAATAAAAATGTTCAAAAATTCTTCCATGTAAAGGATAGTTGGAGTTGGGGGGATATTTTCGAAAATCTTCTCGTCGTATCCCTGAAAGATACTGAACTTAAATACTTTTCGTTTTTGAGCTACGCTGCCCACACACATACATGGGCAGTGGGGGGGCAGCATAGTTCAACAACAAAATGTCCGTTAAATACCAAACTTGATATTTAAGTTCAGTATCTTCCAAGCCTCTAACGGTTTTGATTAAAATGTCGCATGTTTAAAATATTCACAAAACAAATAAAATGTATATCTTGCATTTTCTGCGAATAGTCTCTAAAGACCTTTTAATTATGGATGAATTTTTCTGAATTTTGCATAGCTGATAAACCGCAAGAGAGAGACAAAAACTTACTATACAAAACATACAGATATACATTGACCGTTTTCCAGATATTCCCTGTTATTGGTTTCAGTTTAAACTTGTTTCATACAAGAACATGTCAACTGCTGCCACGCAATAAAACGGATTTCAATCCAATAGCAGCCACATTTTAAAACATATGACTATCTGTCTAGGCAGTGTATGCCCTTAGTTACCTGCTACTTATAAGGAACTTAGTAATAAGACCGTTTCTAATAATGCTTATCTCGAAGGTAGTGAAATAGATTGATGAATAAGTTTATTAACAGAAATTTGTTGCAGAGATGTAGAGAAAGCCATGATAATGGAACACATCAGATGTTTTTACCACATAGCTATACTGTTATGTGTAACTAGTTCTAATATTTTGAGACAAATGCATCAAGTACTTTCTGAGCAAAAATATTTTTGTTTTTGTTTTTAACTACTCTCCTTGCGCATCATTTTTGAAAATGTTGTAACAAAATTCCATATTAAACATTCCAGGAATATCACTTTAGTAAGGTTATTGAATAAATTTAATTAAATATTACAGCACCAAAAGGTGTGATCTACTATTCGTTCACATTTTCATTATTTTTGAGGACCAATTAACTTTGTCAATACAAATACATAATTTTGTATTTATTTAGAATATTAATTTTTATTTACTATGTATTAAGTTCCTTTGGTTTAAATATCAAAATAATTCGTAGAAATGTGCACCATGAGGACCATTTCGAACATTTACATATGTTGGAAAATGCATTTAGAGAAACACTCCTTTTAGAATATTTGAAGTGTCATTTGTTATCATTAAAACGTACATTTAAAAGGTCACGTGACAGGTTTTTCGGTTACAAGTGGCTGAAAATAACGTGGCATATTAATCTACAAGGACTAGTATATAAAGGTACTAAAATAAAACATTAATATTTTCAAGAATTTTGGTCAATTTTCACAGGTTGGGTCTCTTAAGGCGATCAACATTCAAGACAATCATAGAACGTACTGATTTTAAACATTTGACTATCGCTTCAATATCTAGTATATCCTTTGTAAGTACATATAACGAAATATACATCAAGTATATTTCTTTTCTGGATCAATATAAATTGATTTGAAAAAAATAGGGGTTAATTCTAGATAGCATACAATTTAACGATAATGAAAGATAGGTAGAGTCAGACTGAAAAATTCCGAGATTTGAGCCACAGTTATCCCGGTCTCCAGTCGGTTGCTCTACCACTGAGCAACCTTGGTAACATGCTGGCATGGTATTCAACCTATCCAACTGCTGTCCTACACATGGTTGTGGCAAAATAATTAAATAAACTCTAAATGACCATAATAGTTGGGTATACTATGAATCCTGGGTCTTAAAGTACTAACGAAAGTAAAACACTGGAAGTCGCCATTGAGGTATGTCATCTTAAAATAATTTGAGATCACCTTGTGGTTTACCGGGAAACAAAAGAGTCAGTTGTGGAGTTTAATGCCATGGCGGCAAGTTGCCATGTTAGCTTAGTGGTAGAGCAACCTGCTAGAGACCGGGAGATGCGTGTTTCAAATCCCGGGTATGGCATTGCATTTTTTCAGTCTGACTTCCTATCCAACTCCTGTCCTACACACAGCTTGTGTGAAAAAAATAATTAAATTACAATTTTTAGTTTTAGTTTTATTTTCTCACTCACCCTGTAGGTCAATTTCAAGTTATATTCTAAGACAAAATTAAATTAGAACTAGGAACAAAACTACAAATATTGCAACTTTTACCAGTAGTTCAGGTTCAAATTCATTCAGGATAAAACGATACCAATATGCCAGACGATTTTATTTCCTGAAATGAAAGCATTTTACCTTAATAACCACTGGGCATCAAATTGTTATTTTCGTCATGTTTACCAACATGCCAGAGTTTAAATTCCCTGCCACTACCGCTGGAGCTGGAAAAGCAGGTCAAAACCGTGAGTTTCGGCGAGTCTGGAATTGAATCCAACCATTTTAGATACCGTCACGTGCTGCGATATTTTCGCTATACGGTGCAACACAGGGTAGCAAACATAATGCATTATTCGTGTAAATTGCTTTCGTGCTTTGCCTTTCTGCACGGTTACAGTTGGAAATGTTTGTAATAGACGTTCTGCAACATCAGCTGTTCTTCTATATTTCTATGTAACAGAGATATTAAGGTGCACTATATTTACGAGGGCCGTTTTTTTCAACCTCCGATAGGCTATAAATGAAAGACAAGTTCATAGAAAACAATTATTTTATTACTAAAAATTTTGTACAACTTAATCACCGATAAGATTGAGACATTTATCGTACCTGTGCACAGATTTTGCAATACCCGCTTCAAATAATGTTGCCACCAATGATTTCAAATGAGCATTGACGTTTTGAAGATCTTCAAACCAAACGAAGAAGAATGCTGGCTTCAGGAATTGTGTTGATCCATGGCAACGCTCGTCCACACACTGCTGGCACAACCCATCGACTCTTTGAACAATTTCAATGGGATATTTTCGACCATATGCCGTACAGTCCTGACCTGGCACCCAGCGACTTTCACCTTTTCCCTGAACTGAAGACGTGGCTAGCAGAGCAGCACTTTCAAACCAACTATGATCTTAAAAACAACGTCAATGCTCATTTGAAATCATTGGCGGCAACATTTTTTGGAGCGGGTATTGCAAAGCTTGTGCACAGGATGATAAATGTCTCAATCTTTTCGGTGATTATGCTGAAAAGTAACTATAAGTGTACACAACTTTTAGTAATAAAATTATTGTTTTCTATGAACTTGTCTTTTATTTATAGCCAGTCGGAGGTTGAAAAAAAATGGCCTTCGTATGTATGAATTTCTATATTCACTGTGTATATTCAAAATGAGAAATCTGCCTCTCATTTACACGATTTCTTCAATTCTTCAATAAATTATTTTTAAAACCAGCTTATACAGGTGTGCCTGGGGAAATAGTAGAAAATGAAAAGACGAATGTCAGAACATGCGCACAGCTATAGATATTTTATTTATGGACGTGAGATGTACACGATTTACCATGATTATTGGTACTCTAATTCTTAAATTTAACCTTCTATAAATAGGCTCCATCGGTTTTGATGCTTTCTGGAGTCACTCTCTGTAATTTCTCATAACACGCTGGATAAGAGAAATATTAGTAGATATGCTTTTACTTTCTCTAGCCCGCATGTACATTTTACATAATGGCTAAAGAAGTTATTGTATTCTACCCAAAACTTCAATGTCGAGATTTCACCGGAAATATATCTTTTACGTTCCCCTGAGTCAGACGAAAGTATGTTTACTTTCTCTTCACGTACTATGTATATAGTGCATAGAGAAGGCATTGTATTCCATCCAAACATTCTATACCGAGATTTCACCGGAAATACATGTTTTGGGTCCCGTAAATAAAAAAAATCATTTTTGGAAAAAGGTTCGTGTGTGTGTGCGTGTGTGTGTCTGTGGGTAGCATAGCTCAAAATCGAAAAGACCGTTAAATACCAAACTTGGTATTTAGCTTTAATATCTTCCAAGGATGCGACACTTAGATTTTCAAGAAAATCGTCCAACCACAAACTATCCGTTATATGGAAAAAATTTCGAAATTTTGATTTTATCAAAAATGGCTCTAACGATTTTGATTAAAATACTGTATATTAAATATATCTAAATACCAAATAAACTGCATATGTTTAATGTTCCAGGAATAGCCTCTGAAAACCTGTTTATTCTGCATTAATTTTTCCCAATTTTACTTAACTGCTAAACCGTAAGTAATGGATAAAAGCTTACTATTTAAAAATGTGGATCTCGTCAAAACACACAATTTAAGTGCTTTGCTTTTTTGTTGTGCACGTAACCGTTTCCGAAATATTCCTTGTTATTGGTTTCAATTGTGGAGTACTTATACTTTTCTCAGACAGGCAGTGTCCGTTTTTCATTTGTTCTACTCCTGGCCAAGCAAAGAAGCGATTTGCAATGACAATCGCATAACATAGCTTTTAAAACATTTGACTATCACTATAGCCTAGTGCATTCCTTTAGTTCCTTTCTATTTAAAAATAACTAAGTAATAAGAGCATTCTGCTAATGTTTATCTCGATTAGCATAGTGTAGAAAGAAGAATAATCTTTTGTAAGAAGTTTGTAGAGCAACAAGAGAAATTCATCTCAGAGTAATACATCAGATTTTTACTGTATAATTCTCTATAGATATAAAGGAATAGGCAAGTAGGTATATTAGGCTTAAGAGATAGTCAAATCTTTATAACTGTTATCACTTTGTGATGGTCTTGATATGCTGTTCTCTTTGCTTGAGCAGGAGAAAGGAAAAACGAATAAGGACTTTAGAAAAATATTGCAAATATAAAGGACAAATTATGTGAACCTGACTTGTTTCTCTAGTAAATTTGTTTCATTCCTTTACAATTACCAGTTCTTCAACGTCATTCAGAATGAATAGGAATTCAGAGAATATTGTCAGAAAACTCAATTTTTGATGAAAGTATGTAAAACATATTTTAATTGAAATCACTGGTACGATTTGTGAGAAAATCAATATTCGCGAAAAAGCTTTGACGTAAGGTATAGTTTGGAGTGGGAGATTTTCTTGAAAATCTTCATATCTTGTATTTGGAAGATACTGAACTTAAATACCAACTTTCGTTTACTTTTCTTTCTTTTTGTTAGCTGTTCAAAGACACGCAGGCACACAAAGAGACAAAAACAAGGATCTTCTGCTAAAATAGCAATTTATTTTAGCTCGGACAGCTTCAAAACGTGCACTTCTGGTAAAATCTCGGTATAGTTAGGTGAAATACTATCACTATCTACCATGCACCTATAAATTGTACATACGTGCAAGAGAAAGTGAACATCTGTCGTGTTCCATTCATATACCTTTCTCTAAATCTCTCTAACAAAATATTGTTACAAAGCTTATTTTACGTCATGCTAATCCAGATAAACATTAGCAGAAATGGTCTTATTACTTGCTTCATTGTAAGTAGAAGGGGAATAAGGGAATATATTAAAGCGACAATCGAATTTCTTAAAAGCTGGTTGTTATGTAGTTGAAATTCGTTTCTTCACATGGCCAGGAGTTGACAAATTTCCGTATAAGAAAAGTTGAAGTATTTTATAAGTGAAACCAATAACAGGGAATATATAAAAAAACTGACGTGTTTCATTGACATAACTTTCTCTACACCTCTGCAACAAATTATTGTTAAAAAGCTTATTGTTCCATTTATTTAATGATAATCGAAAACTAGAAGCGAAATAAGGGAGTACTATAGGTTAAAGAGATAGTCAAAAGCTCGTAGCTATGTGACTGAAGTTCCTTTGTATGGACACGAATTCACAAAGTCATGTATGAGAAAAGTATAAGACTTTATAGCTGAAAAAAACAAGGAATATCTCAAAAACAATCAACTCCACGAAAAAATGTGTATAACATAAATTGTGTGTTTTAAGGTGCTCCACATTTGTTGTGTGGTAAGTTTTTGTCCATCGTTTACGGTTTAGCAGTTATGCAAAATTCCGTAAAATTGACCGAGAATAAAGTAGCTTTTAGAGACTATTCCCAGAAAATACAAAATATTCATTTTATTTTTCATGTAAATATCTTTAATGTACGATATTTTAATCAAAATCGTTAGAGTCATTTTTAGAAAATCAACATTTTTCAAAAAGTTCCATTTAAAGGGTAGTTTGGGGTGGGAGGCTTTTTCTCAAAATCTTCGTGTCGCATCCCAGGAAGATACTAAACTTAAATACCAAGTTTGGTGTTTTACCGACTTTTCGTTTTTGACTTATCGTGTTCACAGACACACGAACACACACACACACACAAGGACTTTTTTGTGAAAATGCTCTTTTTGGATATACGGGATCCTAAACATGTATTTCCGGTGAAATCTCGATATCGAATTTTTGGATGGAGTGCAATACCTTCTCTATACACTATGTGCATAGTAAGTGTAGAGAAAGTAAAAATGGTCAACTCCATGAAAAAAAAATCTGATGTGTACCATTCACATGACTTTCTCCACTTCTCTGCAAAAAAAAAAAAATTAAACACCTTATGCTTCTGTTTCTTCATGCTAATCGAGAAAAACTTAGCAGAAATAGTCTTATTACTTGCTACCTTGTATGTAGAAGCGAAATAAGAAAGTACCATAGGTTAAAGTGATAGTCAAAAGTTGGTTGCTATGTGACTTGTTTGTATAGACAGGAGTTGACAAATTCTTCTATGAGAAAAAAATAAGTTTTTCAAAGCTGAGAGCAATAAAAAGGAATATCTTAAAAACGCTCAACTCCACGAAAAAGATTTATATGATATAAATTGTGTGTTTTAAAATGCTCTAACTTTTTTATGTTTTAAGTTTGTGTCCATTTTTTACGGTTTAGCAGTTATGCAAAATTCCGTAAAATTCATCCCGAATAAAGTAGTCTTCAGAGGCTTTTCCCAGAAAATTGAAAATATACATATTATTTGTCAGGTATATATTTTTAGTATGCCACATTTTAATCAAATTTGTTAGAGTCATTTTTGAGAAAATCAAAAATGTCGAAAAAAAGTTCCATGTAATGGGTAGTTGGGGTGGGGGGATTTCCATAATAAATAAAATGTATATCTTGAAATTTCTGTGAATAACTTCTAAGACCTGTTTATTCTGGATGAATCGTGCTGAATTTTAAATAATTAGTAACCCGTAAGAGATAGTCAAAATCTTACTACACAAAAATGTATGTCTTGTTAGATACACAATTTATGACACAGACATTTTTTTCGTGGAGTTTACTATTTTCGAAATACTCCTTGTTATTAGTTGCAATTATAAAGTACTTATACTTTTCTCAGACAGGAAGTGTCCGCTTTTCTTTTGTTCTACTCTTGGTCAAGCAAAGAAGCGATTTGTAATGACAATCGCATATTGATAGATTTTAAAACATGTAACTACCACTTTAGCATAGCAATTTATTTAGTTCCCTTCTGCTTATAAGTAATAAGAACGTTCTGCTAATGTTTATATCGATTAGCATGGTGTGGAAAGAAGAAGAATCTTTTGTAAGAAGTTTGTTTGAAGAGCAGCTAGAGAAAGTAATATGAGTGTAATACATCAATTTTTACTTTCTCTATACGAACTGTGAACATAGTATATAGAGAAGTTATTGTATTGCACCCAAAAATTCGATACCGAGATTTCACCGGAAATATATGTTATGAGACCCCTGAATCCCCCCCCCCCAATTTTTTTTTTAAAAATGTCCGTGAGTGTGTGTGTCTGTGGGCAGCATAGCTCAAAAACGGAAATACCGGTTAGACCCAAACTTGGTATTTAAGTTTGGTATCTTCCAAGCATGTGACACGAGGATTTTCAAGAAAATCCCCCACCCCAAACTACCCTTTACATGCAGAAAATGTCGAAAAGTTTTATTTTCTAAAAGATGATATAAGAGATTTTACTTGCCGAATAGAATGTACATCTTGAATTTTCTATTAATAGCCTCTGAAGACTACTTTATTCTGGAGGAATTTTACGGATTTTTGCATAACTGCTAAACCGTAAGAGATGGGAAAAAAACTTAGCCCATTAACAATGAAGAGCACGCTGAAACACACAATTTATGTTACATACATTTTTTCCTGGAGTTGATGGTTTTTGAGATATTCCTTAATTTTGGTTTCAGCTTTGATAAACTTATACTTTTCTCACACAGGAATTTGTCAAATCCTGTCCATATAAACGGAGGAACTTCAGTCACATAGCAACCAGCTTTTGATTATCCCTTTAACCTATGGTACTCCCTTTTTCGCTTTTTTTATCTGTCTTTACTTTCAACAAAGTTTACACAACTGTTAACAAATGAACAGCTGTTTCATTTCACAGTTCACTGTCATATCTACGCTGAGGTATTACAGTTTATATCCACCGAGAGAGGGTAGTCTTTATTACGAGCTGAATCATGCGCACATATTTTTTGCATCCCGTTTTAGGCCTGAATAACACAATACATCGAACAAAACAAAGGATGTCAGGTTTGAAAGAGTTGTGGCCAATGAAATGTTTGGTGCTGTTTGCTTTTTGAGAATTGTGCACGTGCCTGGTGGTGCAGTATACAAAACAGTAATTGCCAATTAAAAAAATAAAAAATAAAAACGCAACAACCATCCGGAGGATAGCGACGCCCCCACAATACGATACACGTAATTAACAATGGGGACTGTTTTAACAAATGACTTGTCGTTATAATAATCAGCTAATCTGAAACTGATAGCGTTACTCGTTTTTGATAGCATCGGAACATGTTCCGGGCGCGATGAAATCAAATTCCTGGAAAGTCATCTACTGCCAATATACGTCCCATTATAAGGGATCCTGACACCCTCCATCAAGGCTCCATTTCCTGGTTCAGGAAAGTCTCTCTCAGTTTCTTGAAAATTGCTATAAAAGACGATCAACTTTTCTTCTAAAACAGACTGTAAATCTATACTAAAATTTATATAGAGAAGATTTATGCATTTGTGTATGTAACGTAACAGCAGAAATATTCAATGATTTTTAAATTGTGTTTTACTTCCTCTACACGTACTATGTACATAGTGTATAGAGAAGGTATTGCATTCCACCCAAAAATTCAATACCGAGATTACGCCGGAAACACATATTTTGGGTCCCGCTGGAACTAAAAAAAACTCACAGAAAACTCAAAATGTAAATTTTACTTGACATATAAACATCTTTAATATACGGTATTTCAATCAAAATCGTTAGAGCTATATTTTGAGAAAATCAAAATGTTCAAAATTTTTTCCATATAAAGGTTAGTTTGGGGTAGGGAGATTTTTCACTAAACCTTCGTGTCGCATCCCTGAAATATCCTAAACTTAAATACCAAGTTTGGTATTTTACCAATTTTCGTTTTTGTGTTATCGTGTTAACAGATACACGGACACAAAAACGGATATTTTTGTAAAAATTCTTTTTTATATACAGGGGATCCTAAAACGTGTATTTCCGGTGAAATCTGGTATCGAATTTTTGAGTGGATGCAATACCTTTGAGCAAAAATATACATTAGGGACACGTAATAAAAATAAATCTTTAGAAATGGATACGCGCGCGCGTGTGTGAATGTGTGTGTGTGTGTGTGTGTGTGAGAGAGAGAGAGAGAGAGAGAGAGAGAGAGAGAGAGCGAGAGAGAGCAGCATACTTATGAACGAAAGGTCTTTTAAGTACCATCTTGGTATTTAAGAATAATATCTCCCAGGAATGCGACACGAAGATTTTTAGAACAAGCCCTCACCGTTTTCATGAATATTTTTCGAAAAAAACTATTTTCTGAAGAATGATGACTAATGCTTCTGATTAAAGCATCATTATATGTTTATGTTATTTTTATGCTTCAAATTTATATTTTAAATTTTCTGAAGCTCTCCTGATTCAGGTGGACTTTTCTACAACAGGTAAATCCTAAGATATAGACAAAAACATAGTACACAAAACATGCAAATTTCCATAAAAAACAAAATTTGTTATATACATTTTTTTTTTTTTTTTTTTTTTTGCAGTTAACCATTTCCGAAACTTTGCTTGATACTGCTCTCACAAATTCAAATACTTATGTATTCCACCCAAAATTTTGATACCAAAATTTCACGGGAAATACATGCTTGAAGACCTCTAAATAATAAAAAATAAAAAAAAATAAAAAAAAATAAAGAAAGATGACCGTGTGTTACTGTGTGTGTATATAACTAAAATGATTTCAATACCAAACTTGATGTATAAGTTTAATTCGAATATTTTTCGAAGTTTCCTATTTTCTCAAAAGTGGTTCATTTTCATTAAAATGCCGTACATTAAATATATTTACATGACAAGTAACTTATATATCCTGAATTTCTTTGGAACTGCCTCTGAAGTGTTCCTCATTCTGGGTTTATTTTATTTAACCGCAAGAAATAGAAAAAATCGTAGTGCATAAAAGCTGTAAATCTGTGCCAGTTACTCTTTTGCTGTAGAGTTAACTACTTTTAACTATTTTGTGTTGTTTTATATTTTTCGTGCATAGTTTTATCAAATGGAAGTTGACATTTTTTTTACTACTGGCAGAGCAAAATTATGTAATTTTAAAGCCATCACATAACGACCAGCCTCTGAAATATTTGATTATCACCTTAGACTAGTGTATTCTCCTATTTCCCTTGAATCTACAAGTAGGTACTAAGGTTATTTCTGCTAATGTTCATCCCAATTAGCATGAAGTACATAAGAGAAGAAACTTTTTTTACTGAATACATACGCGCAGAAAGTTTTGTTACTGAATACATACGCGCAGAAACTTTTGTTACTGAATACATACGCGCAGAAAGTTCTGTTACTGAATACATACGCGCGGAAAGTTTTTTTACTGAATACATACGCGCGGAAAGTTTTGTTACTGACGTACGCGCAGAAAGTTCTGTTACTGAATACATACGCGCAGAAACTTTTGTTACTGAATACGTACGTGCGGATTTTTGTTACTGAATACTTACGCGTGGAAAGTTTTGTTACTGAATACATAATCGCAGAAAGTTTTGTTACTGAATACATACGTGCGGATAGTTTTGTTACGGAATACTTACGCGTGGAAAGTTTTGTTACTGAATACATAATCGCAGAAAGTTTTTTTACTGAATACATACGCGCGGAAAGTTTTGTTACTGAATGCATACGCGCAGAAACTTTTGTTACTGAATGCATACGCGCAGAAAGTTTTGTTACTGAATACATACGAGCAGAAAGTTTTGTTACTGCATACATACGCGCAGAAAGTTTTGTTACTGAATACATACGCGCAGAAAATTTTGTTACTGAATACATACGCGCAGAAAGTTTTGTTACTGCATACATACGCGCAGAAAGTTTTGTTACTGAATACATACGCGCAGAAAATTTTGTTACTGAATACATACGCGCAGAAAGTTTTGTTACTGCATACATTCGCACAGAAAGTTTTGTTACTGAATACATACGCGCAGAAAGTTTTGTTACTGAATACATATGCGCAGAAAATTTTGTTAATGTGACAATTCAGAATTTTTTGGATGCAAAACAATACTTTTTCTGTCTACTATGTACACGTACGTAGTAGAGAAAGTGAATACTTCTAAGCGAGAATCTCCAGCATAATATATATGGTATTTTGGGTGCATATACGAAATACTGCCCCCGCGTAACGGAGACATGCAATACAGAAAGTAAAAAATCAATCGATTAACCCCGATACACTGCCGCTGTTTCTGTCCTAGGTCAGGCGTGGGCAACATAGCTAGAGGTAGCGTTGTTCCTACGTCATTACTGCCACGGCACTGCCTACGCTTCTGTTGTGTTACGTCATAGCTACGTCAGCATGTTCAGTAGATGAGTCTGAAAACCATCATAGTTGATATAGATATGTTTGAATATATTGTACAAAATCTGATGTGCTCCACTCACATGACTTTCTCTACATCTCTGCAACAAATTATTGTTAAAAAGCTTAGGCTTCTATTTACTTCATGCAAATCGAGAAAAAAGTAGCAGAAATGATCTTATTACTTGCGTCCTTGTAAGTAGAAGCGAAATAAAGGAGTACCATAGGTTAAAGTGATAGTAAAAAGCTGGTTGCTATGTGACTGAAGTTCCTTTGTTTGTATGGAAAGGAGTTGACAAATTCCTGTATGAGAAAAGTATAAGTTTTTCAAAGCTGAAACCAAAAACAAGGAATATCTCAAAAACGATCAACTCTAGGAAAAAATGCATGTAACATAAATTGTGTGTTTTAATGTGCTCTACATTTTGTGTGTGGTAAATTTTTGTCCTTGTGTTACGGTTTAGCAGTTATGCCAAATTCCATAAAATTCATGAAGCATAAAGTAGTCTTCAGAAGCTATTCTCAGAAAATTCAAGATATATAGTTTACTTGTCAGGTGAATATCTTTAGTATATGTTATTTTAATCAAAATCGTTAGAGCCATTTTTGAGAAGATAAAAAGTTTCGAAAAAAGTTCCATGTAAAATGTAGTTAGGGGTGGGAGGATTTTCTTGAGAATCTACGTGTTGCATCCTTGGAAGATATCAAAGTTAAATGCCAAGCTTGGTATTTAACTGTCTTTTCGTTTTTGAAAAATGCTGTCCACAGACACACACAGATAGACAGACAGACACATGGACCTATTTCTGAAAATATTTTTTTGTATTCAAGGGGTGCTAAAACATGTATTTTCGGTGAAATGTTGATATCGAATTTTTGGATGGAATACAATACTTTTCTGTCACTATGTACAATGTATATACGGGGCTAGAGAAAGTAACAAAATTGCAAAAGTTTATTTATTTTGCTGAGGAGAACCTGGTATGCGACAAGAGGCATGCGCAAAGGTCCTTTGGCATTCGACATTGTGTCTGGACCGAGAAAATTTACAGCTTAGTCGCGGTCGTTTAGGACAACGAGCAATTGCATGCCAGAGCCCTATAAATTGCCCCCGACAATTGCGAGAACAGTGGTACTGGCCGTTTTCTGCAACTCCATCACACAGCGAAGGAGGGTCGGTCGACCTGTTGAACATCCAGCCAGTCTCTTGTCAATCAATAGCTGGCCCGCTGCCTAACAGTAGGCTTTGGAACTGCTGTACTTTGGGATTTCAACTGTTTGTACGCTGGTGATACACTCCTGAGGCACGAAATATTCTGTTAGCATTACAAGACAAGCGGGGTTCACACTGATGTGTTTTAAATGGGGACGTAGGCTAAAAATGGCGACTTTTTCAATGTTTTTTATTTCACTACCTAATTGCTAATACATTCAGCTTTATGTTTGCAAAGTTTCATAACCTAATTCGATATCTTTATGGTCCAAATAAATTAAAAAGTTGGAACTTTTAATGCCACGCCCACTTCCACTTTTTCTGCTTGCTTGATTATCAGCTTTGATCCCTTGTTTCTCTACATTTTTTTAGTTTTTGACCAAGAAGAAGAAGCTACCTACAGTTAGATTTTAGGCACTATATAAGAATGTAGATCACTCCCTAAACAAAACAATCAAACAAAATTCACTTTTTTCGTTTTCTCAGGTTTATAATTTTTCACACTTATGGACCATTTTCTTGGAAACTTTTTGAGTTGCTGCAATGAAATTTTGTACACATATATTTCAGTCCACAGTGAGTATTTTCGTGTGGCTAGTTTTATTTTCGTTTAGATTCTATAGGTATTGTGCTATGAAATACATAATAATTTGAAATAAAAAAACTCACATACATTGAAAAAAATTTTAAAAATCATTGAAGGGAGATAGAGAAAAAACTTTTGCACTAAAATATAGAATCATTGTAATACTTTATGTGCACTTCTTTTCAAGCACTTCACCAAAGAGACACTAAGAAAAAGGTGCATAAGTTTTTTTAATGTTTTGTAAATTCCAATGTAGTGTACTTGCTGACAAAATTACTTATAAAATACCACAGTCATAGAAGATAAGACAATTAATTGTGCAAAATTTCATTGCTTTAGAGCAAAAACAATGGCCATGGTAGAATTGTTGATGTGTCGAGCGTGTCTCTCTTCATCTGCGTCATGAAGCCGCTTGCTTGTGAAAAGCACACCGAACCGTATAGGTTGTTTCTTAAAGTTTCTCAACTGAAATAAGCCTTCAATTAATAGACTAATGATTACATTACCGTGTACAGTTAAAATACTAATTTAATGAACAACTTATATCTACAGGAATATTAATTTTAACATGTACATAGTATACCTAAGTCAAATGTTGTGATAACGAATTTCTGGTGACTTTTAAATTAATTTAGTTGCATTGTAATTTGTGAAATTCGTTATTTAACATATTTAAAAGGGACAAAATTGAAAATTTTAAATTTAGTACGACATTGTATCTATTTTTACTTTCTCTACGCGTACTACGTACATAGTGTATAGAGAAGGTATTGCACTCCACCCAAAAATTCGATACCTACCGAGATTTCACATGTATTGGAACTCCTTGAATCCTAAAAAAAGCATTTTTAGAAAAGTTTCTATGTGCGTGTGTGTGGACAACATAGCTCTTAAACACCAAACTTGATACTTAATCTAATATTTTCTATGGATACGACACAACGTGGAAAAAATTTCGAAAATTTTGATTTTCTCAAAAATGGCTCTAACGATGTAGATTAAAATCTCTTATTCTTAAAAAATTAACAAGACAAATAAAATGTATATCTTTAACTTTCTTGGAAAAGTCTCTAAGGACCTCTTTATTCTGCATGATTTTTTTTTTAATTTTTCATAGCAGGTAAACCGTAAGAGATAGGCAAAAACTTGCTCAACAAATATGTAGATGTTGTTAAAGCACGCAATTAATGTCATAAATTCTTTTCGTGGAGTTGATCGTTTTTGAGATAATTCTTGTTATTGATTTAAGTTTTAAAATACTTATAGGGGAACTTGTTAACTCCAGGCCACGCAAAGAAACGGATTTCAATCCCATAGTAATCATATTTTAAAGCATTTGATTTGCGATTTAGCCTACTGTATTCCCTTATTTCACCTTCTACTTCTAAGAAACTAAATAATCAAACAATTTCTACTAATTTTTACTTTCTCTAGCCCCATATGTACAATGTACATAGGAATAGAGAAGTATTGTATTTCACCCAAAAATTCGATACCGAGATTTCACCGGAAATACATGTTTTAAACCTCTGTATCAAAAAAAAAGCATTTTCAGAAAAAGGTCCGTGTTTGTGTGTCCGTGTGTCTGTGAACACGATAACTCAAAAACGAAAAGTAGCTAAAATACCAAACTTGGTATTTAGGTTTAGTATCTTCCAGGGATGCGACACGAAGATTTTGAGAAAAATTCTCCCACTCCAAACTACCTTTGCATGGAACTTTTTTTGAAAATTTTGATTTTCTTAAAAATGGCTCTAACGATTTTGATTAAAATATCATATATTAAAGATATTTACCTGACAAATAAAAGGTATATCTTGAATTTTCTGGGAATAGTTCTGAAGTCCTGTTTATTCTGGATGAATTTTGCTTAATTTGGTATAACTAGTAAACCGTAAGAGATAAATTAAAACTTACTATACAAAAAATTTAGGTGTTGTTAAAATACACAAGTTATGTCATACATTTTTCTCGTGGAGCTTACCGTTTTAGAGGTATTCATTTTTATTAGTTTCAGTTGTGAAATACTTATACTTTTCTCAGACGGGAGTGTCCGTTTTTCTTTTGTTCAACTCCTGGCCAAGAAAAGCCATTTGTAATGACAATCGCATAACGACAGCTTTTAAAACATTTGGCTATTAGTTTATAGCTCCATGGCACGACAGCTCACGGGGAACCTTGGCCTACCGCCCGGCCGCTGCGTCCCCCATCTCGTTCCACTACAGACGTCATGGATGGGGTGCAGTATTGGAGGGTGAGACGTGGTCAGCGCCTCGAGCCCCTCCCGGCCGGTTAATGCGGTCCTCACGACCTGGAGCCGCTACTTCTCCATCAAGTAGCTCCTCAATTGGCCCCCCAGGGACCTCACGAGGCTGAGTGCACCTCGGTCCAGGTCTCCCAGCGGGGGGAACATCCCCACGCCGGTACTGGGGATCGAACCCAGGTCTCCCACTTGGTAGGCAGCTGCGGTACCACCGCGCTAAGGAGACGACCTGGCTATTAGTTTAGCCTAGTTTATTCCCTTATTTTCTTCCTACTTATACGGAACTAAATAATAAGAACATTGTGCTAATGAGTACCACGATTAGCAAGGTGCAGAAAGAAGAAGAATCTGATGTACGAAGTTTGTAGAACAGCTAGAGAAAGTCATGTGAGAGTAACACATCAGATGTTTCTGAAAATGGTTTTTTTTTTTGGATACAGGGAACCCTAAAAGATGGATTTCCGGTGAAATCTCGTTATCGAATTTTTGGGTGGAGTGCAATACCTTCTCTATACACTATGTACATAGTACGTGTAGAGACAGTAAAAATCGTTGAGACAGTGAAACATCAGATTCAAAAGCTGTTAGTCTATAATAAATTATAAGAAAAGAAGTTTTAACTATAGTGCATTTCAGGAGCATACTATTATAGCCATATAGGATATAATAACAGCATGCCCCAGTGTCTATAGTGTGATGTAATAACTTTATGCAAATGAAACCTTACTTGATATGCAAACAAAAAACTGTGAAGTTAGTTATTACACAGTTCACAAATAAAACGTTTGGTTGTGTAGGGTGTACCAGCACAGTTTCATTGGCACTCCAGGTTTTGAGCAACTAAACGTCTCATTGCAGCAAATGCCATCAGCAAAGTCCTCACTGTTGCTTTCATTGAAGTTCTGCTCTTCGTTTTCTTCTTCTGCTGCTGGATTTTTGAAATTGATTCCTTGTTTTGCACTGGCCCTCTGTGATTTTCTGAGCTCATTTTCTCTTTTATATGCTGTTTTATTTCTAAACACTTGCCTCCGAAATAAATAAATAAATAAATTGCATAAATATAGAAATAAATGACATGTTATTTATGGACGCTTTTTACTTTCTCTGCACGAACTACGATACCGAGATTTCACAGGAAATATATGTTTTAGGGTCTCCTGTATCCAAAAAAAGCATTTTCAGAAAAAGATCCGTGTACAGTGTGTTCGTATGTCCGTGTGTCTGTGAACACGAAAAGTTGGTAAAATACCAAACTTGGCACTTAAGTTTAGCATCTTCCAGGGATGTGACACCAAGATTTTGAGAGAAATCCTCCACCCCAAACTACCCTTTACATGGAACATTTTTCGAAAATTTTGATTTTCTAAAAAATGGCTCAAACGACTTTGATTAAAATATCGTATATTAAAGATATTTACCTGGCAAATAAAATGCATATTTTGATATTTCTGGGAATAGCCTCTGAAGGCTACTTTATTCTGGGTGAATTTTACGGAATTTTGCATAGCTGCTAAACCGTAAGAGATGGAAAAAATTTACCACACAAAAATATAGAGCGCATTAAAACACACAATTTATGTTGTATACATATTTTTCGTGGAGAAGATCGCTTTTGAGATATTCCTTGTTTTTGGTTTCAGCTTTGAAAAAGTTAACTTTTCTCATACAGGAATTTGTCAACTTCTGTCCATACAAACAAACGCACTTCAGTCACATAGTAACCACTTTAGCCTATGGTACTCCCTTATTTCGCTTCTACTTATAGGAAGCAACTAACAAGACTATTTGTGTTAATTTTTTCTCGAATAGCATTAAGTAAATAGAAACATAAAGTTTTTAACAATAATTTATTAATGTAGAGAAAGTCATGTGAATGGAACACGTCAGATTTTTAACTGCTGTGGTTCCTCGCGTCCCATTCTATATTGGGTGTGAAAGACCGCTTAATTTTGCTCAGAGGGCTCTCTATCAGGCTTGAGGTTCTTTTACGTGCCGTAAATCTACAACACGGAAGCAACGGCTTTACTTCCCTTCCAAAGGAAGCCATTGTCCTCCGCCGGGTTTGAACCTTCAACCTTGCCTCCGAGAAGATTTGCCAAATCTTATCTGCAGTTTCGTAATATGAGGTGTTTGTGATACTTTTACCAAAGCTTGTCTAATTTCTTCAGTACTGGGCTATAATATGTAACTTATAAAACCATTGTATAACATTTTTAGCAGATGTTTCACATGAATTTTGCAAAATGTATTCACCACATTCATCAAGAATTGTAATATGTGCCAACACGGCACAACAGTCCACAAGGGAACCTTGGCCTACCGCCCGGCCGTTGCATCATCCGCCTCGGCCCAATAAGGCGTCATGATTGGGATTCAGTGCTGATGAGCGAGACATAATCAGCGCCTCGAGTCCCTCCCGGCCGGTTAATGCGATCTTCTTGATCTGAAGCCGTTACCTCTCAATCAGGTAGTTCCTCAATTGGTCCCCCACGAGGATGAGTGCACCCCGGACAAGGTCTTCGAGCGGGAATCGAACCCAGGACCCCGCGCTAAGGATACTATTAATATGTGTTTCTATAACAATTTTATTTTAATTATATTTAAATGATATAACCACAGCCTAATATACATTATTATTATTATTATTATTATTATTTTTTTTTTTTTTTTTTTTTTTTTTTGTAGTTTTAACGTCCTTTAACCTGGTTGGCCATATCGGACGATTAATGAAATTGGTGAAATGATGCTCAAATGATCTCGGGGTCCATGGAGCTTAAAGTTACTCGACATTCGTCTTCTCAGATAAGGGAAAACCCCGAAGAAACCCTTATGCGGGTAACTCACCCTTAGCGAGATTTGAACTCACGACCTTTTGAATGTGAGGCAGGCACGCTACCACCACACTACCCAGGCGGGCTAGTATGCAATTTGTAGTGGAATAAATCATTTTTGTGTGTGTGTGAACAGCAGATCGGTTTAAAAATCCTGGTTTCCCTTTAAATCCGACCCTTGCCTTTAAATATGAACGCTAACGCATTTTTTTTCTCGTGTTTTAGGCTGTTATGCATCACAAAAGTTCATTTTAGAGCCCATTTCCTAAAGCGTTAACGCTATTTTCATGTTTTTAAAACCCGCCGACGAATCAAAACATTTTTGCGCCTTTAACGGTATTGCAATGCAACCACTGCTACAGTGGGGTCATTAGGTGAAAATGCTGTATCTGATTAAAGGCTTCTCTCAGCACCAGTATAATAATCCGCGCACGAGGTTTGCACTTGTATTTCTAACTATACATGGAGGATTTTTACTTTCTCTATACGTACTATGTACATAGTGTATAGAGAAGGTGCTTCACTCCACCAAAAAATTCGATACCGAGATTTCACCGGAAATATATGTTTTAGGATCCTCCCCTGTATCCAAAAAAAGTATTTTCAGAAAAAGGTCCGTGTGTCAGTGAACACGATAACTCAAAAACGAAAAGTTGGTAAAATACCAAACTTGGTATTTAAGTTAGTACCTTCCAGGGATGCGACACGAAGATTTTGAGAAAAATCCCCCCCACCCCCAACTACCCTTTACATGGAACTTTTTTTGAAAATTTTGATTTTCTTAAAAATGGCTCTAACGATTTTGATTAAAATATCATATATTAAAGATGTTTACCTGACAAATAAAATGTATGTCTTGAATTTTCTGGAAATAGCCTCTGAAGATTACTTTATTCTGGACGAATTTTACGGAATTTTGCATAACTGCTAAACCGTAATACTTGGATAAAAACTTACTATACAAGAAATGTAGAGCACCTTAAAACGCACAATTTATGTTAAATACATTTTTTACGTGGAGTTGATTGTTTTTGAGATATTCATTGTTTTTGGTTTCAGCTATGAAAAATTTACTTTTCTCATATAGGAATTTGTCAACTCCTGTCCATGTAAACAAAAGAACTTCAGTCACATAGCAACCAGCTTTTGACTATTACTTTAACCTATGGTACTCCCTTATTTCGCTTCTACTTACACGGAAACAAGTAATAAGACTATTTCTGCTAATTTGTTCTCGAGTAGAATAAAGTAAATAGAGGCATAAGCTTTTTAACAATAATTTGTTGCAGAGATGTAGAGAAAGTCATGTGAATTGTACACATCAGATTTTTACTATCCTGATCTACACTAGAAGTTGCACCAATGTATGCTATGGCTCAAATTAAACAGGTTTCTAACTTCTACAAAAGTCTAGGTATTCCGCCCAAAATGCGATACCGAGATTTCAGATCATCTGAATCAAAAAGAAAAAAATCTGAAGCGTTACATTCACATGTCTTTCTCTATATCTTAGCAGCAAATTATTGTTAAAAGCTTATTCTTCTAATTACTTCATGTTAATCGAGATAAAATTGCAGAAATGATCTTACTACCTGCTTTCTTGTAAGCAGAAGAGAAATAAAGGAGTACCATAATCTAAAGCGATAGTCAAATCTATTAAAAGCTTGTTGCTACGTATGACCAGGAGTTGATAGATTCCAGTAATAATTATTTTATAACAAAGAAAATCTCAAAAACGGGCAACTCCACGAAAAAATGTGTAGTACATAAAATGTGTGTTTTAAAGAGCTCCACATTTTCGTTAAGAAAATTGTTGTCTATCTCTTGTGGTTTACCAGATATGCAAAATTCCACAAAATTCATTCAGAATAATGAGGTGTTCAGATACTATTTCCAGAAAAGTCAAGATATATATCTTATTTGTCATGTAAATATCTTTAATATACGATATTTTAATCAAAATCATTAGAATTAGTGTTGAAAAATAAACATTTTTGAAAATGTTTCCACGCAAAAGGTAGTAGGGGTTAGGATATTTTCTTGAACATCTTCGTGTCGATACTAAACTTCAATACCAAGTTTGGTATTTAAGGATCTTTTGTTTATGAGCTATGCCGCCGCAAAAACACACACACGAACATTATTCTAAAGGTGCTGTTTTTTTGACTCAGGGGTCTCAACACATGTTTTTGGTGAAATCTTGGTATCGAATTTATGGGTGCAATACGATACCTCCTCTACACACTATGTAGATGGTACGGTTAGAGAGAGTAAAAAGGGATGTGTGCGTGTGTGTGTCTGTGAGTGTGTGGGGTGGGGGGCAGCATAGCTCAAAAATCGAAAACTTCGCTAAATAATAAACTTGGTGTATTTTTTTTTCCCCCAGCATCTTTCAAGAATGTGACACGAAGATTTTATAAGAAAATACCCCAACCCAACTATCATTTACAACATTTTTCCAAAATATTTATTTTTTTCAAAAATGACTAACGATTTGGATTAAAATACCATATGTTTAACATATAATCATGATAAAACGAAATCTATAACTCGATTTATCTGGGAATAACCCCTGAAGACCTCTTCATTTTGGATGACTTTTGTATAACTTACAATCCGTAAGAGATAGACAAAAACTTAGTACACAGAAAATGTAGATCTCGTTAAAACACACAGTTTATGTCATATACATTTTGTAGAGCCGTTTCCGAGATATTTGGTGTTATTGGTTTTAGTTTTATGCTACTCGTACTTTTCTCAAATGGGAAGTCATCTTTCTTTAGAGGCCTCTTTTGTGTATACTCCTCACGAACCCTGATTTATTCCCCTATCGGTTTTAGTTTTGTGATCTCAACAGGCGTTATTACGAGGGCTGCCCACTCTGCGTTACGTCTTCAAACACTCCTGCCCTGCGCCCTCGGAAAAAAATAAACATATCTTTTGTTTTGCATCGCGCGGAAGTGGGAATTGTACTATTCTTAACTAAAATTATTAGACTGAAGCAAATATTTCTTTAACGTTGTGCATAACACTTCTCACAGTGGTAATCACTTGAAGCTTTGCGCAGAAGTGTTGCACATTAATTCTAGTATGTCGCATTAGGTGGAGCGGGCAATGGGTCTAAAAAAATAGAGTTTCAACCTAAAAGTAAAGTGTATACTGTAATTAAATTGCTTTATGCGGAGGGATACAATGTAGCCGAAATTCATCATCGAATGAGTAATACATACAGTGAAACTTTTATGAGCGATAACAAAGTGCGGCAATGGTATAGGAATTTTGAAGCAGGACATGCAGACGTTCATGATGCAGGCGGTCATGGAAGGAAATGAGTATCCACCGGTAATCTGTTCACCGTGTGGATCAAGCTATACGAGAAAATCATCGATCCAAAATTTCTGTGTTGAGCGATTCGTTTCCCACAATTTCAAGGTCAGCTCCCCATACCTTTATGACCGAAATTCTTCAGTACCGCAAACGTGTGTGAGATGGGTTCCCAAAATGCTGTCTACCAGCACAAAGCACAGCGAATGGGCGTTGCCTTAAAATTTCTTCAACGTTATCATGACGAAGGAGAAGGTATTGCACTCCACCAAAAAGTTCGATACCGAGATTTCACCGGAAATATATGTTTTAGGGTCCCCTGTATCCAAAAAAAGTATTTTCAGAAAAAGGTCCCTGTGCGTGTGTCCGTGTGTCAGTGTGTCTGTGAACACGATAACTCAAAAACGAAAAGTCGGTACAATACCAAACTTGGTATTTAATGTAGTATCTTCCAGGGAGGCGACACGAAGATCTTGAGAAAAATCCCTCGACCCCAAACTACCCTTTACATGGAACTTTTTCGAAAATTTTGATTTTCTAAAAAATGGCTCTAACGATGTTGATTAAAATACATATATTAAAGATATTTACCTGACAAATAAAATGTATATTTTGAATTTTCTGGGAATAGCCTCTGAAGACTACTTTATTCTGGATGAATTTTGCATAACTACTAAACCGTAAGAGATGGACAAAAGCTTAACACGTTAAAACACACAATTTATGTCATATACATTTTTTTCTTTGAGTTGATCGTTTTTTAGATATTCTTTTTCTTGGTTTCAGCTTTGAAAAACTTATACATTTCTCATACAGGAATTTGTCAACTCCTGTCCATACAAACAAAGAAACATCAGTCACATAGCAACCAGCTTTTGACTTTCACTTTAGCCTATGGTACTCCCTTATTTCGCTTCTACTTACAATAAAGCAAGAAATAAGACTATTTCTGTTAATTTTCTCGACTAGCATGTACTAAATAAAAGATAAGCTTACTATCAATAATTTGTTACAGAGATATAGAGAAAGTCTTGTGAATGGAACACATCAGAGCGGCTAGGAGGACAGAATTTTTGTAGAAACAATGAGCTGTAGATTAGTGTAGAGAAATAGTTCATTAAACAGGCAAGTGTTTTCTATGACGAGGGGTTTGGAGAATTGGTACTACAATATAAAAAAAAAATCTGATGTGTACCACTCACATGACTTTCTCTATATCCCTGCAACAAATTATTCTTAAAAAGCTTATACTTCTATTTACTTTATGCTAATCAGAAGAAATGAGCAGAAATAGTCTTATTACTTGCTTCCTTGTAAGTAGAAGCGAAATAAGGAACTACCGTAGGTTAAAATGATAGTCAAAGGCTGGTTGCTATGTCAATGAAGTTCCTTTATTTATATGGATAGGAGTTGACAAGTTCCTGTATGAGAGAAGTATAAGTTTTTCATAGCAGAAACCAAAAATAAGTAATGTCTCAAAAACGACGTACTCACGAAGAAAATGTATATAACATAAATTGTGTGTTTTAACGTGCTCTACATTTTTTGTGTAGTAAGTCTTTGTCCATCTCTTACGGTTTAGCAGTTATTCAAAATTCAGTAAAATTCATCTAGAATAAACTACTCTTCAGAGGCTATTCCTAGAAAATTCAAGATATACATATTATTTGTCAGGTAAATATGTTTAATATACGAAATTTTATTCAAAATTGATAGAGCCATTTTTGAGAAAATCAAAATGTTCGAAAAAAGTTCCATGTAAAGGATAGTTGGGGGTGGGGGAATTTTCTAAAAATCTTGGTGTCGCATCCTTGGAAGATACTAAACTTAAATACCAACTTTGGTATTTTACCGACTTTTCGTTTTTGAGTTATCGTGTTCACAGACACACGGACACACACACACGGACCTTTTTGTGAAAATGCTTTTTTTGGATATTGGGGACCCTAAAACATATATTTCCGGTGAAATCTCGGTATCGAATTTTTGGGTGGAGTGCAATACCTTCTCTATACACTATGTACATAGTGCGTATAGAGAAAGTAAAAATTGCTACGCCGGAGAGGCAATATGTAGACATATATAATAGTATAGCTAAAGGATGCAAATAATATAATTTTGAAGTTCACTGTAATTTTGGATTCGCAATAGATCGGGCCAAAACTTGTATTTGATTGGAGTTCTCCCTGAGTACAGGAATGTCTTGTTCAGGGGCAGTACTAGAATATGTTTTTATTTATAATAAATGGAGAAATTGCTTTCAAAATAAATAAATAAACAACTTATTTTATATTCCGAAAATAAATAGGATTGAAATTAAGATTTAAATTTTCTATGTTTTAGCCAGCGAGGGGTTCCAATAACCAAAATTCCTCCTCTGATCCCAATTAACCCACCAGATGGAAGTCTCCAAAGGAAACGTTGAATATCACAAAGCGATATGTTGTGAAACTCTGAAAATTCTCTCTGGCACATTTTTGTGTGCGGAGAAATAAAACGGCCAGTGTTTAGAAGAAGATGAGGGTGGGATTGCTTGCGTAATGGTTTCGTTCATTGTGCTGCGAGGTCTTCAAGTGGAAACAATCCACATAGCGGCGGTTTGCGAGAGAGGCTTATTGTTTCGACAACAAAGCCTTCTACCAGCGCATCTGTATTAAAGTAAACTTGATGTGCAACGTGTAAACTTTGCGCTGCTGTATGAAACAAAAGCTGATCTCAGAGTTTACCGCGTTTCCTTGGTAACGGCGAATAAACTTTGGCTTTATGTTTACTAATTATCAACAAATTGGGTTTTAAAGTCTTGTTATACACTACCTATTCACATTGCCTTCATTTCTGTGTAGCCAGCGACCTTTCTCAGTGAACTTTTATGAACTCCCAACGGTCAATGGATTTCACTCCTAATTTGCATTCAGTATTGTGACGGGAATTTTATGGTTTACATGCCATTTTATGACAGGATTTGGAAGGATAAGAAGGGCTGAAAAGTAGGATCTCTTTTAGGGATTTTCTCGGGGCATGTGTGAAGAAAAAAATCTGATGTGTACCATTCACATGACTTTCTCTATATCCCTGCAACAAATTATTCTTAAAAATCTTATACTTCTACTTACTTTATGCTAATCAAAAAAAAAAAAAAAAAAGTTGCAGAAATAGCCTTATTACTTGCTTCCTTGTAAGTAGAAGAGAAATATGGGGGTAGCATAGGTTAAAGTGACAGTCGAACGACAGAAAATTCAAGATATACATTTTATTTGTCAGGTAAATATCTTTAATGTACGACATTTTAATCAAAATCTTTGGAGCCATTTATGAGAAAATGAAAATTTTGGAAAAAAGTGCCATGTAAAGGGTAATTTGGGTTGGGTGGATTTTTCTCAAAATCTTTGTGTCGCATACCTGGAATATACTAAACTTAAATACCCAGTTTGGTATTTTACCGACTTTTCATTTTTGAGTTATCGTGTTCACAGACACACGGACACATGGACACACTGACACACGGACACACACACACACACACACACACACACACACACACGGACCTTTATGTGAAAATTCTTTTTCTGTATATTGGGGGCCCTAAAGCATATATTTCCGGTGAAATCTTGGTATCGATTTTTTGGGTGGAGTGCAATACCTTCTCTATACACTATGTACATAGTGTGTATAGAGAAAGTAAAAATCACTGTATTTTTTTTTCGGATTACCCCAGTTTATCCATTTCACACACATTAAATTATTTGTCCGCTCTGACTTCCGTTTTCTCATTTACAATGTTATTACCCCCACACTGAATAAGTTTGTTACAATTAAACTTTTGCAAATTTACCCTATTTTCCAACTATTCCCTGCTCTAATTCCCTTGTGAATTTGGAGAAATAACTCTTTGTCCACTACTCACTTTCCTAAAATAAAGACACACATACTTTATATCGCAGCACTGAAGTTAATATATGCAACACGTCTGCTCAGCACCATTGACAATTTATAAGTAACTTCTTCCCTTCTACAATTCGTGACCGTAACCTCCCTTCGGGCCTAGACAAGTTTCTTATGGCCCCTCCTATTTTCTATGATCGGACACGAATGGATCCGAAGTTAAACATTTCTTAATTTCTATTGGTTAGTATTTTCTGTCAATGGTTTTTCTAAATCGGTCTCCTCTCACCGAATAAGTTTGGCACCGCAGCAAAAGCATTAGACTCCAGTTTGCTCCCTTCAGGTCCAAAGTACCATTGGTAATTAATGTTTAATGTTTCTTCTTTGTAACACTCGGAACACAAAATTTCCACAATTCTATTGTATATACGTTCTGCTAATGATTTTTTGACCCACATTACCAAACAAACCTTGCACCTAATATTCCTAAATCTCTGGTTTTTCCTTTCAGCAATAACTTCCTTTTGTATATAGAATAAATACTCTTTATAATTTTTAACATTTATTGCTTATTCAAATGTATTTCCTTTTAATATCTTTAATCATGTATGTATTTGCTACTGCAATCTCTTTCCCCCTGTTCTTTGATATTCATTAATTTTATTTTCTTTATTATATTGAAATGTTTTTTATGCCTAAGAAATGAGTATTCTACATTAGTATGGATCAGGAAATGGTAAATATAACCCTTTTTGTGATCTTTATTCGGACGATACCATGGCAGAGTGGTTAAACCACTCGCCTCCCACCTGGTTGGCCCAGGTTCGTGGGTTTTCTTCGGGTACTCCGTTTTCCCCACCACTCATTTCACAAATTGCTCTGTCATCATCTTTCCTATCGCCCATTTCGCTTTCATTCACTTGCTCATGCCTGGCTATGTGCCAACTACTCATTCCTGGCTTCCCGACATACTCCTGACCACTAGGCACCCGCTAGTGAGTAGGGGAGTAAGCTTGTTACTCAATGTGGTATGTCACATGACGTAAACATTCTTTTTACTTTCTCTATACGTACTACGTACATAGTGTAAAGAGAAGGTATTACACTCCACCAAAAAATTCGATATCGAGATTTCACCGGAAATATATGTTATAGGGTCCGCTTTACCTAAAAAAAGCATTTTAGAAAACGGTCCGTGTGTGTCCGTGTCTCTGTGAACACGATAACCCAAAAACGAAAAGTCGGTAAAATACCAAACTTGGTATTTAAGTTTAGTATCTTCCAGGGATGCGACACGAAGATTTTGAGAAAAATCCCCCCACTCCAAACTCCCCTTTACATGGAGATTTTTCCGAAAATGTTGACTTTCTCAAAAATGGCTCTAACGATTTTGATTAAAGTTTCGTATATTAAAGATATTTATCTGAAAATAAAATCTATAGTTTGAATTTTCTGGGAATAGCGTCTGAAATTTTACGGAATTTTGAATAACTGCTAAACAGTTAGAAATGGACAAAAATTTACTTCACGAAAAATATAGAGCACGTTAAAACACACAATTTATGTTATATGCATTCTTTTCGTGGAGTTCATCGTTTTTTATAGATTCCTTGTTTTTGGTTTCTGCTTTGAAAAACTCATACTTTTCTTATACAAGAATTTGTCAACTGCTGTCCATACAAACAAAGGAACTTCAGTGACATAGCAACCAGCTTTTGACTATCAGTTTAAAATATGGTACTCTCGTATTTCGCTTCTACTTACAAGGAAGCAAGTAATAACACAATTTATGATAAGTTTTTCTCGATTAGCATGAAGTAAATGGAAGAATAAGCTTATTAATAATAATTTGTTACAGAGACATAGAGAAAGTCATGTGAAAGGAACACATCCAATTTTTTACTTTCTCTACCACAAAGAATGTACATAGTTCAGTGGAAGAGCTATTGCATTCCACCCAAAATTTTATATCGATATATTTCAACGGAAATATGTTTTGAGGACCCCTGAATCTAAACATTTGTTTTTATAAAATGAGTTTTTGTTGGTTAGTGTTTCTGCAATAGCATAAATAAAACTAAAAAAGTCAGTTAAGGTTACATAGGACCCACTTTTAAGTCATAATGGTTGAAATTTGGGGCTAGAATTTCTTTCTTTCAGTAAAATTATTTAATGTATAATTTTTGAGTTTTTATCTATGCGTATTAACTCTTTATTATTTACAAAAGTATAATATTATTTCAGATATTTACTTTGTAGGTACATAGAACAAAATGTGTATAACGATTTAGGTGTTTTTGTGAGAAATATTTCTCGCAGATATTTTGGAATAGGCTGGTCATCTTTGTCAGAAAAAAAAAAAATACCATTATAGGTGGAATATTTTGTTCCAAAGGTTCTGTACAGTGCGTGAGGTAAAGGGATGATAACGAGAACTTCAGAGAATTTAGCACGTCAACATGGTGCATAAAGTTCGACCAATGGGAAGCCGACAACTTGCAAACTGTCGGGAAATGATGATACACAACACGTTTGGCTAATAACAGGGTAATTTTAAAGCGCAAAATTAACTTTAAAAATCTGACGTGTTCCATTCACATGACTTTCTCTACTTCTGTGTAACAAATTATTGTTAATATGCTTATTCTTCTATTTACTTAATGCTAATCGAGAAAAACAATTAGCAGAAATAGTCATATTACTTGCTTCCTTGTAAGCAGAAGCGAAATATAGAGTATCATAGGTTAAAGTGAAGTCAAAAGCTGGTTACTAGGTGACTGAAGTTCCTTTGTTTGTATGGAGACAAGTTGACAAATATCTGCATGAAAAAAGTACAAGTTTTTCAAAGCTGAAACCAAAAACAAGTAATATCTCAAAAATGATCAACTCCTCGAGAAAAAAAAGCATATAACATAAATTGTGTGTTTTAACGTGCTCTACATTTTTTTGTGTGGTAAGTTTTTGTCCATTTCTTACGGTTTAGCAGTTATGCAACATTCCTCCAGAATAAAGTAGTCTTCAGAGACTATATCCAGAAAATTCAAGATATACATATTATTTGTCAGGTAAATATCTTTAATCTATGATATTTTAATCAAAATCGTTAGAGCCATTTTTGAGAAACTCAAAATTTTGGAAAAAAATTCCATGTAAAGGATAGTTGGGGTGGGGGATTTTCTTGAAAATCTTCATGTTGCATCCTTGGAAGATACCAAACTTAAATACCAAGTTTGGTATTTAACGGTCTTTTCGTTTTTGAGCTTTGCTGTCCACAGGCGCACACGGACCTTTTTCTAAAAATGCTTTTATTTTGATTCAGGGGGATCCAAAACGTTTATTTCCGGTGAAATCTCGGTATCGAATTTTTGGGTGCAATACAATACCTTGTCTATACACTATATACATAGTATGTGTAGAGAAAGTAAAAATCTGACATGACCCATTCAGATGACTTTCTCTAGCTCTTACACAACAACTTTCCTAATCAAGGTAAACATTAGCAGAATTGGTATTATTATTTGCTTCCTTGCAAGTACAAGGAACATAAGAGAATACGCTCTAAATCGATAGTCAAATCTTTTAAAGGCTGGTCCTATTGAAACAACTGAAGTTCGGTTCGCTTTACATTACCTGCAGTAAAACAAAAGAGATGAAACGAAATGTCACTTCCTGAGAAAAGCATGAATATAATATATACAATATAATGATCAAGAGATCCGTGGTTCAAATCCCGGCTTTAGCATTGAATTTTTCAGTCTGACTTTACCTATCCAACTTCTGTCCTACACACTTTTTCCTATGTGAAAAAACAAATATTCCAATACCAGTTGACCATAATAGTTGGCTATATTATGAATCCTGGGACTTAAGTACTTACAACATTGTAAGTCGCCATTGGGTTTGTCATCTCAAAATAATTTGGTATCACCTTATAGTTTACCGGGAAACATGCGAGTCAGTTGAGAAATTGAGTGATATGCTGGTATGTTGCTATGGTAGCTCAGTGGCAGAGCAACCGGCTAGAGATTGGAACATTCCTGGTTCAAATCCCGGCTATGCCATTGAATTTTTCAGTCTGTCTCCACCAATCCAACTTCTGACCTATACACGGCTTGTGTGAAAAAACAATTATTCCAATAGTATGAACAGTTCAAAATTGAAACCGACAATAAGAATATATTAGAAACGGTCAGCTGTAGAAAGCGCATATGATATAACTCATTTGTTTTAACGAGATATACAATTTTTGTGTAGTACGTTTTTGTGAATCTCTTCCGGTTTAACCGTTATGCAAAATTCTGCAAAACTCATTCAGAATAAAGAGGTCCTCAGATGCTATTCTCAGAAAATGAAAAAATACAGTTTATTTGAAATGTAAATATCTTTAATATAAGGTATTTTAATCAAAATCGTAAGAGACATTTTTGAGAGAAAGATAATTTTCAAAGTTTTTTACATGCGGTGGGGGGATTTTGTTGGAAATCTTCGTGTCGCATCTTGGATACAAAGTTTGGTTTTTAACGGTCTATTCCTTTTTGAGCTATGTCGTCGAAAACCATACACATTACACAAACACCCACTCTGGGACCTTTTTTCAAAAATGCTTTTTTCGGACTCAGGGGACTTCAAAACATATATTTGCGATGAAATCACGACATAGAAATTTTGGGTGGAATACAGTACCTTCTCTATCCACTATGTACATTATACATTTGCTATCTCTAGCAAAAAGAGTAGGTATAAATATGTGTGTTTAGGAGGTACAGGCGATTCTTTCTGCTCGTGCGTGCGTGTGTGTAGACTACAAAAAGTGGCATTCGCATGGGAATGAGTGCAGTGTCAGACTCGAAATGAGCATCCACGAAATCGCGTGCAATGTTTGGCAGTATTCATTAAATCATATGTAGAATTGCACATTATATTGCAAATAATTTTAACAACCTTTTTTGTTTATTTTAAGAGCATGGGCATAGTGAATTAATTAAGATTAGCATTTAATATAAATGCAACTTTAAAGTGTGCAATAATATTATTTTCTAAAATTCTAGTTTCAAAGCATAAATTCTAAAAAAAGAACAAATCCTTAAAGCATTTCTAAACCTTGTCAGAAAAGTTCTAGGACAGAGATTGTAAAAAATATAAAGTTGTACTTACCAAGTAATGACTCCAGCTCCTGTCAAGGTAATGCTCTTGGGTTTCTATAAACAACGTTTCAGGAAGTCTTGGCAGCAAGTAGGGAAATTTTCAACTGCGATGCCTATAAGCTTATTTGTTACAGCCCGTTGGACGTCTGCAATATCTCAAAGAAGCTTTCCTTTTACTCGCCTTTTCACTTGCGGAAACAAGAAAAAATCACAAGGCGAGGATAGGACAAATATTCAGCATGTTGTATGTTAATAACAGGATGTCTGACCAGATACTCAATAACAGATACTACATTCATTAAAGTTCTTAGGCTTTCACGGCCGCTGTCAATACTAACTGAAGTATAATCCGCGATTGTGGGTCGTGGTCTACTGGGCTCCTCCATCTTCTTACCAGACGTTTTCGTTCGCGAAATTATAGCTAGTATAGATACTACATTGTCATGCAGTAAGAACCACTTCTGAGAATGCAACAAATCAGGGCGGCGACGTCGAATTGTTTGTCACAAACGTTTCAAGACTTAAAGAGTTTGGTTCACTGTTTGATCTGGAGGAACATATTCATATACACTCAGAAATAAAACCCTGTCCTGGAACCTTTCTGACAAAGAATGTAGGATAAAACAAATAATCTGCAGAAGTAACAAGCTATCTCTTCCGCTTTAACAGTTATAAAAAGCATTCAGGTAGAAGACTTCATGAGCTACATTAAGAAATTAAGCATATACGTTTTATTTGCCATGTAAACCTATTTCATGTACCGTATTTTTATTAAAATCGTTATGAGCAATTTTTAACAAAATCGAAAATTTAAAAAAACATTGCATGTAAAGGGTAGTTTGGGGTGCAGGATTTTCATTCCCCATCTTTGGAAGACACTGTAGTACTCAGATGCCAGTTTGAGTCGCTTGTGATATATGCTTTGCTCCAAATGATTCTTTTAAAGGAAGCATTACAATAATCCACATATACTTAAAAACAATTGCTATGCTGCAAGTTAGAGGCAGTTACAAGGGGGTAAGCGCCGCTTCTGGAATAGGAAACCGATACATAAAGGGGCAACCCGCCGATACGTAACTACATGCCTAACATGGCTTTGGAATCGGGAATTGCCTGCATTGCCAACATTGAATTACGAAATACCGCGTCATTTTTAACGTTACATTTACTACTGCGAATATAACCCAAACTCGTTCTCGTAGCATTCCAAGAAATGCGCTATATCTTGGATAAAAATAGTCACTTTAAAGGAAAACAATAACTTCGTTGTGATTTCGAAAACAGACAAGGTGAACAAGAAAACTAAAAGCATATGGTGAGAGATTCAGCAATAATAGGACTATTTGTAATTACTTTCTCTATATAGTACATGGTACATAGGTAGATAAGGAATAGTACTCCACCCATAAATTCGATACCGAGACTTCACTGGAAATACCCGTTTTAAGGTTCCCTCTATTAAAAAAAAAGCATTTTTAGAAAATGTTCCGTGAGTGTGTGTGTTTATATGTATGTGTGTGTGTATATATGTGTGTGTGTGTGTGTGTGTGTGCACTAGCGCGTGTGTCCGTGAACACGATAACTCAAAAATGAAAAGTTTGTAAAATAGAAAACCTCGTATTACAAGTATGCAACACGAAGATTTTGAGGAAAACCCCTACACACCAACCTATCCTTTATATAGGAACAAATTTAAAACATGTGATGTGTTCCATTCACATGACTTTCTCTATATCTCTGCAATAAATTATTTTTAAAAAGCTTGTGCTTCTATTTACTTCCTGCTAATCGAGCAGAAATTAGCAGAAAGTCTTATTTCTTGCTTCCTTGTAAGTAGAAGCGAAATAAGGAAGTATCATAGGTTAAAGTGATAGTCAAAACCTGGTTGCTATTGTATGAAGTTCCTTTCTTTGTATGGGCACGAGTTCACAAAGTCCTGTATGAGAAAAATATAAGTTTTTGTAGCTTAAACCAAAAACAAGGAATATCTCAAAAACAATCAACTCAACGAAAAAAATGTATATAACATAAATTGTGTGTTTTAATGTGCTCTACATTTTTTGTGCGGTAAGTTTTTTGTCTCTCTCTCTCATACGGTTTAGCACTTATGCAAACTTCCGTAAAATTCACTCAGAATAAAGTAGTCTTCAGAGGCTATTCCCAGAAAATTCAAAATATGCATTTTATTTGTCAGGTAAATATCTTTAATATACGATATTTTAATCAAAATCGTTAGAGCCATTTTTTAGAAAATCAAACTGTTCGAAAAACGTTCCATGTAAAGGGTAGTTTGGAGTGGGGGGATTTTTCTCAAAATCTTCGTGTCGCATCCCCGGAATATACTAAACTTAAATACCAACTTTGGTATTTTACCGACTTTTCGTTTTTGAGTTATCGTGTTCACAGACATACGGACACACTGACACACCAAACACACATACACACACGGACCTTTTTCTGAAAATATTTTTTTGGATACAGGGGACCCGGTGAAATCTCGGTATCGATTTTTTTTGGTGGAGTGCAATACATTTTCTATACACTATGTACGAAGTGCGTATAGAGAAAGTAACAATTGTTTTCTTTTTTTTTTCTTTTTTTTCAATAATGGCTCTAACAGTTTTAATTCAAATACCGTACATTAAAGATATTTATTAAGAAAACTAAAATGTGTATTTGTAATTTTCTGAAGACTATCGCTTTATTCCCTTATTTTCCTTCCATTAATAAGAAAGCCAATAATAAGACAATTTCCTCTAATATTTATCTCAATTACCACAAAAGAGATGGAAGAATAAGCTTTTTAACAATTATTTGTTACAGAGATTTAGAGAAAGTCATGTGAATGGAACACGCAACAGATTTTTAGAAAAAGTTCTCTGTGTGTATGTGTCCGTGTGTCTGTGAACACGATAACTCAAAAACAAAAAGTCGGTAAAATACAAAACTTGGTATTTAGATTTAATATCTTCCCAGAATGAAAACACGAATATTTTGCAAGTCCCCCCCTCACCAAATTACCCTTTACATGAAAAAATAGTGACTTTTTTCTCTCCAAATGACTAACAATTTTGATTAAAATACCGTATAATAAGAATATTTACATGAAAAATAAAATATTTATCTTGAATTTTCTGGTAACAGTCTCTGGGGACCTCCTTATTCGGGATGAATTTTGCTGAATTTTGCATTAATTTTAAACATAAGAGATATACAGAAACGTAATAAACAAATAAATGCAATAATCGCTTAACGACAGCTTTTAAAACATTTGACTATTGGTTTAGCCTAGTGTATTACTTTATTTTCTTCCTACTTATACGGAACTAAGTAATAAGAACACTTTGTTAATGAGTACCACGATTAGCAAGCTGCAGAAAGAAGAAGAGTCTTATGTATGACGTTTTTAGAACAGCTAGAGAAAGTTATGTGAGCGTAACACATAAGATGTTTGCTTTCTCTACACGTACTATGTGCATAGTGTATAGAGAAGATATTGTATTTTATCCAAAAAAATCATTTTTAGAAACATGTTCGTGTGTGTGTCTGTCTGTCTGTCTGTCAGTGTGTATGTGTGTGTGTCTGTGTTCAGCATAGCTCAAAAACAAAAAGACCGTTAAAAACCAAACTTGGTATTCAAGTTTAGTATCCTCCAAGGATGCGACACGAACATTTTCAAAAACATTCCCCCACCCCCTACTACCCTTTACATGGAACTTTTTTCGAAATTTTTTATTTCCTCAAAAATAGCACTAACGATTTTGATTAAAATGTCATACATTAAACATATTTACGGGACAAATAAAATGTATATTTATGAATTTTCTGGGAATAGCCTCTGAAGACTAAATTATTCTGGATGAATTTTACGAAATTTTGCATAACTGCTAAACCGTAAGAGATAGACAGAAACTTACCACACAAAAAAATGTAGAACACGTTAAAACGCATGATATATGTTATATACATTTTTTACGTGGAGTTGATCGTTTTTTAGATATTCAAAATAAGGGAGTACCATAGGTTAAAGTGACAGTCAAAAGCTGGTTGCTATGTGACTGAAGTTCCTTTGTTTGTATGGACAGGAGTTGACAAATTCCAGTATGAGAAAATTTAAGTTTTTCGAACCTGAAAACAAAAACAAGGAATATCTCAAAAACAATCAACTCCACGAAAAAAAATGTATGCAACATAAATTGTATACATTTGTGTGGTAGGTTTTTGTCTATCTCTTACGGTTTAGCATTTATGCAAAATTCCGTAAAATTCACTCAGAATATAGTAGTCTTCAGAGGCTATTCCCAGAAAATTCAAAATATACATTTTGTTTGTCAGGTAAATATCTTTAATATACGATATTTTAACAACATACATTTCTCATACATGAATTTTTCAACTCATGTTCATACAAACAAAGGAACTTTAGTCACATAGCAACCAGATTTTACTATCACTTTAACCTATGGTACTCCCTTATTTCGCTTCTACTTACAAGGAAACAGGTAATAAGATTATTTCTGCTGATTATTTCTCGATTAGCATTAAGTAATTAGAACCATAAGCTTTATAACAATAATTTGTTGTAGTGATGTAGAGAAACTCATGTGAATGGAACACATCAGTTTGTATAACATTATAGTTTTCGAATTTTGAAGTGATTAATATGATATTTTTAATGAAAAATATTAACTACTACTACAAAAAAAAATATATTTTTACTTCAAATAATTACTCCACCAAAAAAAAAAAAAAAAACTGATGTGTTATACTCACATGACTTTCTCTAGCTGTTCTGCTAACTTCATAGATAAGATTCTTCTTCTTTCTGCACCTTGCTAATCGTGGTACTCATTAGCATAATGTTCTTATTATTTAGTTCCGTATAAGTAGGAAGAAAATAAGGGAATACACTAGGCTAAACCAATAGTCAAATGCTTTAAAAACTGTCGTTATGCGATTGTCATTACAAATCGCTTCTTTTCTTGGCCAGGAGTAGAACAAAAGAAAAACGGACACTCCCGTCTGAGAAAAATATGTACTTCAAACTGAAAATAATAACAATGAATACCTCGAAAACGGTAAGCTCTACGAGAAAAATGTATGACATAACTTGTGTATTTTAAAAAGACCTAAAGTTTTTGTAGACTAAGTTTTTGTCTACCTCTTACAGTTTACTAGTTATGCTAACTTAAGCAAAATTCATCCAGAATAAACAGGTCTTCAGAAGATATTCCCAGAAAATACAAGATATACATTTAATTTTTTAGGAAAATATCTTTAATATATGATATTTTAATCAAAATCGTTACAGTCATTTTTAAGAAAATCAACATTTTCGAAAAAAGTTCGATGTAAAGGGTAGTTTGAGGTGACACACGGACACACGGACACACACACGGACCTTTTTCTGAAAATGCTTTTTTTTTTTGATACAGTGGATCCTAAACATGTATTTCCGGTGAAATCTCGGTATCGAATTTTTGGGTGGAATACAATACTTCTCTATCCCTATGTATATTAGACATACGGGGCTAGAGAAAGTAAAAACATGTTAAAACTTGTACTAAATCCCATATAATGTACTGTAAAATGTTAAAGTAGGTACAATAAATAGTTTCTGTGAAAATATTCCTTGAAAGCTTAAATTTTAACATTGTCATTACACGTCTTACCAGGTCCCCTTAAAGTCATGTTCATTGTTGCTTATGATTTTGACGGTGTTCTTATCACTCACTCAGTTCCTCAAGAAATGGTGTGAATGGTGCATATTACAGTTACTTTCTAGAACACCATTTACGACCAGCTCTGCGTCATAAACGTCCAAATCTCCTGAATTCTCATTCTAATGTGTTGCATTACGGTGCTCGTTCTCACATGGCTACCCCTATTGTTAATTTACTTCACAGTTGGGACTGGAAAATTCTGGAGCATCTTCCATACTCCCCAGATATGAATCCATGTAATTTCGACCTTTTAAATCATCTTATGTGTTCCATTCACATGCCTTTATCTACATCTATGCAATAATTTATCCATAGTAATCGAGAAAAATTTAGCAGAATACTTTTATTATTTGCTTCCTTATAAGGCAGTACCATAGGTTAAAGTGATAGTCAAAAGCTGGTTGCTATGTGACTGAGGTTCCTTTGTTTGTATGGACAGGTATTCACAAATGTCTGAGAAAAGTATAAGTTTTTAAAGCTGAAATCAATAACAAGAAATATCTCTAAAACGGCCAACACTACGAAAAAAATGTACATGACACAAATTGTGTGTTTTATTGTGATCTACATTGTTTTGTGTAATAATTTTTGTCTATCTCTTACAGTTTACCAGTTATGCAAAAATTTGCAAAATTCACCCACAATAAACATGTCTTGAGGGGCTATTCCCAGAAAATTCAAGATAAACATTTTATTTGCCTTGTAAATATATTAAATATAAGGGATTTTAATCAAAATCGTTAGAGCCATTTTTGAGAAAATCAAAATTTTCGAAAAAAGTTCCATGTAAAGGGTAGTTGGGGGTGGGAGGATTTTCTTAAAAATCTTCGTGTCGCATCCTTGGAAGATACCAAAATTAAATACCAAGTTTGGTATTTAACGGTCTTTTCGTTTTTGAGCTACGCTGTCCACAGGCACACTCACTCACACACACACACGCACGCAGGGACCTTTTTCCAAAAATGCTTTTTTTTGATTCAGGGGGACCCAAAACATGTATTTCCGGTGAAATCTCGGTATCGATTTTTTGGTTGCATTACAAGACCTTCTCTCTACATTATATATATAGTACTATATATAATTAGTAAAATTTCGTGGGAAGAGAGAATTGAACATGTGGAAATACCAACCCGTGCACTAGCCAGAGACGAATTAAGAAGATCAGATCTTTTCGAAATCAGTAAACTTAAACTTATAACTGACATTCTGATAAAAACTTAAACACAGAAATATAAGCAAATATTATTGCAACTTAAATAACTATGAACACAAGGGAGAAAGTTCATAGGAAGAGGAGGAAGAATAAATAATGCAAAATTAATTCTAAATGGAGACTGGAGACTAATGGAAGATGAAGGAGAGCCGAAGAAGAAGGAGCCGGTGTAGACCAGAGTGATAAGAGGGATGCAGAGGGCGTGTGAGAGCAGGAATGGTGGATTATGGGCTTCTGGCGGTGGACAGTACGAGGCAAGGGGAAATGATGTTGAGGAGGAAGTGTTAGTGAAGTGGTAAATAGTGTTAAAAGGTTAGATACAGTGAGTTTAGTGTAATGATGTAAAAAATTAGGTATAATTAGTAACAGATATTAGCCAAAGGAAGTAAAAGACAATTTACTACAGTTTACTTTAATGTAAAGAAATTATAGTATAATATAATTATTTAGTTGCACTGCTTACCAGTACATACTCTGCTGGATTCCAGTAGTATAGGATTAGTTTTTCATTTATCTTAATAATCTAGATAATAGTTTTAAGGGTAAATAGCTGGTTACCAGTTATTTGTGTTACTGGATTCCAGTAATTAATAATAGATGATTTAGTGTTAGTGAAAGTTGTTTTATGGTTGGAAATTATTTTATTTCAGTTTATATTAATTTTGTTTTTATTTTAAATTAAATGTTGAGTTATTAGTATGTAAGTATTATCTGTAAAATAATGATGTATAACAATAATTTAAAAGTGGGAAATAAATTATAAAGTTTGCAATATACGTCCTGGTATAGGGAACAAGATGCCAGGTTGTTGTATTACAGATTTTAGTTTATTTTATTTTTTAGTACGTGTGGAGAAAGTAAAAATAAAATCACTTTAGAACCAGAAAGGTAACTTTAGTAGCAGTAGAACAGTCTGTTCGAATATTAGGACAAGACGCTGAGGATGGCATCCGTCGTCTCCCAGATGTGTTCATGTTGGAGGAGATTACTTCTAAACACTGCAATAATGTGACTGCTCCAAAAATGTTTTATTACTGTTAATTCAAATATTCCCACTAATTGTTGAATGACCCATGTACCAGAAATTAAGTAATAAGACAATTTTGGTTAATGTTTATCTCGAGTAGCATGAAGTAGATGGAAAAATTATAGTTTTAAAAATAATTTGTTACAGAGATGTAAAGAAAGCCATGTAAATGGACCACATCAGATTTTGTAAAGGTTACTTTACATCACGCAGTGGAAAACTGCGTAACCAGCGCATAGCTATGCTAATACATTTTTAAAACTAATTTATTATCATATCAAAATTTCAAACATTCTATTATACACATTCTGCTGAGGTTTAGGAAACATTTTCAGAGTTGTAACTGTATTTTTATGGGAGGAACAACTTGAAAAATAGTTTTAAAATAGTTTTAAAATGTCACACAGGGGCATTTAACCAGCACAATGATTTAAAATGACTTCCAAAACATGTGTCACACCCACCCTAGGAGAAACAAACGTAAATATATGCTTAGAATGATGGCACATTTTACTGCACCAAATATCCAAAAATGGATTTTTTGATCAAAATTGCACAACAGGACATTTTTTAGTATTTTGTACGGTCTTTTAAGTTAAAATTCCCTCATTAGTTTATTACTTATGCATCTTATTATTAAACAGAGAGTAAAGGAAGAGCTTAGAAGAAGAGGAGAGAAAAATGAAACATAAATACAAAGTGGACGAGATGGAGATGATGAAAAAGAAGAGAGGTCTAATATTTGGAAACGAGAAAGGAGAAGTTGTGTGGGGTATTAGGAAAGGAGTTGATTAAGCTGTATGGAGGAGGGAAGGCTAAGGAGAGAGCTGTTGGAGGCCGGAGGTTACACATTAAAGGAGCCAGAGAAGAGCTGAGAGAAATGACGGCAAGAAGATTAGTGATAGTGGACGTCTAGTGGTTGTTATATTTAAAAACTATAGTTTAGGACAAGAGGAATTCCTAAAAAGCTTTGTGTCACATCCTTGAAAGGCACTGATTGAGTTATGTTATATATATATATATATATATATATATATATATATGAAGATGAACATTCTAATTTGGTTATTTCCTGAGAGTAGGCGTTTGCTAGTCACTATACCTTCTGTCAAGAAACTACCGGGAATTGATCATTTAAAAATCCTGTTTAAAAGGGGATTCCTAATTATTGTTGTCGCTAAGTTGGTACAACTTTTCTCTATACCCACGCGGACTTTGATCGTCATCTGTCATCTACTTTGTTTACAGTACGCAATTTTATTAGTTCATCTCAAAGGTGATTTGCGATTTTACGATGGATACAAATATTGAACAAAGAATCTGTCTCAAATTTTGCATTGCAAATGGTATTTCGTGTGCCGAATCGCTGAAAATGTTACGGTGAATCGAGTTTATCAAAAACATATGCTTATGAGTGGTACAGTGCACTCAAAAGTGGTCGAGATGTGGTGGAAGATTTGCCTCGCTCTGGCCGGCCATCAACGGTTTCAACGGAACTGAACATCGCTAAAGTGAAGAAAATGGTGTCTGGAAATCGCCATTTAGGTCTGAGAGAGTTTGCCGCTAAACTTTCTGTGTCTCATGAATCGATTCGTACCGTTCTAAACGATTGTTTGGGCATGACACGTGTTGCAGCTCGGTTAGTTCCGAAAGACTTGAATTTTCTACCAAAACTCAATCGCGTAAGGATTGCTGAAGACATGCTAAACGAGCCAGTTCCGACTCCACATTCATGAAACGCATTGTAACTGGTGATGAGACGTGGGTTTACGAGTTTGACACACAAACCAGTCAACAAGCTTCCGAATGGCGCCTGAACCGAAACCTAAAAGGGCACGTCAAACTCGATCAAAACTGAAGGCCATGTTGACGGTTTTTTTTTTCGATTATCGCGGTGTCGTGCACTCAAGAGTTCTTGCCAGAAGGTCAGATGGTAAATAAAGAACATTGTCTGAGCGTTATGCGGCATTTGGGAGAACAAATACGACGAAAAAGGCCAGATTTGTGGAACGACAACTCATGGATTCTGCACCACGATAACACACCAGCTCACAAGGCTATTATTGTGAATGAATTTCTGGCCAAAAACTCAACAAATTTCATCGAACAACCACCGTATTTACCTGAACTGGCTCCTGCTGATTTCTTTCTCTTTCCAAAACTCAAGTTACCACTTCGAGGCATCCGTTTTCAGTCGATAGAAGGCATAAAGGAAAATTCGCGGCGACAATTGACATCGATTTCTAAAAGTGTCTACAAAAAATGCTTTGATGGTTGGATTATTCGTTGGCATAAATGTATAAGTTCAGAAGGGGCCTACTTTGAAGGCGATAGAAATAAATTGGATGAATAATTCATTTTTCGTGTTTTATTGGCAAATTCCCGGATATTTCTTCACACAGTAGTATAAACAGCACGTCATTTAAGCATTGAGAAATATGTGATGTTTAAATGGCATGTGCCGACAAAGGCACTGCTGATTCTGCAGCAGAGGGGAAACGAACTTAGGACTCTCACTGATACCATGGCTTATACAGTTTACTCTGCTCCAGGCAACAATCATTTTAGTTTATAACTTTCTTAATCATAGCATTAAATGCAGTGCTCACTAAATTACTCATTGTTGTGATTACTATTATATTAGATGCATCATTGTTTTGAATAAGTGTAATTAATACAAGTTGTTCTATCCCTTACGCTCCCTCATTAGGGAGCTGACGTCTATGGCTACCGCGAAAGCACAGACATCGCATTATAATAAATATACATATTTATGTGTTAAATATAATGTATATTTTAAATTTTATGGGAATATCCTCTGAACACCTCTTCTTGTGGATGACGTTTGCATAATTTTTTTTTATAGTTTTTTGTATAACTGGTAAACTGTAAGAGATAGCATAAACTTCTACAAAAAAATATATACATCTCGTTAAAACATACTGTCTCGTACGTTTTTTGTTAATAATTTTTTAGATATTCCATGTCATGGTTTCAATTTTAAACTGCTTGAACTTTCCTCAAACGGGAAGATAGCTTTTTTTCGTCTCTCTTTTGTTTAACTCCAAGTCAGCAAAGAGAACGGAACATCAATTGTTTCACAGAGTGACTGGCTTTTAAAAGATTTGACCACCGCTTTAGCGTAGTGCATTCTCTTATTTTCCTTTTGCTCACAAGGAAGCAAGTAAAAAGACTAAATTATTTTGCTAACGTTTTACCTCGATAGGCATAATAAAGAGGAAAGAATGATCTTTTGTAAGAAAAGTTTGTTTGCGAAGCTGCTAGAGAAAGTCATGTGAATGGAATACATAAGATCATTGATTCAGGGGTCCATAAGGCATGTATTCAGGCGAATTCTCAGTATAAATGTTTTGGGTGGAGTGCAATATTTCCTCTACCTTCGATGCACATGGTATGAGGAGAGAAACTACAAAATCATGCAAATGAAGGCAATATTTTTATTTGTATTATATTCTATTTATTTTTTAAGATTTACAAATTAAAAACTTCCTAAACATGTATTATTAGTATCGGTTGGTAAATGAACGCAAAAGTAGAAAAAAATTACCCAAAATTTGATGTGCTCAAATTGCAAGACTTTCTCTACAGTTATGTAACAAATTATTGTTAATTAGGTTATTGTTCTATGTACTTCATGCTAATAGAAATAAACATTGGTAGAAAGGATCTTATTACTTAGTTCCTATAAGTAGAAGTGAAATAAGGGAATACACTGGGCTAAACTGATAGTGAAATGTTTCAAAACGTGGTTGCTATGGAATTGAAATCGGTTTTTTTTTTGTTTGTTTGTTTGTTTTTTTTTTTTGCGTGGTCAGGAGTTTACAATTTCCCATATAAGAAATATTTTAAGTATTCGAAAACTGTACCCATAACAAGGAATATCTCGAGAGGGGCCAACCCAATGAATAAAAAAGTTTGACACAAACTGTGTGTTTTAACGAGATCTACATTTTTTCTGAAGTAAGTTTTTTGTAAATCTCTTACGGTTTACCAGTTATGCAAAATTCACAAAAAATAATGCAGATCTTCAGAGGCGATTTCTAGGAAATTCAGATATACATTGTATATGTTAATCAAAATCGATAGAGCCATTTTCAGAAAATCGAAAATTTTTCCATGTAGGTTAGTTGTGGGTGGGGGGTTTTTGCTGAAAATCTTTGTGTTGCATTCTTGGAAGATACTGAATTCTCGTTTTTTATCTTTGCTGCCCACGGACACACATGGACATTTTTTCTAAAAATGTTTTTTTTTTTTTTTGATTTAGGAGGTCCCATAACATGTATTTCCTGTGAAATCTCGGTATCGAATTTTTGGATACAATACAATACCATCTGTATGCATTATGCCCCTGCATAGTACGTGTAGAGAAAGTAAACATTTTTAAATTTGAGCTGTTTTGGTGGCGCTGTATGGCTCCGCTAGATGTCGCCCAACCCTTTTATAAATACTTTAACAAACAGGCACATATATTAAACACCATGTTACACATTGCATAAATGCACATTTAAAAACCTTCTCGTAGCAACTCTTTTGTTAAAAAATGTAACGAAGCTAGAGTTTTTGTTGTTTCCGCAGCCAACAGACTACCGTTTCCTGTTTTATTGTTTGTACATATTTAATATCGCAGAATACGCCGCAGGCCCCTGTTTATTTGCGCGATAAACATCACACGCCCACAAAATAAACATTGCACTCCTAGCTTCCCAGTTCAGGAGGCCATGCCCTGACTGAATCTATCGCACCACGTAGTTCAAAACAATGACACGATCATATTGTGTGGAAATGATTGCACTTCTGGATGTTATTGAGTTTAAATGTATCAGCCCAGCTAAAAGTTTGCTACAGCGTTGTTCAAAATTAGTATACAATTAAATTAAAGAGTATATAAGACGCTACCTATCCAACGTGTTTCCTATATACCGTTTCTGTGAGAAAACAAACAAAATTATTTCAATTGACCATAATAGTTGGCTATGCTATGAATCCTGGGACTTAAGTACTTACAACATTGTAAGTCGCCATTGGGGTTGTCATCTCACCTTGTGGTTTATCGCGAAACCTGCGAGTCATTTGAGAAATTCAGTGCTATGCCGGCATGTTACCATGATAGCTCAGTGGTAGAGCAACCGGCTAGAGATCGGGAGTTCCATAGTTTAAATCCCGGGCTATGGCACTGACTCTACCTATCCGGGATTTAAACTATGTAACTATCCTTAAATGGAATCTTTTTTCGAAAAATCTGATCTTCTCAAAAATGGCTATGCTATGGCTCTAACGCTTTTGATTAAGATATCATATGTTAAAAATAATTAACTGAAAATAAGATGAATATGTTGAATTTTCTGGGAATAGCCTCTGAAGACTACTTTATTCTTGATGAATTTTACGGAATTTTGCATAAGTGCTAAACCGTAAGAAACAGACAAAAACTTACAACACAAAAATGTAGAGCATGTTAAAACACGCAATTTATTTTATATACATTTTTTTCGTAGTGTTGACCTTTTTTGAGATATTCGTTGTTTTTGGTTTCACCTTTAAAAGGAATTTGTCAACTCCTATTCATGCAAACAAAGGAACTTCAGTCACATAGCAACCAGCTTTTGACTATCACTTTAACCTATCGTATTCCCTTATTTCGCTTCTACTTACAAGGACACAAGTAATAAGACTTTTCTGCTAATGTTCACGATTAGCATGAAGTAAATAGAGGCATATGCTTTTTAAAACTACTTTGTTACAGAGATGCAGAGAAAGTCATGTGAATTAAACACATCAGATTTTTAGTTAGGTTTCAAGTTTTTAGTTTATTTATACTTTTCTCAATAGAAAGAATCCGATTTTCTTTTGTTCAACTCCTGGCCAAGCAAAGAAGCGATTTGGAATGACAATCGCATAACAATAGTTTTTGAAACATGTTACTACCGCATTAGTATAGAGTATTTCCTTTAGTTACCTTCTACTTAAAAGGAACTAAATAATAAAAACATTCTGCTAATGTTTATCTCGATTAGCATTGTGAGAGAGAAAAGTAGTATTTTGTAAGAAGTTTGTATGTAGAAGAGGTAGAGAAACCTTTTCTACCTACCAGTTTACCGTACATGGCAGAGAAAATAAGCAATATCATATGACAGATCTTTTTGTAGTCTCATTTACTGTCAAAGCTGAATTTTTTGTGAGAATGTTTTTAAATACGCATCATGAATTTACAAAATATAAAAAACTGATGTGTTGCATTCATATGACTTTCTCTGCCATTGGAAACAAGCTATTCTTACAAAATACTATTCTTCTATCTACACCATGCTAATCTAGGTAAACATTAACAGATTTGATCTTACTACATAGTTCCTTGTAAGCAGCAGGGAAACAATGAAATACACCATGTTAAAGCTACAAAATATTTTTAAAATAAAGATGTGAACAGTTGAAGAACAGCTGAAGTTCGGTTCGCATTTCCAAAAAATTCTGATGTGTTCCATCCACATGACTTTCTCTACACCTCTGCAACATATTATTGTTAAACAGCTTATGCTTCTATTTTCTTCATGCTAATCGAGAAAAAAATAGCAGAAATAGTCTCAATACTTGCTTCATTGTAAGTACAAGCGAAATATGGGAGTAATATAGGTTAAAGTGAAGTCAAAAGCTGGTTACTAGGTGACCGAAAACCAAAAACAAGGAATATCTCAAAAACGATCAACTCCTCGAAAAAAATGTATATAACATAAATTGTGTGTTTCAATGTGTCTACATTTTTTGTGTGGTAAGTTTTTGTCCATTTCTTACGGTTTAGCATATATGCAAAATTTCGTAAAATTCATCTAGAATAAAGTAGTCTTCAGAGGCTATTTCCAGAAAATTCAAGATATACATATTATTTGTCAGATAAATGTCTTTAATATACGATATTTTAGTCAAAATCGTTAGAGACATTTTTGAAAAAATCAACATTTTCGAAAAAAGTTTCATGTAAATGGTAGTTGGGGGTGGGTGGATTTTCCTGAAAATCTTCGTGTCGCATCCCTGGAAGATACTAAACTTAAATATCAAGTTTGGTATTTTACCGATTTTTCGTTTTTGAGTTCTCGTGTTCACAGACACACGGACAGACGACCTCTTTCTGAAAATACTTTTTGTGAAAGAGGACGGTCTTGTTTTGTGTCTTGCTCGTAGCTACCTGGAAGAAGCTCGACAGTGGAAAGCGTACGAGAACTCATTGGACAGTTGAGGCAAGAAATGCGTTTAGGATTTGAAAAGTGCAGCCTAAAGTCGCTGGAAAGTGCCGTGGAGAATGTGTCAGTTCGAATGCGTGCTCTGGATGAGAAAATAGATTATTTAGGGAACCAATCTCGTAGAAATAATATTGTGCTATATGGTGTGACAGAAGAAGCGGGAGAGAGTTGGGAGGTGACGGAGGAAATAGTGAAAAGTGTCATCTCACAAATAGGAATCGAACTCCGCGAGTTTGATGTGGAGAGAGCCCATCGTGTGGGTCGACGTGGCAATGTAAGGCGACCTATTGTGTGTAAACTGGCCCATTATAAACTCAAGGTGGTCATCGTTCGAGATGCTCGTTATTTACGGGGAACGGGAATAAGCATTAGCGAGGACTTTAGCCAGCGTGTAAGAAGAGAGAGAGTTCTTAAAGGTACACATGTTTGAGGCCAGGAAGCAGGGCTGTCATGCCGTATTGCGCTATGACAAGCTCTTCATTAACGGGCGAGTTTGGAACCGACAGGAGCTGGAGCGCATGGAACAGCCTAGAAGCAGTGTGGAAACCGAACCCAGGACAAGGCAGCAAGAGCAGGTAGCCAGTGCATCAGCCCAGCAGGTAGCAGGTCCCTCAGCAGAACAACATCAGGTGCCTCAAGGTAGGGGCAAAGAGGAGAGGAGGGTGAGACAGTCTTCGCCGGAGAATCCAACAACAACGCCCCTCCGCGCCCTTAGGCTGACAACAGCTCGACAAAGGGTCAGCCAAGTTGTAGGAAGACCAACAGCAAGGAAACAATAGGACCCAACCCCTTCTCTGAGGATTGTCACATGGAACATCGAAGGCTTCAAAAAAAGGTTGGGTAGCGAGAATTTCTTGTATTTCCTTAGTGATTTTGACGTTGTATGCTTAACAGAAACTTGGTTGAAATACGGAGAAAATGTAACACTTGCTAATTTCCATAGTTTTAGTGGGGGAAGGGAGTCACGGGGAAGGAGGGGAAGGTGGCCAGGAGGGGTATCAGTTTCATTCTAGTCTGAGCTGGAGGCTGAGATAACTAAATTAGAAATCAGTTTGGAAGGGGTGATTGCTGTATCTTTGGCACAGGGGGGAGTACATATAATAGTTATAGGATTATACAACCAGCCAGCAACGTCCAAGTATGCAAACAGGAATTTCTTCAGTGACTTAACCGAAACGCTAGTGGAGTTACAGGAAAAGTTTCCAGGAGCTGAATTAATTCTTTTAGGAGATTTTAATGCGAGGTTAGGAGGGGAGAATATTTCTCTCTGTCAAAATTCAGAAGGGAGGGGGGGAGATAACATTAGGAAATTTTTTACAAAAAAGCGAAAGGAATATAAGCAGCTCTTACGGTAAAAGAGAACTACGTGGCAAGACAAAATTACTCAGAAAAGTAGTATTATTTTAACGCGGGGGGATAGCGCTGAGATGTGGCAAGTAGTAAAACATTTAAGAGGCAACCGTCAGGCGCCCAACGAAATTTCTCCCAGAAAAGGGGCAATGCATTTTATGGGAATATTCGGGAAAGGTGAAAGGGAAGGAATTTTTATAAAGGAAGTGGAAATTTTGGGAAATCTTGAGATCCCAATACTGGACGAAGAAATATCAGCACGAGAAATAGCACAGGCACTGAGAAGTCTGAAGGGAGGCAAAGCTCCAGGGTTGGATGGGCTGCCCCCGGAAGTTTTTAAAGCCGCAGCCAATGTTAATGAGTTTGGTAGGAGTATGCTCCAGATATGTAACAGATTGTTTATTGAGGGGAATTACCCTACCTGTTGGGGAAAGGGCATTATTCATCCCATTTATAAAGGGAAGGGAACTATTGGAAATCCGGATAACTATAGGGGGGTTACTCTGATACCAATTATGGAGAAAATTTATTGTAGAGGGTTATATAACCGGATAAAGGACTGGGAATCTAAATTTGGCAAACTTTCAAAATTTCAAATAGGTTTCAGAGAAGGACACAGTACCATAGATGCCGCTTTTATATTAGACACTTTAAGGACGAAGCAACTGTTAATTAAGCGGGGAAAGCTTCATTGTGCTTTTATGGACTTTAAGAAGGCATTTGACTCTATCAATCGCAATGCATTATGGTACAAACTAGGCAGAAAGGGGTTATCAAGTAAAATGGTTAGAGCATTGCAGGCAATGTATCAAAATGTCGAATTCTGTGTGAAGTACGACAGAAAGAGAGTATCCGAGAACTGCCGAAGCTATAGGGGAGTGAGGCAGGGTTGTATTTTATCTCGCTTGCTATTTAATCTCTTTGTGGATGATATTACTGATACAATGATAGCAGAAAATGTCCAAGCACCAGTAGTAGCGAATTTGCAGATCCCAACACTTTTATACAGACGATTTAGTATTATGCTCTACGACAGTAAACGGATTGCAACGAGGACTGGAAAAACTTAAGAATTATTGCGATGAATGGCTACTTACAGTTAATGTGAATAAGACTAAGGCAATGACTTTCAAAAAGGGTTGTGTTTATAGCAGGGAGGAGACTTGGACATATGCAGAACAGATACTGGATAATGTTAAATCTTTTGTGTACCTAGGACTCACATTCACAATGAACGGAAAAAGGGACAAAACTCATTGACATTACGAAACACAAGGCAAGGGTGAAAGCGACGGAAGCTCTCCGGATACGCTGCAGAATACCGAATATATCCATAACCTTAATGGAAACTGTATACGGAGCAACAGTTAGATCCACGACGACATACGGAGGAGAAATATAGGGGTGGGAACAAACAGGGAATCTGGATCAAGTGAGGACCCAATTTTTGAAAGGAATTCTGGGTGTAGGGAGGGGTACGGCAAACTGCGGAATAATGAGGGAATTCGGGGCACATAGTGAAACGATAGAGTGCAAAATCAGAGCAGTTAAATATTGGCTGAGAAGGTGTAATTAGAAGTACAGTCTGGGCTGAAATCGGAGTGGGGTATGGAGCAATACATCAAAACAGGTACCAAACTCATTAGAGAGGGGCTCGCGTGGATTAGACTAGGAGCATGGAGGAGCACGAAAATTTCTGACGAGAATGGTACGAGAATCTGTCCCATTTGCGAGGAGGAAGAGTCGTGCACTCACATCTTGGCAAGATGCAGGGGTACGGAGGAATGGCGGGAAAAATATTTGCCGCGATTTTTTACCACTGCGAATGTAGGGATAGAAGCATGTTGGACGCTACTGGCAGGCACGGAAAACATGGACGGGCTAGGTAAATTTATACTTAAGGCAAGACAGCTGAGATCTGAGGAGGCTGCCAATAGAGAAGGGGGGGGGGAATAAGATCAACTAAACAAAAGTGACTACATTGTAATTTTCTATTATAAGAGCGTGCATTTATGAAGGTTTACTCTGTGCTGTAAATTTAAATTGCTATATTTGAATATCTTTGTATTTTTATTTTCGGGTTCTCTCTTAATTCTTTATTGTTGTTTAATAATGCTTTGGACTGTGAATTTCCTTTGTCTTTTTATTTTCGTGTTTACTCTTTTAATTCTTTGTTGTTGTTGTTTTAATATTGCTTGTAATGTGTATTACAAAAGCACGTGCGGTCTGTGGACCCGTGCGATTGTTGAAATTCTATGTATAATATTGCTGTGTCAATAAATACACTTATTCATTCATTCATTCATACTTATTTTGGATACAGGGGACCCTAAAACATATATTTCCGGTGAAATCTCGGTATCGAATTTTTTGGTGGAGTGCAATACATTCTCTATACACTATGTACATAGTGCGTATAGAGAAAGTAAAACCTAAACAGAAATGAAACAAGAGGTCACCCGTTTGAGAAGATACATAGTTTAAAATAGAAACCAATAAAAAGGAATATCTCGGAGGCGGACATAATGTGTGTGTTTTAACGAGGTATAGGTCTTTGTATAGTAACTTTTTTTCTATCTCTTACGTTTTACTGGTTATGCAAAACTCAGCAAAATACCTCCAGAGAGAATAAGTCTTTATAAGCTATGCCCAGAAAATTACATACACATTTTATTTACGATATAAATAGCTTTAATATACGGCGTTTTAATGAAAATCATTATAGACATTTTTGAAAAAAAACAAATTTTCAAAAAGGATTCAATTTAAATGGTAGTTTGAGGTGGAGGAAATTCTTGAAAGTCTTCGTGTCGCATCCCCCAAAGATACCAAACTTAAATACCAAGTTTGGTGTTCAACGGTCTTTTAGTTTTTGAGTTATGCTGTCCACAAACACACACATACACACACGGACATTTTTCTAAACATGTTTTTTTTAATTCAAGAGTTCTCAGTAGATGTATGCCCTGTGAAATTTCCGTATCGAAAATTTGCTTGCATACTGTACCTTCGCTATACACTATGTCCATAGTACTGTAGAGAAAGTATTTAAATACAATGAAAGTTCAAAATAAAAATGTTATTTGTGTTGTGAATAGCTTTAATATACGGCATTTCAATCAAAATAGTTAGATCCATTTTTGAGAAAAAAAATTTCCAAGGGTAGTTTGGCGTGGGGGGATTTTCTTGAAAATCTTCGTTTAGCATTATCAGAAAATACCAAACTTAAATAGCAAGTTTGGTATTTAAAGTCTTTTATTTTTTAAGCTATGCTGTCAACAGACACACATACACACATGCGCGCGCGCACGCGGGCGCGGACATTTTACTAAGCATGCTTTTTTTTGGATTCAGGGGGCTCTAAATACATTTATTTCCTGTGAAATCTCGGTATCGAATTTATGGGTGCAATACAACACCTTCTCTATACCCTATGTAATTAGTACGTGTAGAGAAAGTATTTACATACAATGAAAGCAGGAATTTTAGAAAATAGTAAAATCATTACTGTTATTAGGTATAAAAACGGGCATACATTTCAACAAAATATTTAGCATACTGTGGAATTTTTAAATTTCACATATAGGTTTCCCTTAAATATATAGTTTGCAGTGGGCCCTAATTTCGAGTCAGAATGCTCTAGTTTTGATGTTCATATTCTCCCACGCAAGGAATTAAGTTGAGAAGTGAAAGTGCGGGGAGGGGGGAGTTTCTCGTCAGTTACATGAGATATTTAGGGGCTGCTGTGACGTATGAATGTATGAATCCTCTCTTTGATGGCACGGATTGCAGTCAGCTAAATTTGAACTTCGCCTTTGTTTTAGGATTCTCTTTTTCCTCGTCTGTTTTCCTTACACGTTTTCTGTTCCTTTCCTTTTTCTGTTAGAAGTAGGAAACGATTTTACGGATTTTCGCACACGACGTGTGTTCCATAGAAAAATCCACGAGCAAGGACATTTTCAGATTTCTTGCCTTTTCTCCGTCTATTTTCTTTGGTCCTCATTAACACTCCAGGACTCTAAAAGGATGAAAAGAAAAAAGTAGTGCCAGGTACTCACTTCGGTGTTTATATCTAAGTTTAATGTTGACTTATTCGTTAGATGTTGCCCTGCTAATAATTATAACCCTTTCTAAAACAGAGTCCGATAATGATTATCAGTTAATAGCTGCATCAATGGGCCTGACTAGATCCAGGAAAGGGGAGCAGTGGAAGAAATTTAAAAAGAAAAATCAGATGTGTTGCATTAGCAGAAATAGTCTTATTACTTGCTTCCTTGTAAGTAGAGGCGAAACAAGGGAGCACCATAGGTTAAAGTGATAGTCAAAAGTTGGTTGCTATGTGACAAGTTCCTTTGTTTGTATGGTCAGGAGTTGACAAATTCCTGTATGAGAAAAGTATAAGTTTTTCAAAGCTGAAACCAAAAAACAAGGAGTATCTTAAAAACGATCAACTCAACGAAGAAAATGTATATAATATAAATTGCGTATTTTAAAGTGCTCTACATTTTCTGTGAGGTACGTTTTTGAATCTGTTACAGTTTAGCAGTTATGTAAAATTCCGTAAAATTCATCCAGAATAAAGTGATCTTCAGAGGCCACTCCTAGAAAATTCAAGATATGAATTTTATTTGTAAAGTAAGTATCTTAAATAAATGAGAATTTAATCAAAATCGTTAGAGCCATTTTTAAGAAAAATCAAAATTTTACAAATTTTTCCATGTAAAGGGTAGTTTGGGGTGGGGGGATTTTCTTGAAAATCGTGTCGCATCCTTGGAAGATATCAAAATTAAATATCAAGTTTGGGCTTTGACGGTCTCTTCAATTTTGAGCTATGCTACACACACACACAAACGAACATTTTTCTAAAAATGCTTTTATTGAATTCAGGGGTCTCAAAATATATATTTCCGGTGAAATCTCGGTATCGAAGTTTTGTGTGCAATACAATACCTTCTCTACACACTATGTACATAGCTTCATCAATGGGCCTGACTGGATCCAGGAAAGGGGAGCAGTGCAAGAAATCCAAAAAAAAAGGCCTTGAATATGTACCTTATTTACCGCCTCATATTTCTATTAATGTGCACGCAGAAATATAAAAATACCTTATGTGTTACGCTCAAAGACATTCACAGGCTAAAAGTATAATGGCATTTTGTTCTTTCGTCAGTCAGTTTCAAAACAAAGTTGTTTTTTTCAAATGAGATGATCTATTTGACAAAAAAGCATGAAACTTTGAGATGAATGCTTTTAAAAATGGATGGGTTCTATTCACAGTACTTTCTCTACCATTAGGAAACAAACTAAACTTAGAAAATCGTATTCTTTTATCTGCTTCTTGATAATTGAGATCAACTTTAAGAGGAAGTACCTAACATGTAGTTCCTTCTAAGTAGGAGGCAAATAAGAGATTACACTAAGCTAAAGTGATAGACGAATCTTATAAAAACTGGTTGTCATGTGGTTGAAACCAGAGTTTTGGTATTACCGGACTTTACTATTTCCCGTATGACAAAAGTTTAAGTATTTTAAACCAATATCCCAAGAATGGTAAACTCTACGAAAAATGTGACATAAATTGTGTGTAATAACGAGATTACATTTTTGTGGAATAATTCTATTTCTTACGGTCTACCAGTTATTAAAAATTCTGTAAAATTTATCCAGAATAAACAGATCCTCAGGAGCTGTTCCCAGAAAATTAAGATATACATACTTCGAAGCATATATTTAATGTCTTTGACTGTACAAAAGCTTCAGTTTTGATGCCCAGTCCCCTTTGGCTGTACTCTATCCTATCCATTTAATATAAATTGATCTGAGGCTTACAATGAGGGTTTCTATATTATATTCCTATAGAGCACCATTTGTACAACTGAAGCTTTAATAAAAGCCGCCACAAAATGTGCCACCTTTGTTTAATTTCTTAACTACGTCACTACATGAGTAATCGATTGCCCAATAGTAAGTTATACCTTCCCCACCCTTGCTCTCATCATCCCCTTCCGTTAGGATTAATAGCGGAGGGGTTTCAGCCACAATCCACAATTAGCAATGGGATACATTTATCATCTCTGAGGCACAGATTCCCTTCGGCACTTAAACGTAAAGACGGCGAGCGGTATTCTATTGATAAATGGAATATTACTGTAGAGGAAAACTGTGCGGGTTTGAATCCTAACTAAATCACTACCGGAGGGAAGATATATCATAATATGTCGCATATAATTTCACAATTAATTTTCAGAATAGTTCTTACTTTAATATTAAGAACAGCAAGAAAAGGATTCCACCCAAACTCTCGATGCAGAGATTTCGCCGAATTACACGTTTTGAAACTCCCCAAATTATTTCTCACCCAAAAAAGAAAAGATTTTATAGTAAGGTCCGTAATGCCAAACTTGTTATTTAAGCTCAATATCATCTACTGATGCAAAGGTTTGTTTTTTTAAAAAAAATTGGATATATTGAATTCACATGACTTTCTCCGTCTGTTCTGCAAAAAACATTCTTACAAAAGATTATTCTTCAATCCACTTCCTGAGATAAACATAGCAGAATTGTAGTAATTTATAGTTCCATTTAAATAGAAGGGGACTATGGGTATACGCTAGGTTAAACTAATAATGAAAACCCCTCCAACCCTAGCTGCCTTTAAATGGAAAATTTTCGAAAATTTTGTTTTTCTTAAAAATTGCTCTAACGATTTTGATTTAATACCAAATATTAAAGCCAGTTCAATCACAAATAAAATGTATATCTTGAATTTTCTGGGAGTAGCTTCTAAAGGCCTGTTTATTCTGGATGAATTTTGCTTAAAATGACATAACTAGTAAACCGTAAGAGATAGACCAAAACTTACTGTACAAAAAACGTAGATGTTATTAAAATACATGTCATGTCATATACATTTTTATCCTGGAGCCTACCGTTTTTGAGCTATTCCGTGTTATTAGTTTCAATTGTGAAGTACTCAGACGGAAGTGTCCGTTTTTCATTTGTTCTATTCCTCGCGATATGCAATGACAATCCCATAACGACAGCTCTTAAAATATTTGTATATCACTTTAGCCTAGTGCATTCCCTTAGTTACATTCTACTTATAAGGGACAAAATAATAAAATAAATGTTTATCTCGATTAGCATGTGTTGAAAGAAGAAGTATCTTTCGTAAGAAGTTTGATTATAGAGTAGCTAGAGAGAATCATGTGAGTGTAATATATATATATATGTGTGTGTGTGTGTGTGAGTGTGTCTGTGTGTGGGCAGCATAGTCAAAAACAAAAAGAACCAAACTTGGTATTTAAGTTTGGTATCTTCCAAGGATGTCACATGAAGATTTTCAAGAAAATTCCTCCAACTACCCTTTACATTGAACTTCTTTCGAAAATTTCGATTTTCTTAAAAATGGCTCTAACGATTTTGATTAAAATATCATTTATTAAAGATATTTACACGACAAATAAGATGTATATCCTGAATTTTCTGGGAATAGCCTCTGAAGAGTTTGTTATTCTGGATGAATTTTACGAAATTTTAAATAACTAGTAAACCGCAAGATATAGACAAAAACTTACCACACAAAAAATGTAAAGCACATTAAAGTATATAATTAATATTATATACATTTTTTCGTGAAGTTGATCGCTTTTCAGATACTCCTTGTTTTTGGTTTCAGTTTTGAAAAACTTACACTTTTCTCATACAGGAATTTGTCGACTCCTGTCCATACAAAGGAACTTCAGTCACATAGCAACCAGCTTTTGACTATCACTTTAACCTATGGTACTCCCTTATTTCGCTTCTACTTACAAGGAAGTAAGTAATAAGACTATTCCTGCTAACTTTTTCTCGATTAGCATGAAGTAAATAGAAGCATAAGCTTTATAACAATAATTTGTTGCAGAGTTGTAGATAAAGTCATGTGAATTGAACACATAAGATTTTTTTTTTATTCTCACTAGCACGCATGTTCAATGTACATAATAGGTACAGAAGCTATTGTATTCTGCCCAAATATTATTTACCGAGATTTCACTGGAAATATATATTTCTGAGACTCCCTGGATACAAAGAAGCATTTTAGAAGAAAAAAAAAGGAAAATAACTCAAGTGTATGACGGTGCTGTGTATATGTTTATGGACAGCATAACCGAAAAAGGTCTGTTAAATAATAATCTTGGTTTTTAATTTTAGTAGCTACCACCAAGAGTGCGACACGAAAATGCTGATAAAAGCACCGTCCTCAAACTCAAACCCCCGTTTACATGGAAAACAACAGCTCTATTTTGATAAAAAACCGTATATTGAAAATTGCTATCAACAAAGAAAATATATATCTTCAATTTTCTGGAAATAGCCTCTGAAGACTTCTTCATTTTGGGTGACTTTGTGCTAAAGTTAAACCTAAGACATAGATGAGTACTTAAATACAATAATCCGATGTGTTCTTTTCACATGACTTTCTCTACCTCTCCACAACAAATTATTGTTAAAAAGCTAATGCTTCTGTTTACTTCATGCTAATCGAGAAAAAAATAGCAGAAATAGTCTTATTACTTGCTTCCTTGTAAGTAGAAGCGAAATAAGGGAGTACCATAGGTTAAAGTGACAGTCAAAAACTGGTTCCTATATGACGGATGTTACTTTGTTTGTATGGACAGGAGTTGACAAATTCCTGTATGAGAAAAGTATAAGTTTTTGAAAACTGAGTTGCCCTCCGTGGTGTAATGGTTACCATGCTGACTTCATATACCCAAGGTCGCAGGTTCAAACCCGGTGGAGGACGATGGATTTTGCGGGTGTAAAGATCCTTAGCATGGCTTCCTTTGGAAGCGAAGTAAAGCCGTTGGTCCCGCGTCGTAAATTTACGCCCTCTGAGCAAAATTAAGCGGTATTTTACACCAAATATAGAATGGGACGCTGAGAACCACAGCACTTAAAGAGCGTCCATAAATAACATGTCATTTAAATTTCAAAACTGAAACCAAAAACAAGGAATACCTCAAAAACTATCAACTACAAGAAAAAATGTCCAGTACATAAATTGTGTGTTTTAATATACTCTACATTTCTTGTGTGCTAAATTTTTGTCCATCTCTTACGGTTTACCAGTTATGCTAAATTCTGTAACATTCATCCAGAATAAAGTAGTCTTCAGAAGCTATTCCCAGAAGATTCAAGATATACATTTTGTTTTTCAGGTAAATATCTTTAATATATGACGTTTTAATCAAAATCGTTGAAGCCATTTTCTAGAAAATTAAAATTTACGAAAAAAGTTCCATGTAAAGGGTAGTTTAGGGTGGGGGGATTTTCTTGAAAATCTTCGTGTCGTATCCTTGGAAGATACTAAACTTAAATACCAAGTTTAGTATGTAACAGTCTTTTCATTTTTGAGCTATGCTGCCCAAAATTCACATAGACAGACAGCATTTACACGGACATTTTTCTAAAAATGCCTTTTTTGGATTCAGGGGATCTCAAAACATGTATTTCTGTTGAAATCTCGGTGTAGACTTTTTGGGTGCATTACAATACCTTTTCTATACACAATGTACATAGTGCGTATAGAGAAAGTAAAAATATAGATCTCTATAAAACATAAAACTTATGTCATATTCATTTTTGTGTAGAGTTAACCGTCTCCAAAATCTTATTTGCTAATGGTTTAAATTTTAAATTACCTAATTCGTGTTTGAGATATATTTTCTTTTACTCTTGAGCTTTACATAGACAACCGAATTTCAATTATTTTAGATAGCGACAGATTTTATAAGATTTGATTATCGTTTTATAATAATACTCTTTTTCTCCTTCTACTTATAAGGAACCAACTAGTAAGGGAATTTATGCTAATCTTATGTTGATTAGCATACAATACATAGAAGATTAAGGTTTTATGAAAATAGTTTATTACACATAGCGAATATAAACATTAATTTTTATTCAGAGATTCTTAACATACTTTCGATGAAATCTCAGTGGAATACAATACCTTCTCTACCTGCTATTAATAAGATACGTATATATTGAAGAAAGTATAAACTAACCTTCGTGAAGTTAGCTTGATATTATTATATAGAAATAAAAATCTGATGTGTTTCATTCACATGACTTTCTGTATATCTCAGCAACATTATATTATTGAAAAGCTTATGCTTCTATTTACTTCATGCTATCAAGAAATTGGTAGAAATAGTCTTATTTCTTACTTCCTTGTAAGTAGAAGCGAAATAAGGGAGTACCATGGGTTAAAGTGATAGGCAAAAGCTGGTTGCTATGTGACTGAAGTTCCTTTGTTTCTATGGACAGGAGTTGACAAATTCCTGTATGAGAAGAGTATAAAGTTTTTAAAGGTGAAATCAAAAACAAGGAATAACTCAAAAACGATACACACCACGAAAAAATGTGTATAAATTAAATTATGTATTTTAACGGGCTCTATATTTTTTGTGTTATCGGTTTTTGTCCATCTGTTACGGTTTAGAAGTTATGCAAAATTCCATAAAATTCATACGGAATAAATTAATCTTCAGAGGCTATTCTCAGAAAATTCAAGATATACATTTTGTTTGTCTGGTAAATATCTTTAGTATTACGACATTTTAATCAAAATTGCTAGAGCCATTTTTTAAAAAATCAAAATTTTCGAAAAAAGTTCCATGTAAAGTGTAGTTTGGGGTGGGTGGATGTTTCTCAAAATCTTCGTGTCGCATCCTTGGAAAATACTAAACTTAAATACAAAGTTTGGTGTTTTACCGATTTTTCGTTTTTGAGTTATCGTGTTACGGACACATGAACCTTTTTCTCAAAAAGCATTTTTTGGTTACAGGGGACCCTAAACATATATTTCCGGTGAAATCTGGTATCGAAATTTTGTGTGAAGTGCAATACCTTCTCTATAGACTATGTACCTACTGCTATAGAGAAAGTGATAAAAATAGTGGATCGAGAAGGTCATGCGAATAAACCACAACATAAAGAAATGTTAATGGTTTATAGAATATTTGGATCATCAGCAGTTTTAACATTTCTACTTTTTAAAGCCCACGCAACTCGACCAAAGCAGGCATCTGAAAGGAGAACATTTGCACGAGTATTATAAACAGAACACACAGTTCCCGAAGACAGACTTTGTGTTTCATCAGGACACCGCCAGGAGCGTAGTTACGCTGTGAAAACGGCAATGGAATGGTACAAAGCTTTGTCCGTACTTTGGGCCACGTTATATAGATATATATCATAGCAACCACTGTTAAAATCACAGTAGTCTCGACGGATTCACAGGAGGCCATGACTGCCTCACCGAATCAGCATTTTAATCAATTATAGGCAATTAACCTTTTCCCGCAGTTGTGATTTCTTTATCTGCGAAACACGTGTTGAGAACGTAAATTGAAAAAAAAAAGGTTCTGTTCAGATGACTTACTCTACATCTCTGCAACAAATAATTGTTAAAAAGCTTATGCTTCTTTTTGTTTCATGCTAATCGAGAAGAAATGAACAGAAATAGTCTAATAGTCCTCTTATGTAAGTAGAAGCGAAATAAGGGAGTACCATAGGTTAAAGTGATGTCAAAAGCTGGTTGCTAGGTGACAGAAGTTCCTTTCTTTTTACTTTCTCTAGCCCCTTATGTACAATGTACATAGGGATAGAGAAGTATTGCATTCCACCCAAAAATTCGTTACCGAGATTTCACCGCAAATACATGTTTTAGGGCCCCCTGAATCCAAAAAAAAGCATTTCCAGAAAAAGGTCCGTTAGTGTGTGTCCGTGTGTCTGTGAACACGATAACTCAAAAACGAAAAGTAGCTAAAATACCAAACTTGGTATTTAGGTTCAGTATCTTCCAGGGATGCGACACGAACATTTTGAGGAAAATCCCCCACCCCAAATTACCCTTTAAATGGAAATTTTACCTGACAATTAAAATGTATATCTTAAATTTTCTGGGAATAGCCTGTGAAGAGTAGTTTATTCTGGATGAATTTTACTGAATTTTGAATAACTACTAAACCGTAAGAGATGGACAAAAACTTAACCCATAAAAAATGTAGAGCACGTTAAAACACACAATTTATGTTATATACATTTTTTTTGTGGATGTGATCGTTTTTGAATTATTCCTTATATGTGGTTTCACCTAAAAAAACTTACTTTTCTCATACAGGAATTTGTCAACTCGTGTCCATACAAACAAAGTAACATCAGTCACATAGTAACCAGCTTTAACCTATAGTACTCCCTTATTTCGCTCCTACTTACAATAAAGCAAGAAATAAGACTATTTCTGCTCCATTAGATGAACTAAATGGAATAATTTGTTGCAGTGATATAGAAAAAGTCATGTGAATGGAACACATCAGATTTTTTTTTATTAGTTTCAGCTCCACGAAAAAAATGTATGTAACATATATTGTGTGTTTTAACGTGCTCTTCATTGAGTGAACCACCAGGAACATGTGACTGGTAGCCGTTGGTGACTTCGCAGGCGTAATTTCTGGCCGCTGTATATTTGAGGCCAGCCACCTCAACTACATGGGGAAGTACTAACTTATTGTCCTTATAGAGGAGTGTAAAGGGTACAAATGCTACGGTATTTTAATTTATTGACACTGCTATAGTTTTCTAGATTTTTTTTAGAAAAGACTATATACTTTTCTATCCATCAATCTATTTGTCTATCTAGTCTAAAGTAACATGCTAACCTCTGGTTCAGCAAGGCTCGCGTTTAAGCCCGGTGGTGCGCAATGTATTTTTCGGCGAAAAAATACTTAGCTTGGCTCCTTTCGGAAGGGATGTAAAGGCGGTTGTCGTAGATTTACGGCCCGTGAAAGACATTCTATCCTGATAAAGAGGCCTCTCAACAAAATTAAGTGGATTTCCACGTCCAATATAGAATGGGGCGATATGGAAATCATTAAAGAGCGTCCATAAATACATCTGTGCTCGATTCAATCTATTTATAAGCACGAGATACGGGTCTACGTGGCAGGTGTTTGTATTTGTTTTTTAGAGCCAATGCGTAGGTTTGTACCATGTTTTGTTTACATAGAGACAAATTCTAGAGCTACGAGGGCCGTTTTTTACTTTCTCTATACGTACTATGTACATAGTGTATAGAGAAGGTATTGCACTCCACCAAATAATTCGATACCGAGATTTCACAGGAAATATATGTTTTAGGGTCCCTGTATCAAAAAAAAAATATTTTCAGAAAAAGGTCCGTGTCTGTGTGTGTCCATGTGTCTGTGAACACGATAACTCAAAAACGAAAAGTCGGTAAACTACCAAACTTAGTATTTAAATTTAGTATCTTCCAGGCATGCGACACGAATATTTTGAGAAAAATCCCCCCACTCCAAACTAACCTTTACATGGAAAATTTTGATTTTCTAAAAAATGGCTCTAACGATTTTGATTAAAATATCGTATGCTAAAGATATTTATCTGACAACTAAAATGTATATTTTGAATTTTCTGTGAATAGCCTCTGAAGACTGCTTTATTCTGGGCCAATTTTACGGAATTTTGCATAACTGCTAAACCGTAAGAGATGAACAAAAACTTACCACACAACAAATGTAGAGCACTTTAAAACACACAATTTATGTTATATACATTTTTTTCGTGGAGTTGATTGTTTTTTGGATATTCCTTGTTTCTGGTTTCAGCTATAAAAAAACATACTTTTCTCATGCAAGACTTTGTGAACTCGTGTCCATACAAACAAAGGAACTTCAGTTACATAGCAACCGGCTTTTGACTATCACTTTAACTTATGATGCCCCCTTATTTCGCTTCTACTAACAAGGAAGCAAATAATAATACTATTTCTGCTAATGTTTTCTCGGTTAGATGAAGTAAATAGAATAATTTGCTGCAGAGATGTAGAGAAAGTCATGTGAATGGAACACATCAGATTTTTCAACCTTCGATTGGATATAAATAAAAGATGAGTTCGTAGGAAACAGTTCTTTTATTACTAAAAGTTTTGTACACGTATGGCTACTTTTCAACATAATCACCGAAACGATTGAGATATTTATCGTACCTGTGCACAAACTTTGCTATACCCGCTTCAAAAAACGTTGCCGCCAATGATTTCAAATGAGCATTGACCTTGTTTTGAACATCTTTGTACTTTACGACGTTTGCAGAGAGCCATTCAAAACAAACGAAGAGGAAACGCTGACTTCAGGAATTGTGTTGATCCATGACAACGCTGGTCCATACACTGCTGGTGCAACCCATCGGCTCCTTGAGCAATTTCAATGGGATATTTTCGCCGTACAGTCCCAGCGCCGTTCACCTTTTCCCTGAACTGAAGACGTGGCTAGGATGGCAGCACTTTCAAACCAACGAACATTTTTTGAAGCGGGTATTGCAAAGCTTGTGCACAGTTGCGATACATGTGTCAATCTTTTCGGTGATTATGTTGAAAAGTAACCATAAGTGTACAAATCTTTCAGCATTAAAATAATTGTTTTTTATGAACTTGTCGATGTTTATATAGCAGAGAGTCACACAGTTCTGTTATAATAGCTGATCAGTCATTTGAGACAATCCAAAGGGTAAAATAGCTAGTGCCCAGTTCGATTACGTGTATCGGGCTTTGTGGCAGCTACCGTGACACCCTTGTCTCCCGCTTCCAGTGTCTCAAAAGACTCTCACGAAAGAATATTCTTAGAATACTCTTTGAGAAACCATGTGGCTCACCAGGTTTTGTTCACACATTGTCCCAAATTATTGGTGGTTGATACATCACGGAAAGGGCCACCATGGCTTTATGTGCATCAGACCCAGGAAGATAAGCTGACTTGAGAGTAACAAAATGACGGCTGAAACCGATCCTGGAGAAAGAGCCAGAGTGGTGGGTCCCGAACATAGTAGTTCATCTTAACCCCGCCGGTCACCATGGCCGCGGTCACTAAAGTGCCTCGAAAAATGGAAATGGCGTGTTATTTATGGACGCTCTTTAACTACTGTGGTTCTCAGCGTCCCATTCTAAATTGGGCGTGAAAGACCGCTTAATTTTGCTCAGAGGCCTCTCGTTCAGGCTTGAGGTTCTTTTACGTGCCGTAAATCTACGACACGGGACCCACAGCTTTACTTCCCTTCCGATGAAGCCATGCTAAGGATTTTTACACCCGAAAAAATCCATCGTCCTCCGCCGGGTTTGAACCCGCGACCTTGGGTATATGAAGTCAGGGCATGGTAACCATTACACCACGGAAGGCGACTAAAGTGCCTCGCTTTGGTGCTTCGTGGTGCAGAGGATTGTGGGTTCGAGTCCCGGCTTGGGCATGGGTATTTGTAAATGTGTGTGTGTTTGTGTTTGAATTAGAAGCAAAAAGCAAAACGTTAATCAAATAGAAAAACAAAATAAATGTTGGGAAAATGGAAAAAAGCGAAATACAGAGAAAAAAAAGACATCGCCGGATATTCCAACATGACTCGGGAACTGTATTTTTTGAAAAAAAAAATAAAATAAATAAAATAAAATAAACCGTGGAGCGCCAGATTGGCGAGCCCTGGGTCTGTTTGAAATCCTCAACATCTTCAGACGACTCTTGCGCCACCCCGCCGAAAGTTGTATTTCCAAAGCGCATTCACCACCGCGATGACACTACCATAGCCTTGCTGACACTTACAACCTTGAAAGAGACAGCTGGAATGAAATGAAGGAACAGCAAATTCGGAGAGTGAAGGAATCTCTCCAGGTGACCCGGAAAACTCAGTGGTTGGGTCAGTGAGGTTGGTTTTGGCAATCGAACCCACGACCTGCCAATCAGAGATCAAACCCAGAGCCACTGGCTCGCTGTTCCCTATTGTAATGGCGGTGAGCACATATACCTGAAGTGAACTGCAAGTACTCAGTTGATTTCACCTATTAGAGTGTAATCGCTGAATTAGCAGGCGGACCATGTGATACATGGCCGCCAACATTGGCATTAGTAATGTTGGACAGCCACCTGGGATCGCCCATTATTTATTGCAATGCCAGCGGCGGACTGGCTCTGTCACAGGTATTCTGAATGGTGACAAACATTTGTTTAATCTATCAGTAGCACTGACCGTGGCCATTCTGTACATAGACTGCCCTAGGATACGACATAAGACTGGACACACATTGAAGGAGGCACCACAAGAGATCTAAGGGAATATGCTAGGCTAAAGCGATAGACAAATATTATAAAAGCTGATCGCTATGTGAAACAATTGGCATTCGGCTCCGTTTGCTTCCCAGGAGTAAAACAAAAGAAATATGCAAATAAACATGATTTCCCTTTTGAGAAATATTTGACTAATTTAACATTGAAACCAATAACAAAAAAAAAAAAAAAAAAAAAAATTAGAAACGGCTTGCTCTAAAAAGCATATGACATAACGATATCCATATTTTTTTGGACTATCAGATATACAGAAGTCATCCAGAATGAAGAGCTGTTTACAGACTATTCCCAAGGTACAAGTTTCGCTTCTCTTGAAAATATCTTAAACACGTGGCACTTTTATAAATTCGTTTGAACCATTTTTGAGAAAATCAACATTTTCGAAAAATGTTGCATCTAAAAGGTAGTTGAGATGGGGGATTTTATTCGTGTCGTATACTTTGGAGATACTGAACTTAAATAATAAGTTGGGTGTTTAAAGGAATTTTTGTTTCGGAGCTATGCTGCCTACAGACACACACACACACACGCTTGGCGCGGATATTTTTCTAATAATGCTTTTTTTGGACACAGGGGACCCTAAAACATATATTTCCGGTGAAATCTCGGTATCGAATTTTTTGGTGGAGTGCAATACCTTCTCTATACACTATGTACATAGTGCGTATAGGGAAAGTAAACATCTGATGTGTTCCATTTACATGACTTTATCTGTATCTCCGCAACAAATTATTGTTAAAAAGATTATGCTTCTATTTACCTCATGCTAATCGAGAAAAAATTAGCAGAAATAGTCTTATTACTTGCTTCTTGATTCGCATGAAGTAGATAAAAGAATAAGGTTTTTAATAATAATGTGTTACAGAGATGCAGAGAATGTAATGTGAATGGAGCAAAATCAGATTTTTAAATGTATATCTTATATGAGTTCAGAAGTTGCAACTACGCGATGATACGAGTACACATTCGGGAGGTCCCTTACTCCATCCTCTATTAGTCATGCTTTTACTTTCGCTACGAATATACAATCAAAGACATAAAAAGTCTGATGTGTTCCATTCACATGACTTTCTCTACATCACTGTAACAAGCTATCATTAAAATCCTTATTATTTCATCTACTTCATGTTGATCGAGAAAAAAATAGCAGAAATATTCTTATTTCATGCCTCCTTATAAGTAGAAGTAAAACAAGGGAGTAACATAGGTTAAAGTGATAGTCAAAAGCTGGTTGCTTTGCGACTGAAATTCCTTTGTTTGTATGGACAGGAGTTGACAAATTCCTGTATGAGAAAAGTATAAGTTTTTCAAAACTGAAACTAAAAACAAGGAATAACTCAAAAACGATCAACTCCACGAAAAAAATGTACATAACATGAATTGTGTGTTTTAACGTGCTCTACATTTTTGTAGTAAGTGTTTGTCCATCTCTTACGTTTAAAAGATATGCAAAATTCCGTAAAATTCATTCAGTATATAGTAGTCTTCGGAGGCTATTCCCAGAAAATTCAAAATATACACTTTATTTGTCAGGTAAATATCTTTAATATACGATATTTTAATCAATATCGTTAGAGCCATTTTTAAGAAAATCAAAATGTTCAAAAAAAGGTCTATGGTAAAGGATAGCTGGGGGTGGGGGGATTTTCTTGAAAAACTTCGTGTCGCATCTTTGGAAGATACCAAACTTAAATACCAAGTTAGTACTACTTTTCGTTTTTGAGCTAGTCTGGCCACAGACACACACATGCACCTTTTCCCAAAAATACTCTTTTTTTTTTATTCTGTGGACCCAAAACATGTTTTTCCGGTGAAATCTCTGTTTGGAGTTTTTGGGTGAAATGCAAACCTTCTCTATACATATTACGTGTAGAGAAAGTAAAAATACGCCTTGAAATACTTATTGTAAGAAGGTGTGTTTTCGCTGACTCCGCCTATGTCTTTCACCTGTTTCTTATGTTCTCTCTTGCCGAAGTTAAAGTTTAACCCATTACCTCAGCTACTACTTAAGAGAGTAAGCTACATTTTTCCATGTATATTTACCAATACCTTTACATTTGTATAATTTTTTTTGTTGTGTTTAACGACCGCTTTAACTATTTATGGCACCGCAGGCGGTGACACTGATGATACATGAATGAAGATGGAGCACCGATGGAATGCGATGGCGGGGGTAAACCGGAGAACCCGGAGAAAACCCGCCCAACGCCGCTTTGTCCACCACAAATCTCACATACGGTCGCTTGGGATCGAACCTGGGCCGTCTAGGTAAGAGGCTAGTAGTCTAACCACGGTGCGGCCCCATTTGATTGATGTAAAATAGAATACTTGTGTTTATTAGAAGCAAAGATATGTTTTTTTTATACTTTCTCTATACGCTTTATGTACATAGGGTATAGAGAAGGTATTGCACTCCACCAAAAAATTCGATACCGAGATTTCATCGGAAATATATGTTTTAGGGTCCCCTTTATCTAAAAAAAGCATTTTCGGAAAAAGGTCCGTGTGTGTGTGTGTGTCAGTGTGTCCGTGCGTCCGTGTGACTGTGAACACGATAACTAAAAAACGAAAAGAAGGTAAAATACCAAACTTGGTATTTAAGTTTAGTATCTTCCAGGGATGCGACACGAAGATTTTGAGAAAAATCTCCCCATCCCAAGCTACCCTTTACATGGAACTTTTTACGAAAATTTTGATTTTATAAAAACCGGCTCAACGATTTTGATTAAAATTTCGTAGGTTAAAGATATTTACCTGACAAATAAAATGCATATCTTGAATTTTATGGGAATAGCATCTAAAGAGTAGTTTAATCTGGATGAATTTTACTGAATTTTGAATAACTGCTAAACCGTAGTAGATGGACAAAAACTTACTACACAAAAAATGTAGAGCACGTTAAAACACACAATTTATGTTATATACATTTTTTCGTGGAGTTCGTCGTTTTTGTGACATTCCTTATTTTTGGTTTCTACTATGAAAAACGTATACTTTTCTCATACAGGAACTTGTCAACTCCTATCCATATAAACAAAGGAACTTCATTGATATAGCAACCAGCATTTGACTACCACTTTAACCTATGGTTGTCCCTTATTTGGCTTCTACTTACAAGGAAACAAGTAATAAGACTATTTTTGCTAATTTTTCCTGATTAGCATAAAGTAAATAGAAGTATAAGCTTTTTAAGAATAGTTTGTTGCAGGTATATAGAGAAAGCCATGTGAATGATACACATCAGGTTTTTTTAACACAGCACTTAAAGTTTTACTGAAAAATAATAATATTTAAATTTCAAAAACAAAACTAATCCATATACATAAAAGCTTTTTCATTAAAATAAAGCATATTTAGGTGCATATGTGTGGTAAAAGTTTCAGCCCATAATGACAATTAGTTTTTAAGATGATGGGGCATTTATATAGTAAAGTTTACTTCTTCGGAAATTGCCTCAAACATAAAAGTTAAAAAAAAAAAAAAAAAAAAAAAAAATTAACCTGACTTTACAAACACAACTTGGCAGTACTTCGAAACTTTCACATGAAGAAAATATCAACAGAATTTCGATGTTGCCAATAGCTTAAGTAAAATATTTCAATCAAAATAAAAAATCTGATGTGCACCATTCACATGACTTTCTCTATATCACAGCAAGAAGTTATTCTTAAAAAGCGTATATTTCTATTTACTTCACGCTTATCAGGAAAATTTAGCAGAAATAGTCTTATTACTTGCTTCCTTGTAAGTAGAAGCGAAATAAGGGACTACCATAGGTTAAAGTGAAAGTCAAAAGCTGGTTATTATGTGACTGAAGTTTCTTTGTTTGTATGGACACGAGTTCACAAAGTCCTGTATGAGAAAAGTGTTTTTTATAGCTGAAACTAAAAACAAGAAATATCTCAAAAACAATCAGCTCCACGACAGAAATTTATATAACATAAATTGTGTGTTTTAAAGTGCTCTACATTTGTTGTGTGGTAAGTTTTTGTCCATCTCTTACGTTTTAGCAGTTATGCAAAATTCCGTAAAATTGGCCCAGAATAAAGTAGTCTTCAGAGGCTATTCCAAGAAAATTCAAGATATACATTTTATTTGCCAGGTAAATATCTTTAATATACGATATTGTAATTAAATCGTTACAGCCAATTTTTAGAAAATCAAAATTTTCGAAAAAATTCCATGTAAAGGGTAGTTTGGGGTGGGGAGATTTTTCTCAAAATCTTCGTGTCGCATCCCTGGAAGATACTAAACTAAAATACCTAGTTTGGTATTTTACCGACTTTTCGTTTTTGAGTTATCGTGCTCACAGACACACGGACACACACACGGACCTTTTTCTGAAAATACGTTTTTGGATACAGGAGACCCTAAAACATATATTTCCGATGAAATCCCGGTATCGAATTTTTGGTGGAGTGCAATATGTTCTCTATACACTATGTACATAGTGCGTATAGAGAAAGTAAAAAGCTGTGATCACTCAAATGACTTTCTCTAGCTACTCTACAAATAAACTTCTTACGAAAGATAATTCTTCTCTCAACACCATGTTAATCGAGATAAACGTTAGAATAATTGTATTACTTAGTTCTTTATAAGAAGAATAGAACTAAGGGAATGCACTAGGGTAAAGCGGTAGTCAAATGCTTTAAAAGTTGTCGTTATGCGATTGTCATTGCAAGTCTTCTTGGCCAGGAGTAGAACAAAAAACAAAAAAACAACAACAAAAAACTGACACTACCATCTGAAAAAGCTGTTAGTACTTCACAATTTAAACTAATAACAAGTAATACCTCGAAAACGGTAAGCTACACGAAAAAAACGTATATAACATAACTTGTGTATTTTAACAAGATCTACATTTTTGGTACAGTATGTCTTACGGTTTACTAGTTAAGCCAAATTAAGCAAATTCGTTCAATATAAACAGGGTTTTAGAAGCTATTCCCAGAAAATTCAAGATATATGTACATTTATTTATGATAGAAATGGCTTTAATATATGGAATTTTAATCAAAATAAAAAACCAAAAACAAAATTTTCGAAAATTTTTCCATGTAAACGGTAGTTAGGGGTGGGAGTATTTTCTTGAAAATCTTCGTGTATCATCCTTGGAAGATACCAAACATATATACCAAGTTTGGTATTTAACGGTATTTTCGTTTTTGAGATATGCTGTCCACGGGCGCACACAGACAAACAGACAGACAGACAGACAGACAGACAGACACTCACATACACTAACGGACCTGTTTCTGAAAATGCTTTTTATCGATTCAGGGAGTCATAAAACATGTATTTCCGGTGAAATCACAACATCGAATTTTTGGGTGGAATACAATACTTCTCATATATTTACAAAGTTATTGAACTTTTACCAAGTGAGTGTACCAAAATGTTCTAGAAACCTACTGTGCAGGATTATTTTCAACAATATATTTAAACCATTTACAATTAGTGTACCTCTATAAAAGTTATTCGAAAGTGAGCGGGAGATTTGATATATACATATGCAATTAAAACATAAAAATGCAAAAGAAGTTATGAAAATTGCATTTCGACTCCGCTTAAAAACACATTGGACTAGCGACGCAACCGTAGGGCTGGACTTGCAACGTTACTTGCGACAAATGATTTGCGAACTGGATATCCCTAAATGTTCTGGTTGGGCATACTCGACACCTCTCACCGGATGACACAAAATTAGATTATTTTTACCTTCTCTCTACGCACTATGTACATAAGGTATTGCATTCCATCCAAAACTTCGATACCGAGATATCACCGGAAATATATGTTTTAGGGTCCCCTGTATCCAAAAAAAGCATTTTCAGTAAAAGGTCCGTCTGTCTGTGTGTCTGTGAACACGATAACTCAAAAATGAAAAGTCGCTAAATACCAAACTTGGTAATTAAGTTTAGTATCTTCCAGGGATGCGACACGAAGATTATGAGAAAAATTGCCCAACTCCAAACTATCCTTTACATGGAACTTTTTTCAAAATGTTTGATTTTCTCAAAAATGGCTATAACGATTTTGATTAAAATATCGTATATTAAAGATATTTACTTGACAAATAAAATGTATATCTTCAATTTGCTGGGAATAGCCTCTGAAGCTTATTTATTCTGGATGAAATTTACAGAATTATGCATAACTGCTAAACCGTAAGAGATAGATAAAAACTTACTGCACAAAAAATGTAGAACATGTTAAAACATACAATCTATGTTAAATACATTTTTTCCTGGAGTTGATCGTTTTTTAGATATTCCTTGTTTTTTGGTTTTAGCTTTACAAATCTTGTCAACTCCTGTCCATACAAAGGAACTTCAGTCACATAGCGACCAGCTTTTGACTATCACTTTAACCTATGGTACTCTCTTATTTCGCTTCTAGTTATAAAGAAGCAAATAAGAAGACTATTTCTGCTATTTTTTTTTTTTTGATTAGCATGAAGTAAATAGAAGCATAAACCTTCTAACAATAATTTGTTGCAGGGATATATAGAAAGTCATGTGAATGGAACACGTCAGATTTTTTCCTCTGCGCTACGCACTAATTCAAGGAAATTTTCGCAAGCGGTGGACAAAGCTAACACACTGTTTATACCTGTTCTGATGGAGCGTCGAGCGGGGTTGACGGATGTAGGGATGGATTGTCCAATTTGCTTTGCCTTTTCTTACTCGCTTGATATATTTTACCCGAATGGCACCAAGACCAAAGTTCCCCTCAAACGTCCAAATTTTCGGCAAAATCACAGCGTGAGACAGTACATGTCTTGTCACGGGGCTAAGAGTTATTCAGAAGGGAAAGATAAATCATAGCTAATAATATAAATTATACCAAGAAGGGAAATATAAATGTACATTGAAAATGGGAAGAGAAGAAAGAATTTAAAAACGTCTAAGTAGCCGAGTTGTCACGAGCTTGTAGCACCGTATTCCGTTAGGGTAGAGCATTGATCCGAAGGGGGTGAGAGGACACTGCTCGAGGGGAACATAACCGGAAAAGAGAAAACAATACTCCCGCTGGCCAGGGGACACTTTTTGAGGCAGTTGGCTCAGAACATCCGCACAGCAGAGATGTGATATTTGGGGTCCGTGGAGGAGCCTTTAGCTGTGAGGGAATTAGTTATTGTAAAATTGATCAGAGTGCGGAATAAACACTGCGTCAAAATTAATAAGTACTAATAGTCGCTGTTGGGTAAAGTGTAATTTCATAGTAGAACATTTAGGAGGAATGCGTGTGTGTTCGACGGCGGAAAAATGCCGAACTAACTGAATAAAGCACTTGTGTCGTACCACACCCTGAAAGAGTTTCCATGCTATTAAAAATCCTGAAATAGGGCATCCATAAATCCACAAACCATTCCTAATAGCCAAAACCCGCACCCGGGACACGAACCCGTAGCCCCGTTATCGCCCCAAGTGCCTGTGGTATTTTTATTGTCCTTGAGTGTACGGTGTACATAGTGCATATAGATGGTATTATATTTCACTAAAAATGGGATACCGAGATTATTATTAATAATATGCTAAATATGATATTTTAATTAAAGCTTTACAGCCAGTTTAAATACTTTTTTAAAACGTTCTTTTTAAAGGGTAGTTGGAGGTGAGGGATTTACAGTCAAATGACTGGTATAAGTAAGAGTGAGGAATATAATGGTAAGCAATGACGATGAACTGGAAAAAAGGAGCGAGTGGTGGAATAAATGGCGGAGGAAACCGAAGAAAACCTCCTAGATGCCACTTTGTCCACTACAAATCTCACATGATGTATTTACTCCATGGCACGACAGCTCACGGGGAACCTTGGCCTACCGCCCGGCCGCTGCGTCCCCCATCTCGGTCCACTACAGACGTCATGGATGGGGTGCAGTATTGGAGGGTGAGACGTGGTCAGCGCCTCGAATCCCCCCGGCCGGTTAATGCGGTCCTCATGACCTGGAGCCGCTACTTCTCCATCAAGTAGGTCCTCAATTGGCCCCCCAGGGAGCTTACGAGGCTGAGTGCACCCCGGGCCAGGTCTCACAGCGGGGGAAACATCCCCACGCCGGTACTGGGGATCGAACCCAGGTCTCCCGCTTGGTAAGCAGCAACATGATGTATCCTGAGATCAATTCCGGGCAAGCACCACCGTTAAGCACATTCTGTTTTAAAACGCGGAGTGTTAGCGTTGCCTCATCTTGATGCCATTCCGACACTGCTATATAGGAATAACGAACGCTACAATTAAACTGAAAATATATTTAAACGTTTTGCATACCACAAATGCATTTGTGTAGCTTTAAAATCGAATCAGAGGTACATTTAATGCATCCTCTAACATAAAATATTAGACCGAGCAGGTGGAATCAGGCATTTCGTCTGGGACTGTCATTCGGGAGGTCATGGGATTGATTCACCGCAGCCCATGAGTTTTTTGGAGGTTTTCCGAAGGTCACTAGGGGACAATTGGAGAGGATTCTTTATTCTTCATTCCTGTCCCTTCATTTCATCTTCACTTCCTCCCAACCGGTGTCTTTCAGGATTGTAAGCATAGATGAAGACTGCGGCAGAGGCATCAGTTGTGGAGGTGACTGCGCTCTGGAAATACAGCTCCCGGTGGCGGGATAGTGTAGGACTCAGATGGTTCATTCGGACCTCAGTGGCGGGTTCTTGGTGCTCCCAACTTTGAGATGAAGAACTTCTTGTAAACTATTATAGGACCTTTTCATTCTTGATTACTTGACGTAGAACACAAAAATGTACATCTCATTAAAATTTACGTCATGTACTTTTTTGTAGACTTAAGTGTTTTCGAAATATTCCGAATTATTGGTTTCCTTTTTAATATATTTAAGCTTTTATAAAACAGTAAGACATCTTTCTTTTCCATCTCTCTTTTGTTTACTCCTAGCAAGCAAAGACAATAGAATTTTAATTGTTTCATATTGCGACCAGCTTTTAAAATGTTTGACTATAACTTTAGCCTGTGCATTCCCTTCTACTTACAATGAAGTAAGTAACAAGATCAATTGTATATGTAGACTGATGTCAATAAAAGTGTAAGTTTGGTAAATAAAGTTTGTTTGTGGAACAGCTAGAATAGTTATCTGAATAAAACGCATCAGTTGTTTTAGAAAACGGTCCGAAAAGCCCTTTAAATAACAAGCTTGCTGTTTAAATCCAGTACGGTGCATTAAAAATGTTGAGTACGGGTTTAGTCTAGTGCATTCTTTTATTCCCTTTAACCTGTAAAGAAAGTAATAATACGATACCTGCCAATGTTAATTTCGATTAGCATGAAGAGCTTAAGAGTAATGTTTTATAAGAATAGTTTGTTGCATAGCAGAGAAAGTCATATGAATTTAAGATATTAGATTGTTTTCACTACGTAACTACAAATTATCAGAGTGGTTGTTATTTTAAGACCGTTGGTCGGCCTCGCTATTATTATTATTATTATTATTATTATTATTATTATTATTATTATTTCCGTCAATTATCAATCATTTAATGCATTTAAAAGTGTAAAGCTAGCTTCTAGACAGCACAGCTCAAAGTTAGCTATTGGCTATTGGAGAGCTCTTTGTGAATAAGAACTCTATTGTTTGTGCAGTACTCTTGTACATGTGCGTGTAATAGAGGTATAAGTGACGACGCAAGCTTGTGAAGATCCCAATTGCAGAGAAATTAGTTTTTTTTCCATTGTGTGATGATGGATTCTGAATAAATAAAGATGCATTATGGGCTACCTCGGCGCCAAGTTCGCGGTCTTTCTGACCAATCAGAAAGAAGCAGCCATGACAGTAAATCTACTATATAAGTAGCAAATTGTAAGATATCAGGACATTTTCACTCTCAGATACACTTAATCGATATGTACGCGTAATTGCTATTGGGCAGTCAGTCGGTCATTTAAAGTCATGTACACGTAATTACAGTTGACATCACTCACCGCTAAGTTAAAGGCACATACTCGTTGTCAAGCTATTATACGGTGTGAAAGTAATAAGTGAGAAAGTAATCAGTTCAATGAGTGAAGTTAAGTTACGTCGTTAGAGCAGGAAATCTCCTAAAAATAATCAGTTAGCTTCTAAAGCAAAGTGTTTGTCTACATGTCTTACTTCTAGTGAAGAATAAAACTAATAGATAAAGTGAAACGAAAGTGTGCTAACTATTTCGCAAGACTACTCCCAAACTACCCTCATTATCGTTACCACCCTGGTGAGTCAATCTTCATGCAGGCTGAGCTACGCCGGAGGCATCACCATCGGTAGTGGATCTTCAAAATCAGGTATTCTCTTGGTAGTGAGTCCAGAGACACCCGTCAACGTAAGCGCAAAACCACCTTCATACTTGGCTCTTCAACGGGGTGTTATGTCCGTCGCAATTTTTCAAATGAGTGAGATGCAGTATTTTTTTTGTTGATAGTGTTTAACGCCCACATTAACTACTTATGGCATCGCAGGCGATGACACTGATGATGGAGCACCGGTGGAATGCGATGGCGGGGGAAACCGGAGTACCCGGAGAAAATCCGCCCCAGCGCCGCTTTGTCCACCACAAATCTCACAGACGGTCGCTTGGGATCGAAGCCTGGCTGTCTAGGTGAGAGGCACTCGGCTACGGCGCGGCCGGAGATGAAGTATGAATTAATAATAAGGTCTTTTGATAATAAGCGGTGGGGTTAGTAGGAATCAATTTGTGAAAACTGCGTTGCCATGGAAATATTCGTAAAAACAAAAGGTATTTGTGGTCACCACTTTGAAACACACAAATTTCTTGGATTAAAATTAAATGGGAGGACTTGGAATGCGATAAAATTAGCAACATCTCGAAGATTACAAAAAAAAAAAAAAAAAAAAAAAAAAAAAAAAAAAAAAAAAAAGTATATATATATATGATGTGTTACACTTACATGACTTTCTTTTGCTACTCTACAAACAAACTTCTTACAAAAGATAATTCTTCTTTCAACACCATGCTAATCGAGATAAACATTAGCAGAATTGTATTACTTAGTTCCTTATAAGTAGAATGGAACTAAGGAACGAAGATGTGGACCTTGTTGGTCATCATACCATACGTGATACGTAAATATAGCTTTCAGCTCTAAATTCGCACATACAAAACCTGCCATAAAATCACCATGGATTGGGCAGTCGTACATAACCAAAAGGCACGTGCCTGGCCCACTCCAAGAGAGATGTCGGTTGGTAGCGAAGGTCTCAGTCGCGTGGTGTAGGGGTGGTTTGATATACACGCCGGCGCGGCACAGGTCACCTTAGTAATGGAAAACGTAGCATGTGGGTTTTGTTATGTGTTTCGTATAACATGTTCTGAAGTTGTTTACGTGGGGTATGGCAACCTTGTCCCCTCGCTGCCTAATCCCAAATGTGTGCGATTTTTAAACACACATAAAACTTTAAATAGAATAGTTTGAACGTTGCGACATCAAGTTTCGAAGAAGTCAAAGTATAAACTAATCGACTACTATCTTCGTTTGGTGTCATTTGAAACAACTTTTATACCACACGAAGTTACCAGTTTCAATAAATATATTGCTACATTTATAATCTCTCGAGTGATTAATTGTGATAAAACCCGCTCTTAACTCACCATTTTTGTTCCCGGGATATAGCCCAATACCTGCTTTCCATTGCCTATGATAATCTGTGAGAAGAATGACAAAATCTGATGTGTTCCATTCACATGATTTTCTCTAGCTATTTCACAAACAACTTTCCTTTCCTAAGATTATTCTTTTATCTACCTCGTGCTATCAAGGTAAACCGCAGAAATTGCCTTATTACTTGCTTCCTTGTAAGCAGAAGGGACATACGAGAACACGCTAGGCTAAATCGATAGTCATATCTTTTAAAAGCTGGTCTTTTATGAAACAACCGAAGCTCGATTCGCTTTGCATGGCCGACATTGAAACAAAAAAGTAGTTTAAAATTGAAATCAACCACAAGGAATATCTCAGAAACGGTCAGCTCCACATAGAAAGCGTGCATGACATAAATTATGTATTTAAAGGAGATCTACATTAATAAGTTTTTTTTTATCTCTTACGGTTTAACCATTATTCAAAACTCTTCCAGAATAAAGGGTTCTTCAGGGGCTATTTGCAGAAAATTTCAAATACACATTTTATTTGTGATGTACCTAGCTTTAATGTACGCTATTTAACCAACATTGTCAGAGACATTTTTGATAAAATGAAAACTTTCAAAAATTTTTCCATATAAAGAGTAGTTTTGGTTGGAGGGATTCTCTTGAAAATCTTCGTGTCGTATTCTTAGAGGATAGCAAACTTAAATACCAAGTTTGATATTTAACAGTATTTTAGTTTTTGGAGCTATGATGTCCACAGACATACACAGACCTTTTTCTAAAATTTATTTTTTGGACTCAGAGTACCTTAAAACATATATTTCCGTTGAAATCTTGAATTCAATTTTTAATGCAATGCAATTCTACACACTTTGTTCATAGTACGTGTAGAGACAGCAAAAAAATTTGGTATGAATTTCGAGTACGAAAACATAGAACAGAACTAACCCACAAAATGAAAAAGGAACGGTTACTGGGCCGTTTACCCTAAAACATCTGGCTTTATTTCTGTGATGTTATGAAGTTTAGAGACTCTTCAACAAACTTTTCCAGCGGGAGGCCTCTGCCATTCGTTAAACTCCAAAAGCTCGCAACATGGACTGTTTCCTCTCTTGTAAATATTATTTAATCTCTCTCTCCTTCACTCAAAAATATTTGTTTTCAAGTTGGCAGCGACGGAACGGGTACATCCCACGCCAACAGCGTATCTATTAATTCTTATTGACTTCCAGAAACACACAGATCGAGTTTTCAACCACTCTCTGCGGTCTTTATTCCAAGAGATTCATAATTCTTGCTTCGAATTGAATAACGATGAGAAATTTTCCATTACTCAACATTTTTGTATATATATTTTCCTTTAATTTGTTCTCTAATGTTTAAATAACATGTCCTAAAAGCTTTATTTCGAAATCCCATTCGTAAAATAAAATTTCGTGGGAATAGTTCTAAAAGCTATATAAAATAAACGATAGGCTGAGAAACTCGTGTGAATGTAACATCAGAATTGTCTTCTTTCTAGTAATGTTTTTAAGATACATTTTTGCGGAAATAATTTCGTTATATGTATATTTTTTGTTTTTTTTAATGTTGTTTAACGGCCTCACATACTGTGTTCATTATCTCCATATGCTTGATGCTGATTATATGAAATTAGGTGATTAAATGATATTTAGGAAAACAAATTTGAGAAAGAAACCCTCCAGATATAAGCTTAGAGTACCTTGCCGGCAAGAGGATTAAGGATACCTTGATTTGAACCATGGACTTTACGTAACACATGCTTTAGTGGCTTTGGTTACCCGTGTCTGTATACATTTTTTCATAGGTATACAGGGACAAGTAAGAGGCCGAGGAGAGATAACTAGATCACTCGCCCATACTAAACACCAGAAACTATCGAGAGATAACTGAAGTCTTCTGAGGTTCCCTTCTCCCTGATTCTCGGACATTCTAGAATGTCATGTGGAACATTCCAGTGTCACGAGTGAGTCAGCAATAGAGATATTGAGTGCATTTCTGTTGTTTCTTCGAGTGAAGTTTTGGCTTTAAAACGCCTATAGTGAGTGCTGCCACTGCGAGAGATTATAGAGGTCTGTGTTCGACTCCCCAACGAGTAAAGTGGGCGAAGCACGATGACACTTTGGGTAATGTAATAACATTACGCCGCTCTGTCACTTAGGAGAAATAAAGCGAGAGGGAAATTTCTTGAGAAAATCAATGGTTTCGAATTTTTGGGTGGAGCACAATATCTTCTCTACATATTTAGCATATTGAGACAAAGTAAACATCTGACTGGTTTAATTCTACTGCATTCCAATATACCCGTTATATCTACACAGAAATATATAAAAATATTATCTCCATTAATCTGAAGTATTTAGAGGAATAATTCTTTAAGAGTGGTTTTTGTAGAATGGGCAAAGAAAATGAAATTAATGTAACACACATTTTACAGAGGAGCTCGAAACATGCGTTTCCTCGATATAACCTTTTGACTAATATTGCTAACTGATAAAGATCTCATGTATTCCACTTACATGACTTTCTCTACCTGTTCTGAAAACAAGCTATTTTTACAGAAGGTTTTTCCTTTATCTACTTCATGCTAATTGAGACAAACATTAGCACAATGCCTTATTACTTTCTTCCTTGTAAGTAGAAGGGAAGTAATGGAGTACACTAGGCCAAAGCGTTAGTCTAATTTTTTTAAAAGCTGATTGTATATCAACTATTGAAGTTCGGTTCACTTTGTATTTGCAGAAAAACAAAAGAGAGATGAAACGAAAGGTGTCCTCGTCTGAGAAGATACCTAGTTTAAAATTAAAACCAATTAGAAGGAATGTCTGAAAACGGTCAACTCTACAGCAAAAATGCAAATGAAAAACTGTGTATTTTAATGATATCTATATGTTTTGCATAATATGTTTTTGTACATCTGTTATGGTTTATCACTTATGCAAAATTCCGCAAAACACAAGCAGATCTTCAGAAACTATTCCCAGAAAATGCATGTGATATAAATATATTTAATATATGGCATTTTAATCAAAATCGTTACATACATTTTTAAGAAAAACAAAATTGTCAAGATATTTTTCATGTCAAGGGTAGTTTGGGGTGGGAGGATTTTCTTGAAAATCTTCGTTTCATATCCTTGGAAAATACTAAAATTAAATACCAAGTTTGGTTTTTACCGGTATTTTCGTTTATGAGCTATGCTGTCCACTTTCACACACGGATGTTTTTCTAAAAATATTTTTCCGAACTCAGCGGACCTCAAAGCATGTATTTCCGATGAAATCTCGACATCGAATTTGTGGGTGGAATACAATACCTTCAGTATCCACTATGTACATTGTACATGCGGGCTAGAGAAAATAAAGAAATAAAAACGCGGAATTCTGGGCGACTTTTATCTGCAAACAAGGGTTTTCACGTCCGCTGAACCTTGCATTGCAGTAAACAAATACAGAAAGCGTAGACGGTCTTATTTCTTCGAAAGCCGCACTCGAAATCAGCGACAAATTCCCCTTTAAGCATCAATAACCCAAATCCCTCGTTTCCAAAACAGAAGAGGGTCGGGTTCAGTCGTGCAGAACAAAAGACAGTCGGGTCATCAAAGCCTGTCCTTACACTGTCGTACACGCCATTTCCTCAAAGAAACACTCCCTGGATTTCGGCATGCAGATAAAAAGTTGTGTTGTTTTTAAATCAAGTGCAACTGGTTTGTCATTTGTCTGCAGCGTCCGTCGCGTTGCCATAGCAACCAACAGCAAAACTTCGCTGTCAGCTGGTGAAGGTGGGATTACTGCGCCGTTATCTGCCTGATGCAGCTAACGTGACAAGCAAATGCTACCCTACTCAAGCTCCGCACGAGGACAAATTGATTTAAATTATTTACTTCCCTGAGTGTTTCTAACCAAAACTGTAGCTAAAATACTTAATAATTTCTTGTAATTTTATGAAAACTTTACTTTTTCACACACGTACACAAACGGGGATTTTCCGAAAATTCATTCAGATATCTTCAAAACAGGTATTTACTCTGAAATTGTAATATCTTAGTGTTTACATTCTACAACTCCTCTACGAACAATTCATTATTACTTACTCCAGCAGTTATGTACAATGCACTAAGTAAGTGAAGAAGGTGTTGTATTCTATCCAAAGAGTCTATCCCGACTTTTCATCAGAAATGCATGATTTGAAATCCCCTGAATAATAAAATATTTTTATAAAAACTTTCATGTGCGTGTAAGTGTACCTCTCTATCTATCTGTCCCTCTGTGTGTGTGTCTGTGTATGTGTGTGTCTGTGTGTATGTGTGTCTGTGTGTCTGTATGTATGTGTGAGTGTCTGTGTGTATGTGTGTCTGTGTGTGTGCCTGTGTGTGTGTTTGTGTGTCTGTGTGTATGTGTGTCTGTGTGAATGTGTGTCTGTGTGTATGTGTGTCTGTGTGTGCCTGTGTGTGCCTGTGTGTGTGCCTGTGTGTGTGTGTTTGTGTGTCTGTGTGTTTGTGTGTGTGTGTATTTGTGTGTTTGTGTGTGTTTGTGTGTTTGTGTGTGTTTGTGTGTGCCTGTGTGTGTTTGTGTGTATGTGTGTGTCTGTGTGTATGTGTGTGTCTGTGTGTATGTGTGTGTTTGTGTGTATGTGTGTGTCTGTGTGTATGTGTGTGTCTGTGTGTCTGTATGTGTGTGTCTGTGTATGTCTGTGTGCGTCAATGTGTGTCTGTGTGTGTTTGTGTGTATGTGTGTGTCTGTGTGTCTGTATGTGTGTGTCTGTGTCTGTCTGTGTGCGTCAATGTGTGTCTGTGTGTATGTGTGTCTGTATGTGTCTGTGTGTTTTTGTGTGTCTGTGTGTGTCTGTGTAGTTCTGTGTGTGTCTGCGTGCCTGTGTGTGTCTGTATGTGTCTGTGTGTTTTTGTGTGTCTGTGTAGTTCTGTGTGTGTCTGCGTGCCTGTGTGTGTCTGTATGTGTCTGTGTGTCTGTGTGTGTCTGTGTGTGTCTGTGTAGTTTTGTGTAGTTCTGTGTGTGTCTGTGTGTGTCTGCGTGCCTGTTTGTGTCTGTGTGTGCCTGTGTGTGTCTGTGTGAGTCTGTGTGTGCCTGTGTGTGTGTGTATCTGTGTATTGTGTGTGTCTGTGTATGTCTGTTTGTATGTGCCTGTTTGTCTGTGTGTGTCTGTTTGTATGTGCCTGTTTGTCTGTGTGTGTCTGTGTGTCTGTGGACACCATAGCTAAACGAAAATTCTATTAAACATCAAATTTTGTATTGCAGTTTAGTATCTTCTAAGGATATTTTAAAGACAATTTACTCACTCCAAATACACTTTATATCCAAAACATTTGTTTTACTCATAAATGTCTCTAATTAAAATACCAAATATTACCTGACAAACAAATATATAATATCTGAGAAAGTCTTATTCCGAAGACTTTTGCATAGCTGGTAAATCGTAAGAGATAGACAAAAACTACACAAAAATGTAGTTAAAGTTTATGATCTATACATTTTTCTTGTGGAGTCTTCCATTTTCGTGATATTCATTGTTATTGGTTTAGAGTATAAAACATCTTTACTTTTCTCAAACAAAAAGTCATTCGTAGCCCGCCTGGGTAGTGTGGTGGTAGCGTGTCTGCCTCACATTCAACAAGTCGTGAGTTCGAATCTCGCTTAGGGTGAGTTACCCGGATAAGGTTGTTTGGGGGGGGGGTTTCTTTATCCTTAGAAGACGAATGTCGAGTAACCTCCATGGACCCCGAGATCATTTGAGCATAATTTCACCAATTTCGTTCATCGTCCGATATGACCAACCAGGTTAAAGGAGGCTAAGCTACAATAAAAAAAAAAAATCATATGAGCTTCTTTTGTTTTAAAGAGATGGAAATTTCAATTTTAAAAGATTTCACTATCGCTTTAGCTAGAGTATTCCCTTATTTTCTCCTACTTACAAGGAAGCTAGTAATAAGATTATTCTGCTAATATTTATCTCGATTAGTATGAAGTATAAAAAAAATATTTTGTAAGAAGTTTGTTTGCAACTCATGGGAATGGAACACATAAGTTGATTTATATAAGCTCTACACAGTATTCTTTTGATAGATTTTTCTATCTACTTCATAAAAAAATCTGATGTATACCATTCACATGACTTTCTGTATATCCCTGCAACATATTCTATTTACTTCATCTAATGGAGCAAACCTTAGCAGAAATAGTATTATTATTTGCTTCCTTGTTAGTAGAAGTGAAATAAGGGAGTACCATAGGTTAAAGTGATAGTCAAAAGCTGGTTGCTGTGCGACTGAAGTTCCTTTGTTTGTATGGACACGAGTTCACAAAGTTATGTATGAGAAAAGTATAAGTCTTTATAGCTGAAAAAAACAAGGAATATCTCAAAAACAATCAACTCCACGAAAAAGATGTACATAACATACATTGTGTGTTTTAAGGTGCTCTACATTTCTTATCTGGTAAGTTTTTGTCCATCTCTTACGGTTTAGCAGTTCTGCAAAATTCCGTAAAATTGACCAAGAATAAAGTAGTCTTCAGAGGCTATTCCCAGAAAATTCATAATATACATTTTATTGGTTATGTAATAAATATTTTTAATATACGATATTTTAATCAAAATCGTTAGAGCCATTTTTTAGAAAATCAAAATTTTCGAAAAAAGTTCCATGTAAAGGGTAGTTTGGGGTGGGGAGATTTTACTCAAAATCTTCGTGTCGCATCCCTGGAAGATACCTAAAATAAATACCAAGTTTGGTATTTTACCGACTGTTCCTTTTTGAGTTACCGTGTTCACAGACACACGGACACACGGACAAACGGACCTTTTTTTGAAAATACTGTTTCTGGATACAGAGGACCCTAAAACATATATTTCCGGTGAAATCTCGGTATCGAATTTTTTGCTGGAGTGCAATTCCTTCTCTATACGCTATATACATAGCACGTATAGAGAAAGTAAAAAGAGTAAATAATAAAGCTTGGACAACGAAGAGGAAAAAACTGCGCTTTCAAACTGTGTAGTAATATTGTGACTAACATCCCTAAGAGAATCCGGTGAGGATTGCACATTCCGCGGGCAGAAAGGCCATCAGAGACGCGCGGAAGTTCGTAACGTGACAGAGACCGATGAGCCGTTCCACTGCCGGTCAGCTAGTGAGGGTGTACGAGCCACACTTTGACACCTAGTATACGGAGAATACTCTGCTCCATTGAGCATGCATCCGCGCCATCTGCCCGTACTGAATTACACCATGCACCTAGAGGTACACCTGAATGATGAAACGGAAACAGAATGAAGAGTAAGTTATGAAAACGATATCGTAGTAGATGAGAAACCACCCAAGCACTCACATGGTAATTCCGAAGGAACCGCAAAAGCTCCATGTGTCAGTGTAAGCGGCCGGTGGGAATCGAAAACGGACATATATTTCCGGAGAAATCTCGATATCAAAATTTTTTATGGAATTTAGTACTTTCTCTACCTAAATTGCACATTTCACTTTTTGCATAACTTCTAGAGGAGCTAAAAAGCTGAAATTTTAGAAAAAATGTTTGTTTATGTCTCAGTGTACATAACAACTGAAACACAAACATCTGATGTGTTCCATTCACACTACTTTCTCTACATCTAAGTAAAAATTATTTTTAAAAGAATTACCTGCTATCTATTTCATGCTGATTGAGAAAAACGTTAGGAGAATTATTTTATTATTACTTGCTTCATTGTAAGTAGAAGGAAAATAAAGGAGTACACAGACTAAAATATTTTAAAAGCTAGTTACTGTGGCATTGAAATTCGTTCATTTGTATGGCCAGGAGTTTACAAATTCTCGTATGAGAAAGTAATTGGATATTTTTCACGAAAAATGTTGATGACAAATTCTGTTCTTTAACGAGATCTACAGTTTTTGTGAAGTAAATTTTTGTCTAACTCTTACGGTTTACCAATTATTTAAAATTCAGCAAAATTCGTCCAGAATGAATGGTTCTTCAGAGGCTATTCCCAGAAAATTCAAGATACACACTTTATTTTTCATGTAAATAGCTTTAATATACGGTATTTTAATCAAAGTTTTTAAAGCCATTTTTGAGGAAATCAAAATTTTACATATAAAGGGTAGTTTCGGTGGTGAAATTTTCTTCAAAATGTTTGTGTTGCCTTACTGGAAGGCACTAAACCTAAATACCAAGTTTGATATTTAACGGACATTTCTGCCTAGACACAGAGACATTTTTCAAAAAATAATTTTTACTTTCTGTAAACATACTATGTACATAGTTTATGCAGAAGGTATTGCATTCAAATCAAAAGTTCTATATCGAGATTTCACCGGAAATACACTGTTTAGGTTCCCCTTTATAAAAAAAAGCATTTTTAGAAAAAGGAGTGTGTGTGTGTGTGTGTGTGTGTGTGTGTGAACGCGATAACTTAAAAACGACCAAACTTGGTATTTAAATTTAGTATATTCTAAGGGTGCGACCGAAGATTTTGGGATAATCCCTCCACTCCAAGCTACCCTTTATATGGACAAATTTTCGAAAATTTTCATGTTCTCAAAAATGTTAACAACTTTGATAAAAATAACTTATACTTACTTGACAAATAAAACGTACATCTTACATTTCCTGAGAATAGCCGCTGAAGAAACAAAATCTGCAGAAAAAAATCTAGATCTCGTTAAAACACACAATTTACATTATATACATTTTTTTCCATGGAGTTGATCATTGTGTAGATACTCTTTGCTGTTTGTTTCAGTTTTAAAGTATTTACATTTTTTTTCATTCCGAATTTGTCAACTTCTGGCAATGTAATCGAACGAGCTTCAAGCACATGGCAACCAACTTTTAAAACATTTGGCTCATAGTTTAGCCTAGAGTATTCCCTTATATTCCTTCTACTTAAAAGATAGTAGTAAAATGATAATATCTGCTGATGTTTATCTCACTTAGAATGAAGTAGATAGAAGAATAAGTTTTTAACAATAATTGTTATAGAGATGTAGAAAAAGTCATGGGAAGGAACACATCAATTGTTTTTTTGATTCAGGTGTCTTCAAATATGTATTACTTTCTCTATACGTACTATGTACACAGTATATAGAGAAGGTATTGCATTGTACCCAAAAATTCGATAACGAGATTTCACTGGAAATACATGTTTTGAGATCACCTGAATACAAATAAAGCATTTTTAGAAAAATGTCCGTGTGTGTGTCTGTGTGTATGTGTTTGTGTGTCTGTGGGCAGCATAGCTCAAAAACGAAAAAACCGTTAAATATCAAACTTGCCCCCATCCCCAACTACCCTTCACATGGAGAAATTTTCGAAAATTTTGATATTCTAAAAAATGGCTAACGATTTTGAATAAAATATCATATATTAAATATATATATATATACTTGACAAATAATAAGTATATATTGAATTTTCTAGGAATAACCTCTAAAGACTACTTTATTCTGGATGAATTTTACGGAATTTTGTGTAACTGGTAAGCCGTAAGAGATATACAAAAACTTACCACACAAAAAATGTAGAGCACATTAAAACACACAATTTATGTAACATGCATTTTTTTCGTGGAGTTGATCAATTTTTAGATATTCCTTGTTTTTTTGTTTCAGCTTAAAAAACTTATACTTTACAGGAATTTGTCAACTCCTGTCCATACAAACAAAGGAACTTCAGTCACATAGCAACCATCTTTTGCTATATTTCGCTTCTACTTACAAGGAAGCAAGTAATAAGAAAATTTCTGCTAATGTTTTCTCAATTAGCATGAAGTAACTGGAAGCCAAGGCTTCTTAACAATAATTTGTTGCAGACTGTGGAGAAAGTCATGTTAATGGAACACATCCATGTAAAAGTTGAACCTTCAATGCAAAGAAGTGTAAGTTAGATCTTAAATCAAGAAGCCCAGAGTTGGTCGGTAAATCTTATAGAAAATATTATCACTGAGTACTGGGACTTACCTTAGCATTATCTTTTTACCATCTGAGACTGAAACAGATTGCGGCAATCAATCGACAGCGGTGGACAAACTTTCACAAAAGAAGCCGAGAAAGAAGAGAAGAGAAAAGATGTATGGACAGATTCCGCAGTAACACCTCCCCAGTCTTTCTAACGTGTGCCAGATAAATTACCGTTAGAGACGAATTAATCCCGGCTTGGGGAAATATAGTTCCAACAGTTCATCACTAGGTGGCTACCACCAGCTCCACAGGGGTAACACTTGTTACTTATCATGTTGGGTCCATAAATTATTGCCCAGCATTCTCTGCACTAGCGGTAACTTCCGTAATTTCACCTCTTTACTCAGAACTAACAAGAGACGTAAGTTATATCATTGCATGCCTGCTCGTGTAAACGCGCTAATTCCTGAATGCATAATTTTGCTACATTTGTGGTTATTATAAGCGTTTTACTTTCTCTACACTTACTACGTACATAATGTACAAGCAAGACAAGAAATTGCAATTTAAATTGTTTCGCATAGCCACCGGCTTTTAAAGAACGAGACTGTGTATTTTCATTTTTACCTTCTACTTACAAGGAAGCTAGAAATACGTCTAATTTTGCTTATGTTTACCTTGATTAGCATGGTATAGCAAATAGATTAATATTTATATAAAAGGTTTGTTTACCGCACAGCTAGAGGACATGTAAATGGAACACATTAGATTTTTGCTCTAATAAAAAGGAACCAAATAATAAGGACAATTTCTGCTAATGTTTATCTCGATTATCATGAGGCAGTTAGAAGGATTAGCTTAATAACATTAATTAGTTACAGGGTTGTTGAGAAAATCATATGAATGGAGCACCTCAGATTTTTACTTTCTCTACACGTACGATGTACATTGTATAGAGGAATTATTGCATTCCACCCAAAAATTGGATACCGAGATTTCACCGGTAATACATGTTTTAGGATCCCCTGAATCCAGAAAAAGCATTTTCAGAAAAAGGTCCGTGTGTCTGTCAGTCTGTCTGTCTGTCTGTCTGTCTGTCTGTCTGTGGACAGCATAGCTCAAAAACGAAAAGACGGTTAAATACCAAACTTGGTATTTAGGTGTTTATTATCTTCCAAGGATGTGACACAAAGATTTTCAAGAAAATCTCTCCACCCCTAACTACACGCTACATGGACAAATTTTCGAAAATGTTCTTTTTAAAAATGACTTAACAATTTTGATTAAAATACCATATATTAAAGATACTTCCATCACAAATAAAATGTACCGTAAAAGACAGACAAAGACGTGCTACACAAAAAAATATAGATCTCATTAAATACACAATTTATGTTATATACATTTCTTCGTGGAATTTGCCGTTTTCAAGATATCCCTTATTATTAGTTTCAATTGTAAAGTACTTTTCTCAGGCAGGAGTGTGTCCGTTTTTCTTTTGTTCTGCTCCTATTCAAGCAAAGAAGTGACATTCACTTTGTGTCACATACATTTTTTTCGTGGAGTTGGCCGTTTTTGAGATATTCCTTGTTATTTGTTTCAGCTTTAAAGTACTTACACTTTCTCATACGGGAAATTGTGAACTCCTGGCCTGACAATGAAACGGATTTAGTGACCACATTCCTATAGCAACCAAATTTTAAAACATTTGTCTGTCGGTTTAGCCTAGTGTGTTCCCTTATTTCCCTTCTACTTATAATGAACTAAGCAATAAAGCTATTTCTGCTAATGCTTATTCGATTCACATGTAATAGAAGGATAAGCTTATAAACAACAATTTGTTGCAGATCTGAAGAGAAAGTTATGTGAATGGAACACATCAGATTTTTTGTAGTAATTACAAAATGAGGTGAAGCTGAGTAATTTCCTGAAAACTCAAGATATAGATTTTATTTGTAATGAATATGTCTTAAATGTTTAATACTCTTCCTCTTCTTAACTTAAGAATATAGAAGAAAAATCCGATGTGTGCCATTCACATGACTTTCTCTACAACTCTACAATAAATTATTGTTAAAAAGCTAATGCTTCTATTTACTTCATACTAATCGAGAAAAAATTAAAAGAAATGTCTTATTACTTACTTCCTTATAATTAGAAGCGAAATAAGGGAGTACCATAGGTTAAAGTGATAGTCAAAAGCTGGTTGCTATGTGATTGAAGCTTCTTTGTTTGTATGGACACGAGCTGACAATGTCCTGTGTGAGAAAAGTATAAGTTTTTAAAGCTGAAACCAAAAATAAGGAATATCTAAAAAACGATCAACTCCACGAAAAATAAGTATATAACATAAATTGTATGTTTTAAAGTGCTCTACATTTTTTGTAGGGTAAGTTTTTCTCCATCTATTACGGTTTAATGGTTATGCAAAATTCCCTAAAATTCATCTAGAATAAAGTATGCTTCAGAGGCTATTCCCAGGAAAGTTAATATATATATTTTATCTGTCAGGTAAATATCTTTAATATACCATATTTTAAGCAAAATCGTTAGAGCCATTTTGGAGATAATTAAAAATTTTAAAAATGTTCCATGTAAAGGGTAGTTTGTGGAGGGGGGATTTTTCTCAAAATATTCGTATCGCATCCTTGGAAGATACCAATCTTAAATACCAAGTTTGGTATTTAACGGTCTTTTCGTCTTTGAGCTATGCTGTCCGATGACACAGACACACACACAGACAGACACACCACGCGCACACAGACCTTTTTCCAATAATGCTTTTTACTTTCTCTATATGCACTATGTACATAGTGTATAGAGAAGGTATTGCACTCCACCAAAAAATTCGATACCGAGATTTCACCGGAAATATATGTTTAAGGGTGCCTTTTATCTAAAAAAAAAAGCATTTTCGGAAAAAGGTCCGCGCGCGCGCGTGTGTGTGTCCGTGTTTCCGTGTGTCCGTGTGTCTGTGAACACGATAACTCAAAAACGAAAAGTAGATGAAATACCAAACTTGGTATTTAAGTTTAGTATTTTCCAGGGATGCGACACGAAGATTTTGAGAAAAATCCCCCCACTCCCAACTACCATTTACATGGAACTTTTTTCGAAAATTTTGATTTTCTGTAAAATGGCTCTAACAATTTTGATTAAAATTTCGTATATTAAAGATATTTACCTGACAAATAAAATGTATATCTTGAATTTTCTGGGAATAGTCTCTGAAGAGTAGTTAATTCTGGATGAATTTTATTGAATTTTGAATAACTGCTAAACCGTAAGAGATGGACAAAACTTACTACACAAAAACTGTAGAGCACGTTAAAACACACAATTTATATTATTTACATTTTTTTCGTGGGGTTCGTCGTTTTTGTATCATTCCTTATTTTTGGTTTCTGCTATGAAAAACTTGTATATTTTTCATACAGGAATTTGTCAACTGCTGTCCATACAATCAAAGGAACTTCAGTGACATAGCAACCAGCTTTTGATTACCATTTTAGCCTATAGTACTCCCTTATTTCACCTCTACTTACAAGAAAGCAAGTAATGTGGCTATTTCTGCTAATGTTTTACTGATTAGCATGAAGTAAATAGAAGTATAAGCTTTTTAAGAATAATTTGTTGCAGGGATATAGAGAAAGTCATGTGAATGTTACACATCAGATAATTTTGGATTCAAGGAGACTCTAAAACATACATTTCCGGTGAAATCTCGGTATTGAATTTTTGGGTGGAGTGCAACACTTTCTCTATACACTATGTACATAGTACGTGTAGAGAAAGTAAAAATTAATAATTACACCTTTATGCTCTGAGGAAAGAAAGCAGTCATTTTGTGTATGAGTGACCGTGTGCAACGAGCTGAAATCCTGTGGACGGATGATATCCTGTATGTTAACAGAAGAATGGTATTTTGTGATGACGTTAAAATTCAATGCGGGGGTCACGTGATACATCAACCGCAACCACGGATCCATTTAGACAAATATGTGAGTTTATTAAGGGCAGACAGCTGTTTTTCCCCGGTATGTCAAATTAGAGAAGATTAATTTTTAATTAAGACTGACATGGGAGGTTTGTCGGTTCTGGGTTTTTCTAAATTGCTGGAAAATGTTCTTCTTGGAAAATCAACTATATATTATTTATCATGCTCAACAGAAACATATGACGTCGGTTTTGTTACATAATATTGTAAATAAATCTATGTACTAGCAACGCCTCTGAATGACATATTCTTGTGCTCAGGGGAATTCCAAACAGTTAAGTGTATAACTTACGTGATTTTGTAATACACAAATAATAAAAAAATTTGATGTATTCCATTCACATGACTTTCTTTACTTCTCTGCAACAAATTATTGCTAAAACGCTTGTGCGTCTATTTACATTATGCTAATCTAGTAAAAATTAGCAGAAATAGTCTTATCACATCCTTCCTTGTAAGTAGAAGAGAAATAAGAGAGTACCATAGGTTAAAGTGATAGTCTAAAGCTGGTTGCTATGTGACTGAAGTTCCTTTATTTGTATGGACAAGTGTTAAGAAACTACTGCATGAGAAAAATAAAAGTTTCTTAAAGCTGAAACAAAAAACAAAGAATATCTAAAAAAAAACAATCAACTCCACAAATGTATATAACATAAATTGTGTGTTTTAACGTGCTCTATATTTTTAGTATGGTAAGTTTTTATCTACCTCTTACGGTTTAGCAGTTATACAAAATTCCGTAAAATTCACTCAGAATAAAGTAGTCTTGAGAAGCTACTCCCAGAAAATTCAAAATATACATATTATTTGTGAGGTAAATAACTTTAATATACGGTATTTTAATCAAAATAGTTAGAGCCATTGTTTAGAAAATCAAAATTTTCGAAAAAGGGTAGTAAAGGGTAGTTTGGTGTGGCGGGACATTTCTCAAAATCTTTGTGTCGCATCCCTGGAAGATACTAAACTTAAATACCAAGTTGGGTACTTTATCGACTTTTCGTTTTTGAGTTATCGTGTTCACAGACACACACACACACAGAACGTTTTCTGAAAATACTTTTTTTTTGGATACAGGGGACCCTAAAATATATATTTCCGGTGAAATCTCGGTATCGAATATTTGGGTGGAATACAATATTTCCTCTATACGCTATGTACATACTACGTATAGAGAAAGTAAAAACATTAAAAACGAAATTAAGAAGTGTATACCTATACGAAAATAAAGACAAACATATTCAAATACAGCATTTTATATTTACAACACACTATGAACCGTATTCCGATGCATTACTGTACTCTATTGTAATAAGCAAATATATATACTGTAATATACGAAGGTGGTTTGAAAAGTTCTCGGCCTCACCCAGAGATCGCGGCACTATTTGCACGATTTTTTCCCTTACTTTGGTAAACATGCTAATAGACCCTATGTAAAATTACAAGTCATTCCAGGCAATAGTTGACTGAGGCAGTTGTTTGAGGCAATGGAAGTGCGCATTGCTTTGAAAATGGAGAAATTGGAGTATCGTGCTGTGATGAAATTCTTCGTAAAAGAAGGTCAAACACCCACAGAAACTCATTTGCGGATTGTAAATGTGTATGGTGACTCTTCACCTTCAGTTTCCACTGTGAAGAAATGGGCGGCCGATTTTAAACGTGACCATGAAAGCGTCAAAGACGATCTAGGCAAGGGACGTCCAAAACTATAACCACGCCGGAAATCATTGAAAAAGCGCATGACATGATTTTGGAAGATCGGCGTACAAAGGTGGGCAAAATTGCTAATGCTCTTGGAATTTCAAAGGAACGTATTGGTCACATCTTGCATCAGGAATTATACAAAAAAAAAAAAAAAAACTTTGCGGAAAATGGATGCCGCGTATCCTCACTGTGGATAACAAACGCATTTGCACGACACTTGATGAAAAGTGCTTGGCGCATTTTCAGAATAGAAGTGAATTTTTGCGCCGATACAGCACAATGGATGAAACATGGGTTCACCTCTACACACCCGAATCCAAGCAGCAGTCGAGGCAGTGGACAGAAGCTGGTTCTTCAGCTCCAAAGAAGGCGAGGATGGAGCCGTCGGCGAGAAAGATCATGGCGTCAGTGTTTTGGGATGCCAAAGGACTGTTGTTGATTGACTATCTAGAGAAAGGTAAAGCCATTACTGGAGGATACTACTCTCAACTTCTAACCAAGCTGAATGCAAGCATTCGTGAAAACAGACTCAGGGTAAAAAAGAAAAAAAAAAATGTTTTCCATCATAACAATGCACCTGCCCATAAATGTGTTTTGGCAATGGGGGAAATTGAGAGATCTGCACTATGAAGTACTGAAACACCCATCCTATTCCCCAGATCTGATTCCCCTCGGACTTCCAGCTGTTTCCAAAACTGAAGAAATTCTTCGCTGGTAGGTGCTTTTCGTCCAATGAAGAAGCAAATGCGGCTTTAAATTGGCAGCTCTTTCACAGGGACACTGCAGAGAGGCGATAATGGCATTGTTAGAGGAGATTATGTTGTAAAATAAAACTACTTTGAAAGCATGAATTGTCGTTTTTCAGTATCAGGCCAAGAACTTTTCAGGCCACTATCGTATATATTACACAAGTGTCATTTCAGAAGTCATGGCAAATATTTTATAAATTCCGAATAACTGAATATGCTGTTATTGCAATATATAAATTTGAAAACATGTTGTATGGGATGCCACCACCAGATGACGTCCGAGTGCATTCATAGGTGCTAGTAGACACATGCAACCGTTAGTATCCTCGAGGATGTGTGCCAAGAAGAATATCACTAAAGTTGAACAGTGAGCATACATAAAAATCTGATGTGTTCCATTTACATGACTTTCTCTATATCTCTGTAAATCATTATTGTTAATAAGCTTATCTTTTATTTATTTCATACTAATCGAGAAAAAATAGCAGAAATAGTCTTATTACTTGCTATATTGTAAGTAGAAGCGAAATAAGGGAGTACCATAGGTTAAAGTGAAAGCCAAAAGCTGGTTGCTATGTGACTGATATTCCTTAGTTTGTATGTATGGATAGGAGTTGACAATTCCTGTATGAGAAAAGTATAAGTTTTTCAAAGCTGAAACCAAGAAAAAGGAATATCTCAAAAACGACCAACTCCACGAAAAAAATGTGTATAACATAAGTTGTATGTTTTAACAAGCTCTACATTTTTTCTGCGTTAAGTTTTTGTCCATCTCTTACGGTTTAGTAGTTATGCAAAATTCATTCAGAATAAAGTAGTCTTCAGAGGCTATTCCCAGAAAATTCAAAATATACGTTTTATTTGTCAGGTAAATATCTTTAATATGCGATATTTTAATCAAAATCGTTAGAGCCATTTTTTAGAATATCAAAATTTTCGAAAAAACTTCCATGTAAAGGGTAGTTTGGGCTGGGGGATTTTTCTCAAAATCTTCGTGTCGCATTCCTGAAAGATACTAAACTTAAATACAAAGTTTGGTATTTTACCAGCTTTTCGATTTTGAGTTATCGTGTTCACAGACACACGGACACACACACGGACCTTTTTCTGAAAATACTTTTTATGGATACAGGGGACCCTAAAACATATATATTCGGTGAAATTTAGGTATCGAATTTTTTGGTGGAGTGCAATACCTTCTCTATACGCTATGTACATAGTGCGTATAGAGAAAGTAAGAATAATGTGAATGGAGCACACTGGATTTATTTTTAATCCTTTGGAATATAAATATTAAATCTAGGATGAAATAATGCCTGAAATGTGTGAATAATTTACGTTGGCACCTCTGAATGCAGAATAATCCTATCACCTGAACATGAAAAAGTCCAGGCAAACACAGACATACGAAAGCAACATGGGTAATATTTTTTGAAAGTAAAAAAAAAAAGCGTCCATTCTGAGCAAGGCTCCATATTCACGTGCCGGGGCAGAAAGAGATTCATTTGTTGCCATAGAACGAGCCTTGGCTTGTAATAAATACGGCAAGAGATTGCATATTAACGAAATGTCGCTGTGGAGGGTAAAACTGGCTTCCTTTGAGACCAACCACTGCCGCCGCCGCCGCCACAAACCCCCGGCTGCGCGTGCCTCTTGATTTCTGCCGGAGGGGATATTTAATATACCTCCCCCACAAAATATTATAAACGTAATAAAGGTACCGGGGTGTTCCACCCCAATCCGTCTTCATACCCACCCTCTGTGCAGACACGCACAGTCTACATGCTGCCAGAAAACCCGTTACTCTTTTGTTCAAGTACCGCAAGCACTGGCTGCCATAGCAACGCGAAAGTAGCCATGACGGTAATATGAATAACGTTTTGCGGCAGATAATGTGAAAATCATAGCTTCGAATGCTGTTTCTGTCAGGCATTTTAGTAATCATATCCCTGTGACTGCCAGCCGTTTTACAAACCTCAAAAGAAAGAAGTTTAGAGGAAAAATGCTGATGCATAACATTCAAACGAATCTTTCAACCCATTCTACAACGGGATATTCTTAAAAAGCTTATTCTTCTACCTAATTCATACGAATCTATATTAACATTAGTATCAGAAATTGTTTTATTAAATATACATATTAGTTGCCCCTCCCCGGCATCACAAGGGTGGTGTACTTAACGAAAAAATCTTATGTGTTCAATTCACATGACTTTCTATATATCTCTGCAACAAATTTTTGTTAATAAGCTTATCTTCTATTTATTTCATACTAATCGAGAAAAATTAGCAGAAATAGTCTTAGTTTTTCCTTTATTGTAAGTAGAAGCGAAATAAGGGAGTACTATAGGTTAAAGTGAAAGCCAAAACCTGGTTGCTATGTGACTGATGTTCCTTTGTTTGTATGAACAGGAGTTGACAAATTACTGTATGAGAAAGCTATGTTTTTCAAAGCTGAAACCAAGAAAAAGAGATATTTCAAAAACGATCAACTCCACGAAAAAAATGCATATAACATAAATTGTGTGTTTTAACGTGCTCTGCATTTTTTGTGGGATAAGTTTTTGTCCATCTCTTACGGTTTAGTAGTTTTGCAAAATTCATCCAGAATAAAGTAGTCTTCCGAGACTATTCCCAGAAAATTCAAAATATACATTTTATTTGTCAGGTAAATGTCTTTAATATATGATATTTTAATAAAAATCGTTAGAACCATTTTTAGAAAATCAAAATTTTCGAAAAATGTTCCATGTAAAGGGTAGTTTGGGGTAAGGGGATTTTTCTCAAAATCTTCGTGTCACATCCCTGGAAGATACTAAACTTAAATACCAAGATTGGTATTTTACCGACTTTTCGTTTTTGAGTTATTGTGTTTACAGACACACGGACACACTGACACTCGGACACACACAGACCTTTTTCTGAAAATACTTTTTTTGCATACAGGGGACCCTAAAACATATATTTCCGGTGAAATCTCGGTATCGAATTTTTTGGTGGAGTGCAATTCCTTCTCTATACATTATGTACGTAGTACGTATAGAGAAAGTAAAAAGAACTCAGACAAAATCTTCCGTTTACAGTACGACCATGTAATGAAATAAAATTACAATTAAGTAATTTGTCAACAATTTATTGTAATGCCATGTAATGTACAATTTTCCTTCCGGAGAGAATAAAATAGCGTCAATAGTTTGCAGACTCTCGAGCACGCAATGTACATGTAAAAAACACAATTCAAGTTATATTACCAACACTTCTAACGATTGACCTTGGTATTTATTGTCATTGCGAATGCAAGGAGAGCTTAAATTCAAAAAGAAAATCGCTTGACATTAGTGGTATTCTTGGAATAAGTATATCCTAGCCTTTGAGCTTTCCTATGTTACATATATCTTGGTAGATACAGTGGGAATAACGAAGTACACCAGGCTTTAGCGATAGAGAAATCTTATAAAAACGGGTCACTACGTTATAGCTCTAAAAAGTCGCTGTCATTGAATGACCAGATTGAAACAAAACAAAAAAAAAAAACAAAAAAAAAAACAACAAAGAAATCAGATTGTTTAATTCACTTGAATTTCTCAAGCTGATTTGTAAAAACTATTATTAAAAAAGATGAGAAATAAAGGCACATAGTATATGGAGAAAGTATTGCATTGCACCCAAAGATTCGATACCGAGATTTCACTGGATTTTGCAAACACACTATAGTTGTTACAGTGCATTTCATGAACCCCTACAGGTACCCGGGTCCCTGTTTGTGAACTCTTTACACTCTAAAGTGTGTCATTATCATTTGGTTATCACTTGGTTTTCTGTTAAGTTGAGCCCGATAATGGCGGGCATTATGATGCACCCCCATTATAGCTTCACTAATGAGGGGCGAAAACGCTTCCACATTGTTTTAATGAGATCATGGCCTACATGAACATAAAACACAACAACCCTTTAAGTTTCTGCTATGCACTTTCTAAACTCGGTGTTAAGTAGATGTGAGGTAGGTCCATACATTATTAGGTGACCGTGGTTTATTTGAATTGCATATAAAATCAAATGTAATGCAGCTCACCTGGATAGTGGTAGCGTGTCTGCTTCTCATTAAAAGGTCCTGAGTTCGAATCTCGCTTAGGGTGAATTGCCAGAAAAAGTTTTTTTTCGGGTTTTTTCCTTATCCTGAAAAAATGAATGTCAAGTAACTTCAATGAACCCATTTCATAAATTATCTCACCAATTTCATTCATCGTCCGCTATGACCAAGCTGGTTAAAGGACATTAAGATAAAAAAAAAATGTGTTTCATTCACATGACTTTCTCTCTTTCTCTATTTCATATACCCAAGGTAGCGGGTTTAAATCCGGCGGAGGACGATGAATTTTTAGGGCGTAAAAATCCTGAGCATGGCTTCCTTCGGAAGGGAAGTACAGCCGTTGGCCCGTGTCGTAGCTTTATGGCACGTAAAAGAACCTCAAGTCTAATAGAGAGGACTCTGAGCAAAATTAAGCGGTCTTTCACGCCCGATTTAGAATGGGAAGCTGAGAACCAGAGCAGCTAAAGAGCGTTCATAAATAACACACCATTTACAATTTTTATTTTCTCTATACGCACTATGTACATAGTGTATAGAGAAGGTATTTCACTCCACCCAAAAATTCGATACCGAGATTTCACCAGAAATATATGTTTTAGGATCCCCTTTATCTAAAAAATGCATTTTCGGAAAAGGTCCGTGTGTCTGTGAACTCGATAAACCAAAAACGAAAAGTAGGTAAACTACCAAACTTGGTTTTTAAGTTTAGTATATTCCAGGGATGCGATACGAAGATTTTGAGAAAAATCCCCCCACCCCCAATTAACCTTTACATGGAACTTTTTTCGAAAATTTTGATTTTCTCAAAAATGGCTCTAACGATTTTGTTTACAATTTCGTATATTAAAAACATATACCTGACAAATAAAATGTATATTCTGAATTTTCTAGGAATAGCCTCTGAAGAGTAGTTTATTCTGGATGAATTTTACTGAATTTGGAATAACTGATAAACCGTAAGAGATGGGCAAAAACTTACTACATAAAAATGTAGAGCAAGTTAAAACACACAATTTATGTTACATACATTTTTTCGTGGAGTTCGTCGTTTTTGAGACATTCCTTATTTTTGGTTTCTCCTATGAATAACATACATTTCTCATACAGGAATTTGTCAACTGCTGTCCATACAAACAAAGGAACTTCAGTGACATAGCAACTTGCTTTTGATTATCATTTTAACCCATGGTACTCCCTTATTTCACCTCTACTTACAAGGAAGCAAGTAATATGGCTATTTCCGCTAATGTTTTACTGATTAGCATGAAGTAAATAGAAATATAAGCTTTTTAAGAATAATGTGCTGCAGGGATATAGAGAAAGTCATGTGACTGGGACACATCAGATTTTTTTCAATATTGCTGTATCAAATTATTGTTAAAAAGCATACTATTCAATCCACTTTATAACCGAGATAAAAATTAGCAAAATTTGTCTTAATTACTTGTTTCCTTGTAAGTAAAAGGGAAAAGAGAATACACTGGCTAAAACGATAAATAAACATTTTAAAAGCCGGCTGCCATGAGGTTGAAGTCCGTATATAAGGAGGGACAGGAGTTTAAAGTTTTCCGAGTGAGAAAACTAAGTATTATGACTCCGAAACAAATAATAAGGAATATTTCAGAAATTATCAATTCCACGAAAAAAAACGTATGTAACATAAATTGTGTGTTTTAACGTGATATCCATTTTTTGTGCAGTAAGTTTTTTTTTTTTTTTTTCAGTTTCTTGCGGTTTAATAGTCATGCAAAATTCAGCAAAATTCATTTAGAGTAAAGTGGTCTTTAGAGTCTATTCCCAGAAAACTCTGCGAATATAAATATAAATATATTTAATATACGGTATTTTAATAAAATCCGTTAAAGCCATTTTTGAAAAAATCAAATTTTTGAAAACTTTTCCATGTAAAAGAGTAGTTTGGGAAGGGAGGATTTTTCTCAAAAGTTTCGTGTCACATACCTCGAAGATATTAAACTTAGATACCAATTTTGGTATTTTACCGACTTTTCGTTTTTGAGTTATCGTGTTCACAGACACATGGACACATGAACACACACACATGGGCTTTTTTCTACAATTTTTAAAAAGGTGACCCTAAAACGTGCATTTCCGGTGAACTCCTGGTATCAAATTTTTAGATGTACATGTACATAGTTGGTATAGAGAAAGTAATAATAGAATAGAATCCTAACTTCAGCTTCTGTTCTACAGTTCTATTTAATTTTTCAAGAAATTAGCATGATGATGAAAACACAGGTTGGCAATCAGCAGGTAGGATAGAATTCGGAAAGGTAAATAAACTTCTCCAAAGGACACAATGTAGGGCAATCTCTAGGTATAATCAGGCATACACTTTGAAGCCAATATACCCATATTATAACCTCAAAATGTATATTTCAATAACAACTTTTGAAATTTATTATATATAAGTAATAATATACACATTAAAAGTCAAGACTTTTTACTTTCTGCACATTTAAAAGCTGTGCATTTATATTTCAACATTAAGTGTTTAATCTTAAGCCGATATCCCACGGTCAAAATTTGGTCAAGAAATTTTTATACAACGTGAACTTTGTGTACAATTTCTCCATTCCATTCCCATGGGAGTGTGTATTGGTCCAAATATTTCTCGCATGCACATGAACAGCTGATAGAAAATGGTGGAGGTAACTGATCCACAATATTTTTGCTGTCGCAAGCTTAGTTTATGTATCCATTGCAAGAGTATATTATAATAAAAAGAAAAAATCAATAAAGAGACGTTGGTGGACTAGACCATGGCCGGAATGTAGGAATGCAGACCAAGGAAGAGGTGTACTACATTTTCTGTAAAATGAACTCGTTTCTGACGCTGTAAATTATTTTAGGTTCCTTAGAATGGACGAAAATTTGTTTGAAAAGTAGCTGTCCTTAGTCAAGGCAAAAATCACTCTTCAAGACACAAATATGAAGCAGTCCATGCCAGCAGCTCAAAGATAAGACCAAGTTTTTTATATTTTTGTTGAGAAAAGAGGTTAAGTACAAATGGATCCGATAAAGTACATGTGTAGGAATTATAGATACCCGAGTCATTATTTCAATAATCTCTGCCGCACAAAAAACGTGTATTTCAACCATAGCTCAGCTACTATAACCCTATTATTTAGAACAAAGTCTACAAGATACAGCAAAGTTTCACACAAACAATCACGTTGGCGGGAAGGAAGACCCAGCGCTAACTGCCATCTTACGTCATTACCACCAGGTCGCTCATCGGTTGGTTTCAAACGTTTGGAGCAAAAAAAAAAAAAGCTGATTTGTTCCATGCACATGACTTTCTCTACATCTCTGCAACAAATTATTTTTAAAAGCTTATGCTTATTTTTACTTCATGCTAATCGAGAAAGAATTAGCGAAAAAAGTCTTATTATTTGCTTCCAAGAAAGTGGAAGGAAAATAAGGAACCAGCATAGACTAAGGTATTCATCAAAAGATGGTTGCTATGTGACTCATGCTTGTTTGTATGGACAGGAATTGACAACAAGGAATATTTGAAAAACGATTGACTCCACGAAACAAATGTACGAGGTACGTCCAGAAAGTAAGTTCCATTTGGTAATAAAATTAAATTGTGTACAGATGCAGAATAATTATTTATTGCACAAAATTCTACAACTCTTAAACTACTTTTCCACATAACAGTCGAAATGTTGCAGGCATTTCTCATAGCGTGGCACAAGTTATTGTATACCTTCTTCATAGAAGTTTGCGCCTGTGTCTTCAAAAAATTGGAAGCATTTTCTTTCAGCTCTTCGTGATTGTCGAAGTGTTGACCGCCAAGGAAAGACTTGAGATGTAAGAGCAGATGAAAGTCGCTAGGAGCGAGGTCAGGATGGTCAAACACGTCCCAGCCAAATCCCTGTAGGAGGTTTTTCGTCACATTTGCAATGTGTGGTCGCGTGTTGTCGTGAAGAAAAACAACACCTTTTGACAGCAATCCTCGGCGCTTATTCTGTATTGCGCGGCGCAATTTCCTAAGTGTCTCGCAATAAACATCTGCTTTGATTGTTTGACCACGCGGTAAGAAATCAATGAGTAAGATGCCTTTCCAGTCCCAGAACACTGTGCACATCATTTTTCGAGGTGTCAAGATTTGTTTCGGCTTAACCTTTGCTGGGGATGAAGTGTGCCTCCATTCCATTGATTGCCGCTTACTTTCAGGGGTGTCGTAAGAAACCCAAGTCTCATCTCCTGTGACTATCTGTGTCAGAAATTCTTCGCCGTCTTCATCATAACGGGTTAAAAACTGAAGTGCACTACCCAACCGTTTTGTTTTGTGTTGCTCAGTAAGAATCTTTGGTACCCAACGTGAGCAAAGTTTACGAAATTTGAGTTTTTCGGTAACAATTTCATGAATTAGTGATCGTGAACTTTGGGGAAATTCCATAGCGAGAGCACTAATTGTAAACTTGCTGTTTTCCTGGATCTTGTCATCAATCGCGTGAACCAGTTCTTCTGTAACCAAAGATGGACGCCCACTTCGTTCTTCATCGTGCACTTCACTACGTCCTTCACTGAAATGTTGGACCCATCTTCTCACCATTGAATCACTCATCGCATTTTGTCCGTAAACTTCGCAAATTTGCTGATAAATTTCAATTCGTTTCACTTTCCTAGCATTCAGAAAACGAATCACAGATCTGATTTCACAAGCGGCGGGATTTTCAATCATCACCGACATTGAAAACAAGCACAACAAAGCGTATGTGGCTGACAGCGATCTCAAAATGGCGCACGTTTCTTCTCCTTGATACAGAGCGTCTACCGCGCATGTGCGGGACTGCGATCGCAGCGCTGCTTGGAGATAAATTGAAACGGAACTTACTTTCTGGACGTACCTCGTATATAACATAAATTGTAGGTATGTTTTAACGCGATCTACATTTTCTTTTAAGTAAGTTTTTGTCGATCTCTTACGGTTTGCCAGTTATGCAAAATTCCGTAAAATTCATCGAGATTAAAGTAATTTTCAGAGGGTATTCCCAGAAAATTCAAGATATGCACTTTGTCAGGTATATATCTTTAATATACGATATTTTAATAAACAACGTTAAGAGCTATTTTTGAGAAAATCAAAATTTTCGAAGAAAATCCATGTAAAGTGTAGTTGGAGGTGGGGAGATTTTCTTGAAAATCTTGGTGTCGCATCCTTGGAAGATACCAAACTTAAATACCAAGTTTGATGTTTAACGGACTTTTCATTTTTGAGTTATGCTCCCCACAGACATACACATACACGGACATTTCTAGACATGCTTTTTTTATGTATTCAGGGTGTCCTAAAGTATGTATTTTCGGTTAAATTTCGGTATCGAATTTCAGGGTGCATTACAATAACTTCTCGATACCCTATGTACATAGTACTTGTAGAGAAGGTAATAGAAACCGCTGTATCCTGTTGCAGCAAACTGGAATTGGACCAAAAAATAGGGCGGAAATTGTATACAATGAAATTATCCGATGTCCCACGATCCAGTTTGTAGTTTGAAGAGTATTGGATCAAAATATTTGATCGTGGGACATCGGCTTTAGGCATTTAATAACTAAAAGAAAGTTGATGTGTTACACATACATGACTTTCTCTAGCTACTCTACAAAACTCCTACAAAAGATTATTCTTCTTTGTACAGAATGCTAATCAAGATAAATGTAGCAGAATGTTATTACTTAGTTCTTTATAAGTAGAAGGGAATAAGGGAATGCGCTATGCTAATGATTGTCAAATGTTTTAAAAGCTATCACTATGCGATTGTCATTGCAAATCACTTCTTTGCTTGGCCAGGAGTAGAACAAAAGAAAAACAGACACTTCCTGTGTGAGGAAAGCTTAAGTACTTCACAATTGAAACCAATAACCGAAACGTAAAGGATAAAAATTGTGTTTTACGGTTTAGCAGTTAAGCAAAATTCAGCAAAATTCATCCAGAATAAAGAGGTCTTCAGAGGCTATTCCCAAAAAATTCGAGATATACATTTTATTTCGGTCATAAATAGCTGAAATATACGGAATTTTAATCAAAATGGTTAGAGCCATTTTTACGAAAATCAAAATTTTCGAAATTTTTTCCATGTAAAGTGTAGTTTGTGGTGGGGGGATTTCTTTGATAATCTTCGTGTCGCATCCTTGGAAGATACGAAACCTAAATACGAAGTTTGGTATTTAACGGTCTTTTTGTTTTGGGGCTATGCTGTCCACAGACACACATACACGGACCTTTTTTTTAAAAATGCCTTTTTCGGACTCAGGGGACCCCAAAACATATATTTCCAGTGAAATCTCGGTATTGAATTTGTGGGTACATTACAATACCTTCTCTATCCCTATGTACATTGTAATTATGGGGCTAGAGAAAGTAACAATGCTCAATTTTAAATTCAGTTCCTTCTTAATATTTTATTCTGGTTAATAAATTATATCTCTCTAAACACTTATTTATTCTAAACATTAAATAACGGTATAAGCATGACAATACAGGTTATTCTAAAGAGATCCCCTATGGCGAAAAGTATAAATTGAAATTTCCAGGAACTAAGAATTCTTCGCTCGATATATCGCCTACCAAGATGTACTAAGATATTCCAAGAGCGGGAATTTGTAGACAAAAGAGCATCGCTCCGGTCTCCAAAGACAATACACGGTAGGGGGTGCTAGGTAAACATCTGTACAACATAAGGCAAGCATACTTGGGGGTAAATGCAGAGAACGCCTTCATCGTAGAGTTCCTTTTGTTTTCGAGCAAAGACACGAATAGCAAAGTTGTAGTTTAGCCTAAATAAATAATGTAATTAGGTATACTTATTATTTTCTTTGGCATTCGATATGAGATTTTGATGGCATTTGTTATAAGATCCATTTAACCCATGAGGTAATTTTTGAAAACGTCAGATATTACATTTATATGACTCTCTACAAACTAACGTCTATTTTAGGGTGATGCATTTAAAATTTATAAAATCCAGTGTATGCAAGATATGTTATTGCAATTTATACAATTTGCTATGCACAATAATAGTACTTATTTGCTATGTATAAAAGTTCTATCTTGCATGATTATTTAAATAATAATTTGTATTATATAAATTCATTGTTCTAATGTAAATGAACCACATGAGGTATTTTAAAAAATATTCACATAAAAAGCTTACAAATAGATGTCATATTATATTGCTCAATATTAGTCCTAATTAGTGAAAATAAAATATGATTTTCTACTCTTCAAAACTCTTGATTTCTCAAAATGTAATAGCTTATTAATAAAAATCATATGTGTTTCATTCACATAACTTTCTCTACATCTCTTCACAAATTATTGTTAAAAAGCTTATGCTTCTATTCGCTTCATACTAATCGAGAAAAATTAGCAGAAATAGTGTTATTACTTGCTTCCTTGTAAGTAGAAGCGAAATAAGGGAGTACCATAGGTTAAAGGGTAATCAAAAGCTGGTAGCTATGTGACTGAAGTTTCTTTGTTTGTATGGACAGGGGTTGACAAATTCCTGTATTAAAAATCGAAGGTTTTTACAGCTGAAACCAAAAAAAGCTGATGTTTCGATCACATGACTTTCTCTACATCTCTGCAACAAATTATTGTTAAAAAAACTTACGCACTTATTTACTTCATCTAATTGAGAAAAAATAGCAGAAATAGTCTTATTACTTGCTTCCTTTTAAGTAGAAGCGAAATAAGGGAGTACTATCGGTTAAAGTGATAGCCAAAAGCTGGTTGCTATGTAATTGAATTTCCTTTGGTAGTATGGACAGAAGTTAACAAATTCCTGTGTAAGAGGTATAAGCTTTTTAAAGCTGAAACCAAAAACAAGGAATATCTAAATAAACGATAAACTCTACGAAAAAATTATTATAACCTAAATTGTGTGTTTTAACGTGCTCTACATTTTTTGTAGTAAGTTTTTGTCCATCTCTTACGGTTTAGCAGTTATGCAAAATTTCGTAAAATGCATCCAGAATAAAGTAGTCTTGAAATGCTTCTCCCAGAAAATTCAAGATATACTTTCTATTTGTCACTTAAATATCTGTAATATACGACATTTTAATCAAAATTGTTAGAGACATTTCTGATAAAACCAATATGTTCGAAAAAAATTCCATGTAAAGGGTAGTTTGGTGTGGGGGGGATTTTCCTCAAAATCTTCGTGTCTCATCCCTGGAAGATAGTGAACTTAAATACTAAGTTTGATATTTTACCAACTTGTTGTTTTTGAGTTATCGTGTTCACTGACACACGGACCTTTTTCTGAAAATGATTTTTTTTGATACAGGGGACTTTAAAATAAATATTTCCTGTGAAATCTCGGTATCGAATTGTTGGGTGGTGTGCAATAGTAGATAGTATGTGTAGAGAAAGTAAAAATGTTGCAGGAGATATTGGTAAGTTTCTCAGCGAGCTGAAACTAATTTGTTGGTAATGTTTGGTATACAGGTGATGGCTTAGGACTAATAAGAGCGCGCTGACTGCAGAGAAGCTACTCACACCAGCTAACACAGGTACGTGCTCAATTGCGTGTATCTAATGCGCCGGCTGCCTGTAATGTTCCCCATTCGTAACGCCTCATAATGCGGCTTCTCCGATACGAAATACTGCACAATACAAGCTTTAAGAACACAACACATGTTCTCTCGTTAAAAACATTTGTCGTAACATGTTACACATTAATTGCTAACCTTTCCATCTTCTGCTCAGTTTATAATCTTCAACACTAGTTTACACAAAAACTCTGATGTGTTCCATTACTTCATGCTAATCGAGAACAAATTAGCAGAAATAGTCTTATTACTTCCTTCCTTGTAAGTAGAAGCGAAATAAGGGAGCACCATAGGTTAAATAGATAGTCAAAAGCTGGTTGCAATGTGACTGAAGCTTTTTTAAAAAAAAAATATATATATAACAAATTGTGTGTTTTAACGTGCTCTACATTTTTTGTGTGGTAAGTTTATGTCCATCTCTATTAGTTTAACAGTTATGCAAAATTCCCAAAAATGCATCCAGAATAAAGAAGTCTTCAGAGGCTATTCCCAGAAAATTCAAGATATACACTTTATTTGTCAGGTAAATATCTTTAATATCTGGTATTTTAATCAAAATCATTAGAGCCATTTTTAAGAAAATAGAAATTTTAGAAAAACGCTCCATATAAAGGGTAGTTGCGGGTGGGGGGATTTTCTACAAAATCTTCGTGTCGCATCCTTGGAAGATACCAAACTTAAATACCAAGGTTGGTATTCAACGGTCTTTTCGTTTTTGAGCTATATTGTCCACAGACACACACACGAACCTTTTTCCAAAACTGTTTTTCTTTATTTAGGGGGACCCAAAACATGTATTTCCGGTGAAATCCTGGTATCGAATTTTTTGTGGAATGCAATACTTTCTATAGACACTATGTACATAGTACGTGTACAGAAAGTAAAAATGTGTGTATTACATTCACCCTTGCAACAAACTATTGTTTCAAAAGTCATTTTCTTCTTTATATTTCATGTTAATGAAATAAACATTTGTAGAAATAATTAAACGTACGGTACAATTGTGTATCAAATAGTCTTCATTGAACCAAAATGTAGTAACAAATACAGTTGTAAATAATTCAATTGACGTTTCGACGCGTAGGCAATTTACAGCTTGCGCACAGCTGCGCACTAACACTCCAGTCACTCACGACGCAGTAAGTTCACAACACAAAATAACTGCATTGCAATCCTTTTTTCTTTATAGCTAGAAAATGACATCACAAACATTCTGGAAACTGAAGCTTGGAGAAACATCTCGAATATCGAGAGGAATCATAATATTGCGAGTCTTGCGTTCCGAAAGATCCTGTTACGTCGCGCCAATCTTCCATGTTGTTCACGCATCGCAAATGCGATGTCTGATATTCAAGTCTTTCCGCCGCATACAGAAGCGAACCTGAGTGTGGTCACATACACGTACGGTATTGTGACAATAGTAATAGGGAAATATACTAAGCTAGACGCGATAGTAATATCCTTTAAGAGCTGGACGGTTTAATAATGAAGGCTTTGAAACCACTTCTCCTTCCGTGGCCGAGAGAGAGAGAGAAACAAGGAGCAAAATAGAGAGATTGACGACTTTCCATTTGAGAAATATGAGTAAATATGAAAATTCGTACCACTAAAGAAACATTCCTGGGAAATGGATAATCCAGAAAGAATTTAATTTGAATAAAATAAAATTTCGTGCTATATATTTTTGTGTGCTAATAGTTTGTCTATTTCTTATGCCTTAGCAGTTACGTGATGGTCATTCAGGATGAAGAATATACCTGGAAAATACGAGATAAAGAATCTGACGTCTTCCACTGCAATGGCCCGCAAACCACCTTCTTACAATGGATTGTTCTTTTATTCATATCATTCTAATCAAGATAAACATTGCCAGAATCGGTCTTATTACTAACTTCTTTGTAAGCTGAAGGGAAATAATGGATACACTAGTCTAAAGCGATACGCAAATCTTTTAAAAGCCAGTTGCTATGTGAAGCAATTGAAATTTGGTTCTCTTTACTTGCTAGGAGTCAGCAAAAGAGAGACAAAAAGTTCTATTTCACATTTGAGAAATGTTTAAGTAGCTTAAAACTGAAACCCATAGCTTGAAAATGGTTATCTCTTCAAAAAAAAGTATGTGTTCTATTTGCCTGGCTTTCTCTACATCTCTGTAACAAATTAATATTAAAAAGTTTATTCTTCTATCTACTTCACGCTAATCGAGCTAAACATGAATACAAATGTTCTTATTACATGTTTCCTTATTAGTAGAAGGGAAATGATGGAATACACTAGGCTAAACGAGCAATCAAATGTTTTAAAATGCGGTTGCTATGGGATTTAAATCCGTTTCTTAGCGTGGCCAGGAGTTGACAAACCCCAGTGTAAGATAAGTTTAAAGCTGTTTAAAACTAAAACCAATAATAAGAAATATATCGGGAATGATCAACTCTACGAAAATGGCATACATTGTGTATTTTAAAGAGTTCTATTTCTAGTGTAGTTAATATCCGCTTTGAGGCACATGAACACAACAAACACCTTTATCTAATATTGCTGTATTGGATTTAGGGGTCTCTTAAAGTGTATTTATTTAGTACCTATATTTTAATGACATTTCGGTATGTAATTTTTAGGTGGAATGTAATTCCTTCTGTACCTATGCACAATGTACGAAGTGCAGAAAGAAAAACGGCAAATTGATATTTAAATTCAATATGTTAAAAGATCTGTAAGTTAAAAAGGTGCGACACGAGGATTTTGAATAAAAACTCTATCCCAGATTTTTACGGAAGGTTTTCCAAAAGTTTTGATTTATTAAAAATGGATGTAATGAATTTGGTTAAAATCTATTGTATAAGAGTCATTTAAATGGCAAATAGAGAGTATGTACGGCATTTTAATCAAAATCGTTAGAGTTATTTTTGAGAAAAATTTCATTTTCAAAAATGTTTTCCTTGTAAAGTGTAGGAGGGGTGGAGTTTCATGAAAATCTTCATGTCACATCTTTGGCAGATACTAAACGATTCCAAGTTTGGTATTTAACGGTCTTTTACGGACGTTTTTCTATTTTTTATGAAACTGAAAGAAAGGTTTGAAAACCATTGGAATGGGACACATTTGTATGACGGGGCAGGCAAACAGACGGAGTATTTGGGGAAAAATTAAGTTCCGCTTTTGTGATATTGACAGACAGAAAACAATTGTGCAATGCACAGAGAAGGTTTCATTGGAAAAACAGTCTACTATAATGGGAGTGGGGAATGGAGCAATACATCAAAGCAGGTACCAAACTCATTAGAGAGGGGCTCGCGTGGATTAGACCAGAAGCATGGCGGATAATAAAAATTACTGATAAGAATAGTAGAGAATCTGCCTCATTTGTGAGGAGTAAGAGCCGTGGACCAATATCTTAGCAAGCACGGTGGAACAGAGGGGAAAATATTTACCGCGACTCTTTACCATCGAGAAAGGAGAGTTAGAAGCATGTTAGACGCTACTGGTAGGCACGGAAGACACAGACGGGCTAGATAAATTTCTACTTAAGGCAAGACAGCTGAGGGCAATAAGAATAATTAAACAAAAGTGACTATAATGTTTTACATATATTTTATGGTATACCTTTCGGTCATTGTGTTAGTATTTGTGTGTGTGTGTGTATATATATTTCTCTTAAGTTTATTTGTATACTATAATAGGGTACGTTAAATCATCTGATTACGGTTTATTCTGTTTTGTAAATTTAAGTAGTTGTATTTGAATATCTTTGTACATTTATTTTAGTGGTTACTCTTTTATGTATTTGTTTTTTTAATATTACATGCTATTTTGCGTACTGCAAAAGCACACACAGGCTATTGACCCGTGTGATTGATAAAGATAAACGAATGCATAATGTTATTTCAATAAATACACTAATTGATTCATTCAAAAATTGCCTTTTTTTGGACTTCGGGGACTTCAAAACATATATCTCCGGTTAAATTGATTTTTTGGTGTAATACACTATGTACATAGTACACGTAGAGAAAGTAAAAAAAAACGTGTATTCATGCGCCAAACGGACTCAAGTTTGAACGTTGTCCACCCTGGCATGCGGCAACCGCCATCTTTGCATTTTAGTAACCTTTTAAGGCTGCGCTCACTTTAATATTGCATGTGTGCCGCTGTTTTACAGCTAAGAAGTGGGTTGTATATTTCCCCAGTGTTTTCAGTGAAATGAAAGGGGTTTAATAACAACGTGGGCTCATTAAATCAAACAAAATTCAGAATGATAATTACTTAGGGAAGGAAATTGTTCATGTAAACCGTACTTGGACTGTCAGCTGTTTGCCTGCAGTGTTGACTTTAGGGCAGGTGAATAGAGGAGGCGTAATCCAATGAGTAGAGGGCTTAGTTTAAAATCTCCTGACCCACCAGTTAGTAAAATACAAGATACCAACCCTACTACAGGAGGCTTATCGCAGCTGTATTCCGGAAAACTGTAATTTACTGTTAACGTTTTCCAGCATTACACCTGTTCCGGGGCCAAATGAGGATTATATTAGCCGTATAAGGAGAATAATAGCGATAAAGTGCGTTCTTTTCATTTCCTTAGATATAATCCTATGCGGCAGACCTTAATGAAAATATCAACAAAACTACAAGGTAAATTAAAATATGTTTGAAATACAAATTTTCTGTGTTCACTCTCAGAAATATTTATCCCTGTACATAGAGGTGATGCATCTGTGAAAGTTGAACAAAAATTATAAAAACTTACTTTTTTTTCATAATAAAATAATATTAATTCTAATCTTTAATAAAATATACCATTTTTACCTTCTCTACACGTACTATATACATAGTGTATAGAGAAGGTATTGCACTCCACCAAAAAATTTGTTACCGATATTTCACCGGAAATATATATCTTAAGGTCACATATATACAAAAAAAGTATTTTCAGAAAAAGGTCCGTGTGTGTGTGTGTGTCCGTGTGTCCGTGCATCTGAAAACACGATAACTCAAAAACGAAAAGTCGGTGAAATACCAAACTTGTTATTTAGGTTTAGTATCTTGCAGGGATGCGACACGAAGATTTTGAGAAAAATTGCCCCACTCCGAACTACCCTTTATATGGATTTTTTTTCGAAAATTTTGATTTCCTAAAAAATGGCTCTAACGATTTTGATTAAAATATCGTATATTAAAGATATGTACCTGACAAATAAACTGCACATTTTGAATTTTTTGGGAATAGCCTCTGAGGACTACTTTATTCTGAGGGAATTTTGCGGAATTTTGCATAGCTGCTAAACCGTAAGAGATAGATAAGAACTTATCACACAAAAAATGTAGAGAACGTTCGAACACACAATTTATGTTATATTCGTTTTTTTCGTGGAGTTGATTGCTTTTTAGATATTCCTTGTTTTTTGTTTCAGCTTTAAGAAACTTATACTTTTCTCATTCAGGAGTTTCTCAACTCCTGTCCATACAAATAAAGGAACTTCAGTGACATAGCAACCAACTTTAGACTACCACTTTAACCTATGGAACTCCCTTATTTCTCTTCTACTTACAAGGAAGCAAGTAAGAAGACTATTTCTGCTAATTTTTACTCGATTAGCATGAAGTAAATAGACAAACAAGCTTACTAACAATAATTTGTTGCAGAAAAGTAGAGAAAGTCATGTGAATGGAACACATAAGATTTTTTCCATTTGGTGCAGCTTAACCATTAATGAACTACAGCAAAAATGAGTAGGCCCGCACAAATTTAAAGCTTGTTTCCTAGAAAATGTTACCCTACACTTTTCCATTCACGAAATTCTCCATATGATGAAAAGTTGCACTAGTTTGTTTCAAAATATGTATATTGGCTTTTAAAAGTGAAAAGAAAATGGTTATATAACTTTTTACTTTTTCAATCCTTACTATGTACATAGTGTATAGAGAAGGTATAGCATTGTACCCAAAAATTTCGATAAATTTTTGACCAAAATAAACGAAATGAAAATCGGAATGGAGAAGATGGAATTCTAAATAGGGAAGATGAATGAGAAAATGACGTCAGAAACTTTCTCGAAACTTGTCGGCTGTAGTAGAACCCAAAGCTTGGAGAAACATCTCGAATATCGGCAAAAGTCATGATGCCGCAGCAACTTTTCGCGTTCCGAAGGATTTTGTAGCGTCGTGCAGTTGTTTTCCATCGAACTGTGATGTCTCACGTTACAGGTTCACTGCCGCATGCCAGAGCGAGCATCAGAGTGATTACAAACCGAATAGCCTTCTCCAGTATGGTAGAAAGCAGGTGTTCTGTACGCTTTTTAAAAAACTTGTAGGAGCATGAAGCAATGGATGTCCAAAGGTTCCAACAATCACTTGTTATGAAACGTGGTTTTCGATGTTTTTACCTATTGACACCTACATGTCCCTTAAACAAGCACCAGTGTACCAATCACAAGTAAGTGAACAAATTAAGCCGATAATAATGGGTACCCCTGATAACCCCATTAAAACTGGTTTTTAATAATGTCTACATTTTTAATTTCTCTACACGTACTTTGTACATAGTGTACTGAGAAGGTATTGTATTGCACCCAAAATTCGATATCGAGATTTCACTGGAAATACATATTTTGGGTCCCCATGAATCCAAAAAGAAGCATTTTTGGAAAAAAGATCCTTGTGTGTGTGTGTATGTCTGTGGATAGCATATCTCTATAATGAAAAGACCGTTGAATACCAAACTTGGTATTTAAGTTTGGTATCTTCCAACACGAAAATGTTCAAGAAAACCCCCCACCCCACCTATCCTTTACATGGAACTTTTTCGAAAATTTTGATTTTCTTAAAAATGGCTCTAAGGACTTTGTTTAAAATATCATATATTAAAGATATTTACCTGACAAATAAAATGTATGTCTTGAATTTTCTGAGAATAGCCTCTGAAAACTACTTTATTCTAGATGGATTTAACGGAATTTTGCATAACTGCTTTCTTGAAAGTAGAAGCAAAATAAGGGATTACAATAGGTTAAAGTGATAGTCAAAAGCCGGTTGCTATGTGACTGAAGTTCCTTTGTTTCTATGGACAGGAATTGACACGAAAGTGTATGAGAAAAGTACATTTTTATAGCTGAAAACAAAAACAAGGAATATCTCAAAAAGAATCAACTCCACGAAAAAAATGTATATACTATAAATTGTGTGTTTTAAATTGCTCTACATTTGTTGCGTGGTAAGTTTTTGTCCATCTGTGACGGTTTGCAGCTATGTAAAAAACTGTAAAACTCATCCAGAATAAATTAGTCTTCAGAGGCTATTCCCAGAAAATTCAAGATATACATTTTATTTGTCAGGTAAATATCTTTAATATTTTACATTTTAATCAAAATCGTTAGAGCCATTTTTAAGAAACTAAAAATTTTCGGAAAAAGTTCCATGTCAAGGGTAGCTGGGGGTGGGGGGACTTTCTTGAGAATCCTCGTGTCGCATTCTTGGAAGATAACAAACTTAAATATGATGTTTGGTATTTATCGGTCTTTTCGTTTTTGAGTTATGCTGTCCAAAGACACACAGACACATACACACAGACACGCACACACACACACGGGCCTTTTTGTAAAAATCTGATGTGTGCCATTTATATGATTTTCTCTACTTCTTTGTAAAAAATTATTGTTAGTAAGCTTATTCTTCTATTTACATCATGCTAATCGAGAAAAAATTAGCAGTAATAGTCTTATTACTCGCTTCCTTGTGAGTAGAAGCGAAATATGGGAGTATCATAGGTTAAAATGAGGTCAAAAGCTGGTTACTAGGTGACTGAAGTTCCTTTGTTTGTATGGACAGGAGTTGACTTATTCCTTTATGAGACCAGTAAAACTTTTTTAGACCTGAAACCAAAAATAAGGAATAACTCAAAATGGTTCAACTCCTCAAAAAAAGTTATATAGCATAAATTGTGTGTTTTAATGTGCTCTAAATTTTCTGTGTGGTAAGTTTTTGTCAAATTCTTATGTTTTAACAGTTATTTAAAATTTCGTAAAATTCATCCAGAATAAAGCAGTTTTCAGAGGCTATTCCGAGAAAATTCGAGATATACATATTATTTGTCATATAAATATCTTTAATATACGATATTTTACTAAAATCGTTAGAGCCATTTTTGAGAAAATCAAAATTTTCGAAAAAAGTTCCATGAAAGGCGTAGTTGGGTATAGAAGGATTTTCTTGAATAGTCTTATTACTTTCTTCCTAATAAGTAGGAGCGAAATAAGGGACTACCATAGGTTAAAATGATAGTCAAAAGCTGGTTGATGTGTCAATGCAGTTCCTTTGTTTATATGGATAGGAGTTGACACGTTCCTATATGAGAAAATATAAGTTTTTCATAGCAGAAACCACAAATAAGGAATGTCTCAAAAACGACGAACTCACGAAAAAAATGTATATGACATAAATTGTGTGTTTTAACGTGCTCTACATTTTTTGTTGAGTAAGTTTTTGTCCATCTCTTACGGTTTAGCAGTTATTCAAAATTCAGTAAAATTCATCCAGAATAAACTACTCTTCAGAGGCTATTCCCAGAAAATTCAAGATATACATTTTATTTGTCAGGTAAATATCTTTAATATGCGATATTTTAATCAAAATCGTTAGAGCCATTTTTTAGAAAATCAAAATTTCCGAAAAAAAGTTCCAGGTAAAGGGTAGTTTGGAGTGGGGGGACTTTTCTCAAAATCTTCGTGTCACATCCCTGGAAGGTACTAAACTTAAATACCAAGTGTGGAATTTTACCGACTTTTCGATTTTGAGTTATCTGTTCACAGACACACTGACACGCACACATGGAGCTTTTTCTGAAAATACTTTTTTTGGATACAGGGAATCCTAAAACATATATTTCCAGTGAAATCTCGGTATCAAATTTTTGGGTGGAGTGCAATAACTTCTCTATATACAGGGTTACTACAAAAGAAATAGACAACTTCAACTGACTGTAAAACAAAAACTATTAGAGATAGCAACCTAATTATTTTGGAGGTATGTTGAGAAACTCTCAAAGTTTCGTTTGTTACTATTAGTAACGCTGTAGTGCTTTGTTTGTTGTTGCAGAAGCTGAAATGGCGGAAAATCCTGTGGAAAAGGCATATTGCGTGTTGGAATTTGCAAGAACCCAATCAGCAACTGTTGTCCAACGACATTTTAGAACACGTTACCACAAAAATGAAATGATGCGCTCACAAAAACCAGCATCGTCTTCATCATGTCGCAACATGTCGATGTAAAAGTCACGCTGAATGACCTTTTCTTCTTCACTCAGAAACTGCAACATCTGTAATCTGTAAGGCATCATGTGCAGTCGCTTCAGCAAGATTTTCCATACAGTTTGCTGTGGAATTTGTAATTGCATGCTTGCCCTAGATGTCTATTTCTGTGGGCTTCTTATGTAGGCAGAACGAACTCTTGGTCTTCCCGAGCTCTTCCCTTTGCACAAACATCCCGTTGTCTCGAATTTTCTATACCAGTCGTAGATTGACTGTCTAGTCGGTGGCGTTTTGTGGTAACGTGTTCTAAAATGTCGTTGGACAACAGTTGCTGATTGCGTTCTAGTAAATTCCAACACGCAATATGCCTTTTCCACAGGATTTTCCGCCATTTCAGCTTCTGCAAGTACAAACAAAACAGTACAGCGTTACCAATAGTAACAAACGAAACTTTGAGAGTTTCTCAACATACCTCTAAAATAATTAGGTTGCTATCTCTAATAGTTTTTGTTTTACAGGCAGTTGAAGTTGTCTATTTCTTTTGTAGTAACCCTGTACTATGTACATAGTACGTGTAGAGAAAGTAAAATTGTTATTAAATTTCCGTTATGTAGTATGTTTTGCACAATCACATGGGCACGCACGTACATACACCCATTTAAAAAAAAAAAAACTTTTTCTTCTTTTGCTTTTTGTGGTTCGCGAAGGATCAAAACACGCATTTCCTGTGAAATATAGGCACTTAACTTTAAAGTAGAATAGTATAGAGTATATTTAGTAGGGAAAAGAAAAAAGTTTAACGCCATACCGAAATGGTTATCCAACATTTCGTTTTTTAATTTACTATTCACAAACAGTTGAAGGTTATAGAAGGTCCTAATAGATGCTCCACGGTTGCAAGAGCACCTAAAATACTGTAAGAAAAATAACATAACATCAATTTACGTTAGTTAGGTAAGTAAATAATTATTTTCACTTAATCTCAAATGATATTTCAAAACAATGTTTGTATTCGTCATTTATACTTTACCGAATATCTAAACACAGAAGTGTATTTTAAAGCAGGTTATGTTCCCTTAAATTTCTTTGTCTTCTATTTTCATCTCTCACGTATACACGATCGTACCAATGCATCACAAAACAGAATTGTTAAATCTTGTCCTACATATTCCAAATGACTGCATTTGTCTGTGTTATCAAACAAAGCTGCGATATATCTCGATATGCAAGGCTTATCGTTGTATCGATATTTACAACAATGGATGTGAAGGGTGCCCTCGAAAGGGATCTGGCTTGATGTGGAAAAACTACATTGCTCTAAATTCCTTCGGTGGTAGATCCTACCAGTTCACAAATATATAGAGTTCGTTCGCAACCGCAAGTCTGAAATGAAGAGATTCATCTAATGCTCCTCAATATATTCGAATAGAAAAAATCTGATGTGTTACATTCACATAACTTTCTCTAGATCTCTGTAACAAATTACTTTATTTACTTCATCTAATTACTTCCTTGTTAGTAAAAGCGAAATAAGGGAGTACCGTAGGTTAAAGTGATAGTCAAAAGCTGGTTGCTATGTGACTGAAGTTCCTTTGTTTGTATGGACACGAGTTCACAAAGTCCTGTATGAGAAACTTATGTTTTTTACAGCTGAAACCAAAAACAAGGAATATCTCAAATACAATTAACTCCACGAAAAAATGTATATAACATAAAATGTGTGTTTTAAAGTGCTCTACATTTGTTGTGTGGTAACTTTTGTCCATCTCTTACGGTTTAGCACTTATGCAAAATTCCGTAAAATTCACTCAGAATAAAGTAGTCTTCAGAGGCTATTCCCAGAAATTCAAAATATACATTTTATTTGTCAGGTAAATATCTTTAATATATGATATTTTAATCAAAATCGTTAGAGCCATTTTTTAGAAAATCAAAATTTTCGAAAAAAGTTCCATGTAAAGGGTAGTTTGGAGTGTGGGGATTTTTCTCAAAATCTTCGTGTCGCATCCCCAGAAGATACTAAACTTAAATACCAAGTTTGGTATTTTACCGACTTTTCGTTTTTGAGTTATGTTCACAGACACACGGACCTTTTTCTGAAAATACTTTTTTTGTATACAGGAGACCCTAAAACATATATTTCCAGTGAAATCTCGGTATCGAATTTTTTGGTGGAGTGCAATACATTCTCTATACACTATGTACATAGTGCGTACAGTGAAAGAAACAAAAAGGACCTCAGAGGCTATTCCCAGAAAATTCAATACACACATTTTACTTTCTTGTATCTTTAATAGACGGTATTTTAATCAAAATTGTTTCAAATAAAATGAAATTTTCGAAAAGTTTTACATTTAAAGGTAGTTTTCTTGAAAAATCTTCGTGTTGCATCTTTAGGAAATACTAAAATTAAACACCAAATTCGGTATTTAACAGATTTTTCGCTTCTGTATAATCTTGTCCACAGACACGCACACACACACATACACACACAAATGGACCTCTTTCTAAAAATGTTTTTCACTTTCTCTATACGTAGTATGTACATAGTGTGTAGAGAAGGTATTGCACTCCACCAAAAAATTCGACACCGAGATTTCACCGGAAATATATGTTTTAGGGTCCCATGTATACAAAAAAAGTATTTTCAGAAAAAGGACCGTGAGTGTGTCCGTGTGTCTGTGAACACGATAACACAAAAATAAAATACCAAACTTGTTATTTAAGTTTAGTATCTTTTAGGGATGCGACACGAAGATTTTGAGAAAAATCCCCCCTTCCCCGACTACCCTTTACATGGAACTTTTTCGAAAATTTTGATTTTTTAAAAATGGCTTTACGATTTTGATTAAAATATCGTATATTAAAGATTTTTATCTGACAAAAAAAATGTATATCTTGAATTTTCTGGGAATTGCCCCTGAAGACTACTTTATTTGGATCAATTTTACGGAATTTTGCATAACTGCTAAACCGTAAGAGATGGACAAATACATACCACACAAAAATGTAAAGCACATTCAAACACACAATTTATGTTGTATACATTTTTTTCGTGTACTAGATCGTTTTTTAGATAGCCCTTGTTTTTGGTTTCAACTTTGAAAAATGTAACTTTTCTCTTACAGGAATTTGACAACTCCTGTCCATAGAAATAAAGGAACTTCAGTCCATAGCAACCACCTTTTGACCATCACTTTAAGCTATGGTGCTCCCCTATTTCGCTTCTACTTAACAAGGAAGTAAGTAATAAGACTATTTATTTTAATTTTTTGTCGATTAGCATGAAATAAATAGAACAATAATTTGTTGCAGAAATGTAGAGAAAGTCATGTGAATGGAACACATCAGATTATTTGTACAGTAGTCCTGGAAACACCTTTCTCCTTACAATCTCCTTATAGAATTTTTGGTTGGAATGCAATACCTTCTCTACCTAGGTACATTGTACATATGGGTGGAGAAATTAATAAAATTTCGTAAGAATATTTTGTATAACTACTATAATTAATGTAGAAATTTGAATGAATGTAACACTTTTCAATGGTTTTTAATTTTACTATTTCGTACTTCAGTTACATTGTCTGAACTTCTAATTAATTTGTTTTTCGTTCTACTCGAAAGCTATTTAAAAATAAATTTAATTTGCATAATATTATGTTTCTATATAACGTAATGTTGCCCCACACCCTATCTTATTGTTCTTTACGTTGTCTTTAGCTTTTGTTACATTTGCACCAATAGCATTGTTCCACTTCATTGTCTCTTGGCTCCCGTATTTTACAGTCTTACTCCTTTTCCATTTTCCCCTTTCTCGTAAGTTCTCACGCGCTCCTTGTCCCTACTATCCCTGGCCTGAGAAATGAGGGAAGACCCTGTGTGCCACGTCAGCTAATCCCTGGAACCCAATTAGCCAGGGACGCAACTGAATCTGCCCGCAAACAATTAGACTTTCACCGCCGTACCCTTCATAAAAACTGAAATGTTTGCTGTTCCTCGTTTACGGGGGCTTGGAACTTTCGTCTAAATTCTAATCAGCTTTCTAATTATGTACCTCATTCGGTATATCATTTTATCGTTTTGTTTTAAAAATGCTTTATCTCTTTACAATACTTATTGCTCTATTGCAGGTCTAAATAATACCCTGTGCCCAGTAAAAGCAAAAAAATACTTCTCAAATCGAGGTCCCGGGTTCGATTCACGGATGGGGCGTGAAGGTTTTCTTTAACCAGAATAATACCCTAACCCTCTCAGAGTCTGGAAGTATGTATGCGAGAGTGAATGTGTGTGTGAGTTTAAGAAACAAATCTAATGTGTTCCATTCACATGACTTTCTCTACATCTCTGCAACAAATTATTCTATTTACTTCATCTAATCGCGAAATAAAGGAGCACCATAGATTAAAGTGATAGTCAAACTTGGTTGCTATGTGACTGAAATTACTTTGTTATTATGGACAGGGATTGGCAAATTTCTGTATGAGAAAAGTATGTTTTTCAAAGCTGAAACCAAAAACAAGGGATATCTTAAAAACGATGAGTTCCACGAAAAAATAATTATTTAACATAAATTGTGTGTTTTAACATGCTCTATATTTTTTGTGTTTTAGGTTTTCGTCCATCTCTTACGGTTTAGCAATTATGCAAAATTCTATAAAATAATTTATCCCGAATACAGTAGGCTTCAGAGGCTATTCACAGAAAATTCAAGATACACATTTTATTTGGCAAGTAAATAACTTAAATATAAGAGATTTTAATCAAGATCGTTAGAGCCAGTTTTAAGAAAATCAAAATTTTCAAAATTTGTCCATGTAAAGGGTAGTTTGGGGTGGAGGTATTTTCTTGAAAATATTCGTGTCGCAACCTTGGAAGATACCAAGCTTAAATATTAAGTTTGGTTTTTAACGGCCTTTTGGTGTTTGAGCTATGCTGCCCATAGACATACACACACACACACATACAGTGACATTGTTCTAAAAATTCTTTTTTTTGGATTCAGGGGGTCTGAAAACATATATTTCCGGTGAAATCTCGGCATTTAATTTGGGTGCAATACAATACCTTCTCTATATACTATGTACATAATACGTATAGAGAAAGTAATAAAACGATTTAAGTCCAACGTAAAGAACCTACACACAAGCTGTTTCTTAATGCAGTCCTCGGTATGGCCTTAGATGTTAAAGGGGGCTAAATAAATAAAACAATAAAAAAGCTAAAACTCTGATGTGTTCCACATAAATTTCTCTAAAACTCTGTAACAAATTATTGTTAAAAATCATATTCTTCTAACTACTTCATGATGGTCGACATAAACATTAGCAGAAATTAACTTTATTGCTTGGTCCCTTGTAAGTTCAAGGGAATCTAATGTGTTCCAATCACACGATGTCCTCTAGCTGTTCAGCAAACAAACCTTTTATTAAAAATATGAATCTGCTATCTACATCATGCTAATTAAGTAAAGCAGAATTAGTCAAATTACTAGTTTCCTTGTAAGTAGAAGGGAAATAAGAAAATGCACAGACTAAAGAAGTCTCAAACTTTAAAAGCAGATCCCTTTCCATTTGATAAAAGTTTAGGTAGTTTAAAATTGAAACCAGTAACCCGGAATATCTTGAAATCAGCTAACTCTACAAAAAAAAAAAAAAATGTATAAAACGATATAACATAAGTTGTGTGTTTTAATGAAATATGCATTTTTTGTGTAGTAAGATTTTGTCTATCTCTTACGGTTTGCCAGTTATATAAAAGTCATTCAGAATGAAGAGATCTTCACTGACTGTTGTTATAAAAATAACTTAAACGTAACATATTCAAAATCGTTTGAGCCATTTTCGAGAAAATCAAACCTTTTCGAAAAATGTTTCATGTAAAGGGTAGTTGGGGATGGGGGGATTTTCTTGAAAATCTTCGTGTCGCATCCTTGGAAGATACTCAACTTAAATACCAAATTTGGTATTTAAAGGTTTCTTACATAGTGTATAGAGAAGGTATTGCATTCCACCAAAAAATTCGATACCGAGATTTCACCCGAAATACATGTTTTAGGGTCCCCTGTATCTAAAACAAGTATTTCCAGAAAAAGGTCCGTGTGTGTCCGTGTGTCCGTAAACATGATAACTCAAAAACGAAAAGTCGGTAAAATACCAAACTTGGTATTTAAATTTAATATCTTCCAGGGAGGCGACACAAAGATTTTGAGAAAAATCCCCCCACCCCAAACTACCATTTACATGTAACTTTTTCGAAGATTTTGATTTTCTAAAAAATGGCTCTAACAATTTTGATTAAAATATCGTATATTGAAGAAGTTTACATGACAAATAAAATGTATATTTTGAATTTTCTGGGAATAGCCTCTGAAGACTACTTTATTCTTGGTCAATTTTACGGAATTTTGCATAACAGCTAAACTGTAAGAGATGGACAAAAACTTAACACACAAAAAATGTAGAGCACGTTAAAGCACACAATTTATGTTATATACATTTTTTTCATGGAGTTGATCGTTTTGGACATATTCCTTGTTTTTGGTTTCAGCTTTGAAAAACATGTACTTTTCTCATACACGAATTTGCCAACTCGTGTCCATACAAACAAACGAACTTGTCACATAGCAACCAACTTTTGGCTTTCACTTTAACCTATGGTACTCCCTTATTTCGCTTCTACTTACAATAAAGCAAGAAATGACTATTTCTGCTAATTTTTCTCGATTAGCATGAAGTAAATAGAAGCCTAAGCTTTTTAACAATAATTTGTTACAGAGATATAGAGAAAGTCATGTGAATGGAACACAACTGGCGATGCAAAGAGAACGAATTGCAAACCCAATGGTAAAGCGATAGCTTTTAAAATTTTTTACTATCGATTTAGTATTGTATATACATTATTTTCGTTCTTTTTGTGAGGAATTAAGCAATAAGGTCATTTATGCTATTGTATTTTATAATAAAACTTTCTTGGAATTTAGTGTTTAACTCGCACACCAAGGGAACACACTTTCTGACAGCAGAGAAATGCGAATTTGTATTTTGTGTCTATGTATGTCATATTCATAGACCGTCCTATTACTCCAACTGTTCGCCGTGAGTTATTAGCGAAGGTGTCCAAATTTATCGAAAGTGTATTGCTATGATCGTGTTGCTAAGCAACCAAGGTCCTCAACACGTGGTGCCCATTAGGACTGGGGGGGTTGATGTTATTAAACACTCGATACCAACACTAAATGGAGTGCTCTAAGTTCATCATCACCCTTAACGTAACCTAATTATAGCAACTTGTGGCAGCTTTGCCATCTTTTTAAAAGCAAGTTAACGGGCTGCAACTTAAGATTTAATGTTATGTACAGTCGCTTCAAAACCATCACAAGTACTACAATATGAGGAAGAATATTACATATTATATACATATATATATATATATATATCTTCTTTTCATTAACAGGATTTTCTGTGCAAATTCACAAAACACATATACATAACGCAATATATAGTTATATAACATAACTCCATGGCACGACACCTCACGGGGAGCCTTGGCCTACCGCCCGGCCGCTGCGTCCCCCATCTCGGTCCACTACAGACGTCATGGATGGGGTGCAGTATTGGAGGGTGAGACGTGGTCAGCGCCTCGAGCCCCTCCCGGCCGGTTAATGCGGTCCTCACGACCTGGAGCCGCTACTTCTCCATCAAGTAGCTCCTCAATTGGCCCCCCCAGGGACCTCACGAGGCTGAGTGCACTCCGGTCCAGGTCTCCCAGCGAGGGAAAAATCCCCACGCCGGTACTGGGGATCGAACCCAGGTCTCCCGCTTGGTAGGCAGCTGCGCTACCACCGCGCTAAGGAGACGACCATATAGTTATATATCCGCTATATTTATTTAAATACCTGTATACATGCACCAAACTTCATCAATCGCACTGATCCACTACTGCTTTTGTAGCACCCAATATAATAAACAACATTAAAAACAAAAATGAAAAGATTGAACGCGAAAATAAAAAGAATATACATATTCAAATATGCATCTTAAATATACAACACAATAATTATTAATATTATTATAGTAAACAAATACATTTAAGAGAGATATATACACACACTAACAAAATAATTACTGAAAAGGATTATATAAAATATATAAAATATTATAATTTTTTATCTCTTATTGGCCGCGCAGTGGCCCAGTGATTAGACCACTCGCCTCTCACCTAGGCGGCTCGGGTTCGCTTTCAAGCGACCGCATGTGAGATTTTTGGTGGGCGGGTTTTCTCCGGGTTCTCCGGTTTCCCCCGCCATCGCATTCCAGCGATGCTCCATCTCCATTCATGTATCACCAGTGTCACCGCCTGTGGTGCCATAAGTAGTTAAAGCGGACGTTAAACACTACCAAAAAAAAAATCTTATCACCCCCACCTCTTCTCTACAATCAGCCTTCTCAAATTTCGGCTGTCTCGCTTGAAGCAGAAATTTACGTATCCTTCTGCGTTTTCCATGCCTGCCAGTAGCTTCCATCATATTCCTAACTTTCCTTTCGTAATGGTAAATACTATTCCCTCCATTCCTCGTACTCCAGATGCTCATACTATTCTCGTCAGTAGTTTTAACATCCCCCATGCTCTTAGTTAATCTATCTAATGCATTTGGCACTTGTTTTGATGTATTGCTCCATACCCCACTCAGATTTTAGCTTACACTGTACTTCCAATGAAACCTTATCTGTGCATTGCAAAATTATTTCTGTCTGTCATTACAACACAGGTGGTTCTAAATCTTTCTCCAAACCTTCCGTCTGTTTCCCTGCCCCGCCATATAAATGTTTCCCATCATAATACTACATACAAAGATGGGAAAGTAAGGTGTTCCACTAAAACATTCTATACTTTGGAGGGATGTATTTGATTTAAAAGAAAACTACGGTCTATCTCCCCTAAAGAATCAATATTTAACCCATATTTCGAATCAAAGAATATTTGAATACATTGGTCCATTATCTTTTACAAAACGGTTCATGTATACGTCCGTTGTACACATAAATCAACATTTCGTATAAGCACCAAGCCATTTCAGCATCTTCCTTACATGCAACTCGATTATTTTAAAGAATGCTAGAGCCTTCCCCCCAAACTATAATCAAATTGAAAGTTTGTAAAATATGTTTACAGTCTCAAAAACTGTTCTAACGATTTTGAGTATTAGAGAAGCCGTTAAGAAATAGAATAACTATTATAAATGCTCTAGGAAAGGCTTTATTCGGAAGTAAGTAAGTTTGCTTTTGATTAACTGTTAACCATAAGACAAACAACAATTTAGGATGAAACACCGTAAATCGCGTTGAAACTTATTTAAAATAATATTTTTCTTGATATCGACTATTTACATTATATATTATTATTGGTATGAATTTTCATTTTTACTTGCTCTACATATGCTATTACATAGTGCATAAAGAAAATATTGCATTCCACCCACAAATTCGATACCGAGATTTCACCGGAAATATACGTTTTAGGACCCTATATCCAAAAATATCATTTTTTAGAAAAAGGTACGTGTATGTCGGGTGTCCGCGTGTCTGTGAACACTATAACTCAAAAACGAAAATAATTTGGTATTTAAGTAAATATCTTTCCAGGATGGTTTTTATTTTGAGAAAAATACCCCCACCAAAAACTATACTTAACATGGAAAAAATTTCGAATCTGAAAACATATTTATTCTGGACGAATTTGCTGGATTTTGAGTGACTAGAAAAACGTAAGACATACAAAAGCTTACTCCACAAAAAATGTAAAGCTCCTTAAAGCACAAAATTTATGTCACAAACATTTTTTTTTCCTGGAGTTGACCGTTTTCGATATATTCCTTGTTATTGGTTTCAGTTTTAAAATACTTGAACTTTTTGCATGCAGGAACTTGTCAACTCCTTGCCACGCAAAGAAACAGTTTCAATCCCATAGCAACTACATTTTAGAACATTTGACTATCGGTTTAGCCTAGTGTATTCCCTTATTTCCCTTCTACTTATCTTCTATTTCTTCACTTCACGTTATGGGCAGATTGCCTGTTCCGTCTCACAGTTGTTCCCTCCACCCTTTTCTGGGTCGACCGACATCTCTCCTTCATTTTGGTTCATATTCAAATGCAATCCTAGGCAGTCTTGAATCTGCCATTCTATGAACACGTAGTATCCACTGGGTCTGATATTTTTCAATTTTGGAATTTATTGATTTTATATTAAGTTCCTCTCTTATATATTCATTTCGGATTTGATCTAATTTTGTACAACATTTTGTTTGCCTTAAAAAGTTCATTTCTGCACTTTGTAAACGGACCCATGTCTCACTTCCAAAGGATAGTGTAGGAACCGCCATTGTTCTGTAAAACTTTAACCTAGTTGCTCTTCTTGTATTATTTTTCATTGTTCTGTGTATAGTCCCATATATATTTGGAATCTTGAAATCTTCTTATTCATATTTCTTTCAGTTCTTGTCCAAAAATCTGATGTGTACCATTCATATGACTTTCTCTTTATCCCTGCAATAAATTATTCTTAAAAAGCTTATACTTCTATTTACTTTATGCTAATCAGAAAAAAATTAGCAGAAACAGTCTTATTACTTGCTTCCTTGTAAGTAGAAGCGAAATAAGGGACTACCATAGGTAAAAGTGATAGTCAAAAGCTGATTGCTATGTCAATTAAGTTCCTTTGTTTATATGGGTAGCAGTTGACAAGTTCCTGTATGAGAAAAGTATACGTTTTTCATAGCAGAAACCAAAAATAAGGAATGTCTCAAAAACGACAAACACCACGTAAAAAAAGGGATATAACATAAATTGTGTGTTTTAACGTGCTCTACATTTTTGTGCTTTAAGTTTTTGTCCATCTCTTACGGTTTAGCAGTTATTCAAAATTTAGTAAAATTCATCCAGAATAAGCTACTCTTCATGGGCTACTCCCAGAAAATTCAAGATATATATTTCATTAGTCAGGTAAATAGCTATAATATACGAAATTTTAATCAAAATCGTAAGAGCCATTTTTGAGAAAATCAAAATTTTCGAAAAACGTTCCATATAAAGGGTAGTTGGGAGTTGGGGATTTTTCTCAAAATCCTCTTGTCGCATCTCTGGAAGATACTAAACTTAAATACCAAGTTTGGTATTTTACCGACTTTTCGTTTTTGAGTTATCGTTTTCACAGGCACACGGACACACACACGGACCTTTTTCTGAAAATACTTTTTTTGGATACAGGGGACCCTAAAACACATATTTCCGGTGAAATCTCGGTATCGAATTTTTTAGTGGAGTGCAATACCTTCTCTATACACTATGTACGTAGTGCGTATAGAGAAAGTAATAATAAAAATTACATCCTAGGTAGTTAAACTCCTTCACTTGTTTTACGGTTTATTATCTAAAATTAGTTTTGATCTTATGTGTTCTTTTCCCCAAAAGGCCATAATTTTGGATTTCTCTGTTGAAAGTTTAAGGTCATATTGCTGACGTAGCTCATTTAAGCAGTGTGATGCATATTGTAATTCATCCTCAGTTTATTGAATTGAAACCACGTCATCTGCATATAACAAAATATTTAAAATTGTCTTCCGATTTAATTTAATACATGGTTTCCCAACTTCGGAGTATGTCATTTGAATATTAGGTATATATTAAAAAGAGTAGGTGACATACTATACCCTTGCCTTAGGCCTCTATTAATTAAAAATGGTTCGGTTTTATGCATTTCTCTATGTATTATTTTTAAGGTTCTAAATAATTAAATCTTTTCTACTAATATTTATGTAATTAGCATGAAGTAGTTAGAAGAATAAGCTTATTAACAATAATTTGTTACAGAGATGTAGAGAAATGTGAATGGAATACATAAGATTCTTTGAAGTTCATGTTTTAAAACTTACAGGGTTATTCAAAAAAAAAAAAAAAACACACATTTCAAATTTTTATTGCTTCCAAACTACAACAGATAGAACCATGATTCCAACGTTCGTGGAGAGAGAAAAGTTTTCAATTGAAATAGCGCGGGGGGTAGTAGTTCCAATCACGGCCACATTGGCGCTGTTGTTTGTTGTTTTATGCCTGTAGTGAAATGGGGGCGACATCTCAAGAGAAATCATTTTGTGTGCTGCAATTAGCAAAGCTAGAGTCCATTGTCGCAGTTCAACGAAAGGATCCCAAAGAAATCCACATTACGAGTAAGCAACCAACGGTATCGCGAGTTCTAAAACATCGTCTGCACCTGAAGATATACAAACTGCATTGAATACTGACGATCACAACAAACGGTACGAATTGTACATTGGCATGTTAGAAGATGTGTAAGAAGACAATTTTACTCCACGATTAATGTTTTCCAATGAATTTTTTTCATGCAAGATGGTGCCCCGCCTCATTTCTCTAACCAAGTCTGACGTTACTTGAATAACACGTTTGCAGGACGTTGGATTGCGAGAGGAGGAGCAGATCAATTTTATCGCCGGTGGCCTCCCAGATCTCCAGATATCACTACGTGTTTTTATCCCTCCTATGCCTGGCACTCTTGAAGATCTACGAAGCTGTAAATTCGATAACTGGAGACCAACAGATTTGTGTGTGGCAAGAAATGTGCCACCGTTTTGACATATGTCGCATAACACACGGTGCTCAATTGAATGCATACAATAAAAATGTACACTTTTCTATCTCCATGAACGTTGGAATCATGCTTCTATCGTTTTTAGTTTGAAAGCAATAAATATTTAAAATCTGTTCTTTCTTTTTGAATAACCCTGTATAATTCCAGTGAAATTTCGACATCGAATTTTGGTTTTAATACAATATTTCTCATACTTACTATACGCAGTAAAGAACGTAAAAATGCTTCAGCACATCGGGTAAACGAAGAGATAGTGTTTAATAAATTCATAAACTTTCGCGCTCGCAGAATATGGGCAATCTCAAAATCAGTCTTTGCATTATTTATAATAATCCTCGAAATCAGCTGAGCATAAAAGAAAAACATGTTCTATAATTGTATTGTGAGGTACAGAATAACAACAAAATCAGTTGGGTTTGTTGTTTGTCGCAATATGTACTGCAGATTAACACAAAAACAAGCGAAGTTTGTTTTTCCGCAGTAACGCCGTGTTAGTAATTTTGAGCGACTGATTTATGGGCTGATAAAATCATTATGGTGTTTAACGACTCCCGAAAATGGATGTTTTACCTCTAGTTGACCTCGTAAATCTTAACACCAAACTCCCCCCCCCCCCAAACAATTAGCAGAGGACGTGTATCTTGTAGGATCACAAGTGTCGTAAAGAATATTGCCACAACTTTGTCTCCTGGATTTTCTCTCCTGAACTTTACAAAAAAAAAAAAAAAAAAAAAAAAAAAAATCAGCTGTTAGAAGAGTACATTAAAGAAGTAGGTTTTAACACTTTGTTGCCTGTCGGTACCTGTAAGTTCTGCTTGTTTTAAGCGTAACTATACAAATAGGGTTGTACTCTAGGATTAATTTCATGTTATACTAACCTTCAAAAATAAACGATAGGTAATCAGACTGTAAAAATATGTACAATCTTTGCACTAAAATTGTAGTAATTTTGTTTAAATAAATAAAACAATAAAACTCACAGCTATAGCTAAATGTAACCCTATTAACTTCCAAGCATCACAGCGGTTATTTTACTTGGGCTCTCCTCGTCCTTTATCTCAATCACTGGGATTTGAACTTGCAACATTTGCCTTTGAATGGATAGCCAGTCCATTACCTATCACTTAACACTCATGACCATTTGAACCGATTTTTTAAACGTGCTTTTGGCAGGATTATGAAAACTGGTTTAGAAGAATTTATACTTTTAATTGGGAAGAAATAGATTAATAAAGGATCTACTTATATTTTCATTTCTATTATTTTATATAATAATTTTGTAGGTTTATACCCATTTATTACTTTCTGTATAAGCACTATGTACATAGTGTATAGAGAAGGTATTGCACTCCACCAAAAAATTCGATACCGAGATTTCACCGGAAATATATGTTTTAGGATCCCCAATATAAAAAAAAAACATTTTCACAAAAAGGTCCGTGTGTGTGTGTGTGTGTGTGTGTGTGTGTGTGTGTGTGTGTGTGTCCGTGTGTCAGTATGTCCGTGTACCTGTGAACACGATAACTCAAAAACGAAGAGTCGGTAAAATACCAAACTTGGTATTTAAGTTTAGTATCTTCCAGGGATGCGACACGAAGATTTTGAGAAAATCCCCCCACTCCCAACTACCCTTTACATGGAACTTTTTTCGAAATTTTTGATTTTCTCAAAAATGGCTCTAACGATTTTCATTAAAATTTCGTATATTAAAGTTATTTACCTGACAAATAAAATGTATATCTTGAATTTTCTGGGTATAGCCTCTGAAGAGTAGTTTATTCTGGATGAATTTTACTGAATTTTGAATAACTACTAAACCGTAAGAGATGGACACAAACTTGCAACACAAATAATGTAGAGTACGTTAAAACACACAATTTATGCTATATACATTTTTTCGTGGAGTTCGTCGTTATTTAGATATTCCTTATTTTTGGTTTCTTCTATGAAAGACTTATACTTTTCTCATACAGGAACTTGTCAACTCCTATCCATATAAACAAAGGAACTTCATGGACATTGCAACCAGCTTTTGACTATCACTTTAAGCTATGGTAGTCCCTTATTTCGCTTCTACTTACTAGAAAGCAAATAATAAAACTATTTGTACTAATCTTTTTTTGATTAGCATAAAGTAAATAGAAGTATAAGCTTTTTGAGAATAATTTGTTGTAGGGATATAGAGAAAGTCATGTGAATGGTACACATCAGATTTTTTTTATTATAACTCCAGTTTTAAACTTGAATTAAAGGAAAAACTGCACATATAGTACACTAATGCAGGCAACTAAGGGCTAAAATGCCAAATATTCATCCCCAACTTCATGAGACGAACACACTCCCCTGGCACCTTCTGCGGCCAACAATCAACATTCAACTTCATAGTAACACAAAAACTAAAACACCTAATTTCATCTGCAAAGAAATAAATGTACAACGCTCTACGAGACAGTCATAGAGATATTATGGAAATCTTCACGGATGGATCAGCAAAAAATACTGGTCGTCATGGCTGTGTAGTTATATATCCTACCCACACCATGCTCTACGCACTACCGAAGTATTTTTCCATTTTCTACTCTGAAGATTTTGCAGTTAAGGAATCACTGCAGTACATCATTCAAACTGCCAATGAGACAGAATATGTAATTTACGATGATTCACTACACACAATTCTTGCCACTTAGAATCTAAGTCCTACACATCCTTTAATAGCTGACATATTGCCGGCACAAAACTTCTGGAATCGTGACCCTGACCGCCAACCCAGCTACCGAGCCTAGCTTATCGGAGTTTGTGCTATGATACTTTGCTTACTTAGAGTCACAGGGAATAAACTTTGTACAGTCTGCAGCGAAAGAATTCCGCATATGTTTTTATTCAAAGTGGACAGTAAATAGTGTTCATTTCATTTATTTTATTATTTTAACCATGCCTCCAACATTTTCAAAGTTAAGTGTATATAGTTAAGGTGTTACTTAGAGCAGAGAAATAATTGCAAATGTCCTTGACTTGATTAAACAAGAGGCAGAGATGAAGGAAGAAAATGTATGTTCCCCGAGTTCTTCAAAAGCCTGTAGAAAGTAAATGAAAGAATAGCCAAGGCAACTGATAATTCACTGTGTTCCGTTTCCAGGGTTCTCAAAGATAAGGTAGAAAGAAAATAAAATTTAATATATCTCTTAAATTAAAAAGATTGCAGAAATTGGCAGGCCAGAATGGGAAAATGTATGTCGACATATTGAGAACATTGAAAATCATTAGAAAGAATTGTAAAAAATCAAAAAGAATTCTAACCCAGGATAATGGTGCACAAAGTAGCGATAGCGTTGATGATGACGATGACGTGAGCGAAGACGAAGGACTGTCAGGTGTGGAAGAATTGGAGGCAGACGATTGACATTGTTTATATGGTAGGTCATTTGTATAGATGTTTTGTAGATATGAATATACATAAGAAAACACATGTTTATCAGTGCAGGTGTATAAGAGATGACAGATATTTGACATTGACTGTGACATGCACTCTTCTAGTATGCATGAATCGACTGGTGAACAGCTTATCTGAAAGTACAACTCGCTTCCTAGCTCTCATTAAGGTTTTCACATGCTCAGACTATCACTTTAACCTATGATACTCCTTGATTTAGCTTCTACTTACAAGGAAATAAGTAATAAGACTATTCCTGCTTATTTTTACTGATTAGCATGAAGTAAATAGAAGTACAAGCTAGGGGCCGCGCCGTGGCCGAGTGGTTAGACCACTAGCCTCTCACCTAGACGGCCGGGGTTCGATCCCAAGCGACCGCATGTGAGATTTGTGGTGGACAAAGCGGCGCTGGGGCGGGTTTTCTCCGGGTACTCCGGTTTCCCCCGCCATCGCATTCCACCGGTGCTCCATCATCATTCATGTATCATCAGTGTCACCGCCTGCGATGCCATTAGTAGTAAAAGCGGGCGTTAAACACTACCCAAAAAGTTAAACACTACCCAAGTACAAGCTATTTAAGAATACTTTGTTGCAGCGATATAGAGAAAGTCATGTGTCTCAATACACCCCAATAACCCGATCCAATATATAATACCTTCGCCACTTATGAACTATTTACGAAGTAAAACTTAGAGATAATATGTCTAGATTTTGGAAGCAAAAACTTTAAGACAACATAAACATGAAAGTAATCATATAGTCAGAATTTTACACCATGTAAAAATCTCCAATGGTAGTTATTTAATTCGCAAGCACAGTAATATTCCCGAAATGTGTTTCACACCAGCCCGTTTTGACTCGGTGTGTCGCCCCACTTTACAGCCCATTCAGACGTAAACAATATCTCGCCAAACTTTTGGTTGCCAGTGACGTGGTAGACGTCGCGGAAGATTCCTTGTTCAAAATGCGCATTGTTCCTGCAGACATATCTCTTTTCATAGCACCGCACTTCTGACGGAATAAGAAAAGGATGTATGTGTGCGAGCGTATATTTTCCACTCTGGCTGCTCACCATCTTTATTCTCGTGTTGCTTTTGCTTCCTCATTCACTCGTGTCACAAGCTGTCCAACGTTAGTCGCGACTATATTTGGGGTTGCACAATTTTCAAGCGCCTCGTAACTCCAACATAAACCTTGTGCCGCAATATACAGGCTGTTTAGAAACAACAAGAAATATGCCTTATAGACTCTTTGACCTGGTCCGAAGCTGAAATCGCAGCTTTGTAAGTCTTGGAGGCATGTTTTGGTGCAATATTGAAGATTACATCATTTTAAGATTATGTAGGGAGTAAAACATTAGTATGTGATGCCCTAATTTTAAGGACGAGTCATAAAACAAACGGTTTCTCATCGTTTTTTTTTTTGTTTTTTTTAATTGTTTCATTTATTACTTTTACATTGGTTTAAATAATTTTTGTTTTACTCAACCACGCACACATTCACACTCACATACAAACTTCCAGACTCTGTGGGGGATAGGGAGTAATTCTGGATAAAGAAAAATTCGCCGCCCCAGCCGGGAATCGAACCCAGGAACCCCGGGGGAGAAATCGCTGACCACTCGACCATTTCTCATGTTTGTTATTAGGTTTCGGACACGATTGCGAGTTGGCTGCACTCTGACTGGATATTAGTTACATGCACACAGAATTTCACTGGCACCTCCCCCTCTCAAATACTGCCGGTTATTCACACTCTAAGTAAACACATTTACAGCCTTTTCGGCCGTGCCGTGGTTGAGTTGTTTGATTACTCGCCTCTCACTAAGACGGACTGGGTTCGATTCCAGGTGACCGCATGTGGGATTGTGGTAGACAAAACGGGGAAGGGGCTTTTTTTCTCAGAGATCTCTTGTTTCCGCATTCACATTCTACCGGTGCTCCACCATCATTCCATGTATGATTCAGTGTCATTGTTAAACCTAAAATAAGAAGGAAATAAAAACAACCTGCTCTGAAGGCATGAAGTCCAATAGACACACATTACTTTTTACTTTCTCTGCACGTACTGTGTGCATAGTGTATAGAGAGGGTATTGTATTTCACCTAAAAATTCGATACCGAGATTTCACCGGAAATACATGTTTTGTATCCCCCTGAATCCAAAAAAAATCGTTTTTAGAAAAATGTCCGTGCGTGTGTGTGTGTGTATGTACCTGTGGGAAGCATAGCTCAAAAACAAAAAGACCGTTAAATACCAAACTTGGTATTTAAGTTTAATATCTTCCAAGGATGCGACATGAAGATTTTCAAGAAAATCCCCCCACGCCAAGCTACCCTTACATGGAGTTTTTTTCTAAAATTTTTATTTTCACAAAAATGGCTCTAACGATTTTGAATAAAATATTGTACATTAAAGATATTTATTTGACAAATAAATGTATATCTTGAATTTTCTGGGCATAGCCCCTAAGGGCAACTTTTTATGGATGAATTTTACGGAATTTTGCATAACTGCTAAACCGTAACAGATGGACAAAAACTTACTACACAAAATATGGAGCACGTTAAAACACACAATTTATGTTATATACTTTTTTTCGTGGTGTTGATCCTTTTTGAGATATTCCTTGTTTTTGGTTTCAGCTTTGAAAAACTTATGATTTTCTCATACAGGAATTTGTCAACTTCTGTCCATACAAAGGAACTTCAGTCACAAAGCAACCAGCTTTTGACTATCACTTTAATTTATGATACTCCCTTATTTCGCTTCTACTTACAAGGAAGCAAGTAATAAGACTACTTCTGCTAATTGCAGAAATGTAGAGAAAGCCATGTGAATGAAACACATAAGATTTTTTGTTTTATTTTATCTTCCGTATTTAGAATATTGGACAAGAAATATTCCTTATGATTTTAGAGCCAACACTCAGGCCCTGAACTAGGTGAAGCATTTTATGAACGTTTGTGAAGGTGAGCATGTATTATTGCGTGACGTTCACACAGATGACCACAAGTTACTGAAACCTCCAGAATGACATATCGCTACGCTTCACCGACAAATCACCTGTCATTCATTCTCTCGGAAAAGGAAATCCGCATTGCCCAAAGCAAATTTAAATCAAATTAAACATGGGATTCCATTGTGTCAGCTTTCAATATATATGCATTGTCTTGAATATACTGTCATTTGTCAGGAATGAGGTCCATAGATTGGTATATCCTATTTGCTGTGTTGGGGCTCCTTTGGATTCAAAGCCACGTGAGTGAATGCCTTCTATATACATATGCAACTTCATAAGTTTATTCAAAATCTAATTGATGCGAATAATATAGAAATTTTGGAGAAAAAATATGATGTACATTCAAACAACTTTATCCAGCAATTCTGCAATAAATTATTCTTACACAAAAGTATTGTGCTAACCATTTCATGGTAATGGAGATAGGATATCAGCAGGAATGGTTTTATTAAATATTTTCTTGTAGGTTGAACTGAATATGGGAATACAGTAGGCTAAAAGAGAGTTGAACATCTTAAGAGCTGGTTGCTAAATGGTGGAGTAGAAGTTGCGTTTTGTTGTTCTTGTTTTTGTTGTTTTGTTTTTGTTTTTTGTTTTTTTTTTTTGCTTGACCAGAATGAAATAATAAAAAACGAATAAAAACTTTTATTTGGGCCAAAAAAATAATTTTTCTTTGTTGTTTTTTTGTTTTTGACAAAATCATGTTTATCAACCATGTTTATATAATTCTGAAGTTTTTCTTCTTAACAAACTTACATCATTTTAAAAGATTGAACCCTTATTCTTCCGAATCTAAACTTTAAATCTAATTTTCCCTCATTTTACTTTTACTTTCTCTACACGTACTATGTGCATAGTGTATAGAAAAGGTATTGTAATGCACCCAAAAATTCAATACCGAGATTTCACCGGAAATACATGTTTTGGGTCCTCCTGAGTCCAAAAAAATAATTTCTGAAAAAAGGTCCGTACGTGTGTGTGTGTGTATGTGTGTGTGTGTGTCTGTGGACAGCATAGCTCAGAAACTAAAAGACCGTTAAATACCAAACTTGGTATTTAAATTTGGTATCTTGCAAGCATACGACAGGAAGATTATCAAGAAAATCCCCACCAGCTATCCTTTACATGGAACTGTTTTCGAAAACTTTGACTTTCTCAAAAATGGCTCAAACGATTTTTATTAAAATATCGCATATTAAACATATTTAACTGACGAATAATATGCATATCTTGAATTTTCTGGGCATAGTCTCTGAAGATTACTTTATTCTGGATGAATCTTATGGAATTTTGCATAACTGCTAAACTGTAAGAGATAGACAAAAGCTTACATTACAAAAAATGAAAAGCACCTTAAAACACACAATTTATATCACATACATTTTTTTCGTGAAGTTATTCGTTTTTGAGATATTCCTTGTTTTTGGTTTCAGCTTTAAAAAACATACTTTTCTCATACGGGAATTTATCAACTCCTGTCCATACAAACAAAAGAACATCAGTCACATAGCAACCAGCTTTAGACAATTATTTTAACCTATGGCACTCCCTTATTTCGCTTCTACTTACAAGGAAGCAAGTATTAAGACTCTTTCTGCTAATTGTTTCTCGTCTTTTTCCATGTAAAGGGTAGTTTGTGTTGAGGGGATTTTTCACAAAATCTTTGTTTCGTATAGCTGAAAGACACTAAACTTAAATACCAGGTTTGGTATTTTACCTATTTTTCGTTTTGAGTTATCAAGTATTGAGTTATCACGAACACACAGACGGATCTTTTTCTAAAAATGTCTTTATTGGATTAAGGGGACCCTAAAAATGTATTTCCGGTGAAATATGGGTCTCGACTTTTTGGGTGGAATGCAGTATCTTCCCTATACACCTAGTTCGTGTAGAGGGAGTAGAACTAAAACACGCCTAACAGTAAAATAACACAAAACAGGAGTCTACATAGCTTTTTTTTGTGTTTGCTCTTCACAGCCGATACAAATACGAGGTTAACGCGGAGGGATACAAAAATATTGTTTACATCATGTCTATTTGCAACGCTGGATGGAGGTCGGCTGATGAGTCCCTGGCCTCACAAGATATGGCCTCACTAGGCCAGTTAGATGGTAGCATCGTATAGTTTTAACTATAAATTAGCTTATATCCATAGTTACAGGTCAATAACTTGTTTAGTTTTCGAATTACACCATTTTAAACAAGACAACTGTAAAATTTTCATGAAAATAGAGGATTTGGTAAAACGAGCAGTGATTAAATACTTTCATTTAAAAAGCTTAACGCCTAAAGAAATCAAGGAGGAACTGGACAGTACATTGAAAGACTTTGCCCCTTCATATTAACGATTAAAATGTGGGTGGCAAGAGTTTAAAATGGTACGTACGAGCACTAGTGATGAGCCTCGCTCTGGACGCCCTGAAGAAGTGACAACTCCAGAGATCATTGAAAAAATGCAACGTTTATAACTGGAAGACCGCAGATTAAAGTTGTTCGAGACTGTAAACTAATGAACAGAACGTGCAGGTAATATTTTAAGTAATATTTTGGGCTTTTACAAGGTCTGTGCAATATAAGTACCGCTCTTGTAGACACCTGATCAAAAGTTACAAAGAAAAACTGTTTCTGTAAGAATGTGGAGAAAAATCCAAGTACATTTTTGAGACGGCTTATTGCCATGGATGAAACTTGGATACATCACTACACAGTCAGAAAGTAAATCATCGTCAAAACAGTGGATTGCGCCAGAAGAATCAATTCCAAAAAAGCCATGTCAATTTTGTCAGCTAACAAGGTTATGGCGAGTATTTTCTGGGATGCACAGGGAATTATTTTTATTGATTACTTGGAAAAGAGTAAAAGAATCACTGGTGACTACTACGCAAGCTTACTACAACGTTTGAGTGATGAAATGAATAGAAAAATACCTCATTTGTCAAAAAAAAAATTGTTACATTACGGCACTGCTCCGACCGATCGTTCAGTCAATGTAATGAGAAAAATGTGCGAATTAAAGATGGAATTGCTTCAACGTTCCCCTATTTGCTAGATCTAGCACCAGTAACCACCATTTGTTCTCAAACCTCAAAAAATGTCTTGGAGGACGAAGATTTCACAGCAACGAGGAGGTCATTGACGCGGTAAACAGCTATTTTGAGAACCTTGATAAATCGCACTACAGAGATGGTTTAGTTAAATTAGAACACCAATATGACAAATGTATTAGCCTTTCTATAGAAATGTTGAGAAATAAAGCAAACAAAAAAATGAAAGTGCTGTTTGCATTCAGAGGCCCGGGACTTATCGGCGACTCTCGTATAGTCAAGTAGAAAGCAACAAAGTGCTTATAAGGACATTTCTTTTATCAACATATGATGTCCCCTCTCCGAAAACACAATTATTGTTACTATCATTTCCATCCTATACACATTTCAAATGTACGTAAGCTGAGTATTAAATGTTTTTATGTTTTTATTACTTTTTTACTGCATGCTCATATTTTAATTAAACGCACGCTATTTTGTTATTCCGGGAATTTTATCCAATACTGAGATCTCGTTTTCTGATGATTTAATTAACAAATACGTATTTTGATGTAATGTAATTAAAAGCAGTAATTATGCGTGGTTTTTTGCTTCCATTTACGAGATTCAGGTTTTAAAACATGCTGAAATTTTCGCTCTTGTGGAAAGTTGAGTAGCTAGGTCGCTTTTGGAAGCCTTTCAACTGTTTATTCAAAGACTTCACACCCATAAACACTTGTACAGCTGCCTGGACCAGTATAGAATATTTCCTCCAATAGTGAACTCATGTTCTGAGCGTAATTTGTTAAAAAACGATGTGTTGGTCATTCTAAAATGGCGGTTTTAATTATGAATCAATTGTTGCTTGTTGCAAAAGTACAGTTAGATTGAAACATTCAATGTCATTTCCTGGATTTGAACCAAAGCGGATCCCCATGGCCGCGCTCGCTAAAGTGTCTTGCTTCGTGGCGCACGGGATCGTGGACTCGAGTCCCGTCTTGGGTATGGGTGCTTGTTAATGTGTAATGTATGTGAATTTGTAGTCAAAAAGTAAATCAAATAGGTCTAAAAAGGAAATGTAGGGAAACTGGAAAAAAAGAAGACATAGTGTATAGAGAAGGTATTGTATTGTACCTAAAAGTTTGATACGAGATTTAACCCAAAATACTTGTTTTGAGAGTCCCAAATTCTAAGAAAACACATTTTCAAAGACATGTCCCTGTTTTTGTTTATGTGCAGCATAGCTCAACAACGAAAAGTCACTTAATTACCAAACTTGGTATTTAATTTCAGTATCTTCCAAGGATGCGATACAAAGATTTTCAAGAAAATCCCCTCCCCACAAACTACCCTTTTCCAGTATCCAGGAAACTGGAAAAAAGGACAAACCTCCGGAACTATATTAAAAACAAAGATGAAAAATAATGCTACGATAACAACAGTTATATAGTTAATATAGTTAGTTAATGATTGGTTAAAAATCTGATGTGTACCATTCACATGACTTTCTCCATAACCCTGCAATAAATAATTCTTAAAAAGCTTATACTTCTATTTACTTTATGCTAATCAGAAAAAAATAGCAGAAATAGTCTTATTACTCGCTTCCTTGTAGGTAGAAGCGAAATAAGGGACAACCGTAGGTTAAAGTGATAGTCAAAAGCTGGTTGCTATGTCAATGAAGTTCCTTTGTTTATATGGATAGGAGTTGACAAGTTCCTGTATGAGAAAAGTATACGCTTTTCATAGCAGAAACCAAAAATAAGGAATGTCACAAAAACGACGAACACCACGAAAAACATGTAAATAACATAAATTGTGTGTTTTAAAGTGCTCTACATTTTTTGTGTAGTAAGATTTTGTCCATCTCTTACGGTTTAGCAGTCATTCAAAATTTAGTAAAATTCATCCAGAATAAACTACTCTTCAGAGGCTATTCCCAGAAAATTCAGGATAAACATTTCATTTGTCAGGTAAATATGTTTAATATCTGAAATTTTAATCAAAATCGTTAGAGCCATTTTTGAGAAAATCAAAATGTTCGATAAAAGTTCCATGTAAAGGGTAGTTGGGTGTGGGGGGATTTTTCTCAAAATATTCGTGTCACATCCCTGGAAGATACTAAACTTAAATACCAAGTTTGGTGTTTTACCGAATTTTCGTTTTTGAGTTATCGTGTTCACAGTCACACGGACACACGGACACACGGACCTTTTTGTGAAATTGCTTTTTTTTGGATATTGGGGACCCTAAAACATATATTTCCAGTGAAATCTCGGTATCGAATTTTTTGGTGGAGTGCAATACTTTCTCTATACTCTATGTACATAGTGCGTATGTAGAAAGTAAAAAATACAAAGCTGGGACTTAACCCTTAATTGTATGGTGTTGCATGTATGCAATAAAGTTGATTATTCAAAAATTATAACACTTTTAGTGGATTTTTTTTCTAATTTCTTATTACACTGACCTTCAAAAATAAAGTTATTATACTATCAGCTAGTTATAGCTGTTTTATATTGTAAACATATTAATAACAGAACAAAATCCATGCAACTGCATTCACATGTAACCCCGTTAGCATCCAAGCATGCTATTACACCGTTTGTTTACGTGGGACCTCCCCATTCTTTACCATAGGCACATTTGACTGCAGTCGCTGGAACTCGAATTCGGCTTTGAATAGGTGGAGAGTCTGAAAGGACTGTTTTTAACTGTGAATTAATTGTTTCTTCTCTCCTAGGACAGGAGTTGGAAAATTACAGTTACACTGAAAAATGTAATGCCATTGCTGGAATTTGGACAAGAACTACAATAACAACACACTTGTGTTGCATTAAATATAGTTAGTTAATGAGTGGTTAAAAACGACGAAGCCCGGGACTTAACCCTCAATTGTATGATGATTAATCAAAGCTTTTAGTATTTTTAGTGATTTTTTTTTTCTAATTTCGTATTACACTAGCCTTCAAGAATAAAATTAGACTAGTTATAGATGTTTTGTATAGTAAAAGTATTAATATTTTAGAAATAAAACTGAATGTTTTAATTAAAAAGAGCAAAATCCATGCCACTGCAGTCAAATGCAACATCACACCGTGCCATCACACCAATTACTTTACTTGGGCCTTCCCCATCCTTTACTATACGCATATTTGACTGCATTCGGTGGAACTCGAACTCAACTTTGAATGGATGGCCAATCTGAAAGGACTGTCTTAACTGTGAATTAATTATTTGTTCTCCCCTAGGACGGGAGTTGCAGTTAGACTGAAAAAGTCAATACCATTGCCGGGGTTTGAACCAGAGCTACAATAACAACACGTCAATGCAGCATTAAGTATAGTTAGTTATGATTGCTTTAAAATTACAAAATCAGGAACTTAACCCTTTATTGTATGGTATTGTATGCATGCCACAAAGATATTTAATGTCTGCCTCCGTGGTCAGCGAGGTCCCGGGTTCGATTCCCAGCCCGGGCTGGGGAATTGTTTCTTTAACTATAATTATTTCCTATCCCCCACAGAGTCTGGAAGCATATGCGAGTGAATGTGTGCGTGTTTGAGGGGGGGGGGGAACGATTTAAGCCCAACGTTTAGAACCTACGGACGAGTTGTTTCTAGTGCAAAGCCCCCGATATAATCTTAGATGTTAAAGGCGGCAATATAAATGGAAAAATTAAAAAAGAAGAAAAAAAAAAAAGAAGAAGAATAATCAAATCCTTTAGTATTTTTAGCTACTTTTTTTTCTTTCTAATTTTGTATTACATAGCCTTCAACAATAAAATTAGGATAGTTATAGCTGTTTTATATTGCAAAAATATTAATATTTTGCATTAAAACTGAAGTGCTTTTTAATAAAAAACAGAGCAAAATCCATGCAACTGCAGTAAAATGTAACTCAACTGAAATAAAGTGTGATAGCCAGCTACGGAAAAGTACCAAACCAGCTTACGAATCAATCATACGATTGGTTTATTCTCCATTGAGAGCAAACGCGACACCCATCTTCCCGATACCTTTGTTAGACCTAATTTTTGGTGAAAAATTGAGAACACTGTACCTTCTGATACTGTGGCGGGACCTGGTGACGTACCTGGTGGTCCTGGGCTGCCCAGCGATTACTGGTCCTCTCTCCGGCATTGCAGCTGCTAAAGTCGGTTCTCGATGCTCCTCGGCTATTGGTGGATTCGGCGACGTGCAATTGAGACCTATTTATATCTAGCTCAGGTATTTAGCTGCGGTGATCTCCAGGGAGTGGTACGGGAATTAACTTGAAATAACGTCTGCGCTTTTCGATCAGTCAAGGTTTATTTCTCTTCAAAACGTTCCCGAGAATGTTCCTGGCGCGATTGAGTTCGGATAATTGCCCTCGAACAAGGGCGTAACACGCATAAAGATAACTAAACTTGACGCGGCGACGAGTACAACTGTTGCGTGCAGAATAATTGTAGACGCTTTAAATTTCCGCCGTGGCTTCCTTACGCGTGACATTTATTTCAACTGTGTGAATCACTGTAATAACTTTATGTACGAGAATTCTTGTTTCGAGCATCACAGATTCTGCGTGTAGTTACATTCCAACTGCCTGAAAATTGGGGCGATTACTCTATATTTATAGCAAATTCTACCAACGCGCAAAATTCTCAACTTGTAATCTCATTGGCCGTTTTTTGGTGCCGAAAGTGGCTTGAGGTGCGCTTCTGCCGTGGCGTGATTAATTCTAATTGGTCAATGCGTCTTTCACGTGATTCTTGACCTAAATTTCCTAGTGGTTCCCCGGTTTATATGTCACCTTCACTTTCTCTTACGGAGACGCAACCACACAATAGCGTCTTTCCCCTCTTGCAATATACAAAGAAATAGCGTAAACAACTGAATTCGTCGCTCGAGAAATCTCGGGTTGAAATTTGGAAGGCTTTCCAGGAACAATCTCTCTGAACATCCAATATACAATAAATACATTACATCTTACTTAGTAATTAACCTAAACAATTTAATCAATTAAAATACAGCCTATGCGCTTATTCACCTGGGCGACAATCCGTCTCAATATGCATGTGACCTCCACTATTTCGTGAAATGTTATTCGTCAATTTCTTAAAACTATTCCCTGGATGTTGTCAGCCATTTCGAAAGAAGGACAAATAAAATGTAAACGGCGTGTTATTTATGGACGCTCTTTAACTGCTGTGGTTCTCAGCTTCCCATTCTATATTGGGAGTGAAAGACCGCTTAATTTTGCTCAGAGGCCTATCTATCAGGCTTGAGGTTCTTTTATGTGCCGTAAATCTACAACGCGGGACCAACGGCTTTACTTCCCTTCCGAAGGAAGTCATGCTAAAGATTTTTAGCGCCCGAAAAAACCCATCATGCTCCGTCAGGCTTGAACCCGCCACCTTGGGTGTGTGAAGTTAGCATGGTAACCATTATACCACGGAGGGTCACTGTGTGTGTGTGTGTGTGTGTGTGTGTGTGTGTGTGTGTGTGTGTGTGTGTGTGTGTGTGTGGACAGCATAGATCAAAAACGAAAAGATCGGTGTTTAAGTTTATCTTCCAAGGATATGAAGAACGATGTTCATCATTTGTGGATGAACGGCCAAGTTTAAATTCATTTATCCAATTGTAAATTGTTGCAAACGCAGGAGTAGATGTGCCATGAACTTCAACTCAGCTTTCATCTCTTTCGATTTTAAATAGAAGTGTGAAGTCACCGCATGAAACTCGTTTTATTTCCTCCATCTTTCTAAATAAGCACAAGATTGTTGATTCAATCGCCTATAGTAACGAAACACGTGATGGATATAGCTGAAACTTTATCTAGTAAGAGACGACGGTTACTAAATACAAACTTTTTACTTTCTCTGCACGTACTATGTACATAGTGTATAGAGAAGGTATTGTATTCCAGCTAAAATTATGATACCGAGATTTCACAGGAAATGCATGTTTTGGGTCGCCTTGAATCCAAAAAAAAAAAAAAGAAATTTTTGGAAAAAGGCAGTTGCGCGCGCGCGTGTATGTATGTATGTGTGTGTGTACATCATAGTTAAAAAAACGAAAAGACCGTTAAATACCAAACTTGATATTTAAGTTTGGTACCTTCCATGAATGCAACACGAAGATTTTCAAAAAACTCCCCCGACCCCAAACTACCTTTACATGGAAAAAGTTTCAAAATGTTTGATTTTCTCTAAAATGGCTGCAACGATTTTGATTAAAATCTCATATATTTAATATATTTACGTGCCAAATAAAATGTATAACTGAATTTTCTGGGAATAGCCTCTAAAGACCTCTTTATTCTGGATTATTTTGATTGAATTTTGCATAAATGGTAAACCGTAAGTGATAGACAAAAACTTACTACACAAAATATGTAGATCACGATAAAACACACAATTTATGTCCTATACTTTTTTCCGTGGAGTTTAACGTTTTTGAGATACTCCTTGTTATTGGATTCAGATTTAAAAAATTTATACTTTTCTCATACAGGAGTTTGTCAACTCCTGTCCATACAAACAAAGGAACTTTAATCACATATAAACCAGCTTTTGACTATCACTTTAACCTATGGTACTACCTTATTTCGCTTCTACTTACAAGGAAGCAAGTAATAAGATTATTTCTGCTAATTTTTCTTAATGAGCATGAAATAAATAGAAGCATAAGCCTTTTGAGAATAATTTGTTACAGAGATGTAGTGAAAGGCATTTCAATGAAAGCGAACGCATGTGAGATTTGTGGTTGACAAAGCGGCGCTGGAGCGGGTTTTCTCCGGGTACTCCGCTTTCCCCCGCCATCACATTCCACCGGTGCTCCATCATCATTCGTGTATCATGTCCCCGCCTACGCTGCCATAAGTTGTTAAAGCAGGCGTTAAACACTACCAAAAAAATGCAATGGAAGACATCAGATTTTTACTTTCTCTAGCCCTATATGTACAACGTACATATGAATAGAGAAGTATTGTATTCCACCCAAAAATTCGACACCAAGATTTCACCGGAAATATATGTTTTAAGATCCCCAATATCCAAAAAAAGCATTTTCACAAAAAGGTCCGTGTTTGTGTGTGTCTGTGTCGGTGTGCCTGTGAACACGATAACTCAAAAACGAAAAGTCGGTAAAATACCAAACTTGGTATTTAAGTTTAGTATCTTCCAGGGATGCAACACGAAGATTTTGAGAAAAATCCTCCCAACCCCAACTACCCTTTACATGGAACTTTTTTCGAAAAGTTTTATTTTCTCAAAAATGGCTCTAACGATTTTGTTTAAAATTTCCGTATAGTAAACATATTTACGTGACAAATGAAATGTATATGTTGAATTTTCTAGGAAAAGCCTCTGAAGAGTAATTTATTCTGGATGAATTTTACGGAATTTTGAATAACTGCTAAGAGATTGACAAAAACTTAGTACACAAAAATGTAGAGCACGTTAAAACACACAATTTATGTTATATAAATTTTTTTCGTGGAGTTCGTCGTTTTTGAGACATTCCTTATTTTTGGTTTCTGCTATGAAAAACGTATATTTTTCTCATACAGGAACTTGTCAACTCCGATCCATATAAACAAAGGAACTTCATTGACATAGCAACCAGCTTTTGACTATCACTTTAACCTATGGTAGTCCCTTATTTCGTTTCTACTTACAAGGAAGCAAGTAATAAGACTATTTCTGCTAATTTTTTCTGATTAGCATGAAGAAAATAGAAGCATAAGCTTTTTAAGAATAATTTGTTGCAGGGATATAGAGAAAGTCATGTGAATGGTACACATCAGACTTTTTTTCAATGCAACGAGTGTAATTTCTGTATTTTAAAGGACTTAATGAACTCCCCTCGGTTAGGCCTAAGAGAGTTCAGGCATCCATGCGCTCGGAGAGGGCAGCTTCCCATTTGTAACACCAGAAGGCAGCACATTCCTAGACAATGATTTTCCTTCGCAGAGATGCTGTCTGTTTACACGGCATATGATCTGAGACGTGTATCTCTACATCTTGCTGGTTAATATTGTAGGAAAGGATGCAACTGGTGCACTGTTCAAACCTCGCTCACCTACTCCAAAATTTAATGGCAATTACTCTACCAGGTGGGAATACTGCTTGTTTTATTCATACTACAATCGAGTAAATTCTCTGTAACTGGGTAGCAAACTAGTGCTCCAGTTGGAGAAATTCCTCTGAAACTAAGCAACAAATACCAGGTTATAATTTATACCAATGTGAGCAACTGCTCTATAAATTGAGTCAAAGAGTAATTACTCGCTTTTATTGATACGGCCCAATAACTTGTCAGCTGTGTGTGTGGAAGAATGTGAGTTTTTTTTTTTTTCTTTGTGTACATTGTGTACATTTTTCGTGTATCTCTGTACTTTTAATTTATTTTAAATAAGCATGTTTTAGAAGTGATATGAAACAGAGGATGGGAATTGCGTGGCTTAGGTTAGGAGGCTGGAAAGCTCGTAAGCTATTTGATGATGATGATGATGATGATGATAGGAGGATTTGCCCATTATGCGGGGATCAGGAAGACTGAACCAATATTTTGGCATATTGCATGCAGATGGAGGATGTTAGGGTAAAATTATTACCGGAAGTATTTTTGGCTTCAAACAGACGGAGTATAGCATGCTGGGACTTGATTCTAAACAATCAAAAGTGACCAAACTTGGATTCATACTTAAAGTACGTGTACTAATAGACAAGATATTTGTGTAAATATTGTAAAGATATCTTGGTATATATGAATACGTGGGGTAGTTGTAAGTTTGAGTGTGTGTGTGATATCAGTGTCCTTTCTTTTATTGATTTGTTATTCTGATGTTGTAGCGTGTGCGTGTGCGTGTGTGTTTGTATATATGTAAAAATAGGGCTAGGTAATATTTTAAATTGAAGCATTACTTTCTCTACAGTTACATAATAACTCCATGACACGACAGCTCACAGGGAATCTTGGCCTACCGCCCGGCCGCTGTGTCCCCCATCTCTAAATACCAAGTTTGGTATTTAACTGTCTTTTTGTTTTTGAGCTGTGCTGTCCACAGACACACACACAGACAGATAGGCAGACAGACACACACAAACACACGGACCTGTTTCTGAAAATGCTTTTTTTTGGACTCAGGGGGTCCTGAAACACGTATTTCCGGTGAAATCTCGGTATCGAATTTTTGGGTGGAATACAATACTTCTCTATCCCTATGTGTATTGTACATACGGCACTAGAGAAAGTAAAAATTAGCTGATATGGTCTTATTACTTGCTTGTAAGTAGAAGGGAATATACTAAGATAAAGCGATAGTCAAATGTTTTAAAAGATATGAATGAAGTTCCTTTGTATGATAAGGAATTGGCAAATTCTCGTATTAGAAAAGTAAATTTTTTAATATTGAAGCCAAAACAAGGAGTATCTCAAAAGCTGTTAGCTGTTATATTCTTTTGAGATACTTGATTTCGTATTTAATGCATTTTAGTTTGGTGGTTATGTTGGCCACAGAAACACATACACACCCGGACCATTTTCAAAATCATTTTTATGAAATCAGGGGACGTCAGAGATACATTTGCGGTGAAATGTTTTGACAAGTTTTTGGTGGAATATAATAGGTAGTTTTTATTCCTACTATATATACAGGGTTACTACAAAAGAAATAGACAACTTCAACTGCCTGTAAAACAAAAAACTATTAGGGATAGCAACCTAATTAATTTGGAGGTATGTTGAGAAACTCTCAAAGTTTCGTTTGTTACTATTGGTAACGCTGTAGTGTTTTGTTTGTTGTTGCGGAAGCTGAAATGGCGGAAAATCCTGTGGAAAAGGCATATTGCGTGTTGGAATTTGCTAGAACGCAATCAGCAACTGTTGTCCAAGGGCATTTTAGAACACGTTACCACAAATATGAAATGATGCGCTCACAAAAACCAGCATCGTCTTCATCATGTCGCAACATGTCGATGCAAAAGTCACGCCGTATGACCTTATCTTCTTCACTCAGAAACTGCAACATCTGTAATCTGTAAGGCATCATGTGCAGTCACTTCCGCAAGATTTTCCATAAAGTTTGCTGTGGAATTTGTAATTGCATGCTTGCCCTAGATGTCGATTTCTGTGGGCTTCTTATGTAGGCAGAACGAACACGTTCAACGTTTTCTTCCGAAACTCTTGGTCTTCCCGAGCTCTTCCCTTTGCACAAACATCCCGCTGTCTCGAATTTTCTATACCAGTCGTAGATTGACTGTCCAGTCGGTGGCGTTTTGTGGTAACGTGTTCTAAAATGTCGTTGGACAAAAGTTGCTGATTGCGTTCTAGCAAATTCCAACACGCAATATGCCTTTTCCACAGGATTTTCCGCCATTTCAGCTTCTGCAACAACAAACAAAACACTACAGCGTTACCAATAGTAACAAACGAAACTTTGAGAGTTTCTCAACATACCTCCAAAATAATTAGGTTGCTATCTCTAATAGTTTTTGTTTTACAGGCAGTTGAAGTTGTCTATTTCTTTTGTAGTAACCATGTATATACATTGTACATACGTGTATAAACCTGTTATAATTTGAATTCCTAAACATAATCCTAAAAGAGAACCTGTTGGATTAAGATTAGTTATGGGTGTAGATGTTCATAAACTAGGTCTGTTCGACCTTTAAAATCTTACATGATCTGAGTTTAAACCGGCGTGAATTATTCCTTTTAATGCCTTGCAGGTTCCCTTACTTAATACTACTGTATTACTAGCTTCAGGAATTACAATTACATGAAGTCATCATGGATTATTAGAAAATAATAATAATCAAGCCATTCAAGGATTATTATTTACTGTTCTATTAGGTATTTATTTTACTTTTTTACAACTCTTTGAATATATTGAAGCACCATTCACCATTGCAGATTCAGTATTCGGCTCCTCTTTCCAAACAAAGTAATAAAATATAGCTATGAGTTAATTGTAGAAACATATAGCTATGTTTCCACAATTAACCAAGAATATGAATTTATTTATTTCCTAGTCTATGCTAATACTCAAATCCTAACAATGCTGAGTTTCAGAGCCTTAAATGCCGCAGCGACGACGACGAGGAGGATGACGACTTCAATGAAGTGGCAAGAATGTGCATGAGGAACATGTCCAACTGGGATACACCGTCTGCCAACAATCGCTACAGCACCAGAAAAAATAACAACAATGACTCCAGCAATAGAAACTATGGAAACCACGACACCAACAATGCGAACGGATGTAGTGACAGCAACAGTAACAATGGGGGCAGTTCCGGAAACAATAGAAACAGCAACAACCGCAACAATAACAATGACGGTCCGTATGGAAGCAGCAGCAACAACAATAATAATGGAGGCAGAAACAGTGGCGATAATGGCGGCAGCAGCTGGAGTTATGGTGGAGGTTGGCAACAATCATCGTCAAACAGAGGTAACACTAAACTTCACTTCTTCCTTCAAGTATTTAGTACTAATATTTTTCATAGTGATAAACCAAACTTAAATTAGAACATATACATATAAACCATTCAAGAATATTACATAATGCGTACATTAACTTAATGAAATACAATGAAAAATGAATATATGCTGCACAGAATGGATATATTATCAACATAACGTATGCCTTGAAGGCCCATAGTTACATCTAAACTTACTTGCAATTTAGAAAATAACATGTTTTAGATACTACTAACTAATGTTCATCGAGATTCATAGCTTCTGCCATTTCATACAATTGTGCTCGAGTGGTCGGTACATACTGCACTTCACAGACTTACTACTCGATTAGCTATACCCTCTCAGGGTAAAGAAAAAGCTGCGCAAAATGTTGTGGGTGCAACTATTGCTGATTACATCATTCTCCCTTTCCCCGCATGTCCATCAGACACGCATGCGCATTGCCATGTTTTTGTCAACGGTGGGAGAAGGTAGGGGCATTGCAAGCGACGGTAAATGATAACAAAAATCATAGTATTATGTTTATTATAAGAGTATATAAACTGAGAACTATTAACAGAAGATAATATCGGGAGCTTCAAGGCTAAGCTATCATCTTGTAAGTGCCTTAGAGAACAGGCTAGGGAGATGTTTACAATGTTGTCACTGATTTGGGAAAACAAAACACCTGTTCTCATTGATGAGCAATTTTCCCTTCATCCCTACCTTTCTTACCATCTTAGCAATTGAAAATTTGAGCTGCGTGGACCGAAATATGGTAGCATTTCTAATTACCTTGCCAAGCTAGAGTACTACATCTTTAACAGAGTGATAGACCAAACTTAAATTAGAAAATATGGAACATAAGCTATTCTTAAATATTACAGAAGTGTATACATAATGTATACCTATATTAACGTAATGAAATACAATAAAACAAATATCTTATGTGTTACATTCACATGACTTTCTCTATATCTCTGCAATAGAGTATTCTTAAAGAGCTTATGCTTCTATTTACTTCCTGCTAATCGAGAAAAAAATAGCAGAAATAGACTTATTACTTGCTTCCTTGTAAGTAGAAGCGAAATAAGGAAGTACCATAAGTTAAAGTAATAGTCAAAAACTGGTTGCTATGTGACTGAAGTTCCTTTGTTTGTATGGACACGAGTTCACAAAGTCCTGTATGGGAAAAATACAAGTTTTTTTATAGCTGAAACCAAAAACAAGGAATATCTAAAAAACAATCAACTCCACGAAAAAAAGTATATACATAAATTATGTGTTTTAAAATGCTCTACATTTGCTGTGTGGTAAGTTTTTGTCCATCTCTTACGGTTTAGCAGTTATGCAAAATTCCGTAAAATTGACCCAGAATAAAGTCTCTTCAGAGGTTATTCCCAGAAAATTCAAAATAAACATTTTATTTGTCAGGTAATTATCTTTAATATATGATATTTAATCAAAATCCTTACAGCCATTTTTTAGAAAATCAAAATTTTCTAAAAAGGTTCAATGTAAAGGGTAGTTTGGGGTGGGGGATTTTCTCAAAATCTTCGTGTCGCATCCTTGGAAGATACTAAACGTAAATACCAAGTTTGGTATTTTACCGACTTTTCATTTTTGAGTTATTGTGTTCACAGACACACGGACATACACACGGACCTTTTTCTGAAAATACTTTTTTTTTGGATACAGGGGACCCTAAAACATATATTTCGGGTGAAATCTCGGTATCGAATGCTTTGGTGGAGTGCAATACCTTCTCTATACGCTATGTACATAGTACGTATAGAGAAAGTAAAAATGTATGCTGCACAGGATGGATATATCTACATAACATGTGGCTTAAAGGCAAATAGCTAAACCTATTTTTTTAAAACCCAAATTTAGTTGCAAAATATAAAATTACATGTTTTAGATACTACTGACTAATGTTCATCGAGATTCATGACTTTGTGCATCACTTGATCACCATTTCATGCAGTTTACTCCAGTGGTCTGTGCATACAAATGGTTTGCTTTTTGATTGGCTATACCCTGTCAGAAGAATGAAAAACCTGCGCAGAAGGTTGTGGGCGCAACTATTGCCGATTACGTCATTCTTGCTTCTCTCACGTGTCTGTGTGACATTAGGCACGCATGTGTATTGGGAGGCTTTTATCAGGGCATTGCAAGCGACAGTCGGAGATCTCAAAAATCATAGCGTTCTGTTTATTGTAAAACAATATAAACTGAAATAAGTAATAGTAATGTAACCTCCTACACCTAAAGTACTCTTCTGGTAATCCCCTTACAAGACAGGCTAAGGAGATTGCTTACAATGTTGCCACTTACTTGCAAACACTAGTAGGCACTTGTTCTCATCCAACATTCAGCCATGCGCGCGCGCATTGCAACAATGATACAGCGGTGATGGCTACCTCTCCCTCCATCCCCACTTTTCCTAAGGGGGAAAACAGGAAGAGGTAAGCAGTTGAAGGCGTGAGCTGCGCGGACCAAAATATGGTAATATTATAAATTACCTTGACAAGCTATAGCTGTGTTATCAATAAAGCATGCCACTGGCGAAACCGAGAACCGCGCTGAGATTCTAAGCTAGCAGCGAGCCAGACCAAGGCTCGATTGGACAAACCCTACCCGTGCCTGCAGTTAAATAGAAAAATAATTTCTTATTAGCATGATGTGGATAAAAATGATCTTTTGAAAGAATAGTTTGCAGAACAGGTAGACAAAGATTTTCTTTTTTCTAGGTTCTTCTCAGAGTGGAAGTTCCTCCGACTCTGATTATTACGGCAGCAGTCGCTACAGAAAGAGCAAGAACTCCTCTGACAGAGGCCGTAACAATGGGAACAGTTGGAGTAACAACAACAATAACTATTCCATGCAGCTCTCCGGGAATTCGCCGCTGGAGAATGTTGAGCCGGTAATATAATGTTCATATCCTTGAGTTAGCTAATACATCTTTAAAATTTGACCAAGAATTGCAAAAACTTTAAAACTATTTTGTAAAGGGTGGAATGGGTTTCCAACCTAACTTATAGAGTTTTAATGCTCGGAACTAAAATATTTGTATACATATGCTTCTTGACCTATGTTTAACTGTATGTCTAAGCCCTTCCACAAATTGTGCGCCAGATGGAGTTATCTGCACTGAAGTCACGCATTTATGGGATAAACAAAACCTCCCCAACATTTTCATAGTGACGTATGTGACGAGATTCAGCTGCGATCTGGTTGGAAAGGTTCGAATTACTCATTCCTTCCACTCTTCGACGAGCCAACGTGGGAGACAGTTCTTCTGTCTAGCTGGAAATCCGCCGAGGGACAAATCCTTCTTTAGAGTACAGCGAAGTTTTGTTGCGTAACTGTCAAGGGTAGGCAAAAGTGGGTTCTCTTTCGACTTGGGCAAAATTATAATCGAGACAATCTGTGTTTTTCTAAGCACAAGCTTTAGTTTTTAAATTGTGAAGTTAAGGCCTCTAACTTACAAATGTAACAAATGTAAAACTTATTTAAAGCAAAATGCATTAAAAGAAAAATCAGTTACTTATATTATATAAAATATACACTTTATATAAATGTATATAAATATAAATAATAAAAACTAGACGAATTTATAAAATAAGGAAATAAACGATAAAAATAGTTAATTTTAAAAAGAGAACAACACATTTAAAATGTAGTTGTTTATAAAAATTACATATAAATGATATAAATAATATAAATAAAATATTATATAATATTTTAAAGCTAAATATAAGTAAAAATAGATCATATTATAATGTGTTAGATAAAATTGTTTGTAAATAAAATGTATTAATTGATGGAAAATTATAAATAGATTATTACTTTATAAAACTCTAGCATGAGGTAAGCTTATAAGATTTATAAGATATATGATTCATAAATAAAGGAGTATTTTAGAAGTTAAATTTTACATGATAACAAATTATAACTTACAAGAAAAATTATTATCCGGGCTTGTAGGCCGTGGTCTCCTGGGCTCCTCCTTCTTCGTCTTTCCAGACGTTTCGTCTGCGGCTGCGGCAGACATCTTCAGTGGCAGTGCGATCGGAGTGTCCTGGTGGAGGTCTCTGTTGTCTGCCGCAGCCGCAGACGAAACGTCTGGGAAGATGAAGAAGGAGGCGCCCAGTAGACCACGGCCTACAAGCCCGGATAATAATGTTTCTAATACTACACCGGCCGTGAAAGCCTACAAATTTCAATAAATTATAACTTAGTATGTATAGAATATTAGAAAATAAATAGTAACATCTGGAATATTATCCCTGGTATAAGAATACAAGAACTTAGGTGCCGAGTATAGCATTTTTTGTCACACGTTTTGTAGATACTGAACTTATCAAGTTTGGTATCCTACAAATTTTTCTTATTATTTGTTCTTAACTTAGCCTATTTACATACATACCCTTGGAACGTTTTCAAAACATATATTTTCGACATCGAATGTTTGGAAAATATTCAGTAGTTCCCTTACTTTACGCATTAGAGAAAATAGTAATATGCTTTTGCAAGACTAATTTGGAGTTGCTAATGAAAGTCATGTGAATGTAATGAATTATACTTTTTGTTTTTCAGTGCATCATTCAATGCATCTTCAGCGAAATGCAAATGGTGAGTGAGAGACAATCAAATGTGGCTTATATTACATGGTGCTTAAAGAAGTTTATTTTAATGTTTCTCTTGTGTCTCAGTTGGATGATTCAGGTTATCCAGAGAAATCTTCAGTGAGGAATATAATGACACGTAAGATCAGAAACTCCGAAGTACGAGACTTTATTGAGGACTCGATCGAAGAGTGTTACGATCTTCTGGATGCAGGTGAGTTATTTTAAGTTACTACAGTCTAAATTTAGAGCACACTATAAATTATTTACGCCCAAAGTTGCCTCATTAGATAACAGGTCGGTGGTTGTAAACTCAAGACGGTGTTTCAAAGGAAATGTTACGTTCAGTCTTAAATTATTATACCCATTCCATGATGGTCTTCTTTAGATAAATTGATAATTCATTTGATATAATCATTAACTGAAGTGGATTCAACTAGATAATGTTTGGCACCACAAATCTCTGAACATTGTCCATAAAACACACCAGCACGATTAAATCAAATGATTGCATCATTTAGTCGCTCAACTATAGAACGTAAGAAATCATATTTATTTACGGCTTATATCTCCAATTTTTTCCAATCATAAGAGTTCATAAAACGCCTCCAGATATTATTACACGTATGTGCGTGTGTGTGTGTGTATGTAAATGGAAATGGCGTGTTATTTATGGACGCTCTTTAACTGCTTTGGTTCTCAGCGTCCCATTCTATATTGGGCGTGAGGCCAGAGGCCTCTCTTATCAGGCTTGAGGTTCTTTTACGTGCCGTAAATCTACGACACGAGACCCACGGCTTTACTTCCCTTCCGAAGGAGGCCATGCTAAGGATTTTTACGCCCGAAAATATTCATCGTCCTCCACCGGGTTTGAACCCGCGACCTTGGGTATATGAAGTTAGCATGGTAACCATTACACCACGAAGGACGACGTGTGTGTATGTGGGAGGATATGTGTCTGTGTGCATCATAGCTCAAAAACTTGATATTTTAAGTTCAGTATCTCCCACGGATGAGACACGAAGATTTTCAGAAATAGCCCCCTACCCTTTACATGAAACAGTTTTAAAAAATGATTTTCTCAAAAATGACTAACTATTTTGATTAAAATATCATATGAGATATGTTCATGTCAAACAAAATCTTGAATATCCTGGAATAGCCCAAGAGGACCTCTTCACTCTTGATGATTATATATAACTCTTAAGCTGATAGACATAGATAAAAACTTACTACACAGATCATAATGTCATACATATTATTTTGTAGAATTAACCGTCTCCGAGATATTCCTTGTTTTTGGTTTCAATATTCAATGACTTATATTTTCATAATTGGGAAGTCAACTTTCTTTTCATATATTTTGTTTTACTCCCAGGAAAGAGAATCGAATTTCAATTGTTTCATATAGGGATATAAAACTTATTTACAATTAATGAAACTTCTATGGGTTGATATTACCAATCTGTGAAAGTTAAAAAATCCATACTTTCTCTGGAACGTATACACAATGTACATAGTAGATAGAAAAGGTAATACGCACAAACAATTCTATACCGAGATTTTGCAGGAAAATTATGTTTTAACACCCTCTGAATAAAAATAAATAATTCTTTAAAAAATGTGCGAGTGTGTGTGTGTGTGTGGAAAGCATAGCTCAAAATTTTGGAATTTTAAGTGCAGTATCTCCCAAGGATGAGGCACGAAGCTTTTCAAAATTGTGTACTACTATGTTCATTGTATATACGTTCCAGAGAAAGTATGGATTTTTTTAATTTTCACAGATGGGTAATCTCAACACATGGGAATTTTCATTAGTTTTAAGTAATTACTTTCTCTACACGTACCATGTACATAGTGTAACTAGAAGGTAATGTAATGTACCCAAAAATTCGATACCGAGATTTCACCGGAAATACATGTTTTGGGCCCCTCTGAATCAAAAAAAAAAAACATTTTAGAAGAAGGACCGTGTGTGTGTGTCTGTGGAAAGCGTAAAAGACCATTAAATACCAAGCTTTGTGTTTAAATTTTATCTTCCAAGGGGGCGACACGAAGATATTCAAGAAAATCTCCCCACCTCAAACTACCCTTTTCATGGAAAAATGTCGAAAACTTTCATTTTCTGAAGAATGGCTCTAACGATTTTGATTACAATATCTTATATTTAAGATATTTGCTTGCCAAATAAAATGTATATCTTAAATTTTCTGGGAATATCTTCTTCTCTATTCTGGATGATTTACATTGAATTTTGCATAACTGGTAAACTGTAAGAGATAGATAAAACTTACTGCACAAAAATTTTAGATTACGATAAAATACACAATTTATATTTTTTCGTGGGGTTGGCCGTTTTTGAGATGTTTCTTGAGATATTTCAGTTTTAAAATACTTAAACTTTTCTCATACGAGAACTTGTCAACGCTTGGCCACGCAAAGAAACGGATTTGAATCTCAAAGCAATACATTTTAAAACATTTGACTGTCGGTTTAGCCTAGTGTATTCCCTTATTTTCCTTCTACTTATAAAGGAACTAAGTAATAATACTAAGTAGTAATGCTAATGTTTTAGCATTAAGTAGATAAGAGAATAAGCTTATTAACAATAATTTGTTACAGAGATGTAGAGAAAGTCATGTGAATGGAACACACAAGATTTTTAGGATTAAGGGGTTCTCAAAACATATTTCTGGTGAAATCTCGGTATCGAAAGTAAAAATGCAGTACGTACACTCTGTGTACTATTTCCGAAAATAATGGAAAGGTTGTGGATGACCCACTGACCGGCCTGCGCTTCGCCAGACTGACATATATCGTGTTTTTACTCATTTGTGAATTCTGTTTGAAAACTCTGTTTAATTAACGACTTATTGGACCGCTTAGTACAAGCAAGAAACTGTTAATTAATTTCACAAACAAACTTCACATCACAATGAATAATCCCCTTCGACGTTTTTACTTTATTGGTGATCATTAAAGGCTATCTCTAATTGAATGTACTAAAGCCTTTTTCAATAGCAGTTGTGCTAGTAAATAGTAAATTTAGACAGCATTTGTTTACTGTTCGTTGCTATGGTAGCCGACAGTTTGTCATTAGGTTCAAGGACTATTTGCATTGTCTGCCCCATTCTCCCCTCAAGCACTAAACTAGTTTTCTCTACCCACTCTTCTGCAAAATAAAATAACTCTTAAATAAACAAATATCCTTATAATCAAACTTGCATTGTCGTTTATTTCGCTCTGTTTTATTACTTTCTCTAGCCACATATGTACAAAAAAAGCATTTTTAGAAAAATGTCCGTATGTATGTATCTGTGTGTGTATGTGCGAGTCTGTGGACAGCATAGCTCAAAAGCGAAAAGAACGTTAAATACCAAACTTGGTATTTAGGCTTAGTATCTTCCAAGAAAGCGACACGAAGATTTTCAAGAAACCCCCCCCCCCAAACTACCCTTTACTTGGAAAAACTTTTAAACATTTTGTTTTTCTCAAAAAATGGTTCCAAAGATTTTGAATAAAATATTGTAGGTATATTAAAAATATTTACAAACAAAATGTATGCCTTGAATTTTCTGGGAATAGCCTCTGAAGACCTCTTTATTCTGGGAGAATGTTGCTGTATTTTGATAACTAGTAAATGGCAGGATATGTACAGACAAAAAATGTAGATCTCATTGAAACACACAATTTATGTTATATACATTTTTTCGTAAAGTTGGCCATTATTTATGTATTCCTCGTTGTTAGTTTGTTTTAAAATAGGTATTTAAACTTTTCACATACGAGAATTTGTCAACTGGTAATGCAAGTAAACAGATTTCATCCTCATGGTAATCAGCTTTTAGAAGATTTGACTGTCGTTTTAGCCTACTGTACTCTATTATTTTCCTTCAACTTACAAGAAATCATTACTGCTAATGTTTATCTGGATTAGCATGAAGTAGATAGAAGAATAAGCTCATTAACATTAATTTATTATAAGATGTAGAGAAAATCATGTGAATGGAACTCATCAGAGTTTAAGGAAAAGGTCCGCGTGTGTGTGATTTTCAGGAAAATCCTCCCAACCCAAACATGCACAAAGTTCCAACATTTTAATTTTCTCAAACATGGTTGTAACAATTTTGATCAAAGTACCGCATTTTAGAGATAAATGTGTTAAAACTAAAATATATATCTTTAATCTTATGGAAATAGCCTTGAGGACCCCTTAATTCTAAATAATTTTTCATTACTGGTAAACTGTAACAGATAGAAAAATAATTGTATAGAAAAGGTAGATCTCGTTAAAATATACAGATGTATCATATACGTTTGTTGTAGAGTTAATGATTTCCAAGATATTACCTGTTATTGATTTCAATTTTAAAATAATTAAATTTTTCTCAAACAAGAAGTTCTCACTGTTGAATATCTCTTAATACTGATAATTGAAAGGGAACCGACTTTAAATAGCAATTGCACAGCGACAGCTTTTAAAAGATTTGACTGTCGTTTAACCTTGTGTATTCTTTTATTCCTTTTCCATTTATAAGGAACTAAGTAATAAGAGCATTTCATCTCTATTAGCATGGAGTAGATAAAAATAGCCTTTGGTAAGAATATATCCGCAGATCAGGTACAGAAAGCCATATGGATGCAACACATCAGATTTTTGTTTTTGGAGCAACTATAAGTTAAATTGATTTTCTCATTTTCTATTATCGCATCAACATATTCTTATTCTAATACTGAGATATTTTAAATCCTTTGTCATTTAGGAGCTGAAATTGTAAGGTTTCTTTAGCTTATGTTCGTCTGAGAAACGGAGATTTGAAATGTTTAAATAATTATTATTCAATTCAGTTGTTTTCAAAAATGACCTAAGCTCCACATGCACAGACAATTGTTCACCATATCGAGGTCATCCAATAAATAACTTTCCCTATTTTTAATTTCTCTATAAGCACTATGTACATAGTGTATAGAGAAGGTATTGCACTCCACCAAAAATTCGATACCGAGATTTCATCGGAAATACATGTTTTAGGGTCCCCTGTATCCAAAAAAAATATTTTCAGAAAAAGGTCCGTGTGTTGTGTGTGTGTCCGTGTGTCCGCGTGTCTGTGAACACGATAACTCAAAAACGAAAAGTCGGTAAATACCAAACTTGTTATTTAAGTTTAGGATCTTCCAGGGATACTACACGAAGATTTTGAGAAAAATCTCCCACCCCAAACTACTCTTTACATGGAATTTTTTTCGAAAATTTTGATTTTATAAAAAATGGATCTAATGACTTTGATTAAAATATCGTATATTAAAGATATTTACCTGACAAATAAACTGTATATTTAGATTTTTCTGGGAATAGCCTCTGAAGACTACTTTATTCTGAGTGAATTTTACGGAATTTTGCATAACTGCTAAACCGTAAAAATGTAGAGCACATTAAAGCACACAATGTATGTTGTTTACATTTTTTTCGTGAACTTGATGGTTTTTGAGATATTCCTTGTTTTTGTTTTAAGCTATAAAAACTTATATTTTACCCATACAGGACTCTGTGAACTCGTGTCCATACAAACAAAGGAACTTCAGTCACATAGCAACCAGCTTTTGACTATCACTTTAACCTATGGTACTCCCTTATTTCGCTTCTACTTACAAGGAAGCAAGAAATAAGACTATTTCTGCTAATTTTTTCTCGATTAGCAGGAAGTAAATAGAAGCATAAGCTTTTTAAAAATAATTTATTGCAGAGATATAGAGAAAGTCATGTGGGCGTAGCACATCAGATTTTTTTCTGTGCAAACCACATGTTTTAAAATGAAGTTGGTACTGTAGGAACTTTAATTGGGGTATGGTGGCTGCTCTTGACCTTCAAGAGCTCGTGCTTCACCAGTACGGTGGACGCTACCACTTGAAAGCGTGTCCGTTTGTGAAGTCCGTTCTGCTATTCGCTTTTTCAGGGCGAAAAATGAAATGGCTGTCAACATCTATCCCCATTTAATGTGTTTATGGTGAAGGATATATGAGCATCCAAATGGTTCGCCGCTGTCGTCCATGGTTCCTCGGCTTACACGTCTTCATCAGTCGCAAACCACTTGCCTCCAAGGTGCGACTTCAGTCGTGGAAAGAGATGGAAATCACTCGGAGCAAGATCCGCAGAATAAGGTGAATGGGGAAATAGATCCCATTAGAAGTTCCGCAGGAAACGTGGGACCCATCTTCAACAGATTTTCGATACTATAGGACATCGTCGCAATTTACATACCAGATGGCAGTCGATTCATTATCTCATCAATGTTGACCCGTTGATCTTCATCCAACACATTCCGAACTGCAAAGCCGAAGTCCCACGGTCATATTTTGGTCCAATACTCTTAAAACTACAAATTGGATCGTGGGACATCGGATAATTTCATGGTACACAATTTCCCTCCTATTTTTTGGTCCAATTCCGGTTTGCTACAACAGGATACAGCGGTTTCTAATTTTTGGTCCCAACGTATGAAATCAACCAATGATGGTGGTAATGACGTAATAAGATGGGAGCTAACGTTGGGTCTTCCTTCCCGCCAATGTGATTGTTTGTGTGAAACTTTGTCGTATCTTGTAGACTTTGTTCTAAATAATAGGGTTTTAGTAGCGGAGTAATGGTTTAAATACACATTTTTTGGGTGCAGCTGAGATTTATTAAATAATTACTCCGGTATTTATAGCCCCTACAAATGTATTTTATCGGATCCATTTGTACCTAACCGTCTTTTTCCAACAAAATATAAAAACGCTACCTTTGATTTGCTGGTATGAACTGCTTCATATTTGTGTCTTGGCGAGTGATTTTTGCCTCAACTAAGGATAGAAACTTTCCAAACAAATTTTCGTTTATTCTAAGGAAGTTAAAATAACTTTCAGGGTCAGAAACCAGTTCATTTTGCAGCATATTTAGTACACCTCTTCTTGGCCTGAATTCCTACGTTATCGCCATGGTCTAGTCCACCAACGCCTCCTTATTGATGTTTTCTTTCTATTATAGTTTGCTCTTGCAATGAATACATAAACTATGCTTGCGACAGCAAACGTAAATAATTATGGATCAGCAACCTCGACCGTTTTCTATCAGCTGTTCATGTGCATACGAGAAATATTTGGACCAATACACATTCCCGTAGGAATGGTACGAAGAAATTACAACGTTCACGTTGTATAAACAATTTTGGACCAAATTTTGACCGTGGGACATCGGCTTAACGGGCGAGATTGCAGATTCTAGTTCTGTTTTAGACCGAGCCTTTCCTATTGGTTACCGAGAATATATGGCTGCGTCGAGATTTTGTAAAAGTTAGGTTAGGTTAGGTGCGTGTAAATGAACTGAATCGAAATAAGGGATAAAAATCTGATGTGCTCTATTCACGTGCCTTTCTCTACATCTTTGTAACAATTTATTGCTAATAAACTTATTCTGTCATCTACACCGAGCTAATCGAGATGAGCATTAGTAGAAACAGTCGTATTGTTTAGTTCCTTGTAAGCAGAAGGGGAATAAATGAGTACACTAGGCTAAAACAACAGTCAAATGTTTTAAAATGTGGTTGCTATGGGATTGAAATCCGTTTCTTTGCATGGCCAGAAGTTGACAAGTTCCCGCATGAAAAATGTATAAGTATTTCAAAACTGAAACCAATAACAAGGAACAACTCGAAGATGATTAACTCCATGGAACAAATGACATAAATTGTGTATTTTAACGAGATCTACATTTTTTTTTGTGTAGCAAGTTTTTGTCTCTCTTACGGTTTTTATTTGTGATGAACTTGCCTTTAATACTTTAATCAAAATCATTAGAAACTGCCTCCATGGTCAGCGAGCAGACTTCTTACCCAGAGGTCCCAGGTTCGATTCCCGGCTGGGCGGGGAATTTTTCTTTAGCCAGAATTATTCCCTATCCCCCACAGAGTCTGAAACTATGTACGTGAGAGTGAATGCGCACGCGCGTGTGTATGTGTGTAAATAAAATTATTTAAACCAAACGTAAAAAAACCTACAGACGAGTTATTTCGAGTGCAAATCCCCCGATATGTCCTTAGATGTTAAACGGGCTATACAATGAAACAATAAAAAAAATCGTTGGAGCCACTTTTGAGGGAAAACAAAATTTTAGAAATTTGGGGTGGCGGGATTTCCTTGGAAGATACCAAACTTAAATAGCAAGTTTGGTGTTTAACTGTCTTTTCGTTTTTGAGCTATGCTGTCCACAGACACACACAGACCTTGTTTTTGGATTTAGGGGTTCTAAAACATGTATTTCCAGTGAAATCTCGGTATCGAATTTGTGGGTGGAATACAGTATTTCCTCTATGCTATATACATAGTACGTGTAGAGAAAGTAAAGATGGAGTTTCTGAAAATCGGTGCTTCTTTCTAATGTGAAATGCACAGTGTTCCGTTGGTTCTGTCTGCTAGCGCATGCGCAGCCATGTTGTCAGTCGACCAATAACAGACTTTCAGTCTAAAACTGAACTACGTGCGATCTCGCCTGCCGCTACGCCCACAACCATGCACATTTTACCGTCCTTCCAGCAACCATGACCCTTAGCGGCGAGCCACTTGGATGCTCATGCATACTTCACCATAAACGCACACTAAATGGCGATGTACATTGAGAGCCGTTTCATTTTTCGCCGTGAAAAAGCGAACATCAGAAGGGAGTTCACAAACACACGCTCTCTGGCCGTACTGGCAAACACGGAGCAAGCACGTACTGCTGAAGAACCAGCGCAGCCACCCAATGAAAGTTCCTACAGTGCCAACTTAATTTTATAGCATGTGGTTTGCTGAGAAAAAGAAATCTGATGTGTTACACACACATGCCTTTCTCTAGCTGCTCTACAAACCTCCTACAAAAGATTCTTCTTCTTTGTACACAAAGCTAATCGAGATAAATGTTAGCAGAATATTATTACTTAGTTCTTATAAGTAGAAGGGAATAAGGGAATGCACTATGCTAAAGTGATTGTCAAATGTTTTAAAAGCTATCGTTATGCGACTGTCCACTTCTTTGCTTGGCCAAGAGTAAAACAAAAGAAAAACAGACACTTCCTGTGTGAGGAAAGCTTAAGTACTTCACAATTGAAACCAATAACAAGGAATATTTCGAAAACGGTTACCTTCACAACAAAAACGTAAATGACAAAAACTGCGTGTTTTGTCATGAGGTACATTTTTTGTATAGTACGTTTTTTTCTATCTGCTACGGTTTAGCAGTTAAGCAAAATTCAGCAAAATTCATCCAGAATAAAGAGGTCTCCAGAGGCTATTCCCAAATAAATCGAGATTGCATTTTATTTCGGACATAAATAGTTTTAATATACGGAATTTTAATCAAAATCGTTAGAGCCATTTTTAAGAAAATCAAAATTTTCGAATTTTTTTCCATGTACAGGGTAGTTTGTGGTGGGGGGATTTTTTTTCAAAATCTTCTTGCACCCTTAGAAGATACTAAACCTAAATACGAATTAACGGGTTTTTTTTTTTATTTGGGCCTATGCTGTCCACAAACAGACAGACAGACAGACAGACAGACACACACACACACACACACAACACACACACACAGAGAGACACGGACCTTTTTTTAAAAATGTTTTTTTCGGACTCAGGGGACCCCAAAACATATATTTCCGGTGAAATCTCGGTATCGAATTTTTGGGTACAATACAATATCCTCTCTATCCCTAGGTACATTGTACATATGGGGCTAGAGAAAGTAAAAATAGGAAAACCTGTTTATTGAATAACATTCGTAATATGAGTATATAGATTTTTAAACATCTTTCTTTTTTCACAGATAATAGAAGAGACAGATGCGAATACTCCAAGACTTTGGCACTTTGTTTAGAAGAAAAGGGACGCAGGGTGAGTGTTGTGTTACTTAAAATCTCGGATACATTTGTAACAGCTGAAATACTCGTAGTTTAAAATTGCTTTCCATTTGTCTCCATTTTAGACTCTAAGATATAATATCTGCTCTTAAGGTGGTGTATCTGTGAATTTTAGAAAATCCATAGTACCTATGTGAGATATCTCATTGAAATGTATAACCAGTTACTGTATATAATACGTGGGGTGTTCAATAAGACCTAAGAAAAAGATAGAAAAACAAATTATTTTTGGAATATTTTTTTTCTCACCAAATCTCCTTTTAGCTCGATACACTTTTCGCAGCGTTTCTCCAATTGTTTTAAGCCTTCCAAAAAGTAGGATTTCGGAAGGTCCTCAAAACATACATGTGTTTGGGAGATGACTTCTTCGTTTGGCATGAATCGTTTTACGCCGAGCAACTTTATTAAGATTGGAAATAAAACAAAGTCACTGGGGGCCAACTCTGGTGAAACTGTGCAAGTGTGCACCCTTGTATGGTCTTGATAGAAAATATTTTCTTTGTCACATGAGGGCGATTTTTTTTTCTTGATTTCTCCGTTCAACCGGTGCAATAACGATGCATAATACTCTCCATTTATCGTTCTTCCGTTCTGCAAGTAATCATTGAAGACAATCTCCATATTTCCCCACAGTTATGAATCGTCGCAGAAACTCGTCAGTATTGCGACGGAAAAGCACCAACCAGCTTCAGAATGGATCAAATGTTTGCCAAACGACAAAAATTCAAAACAACATTGTCAGCACGAAAAGTCATATGTACTGTCTTCTGGAAATGTTAGGGGCATTCTGCTTGTTGAGTTACTGCTCAGAGATGCAACCATCAACGTGGTACACTGAGAAATCTTTGGCGTGCAACTCAAAACAAAAGTCGTAGAATGCTCAGCCATTGTGTTGCTTCACGACAACGCACTTCCTTAAGCTTCTGGTGAAAATGGAAATAAGGGAATACACTAGACTAAAGCGATAGTACTAGGGTCGGCTGATAAGTCCCGCAATTCACACAGATATGGCGCCACTAGGTCAGTTAGATGGTAGCACAGCACAGTTTAACTCTAGACTAGCTTGTATCCATAGTTACAGGTCAATAGCTTGTTTAGTTTTCGAATGACAGCATTTTAAACAAGACAAATTTTGAGTTTTCACGAAAATGGAGGATTCGGAAAAACGAGCAGTGATTAAATACTTCCATTTGAAAGGCCTAACGCCTAAAGAAATCAAGGAGGAAATGGACCGTACATTTTAAGACTCTGTCCCTTCATATTCAATGATTAAAAGGTGGGTTGCAGAGTTTAAAATGGGACGTACGAGCACTAGCCTCGCTCTGGACACCCTGTAGAAGCGACAACTCCAGAGATCATTGAACCCCAGTGAATTTTTGCGGCTTATTACCATAGATGAAATTTGGATACATCGCTACACTCCAGAAAGTAAATCACAGTCAAAACATGGATTGCAAAAGTTAGTAAAATACCAATTAAAAAAAAGGCAAATTCAATTTTGTGAGCTAATAAGGTTATGGCGATTATTTTCTGGGATACACAGGGAATTATTTTTATTGTTTACTTGGCACAGGGTAAAAGTATCACTGGGTACTACTACGCAAGCTTACTGCAACGTTTGAGTGATGAGGTGAATAGAAAAAGACCTCATTTGGGGAGAGAACAAAATCTTGTTTCATCACGACAATGCTCCGACCCATCTTTCAGTCATTGCAATTGGAAAAATGTGCGAATTAAAGTTGGAATTACTTGAACATCCACCCTATTCGCCAGATCTGGCATCCAGTGACTACTATATGTTCCCAGATCTCAAAAAATTTCTTGGAAGACGAACATTTCACAGCAATGAGGAGGCCATTGATGCGGTAAACAGCTATTTTGAGGACCTTAATAAATCGCGCTAAAGAGACGATTTAATTAAATTGGAACACCGATATGACAAATATATTAGCCTTTCTGAACATTATGTTGAGAAATATAGCAAAAACAATTTTGTTTAAATGCTGATTTCCCTGAGAGGCCCGGACTTCACAGCCGACACTTGAACAGGAGTAAAAATCATGAGACATGATACGGATGAGGGCTTCCCATTTCAGAAAAAGTTTAAGTATTTTAACATTGAAGCGAAATAATTCACTGTACAAAATATTGTATATGACATAAATAAAATTATATGTTTTAACGTTATCTACATTTTTTGTTGGTAACTTTTTGGCTATATCATAAGGCAAAGTCATTTAGACTGAAGAGTCTTCAGAGGATATTCCCATAATATTCAAGTTATGCATTTCTGTTGTCAATAAAATATCTTTCAATGTGGTATTTGAATCAAAATCGTTAGAGCATTTTTGAGAAAATCAAATGTTTCTAAAATGCTCCATGTAAAGGGTAGTTGGGGAGGAGAATTTTCCCAAAAATCTTCTTGCCACAGCCCTGGAAGGATACTGAATCTGAATGCCCAAGATTCATATTTAACTAACTTTTCGTTTTAAAAAAACTTTCTTTCTTTTTAGGAAACTTTATATTCATTGGTATATGTTTTATGATTATTTATGATTTTTTTTTTGAAGGTAGACTTCAGATATTTCCTCACCTAACCCCATTTTAATATTTTTTTTTTGAGTAAGGATGTCCAAAAATATATGTTGCCAGTGAAATCTCACTATTGAATTTATGGGTGGAACACAAAACCTTCTCTATCAATTAGGTAAATTGTACACTCAAAGACATAAAAAATACGCCTGGAAATACTTATCGTAAGACGTGGTATTTCGCTCCCCCCCCCCTATGTCTTCCATTTGTTTACTTTGCTCTTAAAAACATATTCGACAGGACAGGTTACGAAGGAAAGGGGATGGACATGAAACGTAACCCCGATAAATGAAGTTCTGAATTGCAAACGGGAGATCCTTAAACTTTCTGGTTGGACGATGATCTTCTGGGTGATACAAAATGAGATGATATTTTCCTCTGCGATACATACTAAAGTTCAAGTGCCTAAGCAATTAGAGCACGTAGTAATAAAATTAACACATTACTTATACAAGTCAACCTGTTCTGATGGAGCATCGAGCGGTATTGAGAGATGAAGGAGTGAGTGCCCAATCTGTTTTGCTTTTTTTTGCTCGCATAGTAAAGAGAGACATTCACGGAAACCAATCTCTAATTAGGGCAGTTCTGTTACAGTGAACAGTGGAGAATGGAAGGTAATTCCACATGGGCCTCAAAATTAAAGAAAGATTTGGACACCATTGGGATGGGATACATTTGGATAGTGGGGCAGGTAAACAGACGGAGTATTTGGAGAAAAATCTGATGTGTTCCATTCACATGACTTTCTCTACATCCCTGCGACAAATTATTGTTAAAATGCTTATGCTAATATTTACTTCATCCAATCGAGAAAAAAGAAACAGAAATAGTCTTATTACTTGCTTCCTTGTAAGTAGAAGCAAAATAAGGGAGTACCATAAGTTAAAGTGACAATCAAAAGCTGGTTGCTTTATGACTGAAGTTCCTTTGTTTGTATGGACAGGAGTTGACAAATTTCCGTATGAGAAAAGTATAAGTTTTTCAAGACTGAAACCAAAAACAAGGAATATCTCAAAAACGATCAACTGCACGAAAAAAATGTGTACAACATAAATTGTGTGTTTTAATGTGCTTTACATTTTTTGTGTGGTAATTTTTTGTCTATCTCTTACGGTTTAGCAGTTATGCAAAATTCCTCAAGAATAAAGTAAATCGTTAGAGCTATTTTTAGAAAATCAAAATGTTGAAAAAAGTTCCATATAAAGGGTAAAGGGGGTGGTGGATTTTCTTGAAAATCTACGTGCAGCATCCTTGGAAGATACTAAACCTAAATACACACTCATGCACACACATGGACCTTTTTGTAAAAATGTTTTTTTTTTGTATTCAGGGGGACCCAAAACATGTATTTCCGGTGAAATCTCGGTATAGAATTTTTGGGTGGAATACAATACCTTCTCTATACACTATGTACATAGTTCGTATAGAGAAAGTAAATATTGACAGACGGCAACTAATTGTGCAATACACGGAATTTGCCCCATTTGCGAGGAGGAAGATTCGTGGACCCATATCTTGGCAAGACGGAGGAATGGAGGGGAAAGTATTTATCGCGATTCTTTACCACCGTGAATGAAGAGTTAGAAGCATGTTGGACGCTACTGGCAGGAACGGAAGACGCAAGAGAGCTGAGATCTGAGAAGGCGATAATAGGCGATAAGAATAGTTAACAAAAGCGATTATAACGTTTGGGATATAGTTTATGTCGTAATTTTCAGTAATTGTTTTATTGTTGTGCTAGTATTGTGTGTATATATTTCTCTTTAGTGTCCAGTGTTTCCGATTGAGGCTAAAAGTGTATTTGTCTACTATAATAGAACATGTTAATACATCGGAATACGGTTTATTTTGTGTTGTAAATTTAAGTTGTTGTATTTGTATATCTTTGTCCTTTATTTTCGTGTTTAGAGTAATTTGTTGTTATTTCATATTGCTTACTATTTTGTGTATTGCAAAAGCACGTACGGTTTGTGGAACCGTGCGATTGATAAAGACCAATGTTTAAATACTGGCATTTCAATAAATACACTTATTCATTTATTCATACTCTCATAGTATCAGAATGACGCAATGAAAATCGTGGAAAGACTCGACTCCCGGTCAATGTTCACATTCACAGCAAAATCACATTGCCAGCCGTATTTTTACTTTCTCTAGCCCCGTATGTACAATGTACATAGGGATAGAGAAGTATTGTATTCCACCAAAAATTCGATTACGAGATTTTACCGGAAATACATGTTTTAGGACCCCCTGTATCCAGAAAAAGAATTTTCAGAAAAAGGTCCATGTCTGTGAACACGATAACTCAAAAACGAAAAGTAACTAAAATACCAAACTTGGTATTTAAGTTTATTATCTTTCAGGGATGCGACACGAAGATTTTGAGAAAAATCCTCCCACCTCAAACTACCCTTTACATGGAACTGTTTACGAAAATTTTTATTTTCTTAAAAATGGCTCAAATGATTTTGATTAAATTATCATATATTAAATATATTTATCTGACTAATAAAATGTATATCTTGAATTTTCTGGGAATAGCTTCTGAAGACCTGTTTATTCTGGATGAATTTTGGTTAATTTGGCATAACTAGTAAACCCTAAGAGATAGACAATAACTTATTATACAAAAAATGTAGGTCTTGTTAAAATACATAAGTTATGTCATATTCATTTTTCTCATGGAGCTCACCGTTTTCGAGGTATTCATTGTTATTTGTTTCAGTTGTGAAGTACTTATACTTTTCTCAGACGGGAGTGTCCGTTTTTCTGTTGTTCTACTCCTGGCCAAGAAAATCGATTTGTAATGACAATCGCATAACGACAGCTTTTAAAACATTTGACAATTGGTTTAGTCTAGTGTATTCCCTTATTTTCTTTCTGCTTATAGAACTAAGTAATAAGAACATTGTGCTAATGATTATCTCGATTAGCAAGGTGCAGAAAGAAGAATAATCTTATGTAATAGGTTTGTAGAACAGCTAGAGAAAGTCATGTGAGTATAACACATCAGATTTTTAATGTCTTTGGGTGTACATGTGTGCTTGTGAAAGTAATAAAAAGAGGGGGACTTCTGCGCGTTCCACCGAGCTTCTATTTCGAGTACTCTAAACCTATTTCGCAATCGACTGTGCTGGAACTTGCAATCACTAAATCGAGTTGGACTTTATATAAACGTATTTCCTTAACGATCCGGGGACAGAAACCGGAAACGCACCTGGCTCCGGTATCCGGAAGGAACACTTCCGCTTTAAGCGGCGCCTGGGCTGCAGCGGAAGTCTTCAAATTAATGTTTATGGCAGTAGCTGGCTGCACTAGATGACCCGGGTTAGGTCCTGGTTCATTCCACCTCCTACTGGAATGGCTATCTGGAGATTTCTTTCGTTAAAGGCTTCCGAGACGTGAAAATGCGAGAACCAGGGCAATCGTAGTCCAAATGGTGCTGACGGCGGTGGTAAGCCTTTCTTCTATCTTCCCTCTGCTACATTTCTTATTAAAATCTTATGTCTTACTTTCACATTACTTTTTCTACCCGCTATCCTCTCTTAATTACTACAAAACCATTCTTACGATATCTTATTGCATTCCATCCCCCCCCCAAAAAAATTCTGATGTATTCCATTCTACACCTCTGCATCAAATTATTGTGAAAAAGCCTATGCTTCTATTTACTTCATGCTAATCGAGAAAAATTAGCAGAAATAGTCTTATTACTTGCTTCCTTGTAAGTAGAAGCGAAATAAGGGAGTACCACAGGTTAAAGTGATAGTCAAAAGCTGGTTGCTATGTGACTGAAGTTCCTTTGTTTGTATGGACAGGAAATGACAAATTCCTGTATGAGAAAAGTATAAGTTTTTAAAAGCTGAAAACAAAAACAAGGGATAGCTCGAAAACGACCAACTCGACGAAAAATATGTATATGGCATAAATTATGTGTTTTAATGTGCTCAACATCTTTTGTGTGGAAAGTTTTTGTCCATCTCTTACGGTTTAGTAGTTATACAAAATTCCGTAAAATTCATCCAGAATAAAGTAGTTCTTCAGAGGGTATTCCCAGAAAATGCAAGATATATATTTTATTTGTGAGATAAACATCTTTAATATACGATATTTTAATCAAAATCGTTAGAGACATTTTTGAGAAAATCAAAATTTTCGAAAAAAGTTCCATGTAAAGGGTAGTTGGGAGTGGGGGGGATTTTCTTGAAAATCTTCGAGTCACATCCTTCGTTTATGAGCTATGCTGTCCACAGACACACACACAGGCACACACGGACCTTTTTCCAAAAATGCTTTTTTTGGATTCAGGGGGACCCAAAACATGTATTTCCAGTGAAATCTCGGTATCGAATTTTTGGATGGAATATAATACCTTCTCCATACACTATGTACACAGTACGTGTAGAGAAAGTAATTAGATACAAAGATCTCACCAGAAATAAACATTTTAGTATCCTCCAAATTCAAAAAGAGAATTCTTTAAAAAAAGCTCATGTATTCCATTCATATGACTTTCTCTGGCTGTTCCACAAATAAACATTCCTTACAATATATTACTCTGTAATCTAATTTGGTCTTGTTACTTATTTCCTTGTAAATAGAAGGGAAATAAAAAAGTACACTAGGCTAAAGCGATAGTTGAATATTTTAAAATGTATCAATATCTAAACCAACTGCAATTCTTTCTGTTTTGCATTCCCGGGAGTCAAATAACAGCGATGACACGTAAGTTGACTTCTCGCATAAAAAAATTTAAAGTAGTTTAAAATTGAAACAAATATCAAAACATATCTATGAAGAGGTTATCTCTACTGAAAAATGTATATGACATATATTATGTGTTTTAATGAGATCTACATTTTTTGTATACTAAGATTTTTATCTATCTCTTATGATGCAAAAGTAATTCAGAATGGAAGAGAGCTTCAGAGGTTATTTCTAGAAAATTCCAGATATACATTTAGTTTTTACTGTCTTTACACTTACTTTAACATAGTGTATAGAGAAGGTATTGTATTGGACCCAAAAATTCGATACCGAGATTTCACCGGAAATGCATGTTTTGAGCTATATTAGAGAAAAACAAAAATTTGGACGTTTCCTAGTAAAGGTTAGTTGGGGATAAGGAATTTTCATGAAAATCTTTGTGTTGCATTCTTGGAAGATACTGAACTTAAAATATCAAATTTGGTATTTAAGATACTTTTTTTTTTTGAGCTGTGCTGCCCACAGACACACTCCCTCGGAGGCACACAGATGGACACGAGTCTAAACAAATGTAAAAAGCGTGTTATTTATGGACGCTCTTTAACTGCTGTGGTTCTCAGCGTCTCATTCCATATTTGGCGTAAAAGACAGCTTAATTTTGCTCAGAGGCCTGTCTATCAAGCTTGAGGTTCCTTTACGTGCCTTAAGTCTACGACACGGGACCAACGACTTTACTTCTTTCAGAAGGAAGCCATGCTAAGGAGTTTTACACCCGAAAAAATGCATCGACCTCCGCCGGGTTTGAACCCGCGACCTTGGGTATAAGAAGTTATCATGGTAACCATTACACCACGCAGGGCAACCACAAGTCTAGAATGCTTTCTTGGATTCAGGGGATAAATTTGCATATGTCTATAAAATGGACGAAAATGGGTTTGAATCTGTTTGAGAGGTCGAAAATGTGCTTAATTTCTTCGCTCGTTTTGCTTTACATGCTGAGCGTACTCGTTACGTGGTTGTGATGACTATTTCTGGCTCAAATAGCGGAAGGCTACATTATAACGGTGCACTGGTCATCTGGGTTTTGTTTTGGGGCGGATTAACTTAAGGGCGAATACATAATAGTAGGATGGGCCGGCAGAAATTCGCGCGGCGGTCACAAAACTAGCAGGGAAATTCTAGTGCGTGTTGGCTGAAGAAGCAGGTATAGAGCAAAAACTGCACACCTATAGTCTTACTTAGGAATGTTCATTTGCAGATGATGATAAATGAGGTTTAAGGGCGCTCAACTGATGGGTTATTAGCGCCCTTAAAAATAAAACTATCAAGAAAAGCAATCTAAAAAAATATCTGATGTGTTACACTCACATGACTTTCTCTAGCTGCTCTACAAACAAACTTCTTACAAAAGATTATTTTCGATACCGAGATTTCAATGGAAATACATGTTTTGAGACTCCCTGAATCCAAACAAAGCATTTTTAAAAAATGTCCGTGTGTGTCTGTCTGTGTGTGTGTCTGTGGGAAGCATAGCTCAAAAACGAAAAGATCGTTGAATGCCAAGCTTGGTATTTAAGTTTAGTATCTTCTAGGGATGCGACACGAAGATTTTGAGAAAAATCCCCCCACCCCAAACTACCCTTTACATGGAATTTTTTCGAAAATTTTGATTTCCTAAAAAAATGACAACGATTTTGATTAAAATATCGGATATTAAAGATATTTACCTGAAAAATAAATTGTATATTTTGAATTTTCTGGGAATAGCCTCTGAAGACTACTTTGTTCTGAGTCAATTTTACAGAATTTTGCATATCTCCTAAACCATAAGAGGTGGACAATAGCTTACCACACAAAAATGCAGAGCACATTAAAATAAACAATTTATTTCATATACATGTTTTTCATGGAGTTGATCGTTTTTTAGATATTCCTTGTTTTTGGTTTCAGCTTTGAAAAACTTACACTTTTTTCATACAGGAATTTGTCAATTCCTGTCCATAAAAACAAAGAAACTTCAGTCGTATAGCAACCAGCTTTTGGCTATCACTTTAACCTATGGTACTCCCTTATTTCGCTTCTACTTACAAGGAAGCAAGTAATAAGACTATTTCAGCTAATATTTTCTCGATTAGCATGAAGTAAATAGAAGCATAAGCTTTTTAACAACAATTTGTTGCAGAGATGTAGAGAAAGTCATGTGAATAGATCTCATCAGATTTTTTTCCTACACAATGCTAATCGAGATAAACATTAGCAGAATGTTATTGTTAATTAGTTCCTTAAGGAAACTAAAGGAATGCACTAAAGTGATAGTCATATGTTTATAAGCTCTCTTTATGAGATTGTTATTGCAAATCGCTTCTTTGCTTGACCAGGAGCAGAACAAAAGGAAAACAGAATACTTTAAAATAGAAGCTAATAAGAAGAATATCTTGAAAATGGCAAATTCCACGAAAGAAGTGTACAGGATATAAATTGTGTATTTTAACGAGATCTACAGTTTTTGTGTAGTAAGTTTTTGTCTATTTTTCACGGTTTACTACTCATACAAAATTCAGCAAAATTCATCCAGGATAAACAGGTCTTTAGAAGCTATTACCAGAAAATTCAAGATGTACATTTTATTTGTGATGGAAATAACTTTAATATATGGTATTTTAATCAGAATCGTTAGGGCCATTTTTAAGAAAAGCAAAATCTTCGAAAATTTTTCCATCTAAAGGGTAGTTAGGGGTGGAGGGATTTTCTTTGAAATCTTCGTGTCGCATCCTCGGAAGATACCACACCTAAATACCAAGTTTGGTATTTAACCGTCTTTTCGTTTTTGAGCTACGCTGTCCACAGACAGACAGACGGATAGAACCCTTTTCTGAAAATGTTTTTTTTTATTCAGGTGATCCTAAAATATGTATTTTCAGTGAAATCTCGGTATCGAATTTTTGGAGGCAGTACAATGCCTTCTCTATACACTATGTACTAGAGAAAGTAACAATAGCAATCAAAACAGTTAAAACTATAGATAAAAGCAATGTAAAAGGAAAACTAAAATCATTCCTGGCAAAAACTAAAATGCCAGTCTAAAAGTAGTGTGAACAACGGTACGAGTGTGATGAAATTAAAACACAGCAGATGTTGTCTACAATAAAAGATTAACAGCTTTATCTACCGTTCTTTGAACATCTGCCAGGCGAAATGAAAATCACAATAAAATCATATCCTTAATGGAAATGGAAGCTGGGATAAACATTTAAAAATCTGATGTGTTACACTCACATGACTTTCTCTAGCTCCTCTACAAACTTCTTAGAAAAGATTACCTTCTTTCTACACAATCGAGACCGAATGCTTATTACTTAGTTCCTTTCTAAGTAGAAGGGAAATAATGGAATACTCAAGGCTAAACCGACATATGATTGCTATAGGATTGAAATCCGATTCTTTCCGGGCCCAGGAGTTGACACGTTCCTGACGAGAAAGAAAGTATTTCGAAACTGAAACCAATAACAAAGGAATATCTCGAAAACGGTTACCTCCACAACAAAAATATAAAGCACATAAATTGTGTGTTTTGATCAGATCAACATTTGCTGTGTAGTAAGTTTTTGTCTATCTCTTACCGTTTAGCAATTAAGTAACATTTAGCAAAATTCATCCAGAATAAAGAGCGCTTCAGAGGCTATTCCCAGAAAATTCAAGATTTACATTTTATTTGGTATATGAATATCTTTAGTGTACGGGATTTTAATCAAAATCGTTAGAGCTATTTTGGAGAAAATAAAAACTTTCAAAAAAGTTCTATGTAAAGGGTAGTTGGGGGTGGGGGATTTTCTTGAAAATCTTCCTGTCGCATCCTTGGAAGATATCAAACCTAAATACCAAGTTTGGTTTTTAACAGTCTTTTCGTTTTTGAGCTATGCGGCCCAAAGACACACACACACACACATGCACAGACACGGACATGTTTCTAAAAATATTTTTTACTTTCTGTACACGTACTATGTACATAGTGAATAGAGGAAGTATTGCATTCCACCCAAAAATTCGATACCGAGATTACACCGGAAATACATCTTTTAGGAGGCCCTGAATCCAAAGAAAAAGGATTTTCAGAAAAAGGTACGTGTGTATGTGTATGTGTTTGTCTGTGTGTCTGTGGACAGCATAGCTCAAAACGAAATGACCGTTAAATACTAAACTTGGTATTTATTATGATTTTTATTAAAATTTCATATATTAAAAATATTTACACGATAAATAACATGTGTATTTTGACCTTTCTGGGAATAGCCTCTGAAAACTACTTTATTCTCGATGAATTTTGCGGAATTTTGCATAACTGCTAAAACGTAAGAGATGGACGAAAGCTTACCACACAACAAATGTAGATCATACACAATTTATGCTGTATACATTTTCTGTGGAGTTGATGGTTTTTAAGATATTCCTTGTTTTTAGTTTCAGTTTTGAAAAAACATACTTTTCTCTTACAGAAATTTGTCAACTCCTGTCCATACAAATAAAGGAACTTCAATGACCTAGCATCCAGCTTTTGACTATCACTTTAACCTATGATACTCCCTTATTTTTCTTCTATTTATAAGGAAGTGAGGTATTTCTGCTATCTTTTTTTTATCAATAAGCATGAAGTAAATAGAAGCTTAAACTTCTTAACAATAATTTATTGCAGGGATTTAGAGAAAGTCATGTGAATGGAACACATCAGAGTTTTACTTTCTCTAGCCCCATGAATACAGTGTACATAAGGATACAGAATATATATATATATATATATATATATATATATATATATATTCTGTATATATATGTATATAAATATATATTCCACCCAAAAATTCGATAGCCAATTTCACCGGAAATACATGTTTTAGGACCCCTGTATTCAAAAAAAGCATTTTCAGAAAAAGATCCGTGTGTCCTTGAACACGATAACTCAAAAACGAAAACTAGCTAAAATACCAAACTTGGTATTTAAGTTTAGTATCTTCCAGGGATGCGACACGAAGATGTTGAGAAAAATCCCCACACCCCAAATTACGCTTTACATGGAACATTTTTCGAAAATTTTGTTTTTCTTTAAAATGGCTCTAATGATGTTTATTAAAATATCATATTTTAAAGAAATTTACCAAACGAATAAAATGTATATCTTGAATTTTCTGGGAATAGCTTCTGAACACCTGTTTAATCTGGATGAAATTTGCTTAATATGCCATAACTAGTAAACTGTAAGAGAGAGACAAAAACTTACCATATAAAACATGTAGGTCTTGTAAAAATACACAAGTTATATCATATACATTTTTGTCGTGGAGCTTGCCGTTTTCGAGGTATTCATTGTTATTAGTTTCAGTTGTGAAGAACTTATACTTTTCTCAGACGGGAATGTCCGTTTTTCTTTTGTTCTACTCCAGGTCAAGAAAAGAAGCGATTTGTAATGACAATCGCATATCTTGTTAAAATACACAAGCTAGGTCATATACATTTTTCTCGTGGAGCTTACCGCTTTCGAGGTATTCATTGTTATTAGTTTCAGTTGTGAAGTACTTATACTTTTCTCAGACAGGAGTGTCCGTTTTTCTTTTGTTCTACTCCTGGCCAAGAAAAGAAGCGATTTGTAATGACAATCGCATAACGACAGCTTTTAAAACATTTGACTATTGGTTTAGCCTAGTGTATTCCCTTATTTTCTTCCTACTTATACGGAACTAAATAATAAGAACATTGTGCTAATGAGTACCACGATTAGCAACGTGCAGAAAGAAGAAGACTCTTAGGTATGAAGTTTGTAGAACAGCTACAGAAAGTCATGTGAGTGTAACACATCAGATTTTGTTAGTTCGGATCGCATAATCACGAACTGTGCCATTGTTAACTTAACGAAACTGAACTGAACTGACAACTGAATCTCTTATTTGTTTGTCACTAGAAAGTACTAAAAATCTAGGCGGCGAAAATTACGGTGGAACTCGTTTGTTCAGTTCAATTCAGTTGAGTTTTAGACAAGATAGCATAAGTGAGGTTATAGTTGCTGTATTTGTTTGTAATTTTGTTTAAATATTTGTACATAATGAGTGGAAAATAAAAGTTTTCACAAATTGAGGAAGAGGGAACAATTGACTTTGTTCGTCATAATGAACTTTTATACAACGCAAAACATGCCGAGAATATATATATGCAGAAGAAACAAGAGGTTTTGGAAAGAGTTGCGAGAGGAATTGGGAAAATCAAGTCCTGCATACTCTGCTATGTCTGTAATTATATATAGCATTTTTCTTGCCAAGCAGCGATTGTGTAGAGCAAAGACTTCATCTCCAAAAATGGCATGCTGTTGTACTAGGTCAGTTTCTGGTTCAAAGTCATGTGAGTGTAACAAATCAGATTTTTTCCCCTTGAACTTATAAAGAAGCAAGTAATAAGACTCTCTCTAACAATGTTTATCTTGATTAGCATGACGTATATAAAAGAGAAATATTTTGTAAGGAAAGTTTGTTAGTGGAACAGCTAGAGAAAATCATGTGGATGGAACACAACATTTTTATTTTAAATTCTATTGTTTTTAAAGTGATTTATGAACGTTATCTAATGCTTAATTAATATAAGGAAATACCATTTTATTTTTATATATTTGAAGATAGGTCTTCCAACACAGGATATTATTTGCAATTAATTATATTGTTAAATCTGTTTACAGACCTGTGAAGACTGGGATGCTCCTAAGAATAACGGAGGGTAGAATTGGCAACGGTGGAAGACAAGAGCGGTTGTGGGAACATTTGGACTCCACAATTAATGTACAATGCACACAAATATTACTTCTTTATTAGTCGCTTCAATAATATGATATTTTGCAAGCATCTCCTTAATAAAGGAATAAAAGTGTATTTAATAAATGTTTTCAACATGAAATCCCCTTAAAATCCACTTTCCTGCCAACACCAGCAGTATAAAAACAGAAAACCTTTCAAAGACTCTAACCATTCTTATAATTTACAAAAATCTGAAGTATCTCATTCACATGACTTTCTCTACATTTCTATAACAAAGTATTGTTAGTAAGCTTATTCTTTTATCTACTTCATGATAATCGAGAAAAAATTAGCAGAAATAGTCTTATTACTAGCTTCCTTGTAAGTAGAAGGGAAATAAGGGAGTATCATAAGTTAAAGTGATAGTCAACAGCTGGTTGCTATGTGACTGGAGTTCCTTTGTTTGTATGGACAGGAGTTGACAAATTCCTGTATGATAACAGTATAAGTGTTTCAAAGCTGAAATCAAAAAGAAATAATATCTCAAAAACGATCAACCCCACGAAAAAATGTATATTACATAAAATGTGTATTTTAATGTGCTCTACATTTTTGTTAGGTAAGTTTTTATCCATTTATCCATTCCGTAAAATTCATCCAGAATAAAGTAACCTTCAGAGGCTATTCCAAGGAAATTCTAGATATTCATTTTATTTGTCAGGTAATTGTTGTTAATGTACGTTACTTTAATCAAAATCATTAGAGCCATTTTTTAGAAAATAAAAATTTTCGAAAAAAGTTCCATGTAAAGGGTAGTTTGGGGTGGGGGATTTTCTTGAAAATCTTCTTGTCGCATCCTTGGAAGATACCAACACACACACACACACGCACACAGACAAGCACACACACGGACATTTTTCTAAAAATGCGTTTTTTTGTTTCAGGGGGTCTCAAAACATGTATTTCCGGTGAAAACTCGATATCGAATTTTTGGGTGCATTAAAATACCTTCTCTATACACCATGTACACAGGCCGTATAGAGAAAGTAAAACACACAGGCTAAAGCGATAGTCTCGTCCTTTAAAAGCCGGCCAGTATATGAAACAATTGAAATTCCAATCCCATTGCTTGCCAGAACGAGAAACAAGAAGAAAGATTTCTTCATGTTTGAGTAAATTTAAACCAATAATCCGGCATATCTCGAAACGGTTAATTCTACAAAAATGTATATGACATAAATTGTGTTTTTATTTTATTGAGATACTTTTATGTGTAGTAAGTTTTGCCAGTTATACAAAAGTCGGCCAGAATGTAGAGGTCTTCAGAGACTAAAACCAGAAAATTCAAGATATACATTTTGTTTGTCATAAACATAAGGTATTGTGATCAAAATATTAGAGCCATTTTTGAGAAAATCAAACGTTTTAGAAAAATTTTCCCTAAAAAGGGTAGTTGGGGTGGGGGGATTTTCTTATATCTTCGTGTCGCATCCTTGGAAGATACTCAACTTAAGTACAAAATTTGGTATTTAACCGACTTTTAGTTTTGGGGCTATGCAGCCCACATACAGGGACCGTTTTCTAAAAATGCTATTTTTAGACTCAGGGGACTTCAAAACATATCTCTGGTGGAATACAGTACCTTCTCTATTCACTAAGTAGAAAGTTAAAAACACATATTTGACATAAACTATGTGTTCTATAGAGATCTATATTTTTGTGTTGTAGCTTTTTGTCTATCTGTTACATTTTAACCGTTATGCAAAATTCTGAAAAGTTCATCTAGAATAAAGAGATCTTCAGAGGCAAAAGGTGTCCACAGACATACATAGGAAGTAATAAGACTAATTCTGCTAATGTTTATCTTGATTAGATGATGTAGATAACATTTTTATTTTAAATAAAAGGTTTGTTTGTGGAACTGTTAGAGAAAGTTATGTAAATGGAACACACAGATATTTCTCTTACCGGGAGGGTTTTAAAGGATGTCAACTTTATTTCCGATGTTTCCTGTGCCCACATTTAAAGCAGACAGTTACCTGAAGTCAAGATCCACAAAAAATGACATTATAAAAGCCAGCTGTCTTCTTTGTGCAGCTTTGAGGTGCATGTCATGAACATGTAAAGCTTTACAAAAGGCTTTCAAGGTGAACATTCCGATAGCGGTGAGGCAGGTATGTATGTGGGGAAAATAGTCAAATAAAACACATTGATTTTATCCTAAAGACTTCATGTATACATTTAATGTTCCAGTCACATTACTTTCTCTACATCTCTGCTATAAATTATTGTTAAAAAGCTTATTCTTTTATTAACTTAATGCTAGGAGCCATATTCAACTGGTTAACCGAAATAATTTGCGAGATTGTGCACGTGACTGATATAAGTTATTTGAGATCGGCGATGCATGGTCCCCGGATAAACATAACGCAAATACATAGCGTTAAACGTGTGGGTATCAGGTGCTTGATAAATCGGTGTTAAAGCAAAGCAGGTTGAAAAAATCTGATGTGCTTCATTCACATGACTTTCTCTACATCTCTGCAACAAATTATTCTTAAAAAGTTTATACTTCTATTTACTTCATGCTAATCAGAAAAAAATAGCAGAAATAGTCTTATTACTCGCTTCCTTGTAAGTAGAAGTCGAATAAGGGAGTACCATAGGTTAAAGTGATAGACAAAAGCTGGTTGCTATGTCACTGAAGTTCCTTTGTTTCTATGGACAGCAGTTGACAAATACCTGTATCAGAAAAGTATTATTTTTTCATAGCAGAAAGCAAAAACAAGGAACGTCTCAAAAACGATGAACTCCACGAAAAAAATATATATTACATAAATTGCGTGTTTTAACGTGCTCTACATTTTTTGTCTTACGGTTTAGCAGTTATTCAAAATTCCGTAAAATTCACCCAGAATAAACTACTCTTCAGAGGTTATTCCCAGAAAATTGAAGATATACATTTTATTTGCCAGGTAAATGTCTTTAATATACGATATTTTAATCAAAATCGTTAGAGCCATTTTTGAGAAAATCGAAATTTTCGAAAAAATTACCATGCAAGGGCGAGTTGGGGGTGGGGGGATTTTTAACAAAATCTTCGTGTCGCATCCCTGGAAGATACTAAGCTTAAATACCAAGTTTGGTATTTTACCGACTTTTTGTTTTTGAGTTATCGTGTTCACAGACACACGGACACACACACGGACCTTTTTGTGAAAATGCTTTTTTTTGGATACAGGGGACCCTAAACCATATATTTCCAGTGAAATCTCAGTATCGAATTTTTGGGTGGGATGCAATACTTCTCTATCCCTATGTACATTGTACATATGGGGCTAGAGAAGGTAAAAATGGCTTAGAACGTCTTTAAAACTGCTGCTCGAGTATAGAAATATCGATTTTTAGCAGCTCGTTACTAGCATTCTCAAGATTTAATGTCGCAAAAATCTGTGAAATCTCGAACCAATCACTTGACAGTGCGACACTGAATATTCATTAACTACGTTCTTCATTAACTACGTTCTTGAGTTATGTAGCCTATTTTGGAAGGGTTTTTTCAACTGCTCTGGTGGCTTAATGCGTAACCCGGGAAGCTTCTATCCCAAAGGTCATGAGTTAATTCTGTCATAGAGTAAATGTTTTTTATTATTATTATTATTATTATTATTATTATTATTATTATTTTTCATTCCAGACGAACTGCCACGATACATTGAACCAGACCCGAATTCGGAAACTGTCACTTGAAAGCCTGTATCTTAACCAGTACGCTAGAGAGGTACGCTGTAATATGTCCCTTCGTTTATCGTGTTATGTTCTCGAAAGATTGATATATTAGCCAGTGGCGTACTGGCACTTCAGAAACTTATAGCCGTTACCTCCGACATTTCAATAAACAGCCATAAGTCTCCTATCACAAATTACTTATTTAAGTAACTCACTTATTCTGTGAAAATATTTCGGTATAGTTTCTTAACATCCTGTATATATAACTATTTATAACCAGCTAGGAGTCATATTCTCCGAAGATGCCCAACAGAGCTATGTGCGAAACTTCAGATGGGACCGCATCGACTCGACCACCACCTACAAGTCTGGAGTCTACTTTCTATTGGATTAACGCCGGCAGTGAAAGCCTAAATGTATATCTTACCTTTAATAGTTTAAGAGAAATTGGTATTTTAGTAAAATATACACTTTTGCACATTCCAGTAAGCTATCTCTCCTTAAAAACATAGAATTTCCACATAGAAGTTTTAGATGGAACTCAGTACCTCTCTTGCTTAATATGTAGTTGAGAAAGTAACCAACGATATTGGTTAGAGAATGTAATGCATCACATGTTATATAATAATTTTCTGTGTTATTTTTAAAAGCAGCAGCAGCAGTTGTACATATCTGACTGTGACTTAGTTTTTTTTTTTTACTTTCTCTAGCCCCGTATGTACAATGTACATAGGGATAGAGAAGTATTGTATTCCACCCAAAAATTCGATACCGAGATTTCATCGGAAATACATGTTTTAGGTCCCCCTGTATACATAAAAAGCATTTTCAGAAAAAGGTCCGTGTGTCTGTGAAGGCGATAACTCAAAAATGAATAGTAGCTAAAATACTAAACTTGGTATTTAAGTTTAGCATCTTCCAGGGATGCGACACGATTCTGAGAAATATCTTCCCACCCCAAACTACCCTTTACATGGAACTTTTTTCGAAAATTTGATTTTCCTAAAAATGGCTCTAACGATTTTGATTAAAATATCATATATTAAAGATATTTACCTGACAAATAAAGTGTATATTTTGAATTTTATGGGAATAGCCTCTGAAGACTACTTTATTCTGGATGAATTTTGCATAACTACTAAACCGTAAGAGATGGACAAAAACTTACCACACAAAAAATGTATAGCACGATAAAACACAGAATTTATGTTGTATACATTTTTTTCGTGGAGTTGATCGTTTTTGAGGTTTTCTTTTTTCTTGGTTTCAGCTTTGAAAAACTTACTTTTCTCATACAGGAATTTGTCAACTCTTGTCCATACAAACAAAGCAATATCAGGCACATAGCAACCAGCTTTAACCTATGGTACTCCCTTATTTCGCTTCTACTTACAATAAAGCAAGAAATAAGACTATTTCTGCTAATTTTTCTCGATTAGCATGAAATAAATAAAAGATAAGCTTATTAACAATAATTTGTTACAGAGATATAGAGAAAGTCACGTGAGTGAGGCACATCAGTTTTTTCCTTTCTTTCTTAAAGTGTTTACTTAACACCTGTTTGGAACTCCGGTGAAGAGTCGATAATTCGGAGGGAGTTTCTCCTTGCTGTAAATGCATTAACTGCTGTGTCAGCTAAAATCGTTTAAACAAACAAGAAGTTGTCTCAACGTATTCCATTAGTCGGGTAATGCCATGCTAAAAGAGTACTTTCCAACCAGACTGCACACCTCGTTTCTTTTTTTTTTTGGGGGGGGGGAGCAATTAAAGCTAAAATATTGTACATGTCTCATCCATAAAAATGGTGTCCAGGTCATGAACGGGTAGAAAGTCAATAGAGCTAAAAGCTTCTAAAATACTTCTCTCAAAACTTAAAGTAAGGAGGAATAACAGAGAGCGAAAACAGGGACGAACAATAAACTGAGAGAAAATAGCCAGGAGGGGAAGATTAAAGAGAAAGGAGGCATAAGAGATATTGAGGAAAGAGAAGAGCATAGAAGGTAGGAGAGGTAAATACAAGAAAGGAGAGAGAGAATGATAGTAGCGTAGATGATGGAGGAGACGTGAAGAGATTAGATTAGAATAGAAAATGAAGAAAAGCTTGGAAAGAAGAAAGCATGCTGGGAGAGAGCAGAAAAAAATGAAGTATTGGCAGTAAAAAGAAAGTGGAAAGAAGGAGGAGGGCAATGGAAAGTAGAGCAAAATAGAGAATTAAGATAAGAGAGCAATAAAGAGAAAAATATTGTGCTGGAGAATCGGAATGGAGAGAGAGAATAGTTTAGGAGGATGAGAAGAGATATGAAGTATAAACGACAAGGGGGAAACGAGAGAAGCAAAATGAGGAGAGTAAAGGAGAGCCAACCAGAACAGAATAGAGAGGTAATAGAAATGAGGAACAGAAGAGGGGACAGGAAAGTAAACCAGAGTAGAAAAATAAGACAGAATAAAGGAAGTCAAAACATTAACAGGTGACCCAACTGTCTCGTATTTGGCGTGTAAAAATATTCCTTCACGGTTAAAAGAGTTGCAGAACTCAACGGGGCTATTTCAAGTAAAAATATGTCTGTGGCGTACTGGCGAGAGTGACCGCTTTACGGGTCTTACTATTAGCAGAAAGTAAAATGAAATCAGCAATACACCACTCTGGCATCTAGTTCCCTGTATCAGGACAAACGTTATAATTTATTTATCTTATTAAAGTTTTTCATACATATTATTTTACGGATATAAACTAGTAAATAAAATAAAAGAATAAACGAAGAAGTAAAATAACACCAAATAAAAGCAAGCAAATACATTTCCCTAAAAAAAAAAAATATATATATATATACGGAAAACAGCCTTTACTTACACTAAACCAATTATTAATTAAGAATCCCGTAATACAAATAACTGGTAAGTAGGTATAGCCTATACCTATTACTAAACTGTAATACAATTTAACACACTAATAACCTAGACTACTGATATCAAGTAAAATGTGCACTGTTAGTCAGCACGATTTATTTTAAACACAGTTTCTCTGATAACTGATCATTATAGTGAATTATTCTTGTCATTATCTAATCTCAGTTATTTATTCTATTACTATCCCTTCTCTCAAATTTTAATTCATAAAACCATTTATGTGAATTAAGCCTTTTAATTTCCAAACTTATAAAACAAAAATTTACTCTTCCCAAAAGTTAACTACTTCTATTTAAATCTATAAAACCGACTCCTTTAATTCTGTAAATTAAGTATAATTGACTTCAATATCTTTTTAATCACTTCACATATTTCATTAATTATTAATTTCTCTGGTATATGTAATTAATTCCCTTTTAAATTAATATTTGGCATTAGTTAAACTTTCACTTTCCTTAACATATATAGATTAATAGTTATAACACTTATACTGTCTTATTGTAGAAACATATACACCAACTGTACTTAGATTTGCCTTTTAACACTAGTCACCACTTCTCTAACACTTCCTCTTCATACTCTTCTCTCCCTGGCCAATACTATTCTGCCTCCAAATACTCGTAACCCTCAATTTCCTGTTTATACTCATCCTCGGCTTCCGTCTACCACACTGCTCTACACCGGCACCTTCTTCTTCACTTCACTCTGCTCCCCATCATTCTCCATCAACCTCTAAGACTCCACTTATAATCAGCATGCATTTCTTAATCTCTCCTCTTGATATTTACCTCCTCCATTTATTTCATAGTTATTTTCCTAATAAAGCCGCTTATGCTTCTACATTTTAATTTTCAGTTTCACCTTGAACTCCCCCTTCTGCTTCCTGTTCACCTCCAGCGGAGACTGTGAGCCGGCCACGCTCATTGCAAGGGGTAGAACGAAGGACCCAGTTCTCCACTAGCGGGATTTTTAGCTTGAAAGTGCCCCGTTTTGTAACGCTTTTAAAGAAAAAGGGATATCTGCACACACCAAATATGGGGCAGTTGGGCTACCGGTAGAAAAGATAACAGGACAAGAGAGATAGTGGGTAAGTGAGGAAAATAGGACAGCAGTGGAGAGAAGTCAGAAAAATGCATTGAAAGAAGAGGCCAGGCTGAAATAAGTCAGGGAGAAAATAATAAAGAGGCGGGAGGAGAGTAAATAAACAGAAGAGAAGGAAAAATGGGAATGAACAGCAGAGCAAAATAGAAAAGAAAGAGAAGAGGGGAGGGAAAATCCGACACAATACAGAAGAAAACAAACAGTAAGGAAGAGAAGTGTAGAATGAAAAAGACAGAAGGAGGGAAGCGAAGACGAAAAGAAACCTAAGAAGAAGAGGAGAGCAAAAGACAGAAGAGAAAAACGGAGAAGAGAAAAGAAGAGATGGGTAAAAAGGGAAACCTTATGACATGCAGCAACCCTAACAATTATTTACAATAAAAATATAACTTTAATTTAATATTAATAACATTTCATAAACATTTCAGCATCTGAAATGCTTAAAATCTTTTAAAATGTGGGGCTAAGTGAAAAAAAAATTAAATTCGGTTCTGTATGAAAGGAAACATGTTTTCCCCTTAGAGAAAAGTTTATGTAGCGTAAACCAATAACTTGGAATATCTCGAAAACGGATATCATGTATTGACATAAATTCCGTGTTTTAATCACAGCTACGTTTTTTGTAGAAAGTCTATTTCTTACAGTTAACCAGTGGTGCAAAATTTATATAAAATCATTCATAATAAAGAAGTCTTCAGTGGCTATTTCCAAAAAATTCAAGATAGATATTTTATTTGTCATGTAAATATTTCTGTTATACGGTATTTTAATCAAAATCGTTAGAGCTATTTTTGAGAAAATCAAAGTAATTTAGGGCAAAGGTCATGTTAAGGGTGGATTGGGGCGGGGAATTTTTCTCAAAATCTTCGTGTCGCATCGTTGAGGGATAGTAAACTTAAATACCAAGTTTGATATTTTACCGACGTTTCGTTTTTGAGTCATCGTGTTCAGAGACACACGACGACACATGGACTTTTTTCTAAAAATGCTTTTTTTATACAGCGGGGGCTAAAACGCGTATATCCGGTGAATTTCCGGTACCTAATTTTTGGGTGAAGCAGAATACTTTCTCTAACCTATGTATGAGGTAGGTACTATGTAGGGAAAGTAATAAAAATAGAACTGATGATCAATATTAATAATCAATGTACCATCTGAGAAATCATATCAATTAAAAATCTAATGTGTTCCATTCACATGACTTTCTATACGTCTCTGCAACAAATTATTGTTAAAAAGCTTATACTTTTATTTACTTCATGTTAATCAGAAAAATAAGCAGAAATAGTCTTATTACTTGCTTCCTTGTAAGTACAAGCGAAATAAGAGAGAACCGTAGGTGAAAGTGATAGTCAAAAGCTGGTTGCTATGTGATTGAAGTTCCTTTGTTTGTATGGACAGGAGCTCAGAAAGCTTTTCAAAGCTGAAACCCAAAACAAGGAATATCTTAAAAACGATCAACTCCACGAGAGAAATGTATACAACATAAATTGTGTGTTTTAATGTGCTCTACGTTTTTTGTGTGGTAAGGTTTTGTGCATTTCATACGGTTTAGCAGTTATGCAACATTCCGCAATATTCACCCAGAATAAAGTAGTCTTCAGAGGCTATTCCCAGAAAATTCAAAATATACAGTTTATTTATCAAGTAAATATCTCTAATATACGATGTTTTAATCAAAAATTGATTTTAGAAAATCAAAATTTTCGAAAAACGTTCCTTGTAAACGGTAGTTTGGGGTGGGGTAATTTTCTTGAAAATCTTCGTGTCGCATCCTTGGAAGATACCAATCTTAAATACCAAGTTTGGTATTTAACGGTCTTTTCGTTTTTGAGCTATGCTGCCCACAGTCACACAGGCAGACAGACACACACAAGAAAGAAAATTATTTTTGGATTCAGGGGGAAACAAAACAAGTGTTTCCGGTGAAATCTTGCTATCGAATTTGTGGGTGCATTACAATACCTTCTCTATACACTACTTACACAGTGCGTGTAGAGAAAGTAAAAATTACAGCTAAATTATTTTTAATTTCGAAAGTATTACAATAAAGTTCACAATAATTCAGTTCCATATATCCAAAGGTAAAAATGAAATTTCAGGTAACTATACCCTGAAGAGAGAAAGCACAAAAAACCTAAAATGCCTACGGGCGCTGAAAATCCCTTCAGGGTTATGATATCAAAATTCAGAGGCTCACTCTTTACATTTCGCAAGGCAAACGTGCCCCAATTTCCTCCTGCAGCGGAAGTGTTCTTTTGAAAACATTTGTTCAGTTTAAGCAAAACACTGAATGTATTTATATAAGATTTTATTGGTCGCGACAAGAGGCCTTTTACACTCCACTGGTTCGGTTTTAATATCCGGTTTCACTTGAAGGGTTTTGTCTGCGTAGCGAAGGGCAAATATCGGCCATGTGGAAGGAGGGGCATAGCCCCAATGAGGCGTGATAACATCATTATCTTTTCTTTCGAGAACAGTTAACTGTACATTGCAGAAGCCTGGACCAGTGCTTCAAAACTTTTGTCTTCAACCTATAGATTTCTTAAGATCATCTTAAAATATAATCTTTATGTTTGGAATATACGAGGTACGTCCAGAAAGTAAGTTCCGTTTGGTAATAACGTTAAATTGTGTACAGATACAGAATAACTATTTATTGTACAAAATTCTACAACTCTTAAACTACTTTTCCACATAACTGCCGAAATGTTGCAGGCATTTGTCATAGCGTAGCACAAGTTTTTGTATACCTTCTTCATAGAAGTTTGCCGCCTGTCTTCAAAAAGTTGGAAACATTTTCTTTCAGCTCTTCGTCATTGTTGAAGTGTTGACCGCCAAGGAAAGACTTGAGATGTAAGAACAGATGAAAGTCGCTAGGGCTGTACGGAGGATGGTCAAACACGTCCTAGCCAAATCCCTGTAGGAGGTTTTTCGTCACATTTGCAGTGTATGGTCGTGCGTTGTCGTGCACTTCACTATGTCCTTCATTGAACTGTCGGACCCATCTTCTCACCATTGAATCACTCATCGCATTTTGTCCATAAACTTCGCAAATTTTCCGATAAATTTCAATTGGTTTCACTTTCCTAGCATTCAGAAAACGAATCACAGATCTGATTTCACAAGTGGCGGGATTTTCAATCAACACCGACATTGTAAACAAGCACAACAAAGCGAATGTGTCTGACAGCGATCTCAAAATGGCGCACGTTTCTTCTCCTTCATACAGAGCGTCCACCGCGCATGTGCGGAACTGCGATCGCAGCGCTGCAGCGGAGATAAATTGAAACGGAACTTACTTTTTGGACGTACCTCGTATGTTTTAGGACCTCCTGTATCCAAAAAAAGCATTTTCAGAAAAAGGTCCGTGTGTGTGTCCGTGTGTCTGTGAAGACGATAACGCAAAAACGAAAACTAGCTAAAATACCAAACTTGGAATTTAAGTTTAGTATCTTCCAGGGATGGGACACGAAGATTTTGAGTAAAATGCCGCCACCCCAAACTACCCTTTATATGGACATTTTTCGAAAATTTTGATTTTCTTAAAATGGCTCTAACGATTTTGATTAAAATATCATATATTAAAGATATTTACCTAACAAATAAAATGTATATCTTGAATTTTCTGGGAATAGCTTCTCAAGACCTGTTTATTCTGGATGAATTTTGCTTAATTTGGCATAACTAGTAAACCGTAAAAGATAGACAAAACTTACTACACAAAAAATGTAGGTCTTATTAAAATACACAAGTTATGTCATGTATATTTTTTTCGTGGAGCTTACCGTTTTCGAGGTATTCATTGTTATTAGTGTCAGTTGTGAAGTACTTGTACTTTTCTCAGACGGGAGTGTCCGTTTTTCTTTTGTTCTACTCCTGGCCAAGAAAAGAAGCAATTTGTAATGACAATCGCATAACGACAAATTTTAAAACATTTGACTATTGGTTTAGCCTAGTGTATTCCCTTATTTTCTTCCTACTTATACGGAACTAAATAATAAGAACATTGTGCTAATGAGTACCACGATTAGCAAGGTGCAGAGAGAAGAAGAATCTTATGTATGAAGTTTGTAGAACAGCTAGAGAAGGTCATGTGAGTGAAACACATCAGATTTTTAAACTTGTATTTTACTCTTGCAGTTATGGAACATTTTTAAAATTGTCAATTAGCTCGTGAAAGACGTGTAAAATATGCATCCATACAAATATAATTTCAAAATAATGTGATTATCTTGCGGCTAGTAAATACTGAACGTCTTTGCGGATGTTCCTACACGAAGCCTTGAAATGCGATAAACAAGGGAAGAGCACCGCGCCGGTAACCGGAGACTTTGCAATGGGACACATCGATTAACTGGCACACGCCATAATCTTCAGCTTCCACCAGCTTCCAGAAACGTATGTGACTTCATTCACAGCTATATAATGAAAAGTTGCAAACAGTCTGGTATCAATCTTTGCCTACGAGTGTTATAAGCCTTGAGGCGAAACATGAATAAATCTTGCGCATGGGGGAAGTTGCTTTCTTTCCCCTCCTCTCCGTAACGGCTGAGAGGGGTAATAGAGATGCCAGCTTGGCACGAATAACAGAACCACAACAACGTGCAGCGTTAAACGATTAATGCAGTTCATATGAAAGTAATTGTATACAGCGTGTTAATGAACTACCCGAAATAATTTATGAGATTGTGCACGTGACTGATATAAGTAATTTGAGATCGGCGATGCATGGTCCCCGGATAAACATAACGCAGCTACATAGCGTTAAACGTGTGGGTATCAGGTGCTGATAAGTCGGTGTTAAAGCAAAGCAGGTTGACAAAATAGCTGAGAATGTCTTTAAAACTGCTGCTCGAGTATAGAAATATCGATTTTTAGCAGCTCGTTACTAGCGTTCTCAAGATTTAATGTCGCAAAACTACGTTCTTGAGCTATCTAGCCTACTCTGGAGGCGTTTCTTCAAGTGCTCTGGTGGCTTAATGGGTAATGCGGGGAGTGGTTATCCCAAAGGTCATGTGTTCGATTCCTGTCATAGAGTAAATGTTTTTATTATTATTTTTTTTTTCTTTCCAGACAGAGTGCCGCGAAACGTGTCGAACTGGCACTTCAGAAACTTATAGTCGTTACTTCGAAATGTCAATAAACAGTCCATATATAATTAACGTTAAATATGTAGAGCGTGAGATGGTATGTTTTGCTTGAAGGGATATCGATATGTGCACTTTTGATTGCGAACCAGCTTATCATACAATGAGTTGGCAACCATGAACATAGCCATATTACTGTACCCACCACATGTTTCTACACCTCCTTAATCCTGTTCATTGAATAATCATCTCCGTCCTTATAAACAGCATGATATCGTTGGCATTACTGTCTTCTTAGGATAACATTAATAAGCTAGTGTTTATTTCTATAAGCACTAAAGAACGTCGCACTAAAACTAGCGTTAACGTGCTTCATTCCTTCGTGAATGAATGAATGAATGAATAAGTGTATTTATTAATATAGCAATATCATACATAGAATTTCAACAATCGCACGGGTCCACAGACCGTACGTGCTTTTGTAATACACATTACAAGCAATATTAAAACAACAACAAAAAAGAATTAAAAGAGTAGACACGAAAATAAAAAGACAAAGGAAATGCACAGTCAAAAGCAATATTAAACAACAATAAAGAATTAAGAGTGAACCCGAAAATAAAAAAACAAAGATATTCAAATATAACAATTTAAATTTACAGCACAGAGTACACCTTCATAAATGCACCCTCTTATAATAGAAAATTACACTTAAAAGACGTATATACACATAATATATACACCATATATAAAACCATAGCACAACAGTGACCTAAGTATGACATAATACAGGGTGAAGATTATTTAAACCGACAAACCGAGGTTGTAGGGGACACCAAAACAAATGTTTTTCCTTAATGTCGTTTTTTCCTATGAGGATTATTTAAACCGATAGAGGGCAATTGCTGTTGATGGAAGGAATTGTTTTATCCACCAGTGTAGTGTGCATACTGTACAGTATCTGTTTACTAATGGAGGGATACACCTGGAGTGAGTACACTGATATGGACGAGCTGCACAGCGGCTTTATCAACAACAATATCCTAATCGTGTACCCCGCATCATACGACGTTTACTGCTGTGTACCAACGTCTGCGCGAGACCGGGTCATTTAGCAGAGGACCTGGACAGGGACGCCGTCGCACAGTAAGAACGCTGCAATTTGAGGAGCATGTGGAGCGAGATCCTTCTATCAGCACTCGTGCAATTGCGCGAAACATGGGGACGAATCAGACGAATGTAAGAAACGTCCTTCATGAGCAATACTTACGTCCATTTCACCTACAGCGTGTCCACAACCTGGAACCAGTTGATTATGCACCCAGAGCACAGTTTTCGCAGTGGTACCTGGAACAGTGTCAAATGCATTTCCATCCTCTGTGTTGTTTACAGATGAAGCAACGTTTGCGCGTGATGGAGTATTCAACCTGCACAATTCGCATGTTTGGAGTGAGGATAACCCACATGCCACAGTTACTCGCGCACATCAAGTGCGGTTCGTCGTAAATGTGTGGGCCGGTGTTGTTGGGGACTGTTTAATTGGGCCATATCTCCTACCTAGGCCATTAAATGGCAGGCACTATCACAATTTTCTCAACAGAGCATTGCCAGAATTGCTGGAGGATGTCCCGCTCCCTACAAGACAACGCATGTGGTTCCAACATGACGGGGCGCCGGCACATTTCAGTCGTCCTGTGCGTCGATTCTTGAACCGACAGTTTGCAGTAAAGTGGATTGACAGAGGTGGTCCTGTACCATGGCCTGCTCGATCCCCAGATATGACCCCTATGGATTTTTCTGTGTGGGGAGAGATGCGCAACCTAGTTTACAGAACTCCTGTTGAATCAGAAGAGGATCTGGTTGCCCGGATAGTAGCAGCAGCAGGAGCAATTAACGACACTCCTGGAGTTTTTCCGTGTTAGACAGAACATGATCCGTCGGTGTCAGCTTTGTTTAAATGTCAATGGAGGCATTTTTGAACTTCTGCTGTAATTTAAGTAATTGCGTTGCGATCATGTGTTGTCTCTTGATAATAAATAATGCAAAAGTGTTTGTTGGTGTCTCTTGGTAATAAAAAATGCAAAAGTGTTTGTTGGTTTTTTTGATGTCAGAGAAATCTTCCTCTATCGGTTTAAATAATCATCATAGGAACAAATGACATTAAGGAAAAATATTTGTTTTGGTGTCCCCTACAACCTCCCAGAATTTGTCGGTTTAAATAATTTTCACCCTGTATATATGTATGTAGAACATTGTAGTCACTTTTGTTTAGTTGATCTTATTCCTCCCTCCCCCCTTTTTCTATTGGCAGCCTCCTCAGATCCCAGCTGTCTTGCCTTAAGTATAAATTTACCTAGCCCGTCTATGTTTTCCGTGCCTGCCAGCAGCGTCCAAGAAACGTTTTGACTTCTGCGCTTACATGTTGGCGCAACTTCTCCCCCCACCAACCCGGAATCTGGAAACCTCTGGGCTGTGAGCACTAGGTGTGATTGTGGGACGCCTTAATAACCTTGAACCACTAATCTAGAAAACTTAGTAGACAGAAGCTGATAAATGTTACCCATTCCGAGGTATTCGATAGTCATCCCCCTATGGGAGCAAATGGGCTGGTATATAAAATAGGTACTGGTCTAATGGAAAACTCCACGGAATTTCCTGGGGCACTTGTCAGATCACTGCTGCATGGTTTGTCCATCATTCCGAAGCTCCCGTGGTACTTCTGACGTTACTAGAAGCATGTGGGCCGAACATATGAGTTCCTCCTCAAAGGGAGCTGTTTGGATTGGGTTGGACTCGGCGGTGCAGTGGTTCCCGAAACCATGGGAGATTGGGTACATCTGGAGTTGAGGCCTGGTTGGTGTTGTGCAAGTTGATGTTCTCCGGCCACTAACCTGGAGAGCTAAGAGTCAGAAGTTGTTGACCCCACCCAGGTATTAGACAGTTATCCCTCTAAGGTTGACGCGCCTAAGTGATGTATTCACTTGCGGCTGCAAGGAGGGCCGTTTTATAAAATAGGTACCGGTTTAATGGAAAACCCTATTGCCTCTTAATATGCATTTATATTCACTATAAAATTCTCCTATAACTGCGAGCCGACTTCTCCCGGGGCGGGGAATTTTTCTTTAACCAGAAGTATTCTCTATCCCCCACACAGTCTGATAGAATTAATGTGAGAGTGATTGCGTGTGTGTTTAGTGACATAAAATGATTAACCTAATGACAACTTACCGTGTGTTGTTTCACAAGTCAACCTTTTCTTGCATAGTGTTGCTGATTTGATGCAGTTCATGACGCATCTGCTCCTGAGTTTACAACAATTTACAATTGGATAAATTAATTTAAACGTGACCGTACATCCACAAATGATGAACATCGTTTTGGACGTTCAGTAAAAGTGATTTCCTCCGAAATGATTGATAAAGTCCAGAATATCATTTTCAGTGATCAAGGAATCAAACTTCGGGAAACAAAAGAGGCCACAGGTATACAGTATTACAAGGTACAGTGTTCTCAAATTTGCACCAAAATTAGATCTGATAAAAGTCTCGGCAAGATGGGTGCCCTGTTTGCTCTCAATGGAGCATAAACGCAAGTTTATGACCAACTCCAAGCTGGTCTGTCACTCTTCCGTTGCAATCCTACAAGTTTCTGGGTCGATACATAACTGTGGATGTAACGTGGATACACTATTACACTCCGAAGACAAAAGTACATAACCGGCTCCGAAGAGACCAAAGGTGGTGAAATCTGCAGGCAAGGAGATAGCCTCGGCTTTTTGGGATGCACGCGAAATCATCTGCATTGACTGCTTGCAGAAAGGAATCGTTATTGCACCGGTTGAATGGAGAAATAAAGAAAAACGCCTTCATCTGGTAAAGAAAAGTATTCTCCTTCATCAAGACAATCCAAGAGTACACACCTACGCAGTTTCGAAGAAAAATTGTAGAATTAAGTTTCGAATTACTATATCAACCGTATTCACCAGATTTGGCTTTCAGTTTCTTTTTACTTTCTCTATACGTACTGTGTACATAGTGTATAAAGAAGGCATTGCATTGTACCCAAAAATTCGATACCGAGATTTTACCGGAAATATATGTTTTGAGATCCCCTGAATCCAAAAAAAGCATTTTTAGAAACATGTCCGTGTGTGTGTCTGTCTGTGTTATCTGTATATGTGTGTGTGCGTGTGTGTGTGTGGGCAGCATAACTCAGAAACGAAAAGACCGTTAAAAACCAAACTTGGTATTTAAGTTCACTATCTTCCAACGATGCGACACAAAGATTTTCAAGAAAATCCCCCACCCCAAACTACCCTTTACATGGAACTTTTTTCGAACATTTTGATTTTCTAAAAAAAATGGCTCTAACGATTTTGATTAAAATCCCGTATATCACTGACATTTTCATACCAAATAAAATGTATACCTTGAATGTTCTGGGAATAGCCTCTGAAGACCTTATTCTGGATGAATTTTGCCGAATTTTGCTCAACGGTTAAACGGTAAGAAATAGACATAAGCTTACCACACAGAAAATGTAGAGCACGTTAAAGCACACAATTTATGTTATACACATTTTTTTCGTGGAGTTGATCGTTTTTTAGTTATTCATTGTTTTTGATTTCACCTTTCAAAAACTTATATTTTCTCATACAGGAATTTGTCAGCTCCTGTCCATGTAAACAAAGGAAGTTCCGTCACATAGCAACCAGCCTTTGACTATCACTTTAATCTATGGTACTCCCTTATTTCGCTTCTACTTAAAAGGAAGCAAGTGATAAGACTATTTCTGACATTTTTTTTTGTTCCTCGATTAGCATGAAGTAAATAGAAGCATAAGCTTTTTAACAATAATATGTTGCAGAGATATAGAGAAAGTCATGTGAACGGAATACATCAGAGTTTTTATTTCCAGACTTGAAAAAGTGGCTTGGTGGAAAACGATTCAAGTGTAACGAAGAGGTCATCTTCCAAACAGATGCCCAATATTTTGAGGACCTTCCGAAATCCCACTTTTGGAATAGCTTGAAGCATTTGGAGAAACACTGGGAAAAGTGTATCCAACTAGAAGGAGATTATGTTGAAAAATAAAAATAAAAAATCTACATATGTCTTAAGGAGCAAAAATTATAAATATGCAGGAACCTTCACTCCAATGCAATCAATGATATCTATTCTTACTCAAGCACGGAGGTTTTACGTTTCACAGTTAAATACATGTGAACGCCACATAGAATTTTTACTTTTTCAATACGCACTATGTACATAGTGTATAGAGAAGGTATTGCACTCCACCCAAAAATTCGATACCGAGATTTCACCGGAAATATATGTTTTAGGGTCCCCAATATCCAAAAGAAGCATTTTCACTAAAAGGTCCGTGTGTGTGTGTGTGTGTGTGTGTGTGTGTGTGTGTGTGTGTGTGTGTGTGTGTCCGTGTGTCCGTGAACACATAACTCAAAAACGAAAAGTCGGTAAAATACCAAACTTGGTATTCAAGTTTAGTATCTTCCAGGGAATGCGACACAAAGATTTTGAGAAAAATCCCCCCACCCCCAACTACCCTTTACATGAAACTTTTTTCGAAAATTTTGATTTTCTCCAAAATGGCTCTAACGATTTTGATTAAAATTTCGTGTATTAAACATATTTACCTGACAAATAAAATGTATATCTTGAATTTTCTAGGAATAGCCTCTGAAGGGTAGTTTATTCTGGATGAATTTTACGGAAGTTTGAATAACTGCTAAACCGTAAGAGATGGACGAAAACTTACTACACAAAAAACGTACAGCACGTTAAAACACACGATTTATGTTATATATATATATATTTTTTTTTTTCGTGGAGTTCATCGTTTTTGAGACATTCCTTATTTTTGGTTTCTGCTATGAAAAACTTATATTTTTCTCATACAGGAACTTGCCAACTCCGATTCATATAAACAAAGGAACCTCATTGATATAGCAACCAGTTTTTGACTACCACTTTATCCTATGGTAGTCCCTTATTTCGCTTCTACTTACAAGGAAGCAAGTAATAAGACTAATTTTTTCTGATTAGCATAAAGTAAATAGAATTATAAGCTTTTTAAGAATACTTTGTTGCAGGGATATAGAGAAAGTCATGTGAATGATGCACATCAGATTTTTTCTAATGTGTGGGAAGTTAGAAAATTATAAATTTCCACGTGAAACTTTGCACAAAAACGAGTAAAAGTGTTGAAGTTTCCAGTGCCAAATATTCTTGGTTCGAGCCCCAGTTTTTTTTTCTCTTCTCTAATCTAATCTAATCCTCTAAGGTCTGCTGACGCACCTAATACAACTAAGCTTCATTAGCGCCGTCACGTGACCCGAGCAGTACGTCGACGCGAGGTGAGACGGGTAGTGGGGAGTTAAAATCGATGCCCTCCGCGGCGCAAGTTTCAGTTCGTGCGGCACTTAGATCACGGAGGTGCATTTCCCCGTTTTGGCGCGGCAGTTCACCCGCGCGCGAGGTCCTCGGTTCAAATGTGCCATTAGTGCTACACTTGATACACGTCTTTTGTTTGTGATCATGCAGTGTGGCAACAGCCCGTAAAACTTTCCTGCACCGTCGACTGTTTCTCTTACCTGGGACAAAAACAAGTGACGAACACCGACCGCTTCAACAAGGTTAGTGCAACGAGCTCTGACAGCGGTGTTCTTCTTCTTTATCGTACTTTTTGTTGCCCTTACCCGTCTTTTAAGGTTAAGAGGATGTTCCGCAGCATAATTCCTTTACAAAGATTTCAACAAAAAAGTTTTATGAGACCACTTGAAATTAAAACAAAAAGCCACTTTAAAAAGTGTGTGCGAATAGCATGCCTGAAAAATTTAAGTTTCCATAAATTTCCATTAATTTAATTTTTATTAAGATGCACTCTTTCTGTGCTTATTATTCAATTGTTTACCGAACTCCTTGCTTTAATTTTTATTTTCTCCAAGAATAACTTTAATAGAATACACAACTTTAAAATTATTAAACAATAATAATATTTTCAGAAAATGTAAACTACAACTTTGAATCCTTTCTCCCCAGTGTCAAAACAAGCGTAATTCTGAAGTTTGGTATTAATACATTTCAGTTTTAAAATTTAATGCACTTCAGTATTTTCCCGCGCATTTTTACTTTCTCTGCATAATTGTACAATGCATATAATAGGTAGAGAAGTATTATTTTCCAACCCAAATTTCTATACCGAGACGTCATCTAAAATACATGATTTGAGGACCCATGGATTAAAAATATGAATTTTTAGGAAAAGGTCGATGAGAGTCTGTGGACAGCATAACTCAAAAACAAACAGTCGGTTAAATACCAAACTTGAAGACGAAGACTTTTAGGAAAATATGTGTACCCCAAATTATCCTTTACCTACGTAGACATTTCTTACTTTCTCTAGTACTATGTACATAGTGTATAGAGAAGATATTGCATTGTACCCAAAAATTCGATACCGAGATTTCACCGGAAATACATGTTTTGAGACCACGTGAATTAAAAAAAGCATTTTTATAAAAATGTCAGTGTATATGTCTGTATGTGTGTGCCTGTGTGACTTTGGGTAGCATAGCTCAAAAACGAAAAGACCGTTAAATACAAACTTGGTACTTAAGTTCAGTATCTTCCAAGGATGCGACACGAAGATTTTCAAGAAAATCCCCCCACCCTCAACTACCCTTTAAATGGAACATTTTTTCGAAAATGTTGATTTTCTCAAAAATAGCTCTAACGAATTTGATTAAAATATCGTATATTAAAGATATTTACCTGACAAATAATATGCATATCTTGAATTTTCTGGGAATAGCCTCTGAAGGGTACTTTATTCTGAAGGTGATTTGCATAACTGCTAAACCGTAAGAAATTAACAAAAACTTACCACACAAAAAACGTAGAGCACTTTAAAACATACAATTTATTGTTTTTGGTTTCAGCTTTGAAAACTTGTACTTTTCTTTTACAGGTATTTGTCAATTCGTGTCCATACAAACAAAGGAACTTCAGTCACCTAGTAACCAGCTTTTGACCTCACTTTAACCTATAATACTCCCATATTTCGCTTCTACTTACAAGGAAGCAAGTAATAAGCCTATTTCTGGTATTTTTTTTTGATTAGCTTGAAGTAAATAGAAAAATAAGCTTATTAACAATACTTTATTACACAGAAGTAGAGAAAGTCATGTAAATGGCACATATCAGATTTTTTTTTCAAATTTTCGATTTTCTAGAAAATTGCTCTAACGATTTTGATTAAAGTATCGTATATTAAAGATTATTGTACAGAACATATGATGCTCTAAGTTTCTTGGAAATAACGCCTCTTAATTCTATATGAATTTCATATAAGGGATAGACAAAACCGTTCTATAATAAAAATGTAGATTTCGTTAAAACACACAATTTATTTTATATGCGGTTACGTCTTCTTCCTTTTCAATTTTAAAATACTTAAGCTTTTCTTAAACGATACCTCTTCGCCCGTTTTTTTATTTTATTCGGAATACTGAATTTTAATAGCAATCGCAAAGCGACAGCTTTTAAAAATAATCTTATATTTACCATTCACATGACTTTCTCTATATCCCTGCAACAAGTTATTCTTAAAAAGCGTATACTTCTATTTACTTCACGCTTATCAGAAAAATTAAGCAGAAATAGTCTTATTACTTGCTTCCTTGTAAGTAGAAGCGAAATAACGGACTACCATAGGTTAAAGTGATAGTCAAAAGCTGGTTGCTATGTGACTGAAGTTCCTTGTTTGTATGGACACGAGTTCACAAAGTCCTATATGAGAAAAGTATGTTTTTTATAGCTGAAACCAAAAACAAGGAATATCTCAAGGACAATCAACTCCACGAAAAAAATGTATATAATATAAATTGTGAGTTTTAAAGTACTCTACATTTGTTGTGTGGTAAGTTTTTGTCCATCTCTTACGCTTTAGCAGTTATACAAAACTCTGTAAAATGGACCCAGAATAAAGTAGTGTTCAGAGGCTATTCCCATAAAATTCAAAATATACATTTTATTTTTCAGGTAAATATCTGTAATATACGATATTTTAATCAAAATTGTTAGAGATATTTTTTATAAAATCAAAATTTTCGAAAAAAGTTACATGTAATGGGTAGTTTTGTGTGGGTGGATTTTTCTCAAAATCTTCGTGTCGCATCCCTGGAAGATACTAAACTTAAAATTCCAAGTTAGGTATTTTACCGACTTCTCGTTTTTGAGTTATTGTGTTCACAGACACACGGACACACACACACTCACGGACCTTTTTCTGAAAATACTTTTTTTGGATACACGGGACTCCACTAAAAAATTCGACACCGAGATTTCACCGGAAATATATGTTTTAGGGTCGCCTGTATCCAAAAAAAACTATTTTTAGAAAAAGGTCCGTGTGTGTGTCCGTGTGTCAGTGTGACCGTGTGACCATGTGTCCGTGTGTCTGTGAACACGATAACTCAAAAACGAAAAGTCGGTAAAATACCAAACTTGGTATTTAAGTTTAGTATCTTCCAAGGATGCGACACGAAGATTTACAAGAAAATTCTCCACTCCAACTACACTTTACATGGAACATTTTTCGAAATTTTCGATTTTCTTAAAACTGGCTGTAACGAGTTTTATTAAAACACCATATTCTAAGATATTTTCATTATAAATGAAATTCATATCTTGAATTTTTCTAGGAATAGCCTCTGAAGATCACTTCACTCTGGAAGACTTTATGTTAAACTTCACATAACTGGTAAACCATAAGAGATAGACAACATCCTTCTCCTACATAAAAACTGTAAATATAATTAAACTGCACAATTTATTTCCTATACATTTATTTTGTAGAGTTATCCATTTTCGAGATGTTACCAGCTATTGGTTTCCGTTTTAAGCTACTTAATCTTTTTTCAAACGGGAAGACATCATTCATTTCGACTCTCTTTTGTTTACTCATAGGAAGCAAAAAGAACTGAATTCCGATTGTTCCATTTAGCGTCGGTCTTTTAAAATAGTTCACTATCGCTTTAGCTGGTGTGTTCTTTTATGTCCCTTCTAGTTATAAAGATTCAAGTATTACACAAATTCTGCTAATGTTTATCTTATGACGAAGATAAGGTAATAATACTTTATAAGAAAAGTTTATATAGGAACAACTAGAGAAAATCATGTGAATGGAACGCATCTTCGGAATGTGGTAAAGTTAAATACCACCAAGTTTGGTATTTGTCCGACATTTATTTTTTTTAATTATGCTGCAGTTAGACATGTCGAAATTTCACCGGAAATGTATGTTTTGGGGTCCCCTTAGTCCGAAAAAAGCATTAAAAAATAAGTCCGTGTGTGTGTGTGTGTGTGTGTGTGTGTGGCCAGCATAGCCCCACAACAAAAATATCGAAACTTGGTATTTAGGTTTATTATCTCCCAAGGATCCGACACGAAGGTTTTCAAAAAAATCCGCACTTACTCTTCGCATGGAAAAAAATGTCGATAGTTTTGATTTTCTTAAAAATTACTCTAACGATTTTGATTAAAATCCTGTATATTAAAGCTATTTATTGCCCGCCTGGGTAGCATGGTGGTAGCACGTCTGCCTCACGTTCGAAAGGTTGTGAGTTCGAACCTCGCTTAGGGTGAGTTACCCGGGTAAGGTTTTTTCGGGGTTTTCCCTTATTCTGAGAAGACGAATGTCGAGTAACTTTAAGCTCCATGGACCCCGAGATCATTTGAGCATCATATCATCATTTTCATTCATCGTCCGATATGACCAAACCAGGTTAAAGGACGTTAAACTTTTTATATCCGAAATAAAGTGTATATCTTGAATTTTCAGAGAATAAATTCTAAAGACCTGTTTATTCTGGGTGAATTTTGCTTATTTTGGCCTAAATAGTATACCTTAAGAGATAGACAAAAACTTACTGTATAAAAATGTAGATCTTGTTAAAATACACAAGTTATGTCATGCATTTTTTCGTGGACCTTACCGTTTTCGAGGTATTCCTTGTTATTAGTTTTAATTGTGAAGTACTTATACTTTTCTCAGACGGAAGTGTCCGTTTTTCTTTTGTTCTACTCCGGCCAAACAAAGAACAGATTTGTAATGACAATCGCATAAGGACAGCTTTTAGAACATATGACTATTGGTTTAGCCTAGTGTATTCCCTTATTTTCTTCCTACTTATACGGAACTAAATAATAAGAACATTGTGCTAATGAGTACTACGATTAGCAAGGTTATATGAGAGTTGATTTAGAGTATCTGAATGTTATATTCTTTTTCGGGAATTCACGTATAATTCTGTTACGAATATACGTTGCAACAAATATTCCAACATTAGTGTTTCCTTCGAGCGTTTATAGGAATATAAAACTTCCCAAAATGTTTTTAGTTTTCACTTTAATGCGAAAAGTTAGGTGTACTTTGTTCTTACGAACGAGGTATTTTCAACTATCCACTCTGTGAACTGCAACCCAATGCATCAGTTCCCACCCCGAAAGGCATAACAAGAGCGGACAGCGAAAACGTTATCTCTCTCAACCTGTTTGAACATTCCAGAAGTGGTTTTACTTTCTCGATCTTTATCTAAGCCAGAGCAAGTCTTGCATTCGTACAAAAACACTGTTGTGCTATGTCTTTCTCTACATATTCTTTGAAAAAGTATATTTAATACAAATCTTCATTGAAAATTCCAAATTCTTTAATTTCCATTCAATGATTTTGAAATTTTAGTAAATAACATAACTAATAACCTTATATGTAGGTATATAATACAAAGTTTCGTGGAATACGTAAGTATTAATAGTTTCAAAATTATTATTATATTCTGGAAATGTTTTATAAATATTGAATAGATGAAACGTGTCAAAATACGTAATTAATATAACCAAATGAAAACTTTTCTAAAAATTTTTACTTCCTCTAGCACATATGCGGATTGTACAGAGTAGATACAGAAAGTATTGCATTCCATCCAAAAATTAGATATCGTGTTCACCGTTAATACATATTTTGAGGCTTCGTGAATAAAAAAAGACGTTTTTAGAAAATTGTCTATGTGTGAGTTAGTAGACAGCATAGCTCAAAACAGTAAAGTCTGTTACACACCAAACTTTGTATTTAAGCTCAACATCTTCCAAGGATACCTATACGACGATTTTCAAGAAAATCTGCTCACCCACAACTACTCCTTGCATGGAACATTTTTCGAAACTTTTGATTTTTTTTTAAAAAATGGCCTAACAATTTTGATTAAAAGGTCATGGATAACATTTTCATAACTCGTAAAGCATAAGAGATAATCAAGCTATTACTACACAAAAGCATTTTCAATTAAAACACGTAATTTATGACAAATAAATTTTTTTGTAAAGTTAACCGTTTCCGACATATACCTTGTTATTGGTTTCAATTTAAAACTACTTAATCTTTTCTCGAGCGGGAAGTCAACTTTCGTTTCATCTCATCTGTTTTATTCCTGGCAATGCAAAAAAACCGAATTTCAATTCATTCATATACTGATAGCTTTTAAAATATTTGACTATCGTTTTAGCCTAGTGTAATCTCTTATTTCCCTTCTACTTACAAGGAAGCAAGTAACAAGGTGTTTATCCGGATTAGCATGACTGATAAAATAATCTTTTGTAAGGAAAGTTTATTTGTGGAATAGCTCAAAAAAGTAATGTGAATAGAACACATCAGATTTTTAATTTCTCTATACGTGTTATGTACATAGTGTATAGAGAAGGTATTGTAATGCAACAAAAAATTCGATACCGAGATTTCACCGGAAATACATGTTTTAGGGTCCCCTGTATCCAAAAAAAGTACTTTCAGAAAAAAAGTCCATGTGTGTGTGTGTGTGTCCGTGTCCGTGTGTCAGTGTGTCCGTGTGTCTGTGAACACGATAACTCAAAAACGAAAAGTCGGTAAAATACCAAACTTGGCATTTAAGTTTAGTATCTTCCAGAAATGCGACACGAAGATTTTGAGAAAAACCCCCCACCCCAAACACCCTTTACATGGAACTGTTTTCGAAAATTTTGATTTTCTAAAAATGGTTCTAACGATTTTGATTAAAATATCGTATATTAAAGATATTTGCATGACAAATAAAATGTATATTTTGAATTTTCTGGGAATAGCCTCTGAAGACTACTTTATTCTGGGTCAATTTTACGGAATTTTGCATAACTGCTAAACCGTGAGAGATGGACAAAAACTTACCACACAACAAATGTAGAGCACTTAAAAACACACAATTTATGTTATATAGATTTTTTTTCGTGGAGTTGATTGTTTTTGAAATATTCCTTGTTTTTTTCAGCTATAAAGACCTATACTTTTCTCATACAGGACTTTGTGAACTCGTGTCCATATAAACAAAGGAACTTCAGTCGCAGAGCAACCAGCTTTTGAGTATCATTTTAACTTATGGTACGCCCTTATTTCAATTCTACTAACAAGGAAGCAAGTAATAAGACTATTTCTGCTATTTTTTGCTCCATTAGATGAAGTCAATAGAATAATTTGTTGCAGTGATATAGAGAAAGTCGTGTGGATGGAACACATCAGATTTTTAAACCTGTAACCAAAGTTTTAAAAAGTAATCAGTTTTAGTAATCACTAGAAACCAGCAATATCGTTTGTTTCATTTATTACAGACTACTGGAAATCAAAGATCCTTGTGTATTTCGGTCTTTCTTCGAATTTCTCAAAAAAAAAAACAAAAAAAACTCGATTTTTATTGAGATGAAAGACATTTTCATGACAAACGGAACGTATATCTCGAGTTTTCTGGGAATAGTCTCTTAAGACCGCTTCATTCTGAATTATTTTTGTATAACTCGTAAACTATAAGATATAGACAAAAATTTACTTGAAAATATATCTCATTAAAACACACACTTTAAGTAATATACATTTTTGTTGTAGAGTTTACAGTTTCCGAGATATTCCGTAGCTACTTAAACATTTCTCAAGCGGGAAGTTAACCTTCGTTTCATTTCTTTTGTTTTTCTCCAGGGAATACAAGAAAAACCAAATTTCAATTGTTTCACATATAGATAGCTTTTAAAATAAATGACTATCACTTTAGCATAATGTACTTTCTTATTTTTTATTCTATTTACAATAAAGCAAGTATTAAGACAGTTTTTCTAATATTTATCTTGATTAACATGATGTTCAAGGGCTGGATAGAAAGTAATGATAACTATTTTTCTCTGAAATTACTTTATTGACAGAGGTATTTATATTTACACACCTTCAATACAATTGCCTCCATTACTCATGACGGTTTGTCAAATGTTCGGAAGACGTTATTTAGTATCTGCACGTCTATTTCTGTTGATGTCCCATGTTGACCGCCCTATAGCATGGATAATGTCATCTCTGGTGTGGTGCCGCATCCCTCGCAGTGGTTCTTTCATTTTGGCAAAAAGATCATACTCACAGGGATTCATGTCGGGTGAGTATGTGGATGTTCCAGAATCTCCCATTTCTCGAGGTGCAGGAGCTCCTGGACAGCAACAGCGGTGTGGCATCTTGCTTTGTCATGCAGAATGATAGGGTGCTGTTCCATGAAATGTCGCTTTCGCCTGAGCGCTGGACGAAGGTGGTGTTACAGTAATGTGCAGTAGTAGACAGCGTCTCATGGAATGGAGGTTCCTGGCTCTCCTTGTCCAAAGAAAGTGCACACTACACAAAGTGCTATCAAAGTGATGTTAATTGTAACCTAAGATATTGATGGGGTAATATTGCATCACTGTACCACCAAGAATAACGATAGTCCCTGAAATTACGATCTCTTTGCCAAAGTGAAAGAACCACTGCGAGGGATCCGGTACAGCACCAGAGATGACACTATCCATGCTATGGGGCGGTTAATACGGAACTCAATAGATGCGTAGATATGCTTTCCAAATTTATAGCCAAATGGTCATAAATAATGAAGGCGATTATATTGAAGGTGTGCAACTAAAAGTACCTTTGTCAATAAAGTCATTTCAGAAAAAGAATAGTTCTCATTACTTTTTATACAACCCCTGTAGATAAAAAAATAATCTTTTGTAAGCAAAGTTTGTGGAACAGCAACACATGAATGGAACACATTAGAGTTTTTCTTCCACAGCGGCCGATATATAGAACAGGAGTTGGCAAGGTAGAGTCAGGGAATTCAATGCTGTATCGTGGCAGTTCAGTGGTTAGAGCCAATGGATGGAGACCAGGAGATCTGCGATTCAAATCCCGATTACGACATTGAATTTTTCGCTGTAACTCCCTACCTTTAATTTTTCTCTAAATCCTCTGCTCTGCGAATATCCTTCATTACGTTTCCTTTTCAGCATTGCACTGACTACTCCGCCCCTCCAGGTGACGCAAGGCCTCATATATTCCTCCTCCGATATAACGATCATGACAGTATGTTTCGGCCATTTACCCTCTGGCATCCTCTGGATATGGCCATACCATTTAAATGTCCTCTTTCCACTAACGTTTCTGGTTATTCCATTCTTTGCTTTGTGGTTTCATTTGGAACTCTTTTTTGTCTAGAGATATGATAACTCCTATGCAATATATCTATCTCTACTGCATTTAACATATGCTTTTTTGCCTCCGAGTCAAACCCCACCTTTTTTTTTTTTTTTTTTTTTTTTTTATTGCTCACAAATCAGAATACTTTCAACAATTACATGTATTCTTAATTTCTCCAGCCCGCATGTACGATATACATGGCTGGTGGCTAGTGAAGCTATTGTATTGCACCCAAAACTTCGATGTCGAGATTTCACACATATATAATATGTGTGTGTTTGTGTGTTTTGGGGTCTCCTGAGTTCGAAAAAAACATTTTGTATGTGTATGTGTGTCTGTGGACAGCATAGCTCAAAAACGAACAGACGGTTAAATACCAAACCTGGTATTTAGGTTTAGTATCTTTCAAGGGGTTGCGACAAGAAGATTTTCAAGAAAATCCCCCCACCAAAAACTACCCTTTACATGGAAAAATGTTCTTGATACAAAAACATCAGGATAATAATGTGCATAGTTTCAAAAAGACAGTAAATTCACTGCAGTGAATTACAAGATTCATATTTATTACATCGAAAGAAAAGGCTCTCCTCCTGTCATTCAAAATATTTTGAATCATCTACAAGTTTGTTCACTGTAAAACGCGTAATCTTTTGTATTTTCGAAATTTTTAACCGGTGCTCTCTTTCGGTTGCTATCTATTAGCAGAACTGAACGAGGCCAGGCAGTGAGCAATGTTAGATAGTGTAGCACGTTTCGAAACGGGCTTTAGAGGCCACACCTACTACAGAGTTATTCTTTGTGTGCACTTAACCTCAATCCGGCAATTTCGTGAACCCTGACCGAGCTCTAATAATAATAATAACAATAATAAAATAATAATAATACATAAATATGTTTTTAGTAAATAATGCCAGACAGACTCAGACAACAATACACAAAGCCGCGGATTTTAAAGAACGCAGAAGTAACGTCACCAAGCCAAGCAAAGGCAACTTGCTTGATATTATTTTTGAGACAGAAGACCATTGGTACAATCGACGAATAACCCTGATTATATGTCCTGTTTAAACATGCATGTTTATTTCTATTAAACAACAACCAAGAATCCTCTGGTGTATTTCTTAACTTCTCTATTACTCCCAAGACCAAAGTAAAAGGCGAGCTTTACGAAACAAAACGGTTTCATTTCGACGAACATCACAAGCCCAAACCATCTCAGCTTTCAATGCATGACATAATGAACCAGAATTGGACCATTTTAGAGGTGGTATATCTATAGCACGGGAGCAATTTTGACCACTTTTAAACAAATAAAAATGACAGTGTAATCAAATTGTAATTATCTTACCATATCCCCCCTCTAGTTTACAATTCTTCATAGGTAGTTGAATTGAACTTTCAAACATGTCATTTGATAATTATATTTGGATCCTTTATAATTATCATGACAATAAGCATTCATTAAGCTAATTTAATTATAAAGCTATGAATACTCGAATTACTAAAGATAATTACTAGTGCATTATCCAATAATTGCAACATAAACGTACATTTGTGAAATTATTTTGAGGTAGTTATCGTGAAACAATACATAAGGAAATTAAAACTGAAATCAAAATTTAAATTTGTGAGCTCGTTCAAACAATTTATATTAGGCTGCACTTAGAATATCTGTTCCATTACATTCACACAAATTTCTCTACTCAATACCGCTATGCTATATATACTTATTGTACTGTCAACTTCATCGAGAGGGGAAAAAATTCACCGAAATCATTTAATTAGATACTTAGTTTTAGGTACAAAAACATGCAGAAAACCGAAGCGAAAGTCAAATGTTTAAGTTTGGATCATTTTTTCTACAACATTACGAAGAACTACTGATGGTGAAAAAATTACAACAAATTTATTATTAATTTAATTGATTTTTCACACAAGCCGTGTGTAGGACAAGAGTTTGATATGTAGAGTTAGACTGAAAAATTCATATCCATAGCCGGAATTTGAACCACGGATCTTCCGGTGTTTAGCCAATTATTCTAATCCCTGACCGGCACGATATTAAATTCTTAATTAACACTAATTGACCATTATAGTTGGCTGAACTACGAACCCATATTTGCCACTTCTTGGGAAGTCGCTACTGCGTGTTCTGGCTTATACTTGTATTTACTTCATACAAATATAGAAAGAAAAAAAATAGCAGAAATAGTCTTATTACTTGCTTTCTTGTGAGTACAACCGAAATAAGGGAGTACCATAGGTTAAAGTGATAGTCAAAAGCTGGTTGCTATGTGGCTGAAGTGACTTTCTTTGTATGAACAGGGGTTGACAAATTCCCGTATAAGAAAAGTATAACTTTTTCAAAGCTGAAACCAAAAATAAGGATAACTCAAAAACCATCAACTCCACGAAAAAAATGTATATGAAATAAATTATTTGTTTTAATGAACTTTACAATTTATGTGCGGTAAATTTTTGTCCATCTCTTACGGTTTAGCAGTTATGGAAAATTCTGTAAAATTCATCCAGAATAAAGTAGTCTTCTGAGGCTATCCCAGAAAATTCAAGATATACATTTAATATACGATATTTTAATCAAAATCGTTAGAGCCATTTTTCAGAAAGTCAAAATGTTTGAAAAAAGCTCCACGTAAAGGGTAGTTTTGGGCGGGCGGGGGGTTTCCTTGAAAATCTACGTGTGCGCATCCTTGGAAGATACCAAACTTAATACCAAGTTTGATAATTAACGGTCTTTTTGTTTTTGAATTATGCTACCCATAGACACACACACATACACAGACAGACACACACACGGACATTTTTCCAGAAATGCTTTTTTTTTTGTGGATTCAGGAGGACCCAAGACATGTATATCCGGTGAAATCTCGTTATCGAATTTTTGGGTGCATTAAAATACCTTTTCTATACACTATGTACATAGTAAGTGTGGAGAAAATAAAAATATATATAAGTACGGGGGAATTAAAACCAGTAACATGCAAATGTTTGACACAAGAAAAGATATTTTGACATAACGTTTTTAATTAAAAAAAACATACATTATACAGATATTTTACAACAAATCAAATGCATAATATGTAGTAATTTTCTGGAAACAGCCTCTGAATTCTTCTTTCTCGGTAAGTGTCGTGTAGCTCGTAAACGATAAGAGATACAACTCTTACTGAACAACAAAAAATGCATATCTCGTTAAAACACACAAATATGTTATTGAAATGTTTATGTGGAGTTAACATTTCCAGCATATTTCTTGTTGTTTTTGGCTGAAATTTTCCTACTTAAACTTTCTTCAAATGAAAAGCTATAGTCATCTTTTTTAATCATTTTTTCATCCCAGTGATACAAACAGAACGGAAACTCAAAGCCATAACATAGCAACCAGCCTACTGTATGTCATTTCTCTTGAGATTATTAGAAAATATGACATAAAACCATTTCCGCATTCAAGAGTTCCTGAGTTCTATCTCTGTAAGAGTGAGTTATCCAGAAAAGATTTTTACTTTCTCTACATACATAGTGTATAGAGAAGGTATTGCATTCCACCCAAAAATTCGATACCGACATTTCACCGGAAACACATGTTTTAGGGTCCCCTGTATCCAAAAAAAGTATTTTGACAAAAAGGTCCGTGTGTGTGTGTCTGCCTGTGAACACGATAACTCAAAAACGAAAAGTCGGTATAATACCAAACTTGGTATTTAAGTTTAGTATCTTCCAGGGATGCGACACAAAGATTTTGAGAAAAATCCCCCAACCCTAAACTACCCTTTACATGGAACTTTTTTAGAAAATTTTGATTTTCTAAAAAAATGGCTGTATCGATTTTGATTAAAATTTCATATATTAAAGATATTTACCTGACAAATAAAATGTATATTTTGAATTTTCTGGGAATAGTCTCTGAAGACTACTTTATTCAGGGTCAATTTTACGGAATTTTGCATAACTGCTAAACCGTAAGAGGTGGACAAAAACTTACCACACAACAAATGTAGAGTACCTTAAAACACACAATAAATGTTAATATACATTTTTTTCGTGGAGTTGATTGTTTTTTTAAATATTCCTTGTTGGTGGTTTCAGCTATAAAAAACTTATGCTTTTCCCATACAGGACTTTGTGAACTGGTGTCCATACAAACAAAGAAACTTCAGTTACATAGCAACCAGCTTTCGACCATCACTTTAGCCTGTGGTACCTCCTTATTTCGCTTCTACTAACAAGAATGCAAGCAATAATACTATTTCTGCTAATTTTTCTCAATTAGATGAAGTAAATAGAATAATTTGTTGCAGAGATGTAGAGAAAGTTATGTGATGGAACACATCAGATTTTTTTTTTTTTTTTTTTTTTTTTTTTTTTTTTTTGTATTCCCTTATACTGAGAAGACGAATCTCGAGTAACTTTAAGCTCCTTGGACTCCCCAGATCATTTGGACATTATTTCATCGATTTTATACATGATCTACACAGGTTTAAAGAATATTCTTACACCATCTTCTGTATTAAAACTTATTTGGAAGCAATAAAACTTAACAGAAAGTGTATACTTTTCAGATTCCTACAGTGGTTTAATTTACCTTCAAAGTCTGTCATTAGATAAATTCAATGTTCATACAACAAACTTTTTCTTGAAAATAAAAGAGTAACTTTAATGTGGGTACCTTCCCATCAGGGAATAGAGGGGAACGAAATAGCAGATGTAGCAGCAAAATAAATAACAAAACAACCGTCAATTTATATCCCTATTCCTATTCCACATGAAGATGCTATACAGTATGTTACAAACATAGAATAACAACTGGATTGAAAACAACCGCAACAGTAAACTGCATGAAGTAAAACTTGACTCATAATTTATTAAAATATTGTCGCAGGATCGGCGTCTCGTACCTGCAGTGTCCTCAGCTCTGGCGTTGATGTTGGTTCCACTCCTAATCTCCTAATTACACTTTATCTCAGGGGTGTGTGGGTGAGGCTAATATATTAAAACCACTGCATGTTCCCTTACGACATTAATTACTTTGTATTATATAGTTAAACAGACGGCTAGCTTGTATTATAAATAAATGCAATTCCACCACATAATTACTAATGAGGAGCCTAATCTAACCCTCTGCACATCGCACCCCCACCACGTGCACACAACTCAATATGACTGAACACAATATCACTTTCAGAGTAAGAGTAACAACGTAAGAGATCTGCGTTGCCTTAAATACTGATCCTGGGTGACGCCAACTTTCGCGCCATAGCATGTAACAGCATCTCTTATTGGTTCTTAATTAGCATCACCTCACAAGCTATGAGAATACATTGTGCCAAGTTTTGACTTCATAAAGTGCGCATGACTCGTTTGGTTCCTTCTCACTTTAACATTATGTTTTCTTTGTCTGTTTTCTTGTGCGACTTGGAAGACAAGTCATTATTCCTCTCTCACTTCTTTATATGTCTGGTCTTTTCTATCATGCTTCTTCAGCCTAAACCCTGTGCTCATTAGCAGGTGGTGTTTGGTGAACTTATACCTGGAATTCCGCTAGCCCAGCTCCCGTAATCACCTAAGTTGACAATCTGCATTTATGTATATTTCTACTATTGAATATTTACAATTATTTTCCCTGGCTTTCTATAAGCTAATATTGTCATGTATATTTTTTCTCTCTTTTTATATATTTTGTGAGCATGTGGTATGTGCTCCTATAAAATGTAAAACTCTCAACCGACATAAACAGATGGTACTCACCAGACTAAGAATTGGACATACTCATGAGTAAGTCTTCACGAAACAGCAACCTCCGTTCTGTGAACATTTCAGAGAGAAAGAGACTGTCAGTAAACATATCGTAACGGAATGTGTCCACTATTCTAAGTGAGAATCAGTCACCAAATTCCTCCAGATCTTCAGATAGTACACCACATACCAACTAAATCATTACCATTGTTTAAATTCATAAAAGATTATTAACTAGCCGCTGTACTTTAAACATATTATTATATATTCTTAACCACACTGTTGCGAGAATCACTGCATAAAATATATAATAAAATATATAATTCTTACAATGTAATAATTGATGTTAACTGATGTGTAAGTACACATTTAATGTAAACATTGTATTCAAACTTTTATAACATTTCTTACTGTTACACTTTTGTCGCTGTATAATTAGGCAGCATTAAATAAAGTTATAAATAAAAAAGGTCGTTAAACTTAAAGAACATAAAAGAAAACTAAAAAAAATATTTAACTTAGGAACATGAAGCAAATAGGAGAATATGCTCACGTAAGAATGGTTTGTTGTAAAGTAGCATATCTGATATGTTTAAATACATTACTGTACAGAAGTTTCAGAATAACTAAAATATTATGATTTCGTCATTGGAATTGTTGAAATCAATAACAGGGAATATCTCGAAAATGGCCAACTCCTCGAAAACAGTGTACATGGCATTTGTGTGTTTTATGGAGATCAACAGTTTTTGTGAAGTACATTTTGTCTAACTTTTACGGTTTACTAGTTATGCAAAATTCAATAAAAATCATCCAAAATAAATACGCATCCACAGGCTACTCCCAGAACATTCAAATATACATTTTATTTGTATTGTAAAAAATCGAAAATATGAGAGATTTTAATTAAAATCATCAGAGCCATTTTTGAGAAAATAAAATTTTTCGAAATATTTTCCATGTAAAGGGTAGTTAGAAGTGCGGGTATTTTCTTGAAAATCTTCGTGTCTCATTCTTGGAAGATACCAAACTTAAATATGAAGTTTGGTATTTAACGGTCTTTTCGTTTTGGGGCTTTGCTGTCCGCAGAGACACACACATAAAGGACATTTTTTTAAAAATGGTCTTTTTTTGGTTCAGGGGGACATAAAACGTATATTTCCGGTGGAATCTCGGTATCGAATTTTTGGGTGCATTACAATACCTTCTCTATGCACTATGTACATAGTACGTATAGAGAAAGTAAAAAGGGCATTAAAATTAAACTTAAAACAGAAAAAATTAACTTGGGAACTTGAAGCAAATAGGAGAACATCTTTTGTAAGAATGGTTTGTTGTAATATAGGTAGAACACGTCATGTGAATTTGGCGTATATGATATGTTTAAATACATTACTGTACAGAAGTTTCAGAATAGCTTAAATGTTATGATTTCACATGACTTTCTCTACATGTCTGTAACAAATTATTGTTAATAAGCTTATTCCTCTATATACTTCATGCTAATCGAGACAAACATTAGCAGAAACGGCCTTATTACTTAGTTCCTTGTCAGTAGGAGAGAAATAAGGCAATACACTAGGTCAAAGCGACAGTCAAATGTTTTAAAATGTGGTTGCTATGGGATTGAAATCCGTTTCTTTACGTGGCCAGAAGTTGACCAGTTTTGGTATCAGAAAAATTGAAGTATTTTAAAACTGAAACCAATGACAAGGAATATCTCGAAAACAAGTTCACAAAAAAAAACTGTACGACACATTGTGTGGTTTAAGAAAATGTACATTTTCGGTGTAGCATGTTTTGGTCTACCTCTTACAGTTTGCCAGATATGCAAAATTCAGAAAAATTCATCTAGAATAAAGAAGTCTGCAGAGGCTATTCCCAGGAAATTCAACATATACATTTTATTTCTGATGTAAATATTTATAATACACTGTATTTTAATCAAAATCGTTAGTTATTTTGGAAAAAAAATCAAAATTTTCGAAAAATTTTACATGTAAAGGGTAGTTTGAGTTTGAATGATTTTTCTCAAAATCTTCATGTCGCATCCTTGGAAGAAACTAAATGTAGATACCAAATTTGGTATTTAATCGTCTTTTCGTTTTTGAGCTATCCAGTCCACAGACAGACAAGCTTATTCTCCTTTTCCTAAAGCTGCCTTTTTACTACTATTATTATTACTATTATTATTTAGGAGGTCTGAAAACATGTGTTTCCGGTAAAATCCCGGTATCAAATTATCAGGTGGAATATAATACTTTCTCTATACACTATGTACAGAGTACGTATAGAGAAAGTAATAATCACGTATGGCAGAATATTTAATAACAAAGGAACACACAAAGGAGATATGCAAACAATGGATTGCATTTCAGATTGTCATTTTTGAAAACGAGGTACCCAGTTTGGAAAAGCTGATGTATTTAGAAAACGAAAGAATTGTTCCTTTAAGAGAAGAGTGGAGAGTGTATCGACGTCAGGATTCTGGCAGATTCACTCACGACCCACCCACGCCTAGTTCCTGCCCTCAGTTCTTGCGGTGAACCGATGAGAATACCTGGAAACGCTTTGTAAATATAAACAAAACTCTATTGTTTATACAGGTTAATTACGCTTTTCCGGGTAAAATACAGGGGAATGTTTACACACTTTCCGGCGTTATGAAGAAAATAAGTTTCGGATTAACGTAATAAACGCTCTTAAGCTAGTAGGTTTAATCTGCTTTTACTGAGGCATTTGGAATGGAACGGCCATTTTACTTTAAGATGACACCATAATGAGAGTAATACACTAACCTATATCCACAAATAAGACAAAAAAATCTGATGTGTTCCATTCACATGACTTTCTCTACAACTCTGCAATAAATTATTGTTAAAAAGCTTATGCTTCTATTTACTTCTATAGTTTTATTACTTAGTTTATTGTAAGTAGAAGCGAAATAAGAGAGTACCATAGGTCAAAAGCTGGTTGCTATGTGACTGATGTTCCTTTGTTTGTATGGACAGGAGTTGACAAATTCCTGTATGAGAAAAGTATAAGTTTTTCAAAGCCGAAACCAAGGAAAAGGAATATCTCAAAAACGATCAACTCCAGGAAAAAAATGTATAAAACATAAATTGTGTGTTTTAACGTGCTCTACATTTTTTGTGTGTTAAGTATTTGTCCGTCTCTTACGGTTTAGTAGTTGTGCAAAATTCATCCATAATAAAGTAGTCTTCAGAGGCTATTCCCAGAAAATTGAAAATATACATTTTATTTCTCAGGTAAATATCTTTAATATACGGTATTTTAATCAAAATCGTTAGAGCCATCTTTTAGAAAATAAACATTTTCGAAAAAAGTTCCATGTAAAGCGTAGTTTGGGGTGTGGGGATTTTTCTCAAAATCTTCGTGTCGTATCCCTGGAAGATACTAAACTTAAATACCAAGTTGGGTATTTTAGCGAGTTTTTGAGTTTTCACGGACACACACACACGGGCCTTTTTCTGAAAATACATTTTTTTGGATACAAGGGACCCTAAAACATATATTTCTGGTGAAATCTCAGTATCGAATTTTTTGGTGGAGTGCAATACCTTCTCTATACACTATGTACATAGTGCGGGCATAAAAATCCTTACGCAACCTAGAGCTGCTATTTTTCCTTTAAGTAGCTCCTCAATTGGCCCCCCAGGGACCTCACTAGGCTGAGTGTACCCTGGACCAGGTCCTTCCCGCTTGGTAAGCAGCCGCACTACCATAGCGCTAAGGATACGACAACATTTATACATTAACAGATATAAATATGTTAAAACTCGAAAAATATTTTGCATATTTTTTTTTAAATTTATTGAACCATTTACTTCAGGGAATCAGACAGGGGATCGTCATTAAAAGGGCGTTTATTATGTTGTTCGTTTGTCTTAAACAAACAACTCCATGGCACAGCTCGCTAAGAGCCTTGGGGGGGGGGGGGTGAGACGTGGTCAGCGCTTCGAACCCCCTCGGCCAGTTAATGCGCTCTTCACGACCTGGAGCTGCTACTTCTCCATCAAGTAGCTCCTCAGTTGACCCCCCAGGGACCTCACCAGGCTGAGTGCACCCCGATCCAGTTCTCCCAGCCGGGGAAAAATCCCCACGGAATTGAACTCTGGTCTCCCGCTTGGCAAGCAGCAACGCTTACCTCTGCGCTAAGTAGACGACCCCTTCGTTTGTCTTACTCTTTTCTATAAAGTGCAGAATTTTATGATTCATATTTAGTTCTCTTTGAACAATCACAGAATGCCCGAAATGATTTATGGTGAAACCTTAATATCAACATTTTTAGTTGATTGTTACACATCCGTTATAGAGAAGGTAGAAAGACCTTTGTTTAAAGAAAGGTCCCTGCACGCACCTGGTATTTAGGTTCAAAATCTTCCATGCTTACGAAACGAAAACTTACTAGAATATATCCTCAAACCCCAATTTTTACTTTCTCTACACGTACTAATGTACATAGTGTAATGAGGAGGTATTGCACTCCACCCAAAAACTCGATACTGAGATTTCACCGGACATATACGTTTTAGGGTCCCCTATATTTTTCAGAAAAAGGTCCACGCGTGTGTGTCTGTGTGTATGTATGGGGCCATGTGTCCGTGTGCCTGTGAACACGAAAACTCAAACTGGTATTTAAGTTTAGTATCCAGGAATGCGACACGAAGATTTTGAGAAAAATCCCCCCACCCCAAACTACTCTTTTCATGGAAAAATTTCGAAAATTTTGACTTTCTCAAAAATGGCTCCAATGATTTTGATTAAAATTTCGTATATTAAAGATATTTACCTGACAATAAAATGATCATTTTGAATATTCTGGGAATAGCCTCTAAAGACTAGTTTATTCTGGGTGAATTTTACAAAAGTTTGCATAACTGCTAAACCATAAGAGATAGCCAAAAACTTAACTGCACAAAAATGTAGAGAACATTAAAACACACAATTTATGTTATATACATTTTTTTCGTGGAATTGATCGTTTTTAAGATATTCCTTGTCTTTTGTTTCAGCTTTGAAAAACATAATTTTCTCATGAAAGAAATTGTCAACTTTTGTCCCTACAAATAAAGGAACTTAAGTCACATAGCAACCAGCTCTTGACTATCACTTTAACCTATGGTACCCCCTTATTTCGCTTCTACAAGGAAGCAAAAGACTATTTCTGTTAATTTTTTCTCAATTAGCATGGTTAATAGAAGCATAAGCTTTTTAACAATAATTTGTTGCAGACATGTAGAGAAAGTCATGTAAATAGAACACAGCAGATTTTTCTTACTTGGAACCTTTTTCGTTATTTCTTGTTTTCTCAAAATGCTGCTCACTTTCTGGAGGGGCTGCCCTCTTAGCTTGACGCAGAAGTTTGTTGATATTTGTAAGAAGTTGTAAGTTTGCTCTGCAAACCTACAAACCCCCCACAGTTGGCGAGTGGAAATTCTAAAGCCAGCGCTATTGTAATCGAAAATTCCAATGGTGCAGTGGATTATCGACATTCCTCGACTCTATTGTAGCTAATACATTCCTGGCTCATAGGAACACGCGATGTATCGCCAATAAAACCATCAACAAGCTGTAAATTGACCGTCTGCAGCCGCGAGGTGCTCTTTACCAGCTTCTTGTATAAATTGTCTTCATTCTGAGTAAAGACCCTTCTTAATGGTTCAACAGCAGGAATTATAAACACACAACCAATAATAAAGAAAACATGTATGTCATAAATACGCATAAGGGAGTATGATGCATGAATATTCATTTTACACTTTCCATTTAACCTTTATTTTCCCTACAACAAATAATAGGTAGAGGAAGTATTATTTTATAACCAAAAATTCGGTGTTGAAATTTCAGTGAAGATATATATTTTTAGGTGCCCTTAATCCCGAAAAAATTGATTTTGGAAAAGGAATCCAAAAACTTGTGTATAGAGAAGGTACTGCATTTCACCCAAAAATTCGATACCGAGATTTCACCGGAAATATATGTTTTAGGGTCCCCTATACCCAAAAAAAAGCATTTTCAGAAATAGGTCCGTGTGTGTGTCCGTATGTCTGTGCCTATGAACACGATAACTCAAAAACAAAAAGTCGGTAAAATACCAAACTTGGTATTTAAGTTTAGTATCTTCCAGGGATGCGACACAAAGATTTTGAGAAAATTCCTCCCACCCCAAACTACCCTTTACATGTAACTTTTTTTAAATTTTTTATTTTCTCAAAAATTGCTCTAATGATTTTAATTAAAATACCATATATTAATGATATTTACCTGAGAAATAAAATGTATATCTTGAAATTTCTGGGAATAGCCTCTGAAGACTACTATATTCTGGATGAATTTTAGGAAATTTTGCATAACTGCTAAACCACACATTTTATGTTATATATACATTTTTTCGTAGAATTGATTGTTTTTGAGATATTCCTGGGTTTTTGTTTCAGCTTTAAAAACATAATTTTCTCATACATGAATTTGTTAACTTCAGTCACATAGCAAACAGCTTTTGAACATCACTTTAAGCTATGATACTCCCTTATTTCGGTTCTACTTACAAGGAAACAAGTAATAAGATTATTCCTGCTTATTTTTACTCGATTAGTATGAAGTAAATAGAAGCATAAGTTTTTTAAAAATAATTTTTTGCAGAGATGTAGAGAAAGACATGTGAATGGAACATATCAGATTTTTTTAATACAAGCCGTGTATAGGACTGGAGTTGGGTAGATAAGAGTTAGATTGAAAAACTCAATAGCATAGCCGAGATTTGAACCACGGATCTCCGGGTCTTCAGCAGGTAGCTCTAAAACTGAGCTACCATGGCAACATGCCGGCACATCATTAAATTTCTCTACTGACTCGCATGTTTCCCGGTAAACCACAAGGTGATTTCAAATTATTTTGAGATGATGTACCTTTTTTCCTAGCCTCATATATTTCTGAGATATTCGATGTTAATGTCTTTAACTTTTCTTAATCTTGTCATTTTTTCATTCTGTACTACTTATCTATATACATAAAAATTATTCGCTGAAATGTATGTACGCGTATCACTTCCCAACGATTGCATCAAATTGAACAATTCTTTTTTTGTCGTGTTCGCTATTGTGACGACAAGGTTTGTGGAAATGAAAATGTTTAAAAATAGTACGGAAAATTATTTAAAATCTTATAATATGAATAAAAACCGTGCTAAGTGAACGCATTTCAGTTAATGATCACCAGATGGCAGTGGTACCAGTTATTTGTGAAATTCAAATACATTTTTATGTATTAACTATCCTTTCTTTACACATATCCTTTAGAATAAAGAAGCAAAGAAGCTTCTCTGACGGCGAACACCTAGAGTAGCTTTAAATAAAGTGTTGTCAAATTATTTAATTGTAATTTTATTTCATTGCATGATCGTAGTGTAAACGGAAGATTTTGTCCGAGTTAGTTTCTTTAGGTACACCACCCGTGTGTTATATTCCACTTAAAACTTTGAAAAGCTTCATCACATTTTGAAATTTGCTGAATACACCGAAGAACATTTTTTTAGGGAAAGTTCCTTGCTGTCAGCTTTTTGTTTTATATATAACTCCATGGCACGACAGCTCACGGGGAACCTTGGCCTACCGCCCGGCCCCCATCTCGATCCACTACAGACGTCATGGATGGGGTGCAGTATTGGAGGGTGAGACGTGGTCAGCGCCTCGAGTCCCCCCGGCCGGTTAATGCGGTCCTCATGACCTGGAGCCGCTTCTTCTCCATCAAGTAGCTCCTCAATTGGCCCCCCAGGGACCTTACGAGGCTGAGTGCACCCCGGGCCAGGTCTGGGGATCGAACCCAGGTCTCCCGCTTGGTAAGCAGCAACGCTACCACCGCGCTAAGGAGACGATCTTGTTTTATATATATATATATATATATATATATATATATTTCTTTACGACACTATAAAATGCCAATATAATATCAGCGTCGCCAGTGTGCTGGAATTTCACCCCGCAGAGGTTATTTTACATACCAATAATAATTCTAGTAATATGAGGTTGTTGCTCTTAAGCACACATAAAAACCATCTTCTCTGTCAGGGCTGAACACGCAACATTAGAATCAGAGGGCGGTGTTTAAGTAATTGGGTTACCCAGACGGACGCGTTTTGTGTATGCGTGATTTTAACCAGAATATATATATATATATATATATATATATATATATATATATATAAAAGACAAATACCAACCTGGTATTAAGTTCAGTATCTTCCAAACATATAAGACAAAGAGTTTTAGTAAAATTCCGTACACCAGGCTACAGTTTGCACGGAACATCATTCCTTATTTTTTTTTTTTTATTTTCTCAAGAACTGCTATAAAATATTTAATAAGATATCACAATGATTTTGATGAGGGGATATTTTATCACCAAATCTTACTACTCAAAAAATGTAGATCTCTTTAAAGCACAAAATTTATGTATCATACTTTTTTGCGTGGAAATGACCATTTTTGAGATATTTCCTGTTATATATTACTTTTCTCATACGGAAATTTGTCAATTCCTGGCAATGCAAGAAAGCAAATAAGACATTTCTACTAATGTTTTTCTCCAATAGAATAAAGTAGATAGGAGAATAAGCTTTTTTAACAACAATAATTTGTTACAGATTATAGAGAAAGTCATGAGAATGGAACACATCAGATTTTATTTGTTTGGTTTTTTATTTTTTTACGAAGTGCAATTATTTTTTAATCTCAATAAAGTATATTCTCACATAAAGTAAAACATAATATTATTACCTTCTCTATACGCACTATGTACATAGTGTATAGAGAATGTATTGCACTGCACCAAAATATTCGATACCGAGATTTTACCGGAAATATATGATTTAGGGTCCCCTTTATCTAAAAAATCTGATGTGTACCATTCACATGACTTTCTCCATATCCCTGCAACAAATTATTCTTAAAAAGCTTATACTTCTATTTACTTTATGCTAATCAGAAAAAAATAGCAGAAATAGTGTAATTACTTGCTTCCTTGTAAGTAGAAGCGAAAAAGGGACAACTGTAGGTTAAAGTGATAGTCAAAAGCTGGTTGCTATGTCAATGAAGTTCCTTTGTCTATATGGATAGGAGTTGACAAGTTCCTGTATGAGAAAAGTGTACGTTTTTCATAGCAGAAACCAAAAATAAGGAATGTCACAAAAACGACGAACTCCACGAAAAAAAAAAGTATATAACATAAATTGTGTGTTTTAATGTGCTCTACATTTTTTGTGTAGTAAGTTTTTGTCCATCTCATACGGTTTAGCAGTTATTCAAAATTTAGTAAAATTCATTCAGAATAAACTACTCTTCAGAGGCTATTCCCAGAAAATTCAACGTATACATTTTATTGTTAGGTAAATATCTTTAATATACGAAATCTTAATCAAAATCTTTAGAGCCATTTTTGAGAAAATCAAGATTTTCGAAAAAATTTCCATGGTAAGGGTAGTTGGGGGTGGGGGGGATTTTTCTCAAAATCTTTGTGTCGCATCTCTGGGAGATACTAAACTAAACTTTGGTATTTTCCGACTTTTCGTTTTTGAGTTATCGTGTTCACAGACACACGGACACACACACAGGGACCTTTTTGTGAAAACGCTTTTTTTGGCTATTGGAGACCCTAAAACATATATTTCCGGTGAAATCTCGGTATCGAATTTTTTGGTGGAGTGCAATACTTTCTCTATACACTATGTACATAGTGCGTATGGAGAAAGTAAACAGGTCCGTGTGTGTGAGTGTGTGTGTGTCCGTGTGCCTGTGAACACGATAACTCAAAAACGAAAAGGAGGTAATATACCAAACTTGGTATTTAAGTTTAGTATCTTTCAGGGATGCGACACGAACATTTTGAGAAAAATCCCCCCACCCTCAACTACCCTTTACATGGAACTTTTTTCGAAAATTTTGATTTTCTCAAAAATGGCTCTAACGATTTTGATTAAAATTTCGTATATTAAACATATTTACCTGACAAATAAAATGTATATCCTGAATTTTCTTGGAATAGCCTCTGAAGAGTAGCTTATTCTGGATGAATTTTACTGAATTTTGAATAACTGCTAAACTGTAAGAGATGGACAAAATCTTACTGCACAAAAAATGTATAGCACATTAAAACACACAATTTATGTTATATACATTTTTTTCGTGGAGTTAGTCGTTTTTGAGACATTCCTTATTTTAGGTTTCTGGTATGAAAAACGTATACTTTTTTCATATAGGAACTTGTCAACTCCTATCCATATAAACAAAGGAACTTCATTGACATAGCAACCAGCTTTTGACTACCACTTTAACCTATAATAGTCCCTTATTTCTCTTCTACTTACAAGGAAGCAAGTAATAAGGCTATTTCTGCTAATTTTTTTCTGATTAGCATAAAGTAAATAGAAGTACAAGCTTTTTAAGAATAATTTGTTGCAGAGATATAGAGAAGGTAATGTGAATGGTACACATCAGATATTTTTGTACTATTTCTATGCCCCGGTAACTTTAATAGTTATAACTTTAAATTGTGACGTTTTAATCACAACCCAATTTGAACACTAAATCTTAAGTATATTGTGATACAAAACTTGCTCAAAGTTAACCCCAGAAACATTTTTCTGCTGTATTTTCTGTCATACGTGCTTCTGTCCTCGTAAACAGGGCAGACGAGGGCTAAAGATGTTATTAACCTCGACCAGAAGAAAGTTGTATAACAGCATTACCAACACTGATCACATTTAATCCCACCGCTGCCACCAAAACAGATTTCGCTCGCCTTCTTCTTGCGTTCCCATTTCTTAAAGGAAATTCCGGGGGTGATATATGGTTCACGAGAAAACCTTTTGATGACAGAAACTGTCTTCCTCTTCGCAAATGTCCGGCAAATGTTGGGAATGCCGAGCACGTAGACTACTGCTCTGCTGTCCCGCGGAGATGATCGATGTACCATAAGTCAATTGTAAGATTCCTCACGTTCCAACCGTGAACGTTCTACTTCATAACAACACCCATCGCTTGTTATTCAAATTCAACGAATTATGAAAATATCTACCTTTAACAAAAACTGCCCAATTTTACTATTGTGCATTCAACCTTGCTAATATAAATACAAGGAATTTGATTACGGTCAAATGGGGTAATTTAACTCTGGTATTGTATGTGTCATTTCAACCTTTGATAAGCTTTATGTGCTACAATTACCTATGTTGCAACAATTTATTCTTACAGGTCGTGAGTTCGAATCTCACTTAGGGTGAGTTACCCAGGTAAGGTTTATTTTGGGTTTTTCTCTTATCCTGAGAAGACGAATGTCGAGTAACTTTAAGCTCAATGGACCCCGAGATGATTTGAGCATCATTTCACCAATTTCATTCATCGTCCGATATGACCAACCAGGTTAAAGGACGTTAAAACTACAAAAAAAAAAAAAAAAAAAAAAAAAAATATTATTCTATCTACTTTTTGCTTATCAACATAAAATTTAGCAGAAATGGTTTTAAATATTATTTTGCATAAACTAAAAGGAAAACCAATAAACTAAAACGAGTGTAAATACCGGTCTCTTTGCTTTACCTTGATGAAAAACGTAAATAACGACATACCAATTAAGAATACTGAGAGTATTGGAAATTTTAAAATCAACAAGAAGGAATATCTCGAAAATGGTCAGCTCTACAAAAACTCTAATCACCTTCCTACCAATATTAGGCCTAGTGGCCTATTACGGTCTCATTCCATCTCTTCATTGGACAGTATTTTTCCATGTGGGCTGTAATTTAATATTTGACACGGAATTATTGATACAGGCATTCTGAGTACGTGGGATTTCCAATTTCAACGATAATAAAAAAATCTTATTACATAAATTAACGAGATCTAAATTTTTTTTGTGGTACATTTTTCTACCTCTTACGATTTATCATTACGTAAAAGTCATTCATAATTAAGACAATTCAGAGGTAATTCCGAACGAATTCAAGATAAACATTTAATTTCTCAAGTATATATGCTTACTGTACAGTATTTTAAACAAAATTGTTATAGCCATTATTGAAAAAAAAAATCAACATATTTTTAAAAGATTTCCGTGTAAAGAGTAGTTTGAGGTAGGGTAATATTACTTTCTCTATACGTACTATATGGATAGTGTATAGAGAAGGTATTGTATTGTACCCAAAAATTCGATACCGAGATTTCACCGGAAATATATGTTTTGAGGCCCCCTGAATACAAAAAAAGCATTTTTAGAAAAATGTCCGTGTGTGTATCTGTGTGTGTGTGTGTGTGTGTGTGTGTGTGTGGACAGTATAGCTCAAAAATGGAAAGACCGTTAAAAACCAAACTTGGTATTTAAGTTTGTGTCTTAAAAGGATGCGTCACGAAGATTTTCAAGAAAATCCCCCACCCCAAACTACCCATTACATGGAAAAAATTTCGAAAATGTTGAATTTCTTAAAAATGGCTCAAACGATTTTGATTAAAACCTCGTATATTTAAGATATTTACTTGACAAACAGCATGTAGATCTTGAATTTTCTGGGAATAGCTTCTGAAGACTACTTTATTCTGGATCAATTTTACGGATTTTTGGATAACTTTATTTCCTCCACAAACTGATTACAGCCAGAATCTGCTCACAAATAAATGTCTTTCATCAATGCTTTTTTACTTTCTCTATACGCACTATATACGTAGTGTACAGAGAAGGTTTTAGGGTCCCCTGTATCCAAAAAAAAGTATTTTCAGAAAAAGGTCCGTGTGTGTGTGGCCGTGTGTCTGTGAACACGATAACTCAAAAACGAAAAGTCGGTATAATACCAAACTTGGTATTTAAGTTTAGTATCTTCCAGGGATGCGACTCGAACATTTTGAGAAAAATCCCCCCACCCCAAACTAGCCTTTACATGGAACTTTTTTCGAAAATTTTGATTTTCTAAAAAATGGCTCTTAACGATTTTGATTAAAATATCGTATATTAAAGATATTTACTTGACAAATAAGATGCATATTTTGTGTTTTCTGGGAATAGCCTCTGAAGACTATCCTGGGTCAATTTTACAGAATTCTGCATGACTACTAAACTGTATGAGATGTACAAAAACTTACAACACAACAAATGTAGAGAACTTTAAAACACACAATTTATGTTACATATATTTTTTTCGTGGAGATGATTGTTTTCGAGATATTCCTTGTTTTTGTTTCAGGTATAAAAAAAACTTATACTTTTCTCATACAGGACTTTGTGAACTCGTGTCCATACAAAGGAACTTGTCACATAGCAACCAGCTTTTGACTATCACTTTAACTTATGGTGCTTCCTTATTTCGCTTCTACTTACAAGGGAGCAAGTAATAAGTCTATTTCTGCTAATTTTTTCTTGATTAGCGGGAAGCAAATAGAAGCATAAGCTTTTTAAAAATAATTTATTGCAGAGATATAGAGAATGTCATGTGATTATCACACGTCAGTTTTTAACAATTCTGCCGTATCTAGAGGTGTTTTCAACGTTCGCTGCGGTGAACCTAACTACATACAGCTCGCTACGAATTTCCTGTCAAAACTCAGTCAATTGCTGTTCGCTACGGACTCCCAGTTGAAAGTGATAAACTGTGTAGGGTTTCGTTCTCCTTTTTATACCTCTCGGTCACATAGCAGGATGTTTCCAGAAGGAGTCGCACGTCAAAGCCACCAAGCAGTCACAAATTCACTCAGATGCAACGATGCGATGCGTCAAAGAACCTTCCGACAGCACTTAAAAGTGTATCCTTCCTTTAAAATATAGGTATCGACATTTTGGGTGGAATGCAACACTTTCTCACCTCACTGTACCTAATTACCTAACTACGTAATTTGAGAAAGAATAAGTTTTGTTTCCAGAACTGACTTCGACAGCTCCACAACTGTTGTTCTTGAAACAGGTGATGACGCAACAGAATTTAACCGAAACAACATCCCGTTACAGTTTGATTGTGTGCGAGTGTGTTTTGTAAACAGACTGCAATGTAATTATCTGGTTCGATTCCCGGTAAATTACCCTATTGTTTATTCCTCTTAATGCTGCTATTTTCCTAACAAATATCAAGGGTTAACGAGAATTGTATCAACCGAAATGGAGCAGTTTTACGTCTATCACGTGAACCGTTATAAGTCCATGATCAATGCTACCGGAAATGGATTCTCTTGTTTCGCTTGTATTTCCTCTTTTTAACCGGCAGAACACTTGTGGTTTATAAACGATAAAAGAGAAGTGAGCAGAGAAAATGAAAGAGTAAAGAAGAAAAGCTGGGAAGACGTGAAAGGAGAGCAAAGAAACGAATAAAACAGAAATGAATCAGGAAATGAGAGTAGAGAAAATATTAAAGATAAACAGAGGAGTTGAGAAAAAGAGCAGAGGTAAGAAGAGAGACATGTGGGGGGAAAGGTACAGAAGAGACGGGGAGAAAAATTGGGCGAATAACGTACAAACTGCAACAGAAAAAGAAGGAAGATTGAAAAATAGAACACCAGAAAAGACAAAACTACAGAGCAGAGAGAAACAGCAAGAGAACCGGGAGGAAAACAATAGCAGCATAAAGAAAGGTGGTAGTTGATGAAAGAGAGCTAGGAAGTAGAGACAAGTGCAAATAACTAAAGAAGAGATGTGGAGGGGAAAAGACCGAGAGTAGGGAAGAGGAAAGTGAGGTGCAAAAAAGAGGGAGCAATTGTAACAGAGCAGAGAAATTTAGAAAATAAAAGGGAAAGGTAGAAAAACAGAGTGGAGATGAGAGATAAATAGCGAAAAAGAGATCTAAAGAGATGTTAAGGGGAATACTTGGAAGAGTGGAGAAGACAAGAGTGAGAAGGGAGGAAGTTGGGGAAAGAAAGAGTAGAGAAGACTGAAAAGGAAGCATAGATGCAATCAAAAGAAAAGATGAGGCAGAGAAATGCGGGGAGAGAGAATGGCAAACAGGGAGGAAGTGAAGAGAAGAATCTCCGAATCTACAAGGCGGACGAAACGAAAAACAAAACCAAAACAACAACAAAACAAAACAAAAAAAACAAATGAGATTTATTGCTTGTCATTACTAAGTAATCCAAAATTGCATATTACCAGATATGTATTAGTAACCGTTTCATAATAGATAAGACGGATGATTTCCTCAATATATTATTTCTGAAATATTTACTGCTGTAAGCTTTAACTTTTACTTTCTCTATAAGCACTATTACATTGTGTATAAAAACGTATTGTACTCCACCTAAAAATTTGATATCGAGATTTCACCGGAAATATATGTTTTAGGGTCCCCAATATCCAAAAAAAGCATTTTCACAAAAAGGTCCGGGTGTGTGTGTGTGTGTGTGTGTATGTGTGTGTGTATGTGTATGTGTGTGTGTGTCTGTGTGTCTGTGTGTCTGTGTGTCCGTGTGTCCGTGAACACGATAACTCAAAAACGAAAAGTCGGTAAAATACCATACTTGGTATTTAAGTTTAGTATCTTCCAGGGATGCTACACGAAGATTTTGAGAAAAATCCCCCCACCCCCAACTACCCTTTACATGGAACTTTTTTCGAAAATTTGGATTTTCTAAAAAATGGCACTAATGATTTTGATTAAAATACCTATCGTATATTAAAGATAGTTACCCGACAGATAAAATGCTTATTTTGAATTTTCTGGGAATAGCCTCTGAAGATTACTTTATTCTGAGTGAATTTTCCGGAATTTTGTATAACTGCTAAACCGTAAGAGATAGACAAAAACTACCACACAAAAAATGTAGATCACATTATAACACACAATTTATGTTGTATACATTTTTTTCTTGGAGTTGATCGTGTTTGAGATATTCCTTGTTTTTGTTTTCAGGGTCGAAAATCTTAACTTTTCTCATACAGGAATTTGTCAACTTATATCCATACAAACAAAGGAACTTCACACATAGTAACCAGCTATTGACTATCGCTTTAACCTATGCTACTCCCTTATTTCCTTTCTACTTACAAGGAAGCAAGTAATAAGACTATTTCTGCTAATTTTTCTATATTAGCATGAAGTAAATAGAAGCATAAGCTTTTTAAGAATAATTTGTTGCAGGACTATAGAGAAAGTCATGTGAATGGAACACTTCAGACGTTTCTAATATGGAAGTATACTCCCACAAGTCCAGTTCTTCAATACATGTGTGCCTTACCGCCAGGCAAATTGGGTTCGTTCGGAAATAGAGAAAGGAATTCTGTGAATTTTTCTTCGCTTTATCAAGCTTTTTTTTCTTTCTCTGCACGTACTGTGTACATGGTGTATAGAGAAGGTGGTGTATTGAACCTAAAAATTCGATACTGAGATTTCACCGAAAATATATCTTTTGAGACCCCCCTGAATCTAAAACAAGCATTTTTAGAAAATTGTCCGTGTGTGCGTGCGTCTATTGGCAGCACAGCTCAAAAACGAAAGGTCCCTTAAATACCAAACTTGACATTTAAGTTCAGAATCTTCCAAGGATGCGAAGAGAAATCCTCCCACCTCAACTACCCATAACATGGAAGAAATTATGTTTTTTTTTTTTAAAAAAATGGCTCGTGTATTAAAAATGCATGAGAAATAAAATGTATATCTTGAATTTTCTGGGAATAGCCTCTAAAGACATCTTAATTCTGGATGTATTTTGCGGAATTTTGTAAAATTGGTAAACCGTAAGAGATAGACAAAATCTTACTACACAAAAAGTGTACTGCTCGTTAAAACACATAATTTGTGTTTTATGCATTTTTCTAAGATTTGTGCGTTTTTGAGATATCCCTTGTTATTGATTTTAGTTTTAAAAATACTTATACCTTTCTGATACGGGAATTTATCAACTCCTAGTCACGCAAAGAAGCGGATTTCAATCCCAGAGCAACCACATTTAAAACATTTGACTGTCAGTTTAGCCTAGTGTATTGCCTTATTTCTCTCCTACTTATAAGGAACCAAGGAAAGATCGTTTCTGCTAATGTCCATCATGATTAGCATGGAGAGATAGAAAATTCTGATGAGCTCCATTCACATGACTTTCTCTACATCTCTGCAACAAATTATTGTTAAAAACCTTATGCTTCTATTTTCTTCATGGTAATCGAGGGGAAAAAAAAAAAAAAAACTAGCAGAAATAGTCCTAGTTCTTGCTTCTTGAAAGTAGAAGCGAAATAAGGGATTACCATAGGTTAAAGTGATAGTCAAAAGCTGGTTGCAATGTGACTGAAGTTCCTTTCTTTATATGGACAGGAGTTGACAAATTCCTGCATGAGAAAAGTGTAAGTTTTTCATAGCTGAAACCAAAAACTAGGAATATCTCAAAAACAATCATCTACACGAAAAAATGTATACAACATAAACTGTGTGCTCTATATTTGTTGTGTGGTAAGTTTATGTCCATCTCCTACGGTTTAGCAGTTATGTAAAATTCCATAAAATTGACCCAGGATAAAGTAGTCTTCAGAGGCTATTCCCAGAAAATTCAAAATATACATTTTATATGTCAGGTAAATATCTTTAATATACGATATTTTAACCAAAATCGTTAGAGCCATTTTTTAGAAAATGAAAATTTTCAAAAAAATGTCCATGTAAAGGGTAGTTTGGTGTGGGGGATATTTCTCAAAATCTTCGTGTCGCATTCCTGAAAGATACTAAACTTAAATACCAAGTTTGGTATTTTACCGTCTTTTCGTTTTTGAGTTATCGTGTTCATAGACACACGGACACACGGACACACACACACGGACCTTTTTCTGAAAATGCTTTTTTAGATACAGGGGACCCTAAAACATATATTTCCGGCGAAATTTCGGTATCAAATGTTTTGGTGGAGTGCAATACTTTCTCTATACACTATGTAAATAGTGCGTGTAGGGAAATTAAAAATAAGATTATTAGTAATAATTTGCTACAGAAATATAGAGCAAGTCATGTGAATGTAACACATCAGATTTTTATTTATTTGAAGGAGCCAACATTTCTTTATGCTTTAATTTCCTCGGTTTCAACTAACATTCTGGAAGACTGATCTTTCGTTAAATGTTACATAACTGTACAAACAATACTTTCTCTACCATGCACAATGTACATAGTACGTAAGAAACATATTGCATACCACTCAAAAATCCATACCAAAATTTGGCCGGAAATCAATGAATTGAAACTCCTGAAGAAAAAAAAAAAGGTTCATATGTGTGTCAGCATGTCTGTGTGTATGTATGCGAATGTGTGTGTCTGTGTGCTTGCATATGTATGAACCCGTAACCCAAAACCGAAAAGTCAGTTAAATACCAAACTTTATAATTAAGTTCAACGTTTTCCAAAGATGTAATACAAACATTTCAATAAAATTCTCCCATCTCGCACTATCTTAACATGAACTATTTTGCTAAAATTTTTAATTTACATATAAAGCCTTTACAATTTTTATTATAATATCACATTTTTTTCCGTGCGGCTTGCCCTCCCCATATGAAAGACTGACACCACCCTAGGACTTGCAAGCTGATGCTTGACAGATGTCTGTCGAGAAGCCAACGGCAAAAACCACAGAATGGAGAACCTGGAACGAGTGGTTGGTCCGTTGCCAGCCATGAGCATGAAGACGTGGATGATAGGAAAGGTGATGACGGAGCAATTAGTGGAATGAATGGCGGGAAAACGCCGCTTCGTCCACCAAAAATCCCACATACGGACGCTTGGGATCGAACCCAGGTCAACTAGATGGACGGTGAGTGGTCTAACCAATAAACCGTAAGAGACAGACAAAAGTATAGAACACACAAAATATATATTTTGCTAAAATAAATAATTCATGTAAAATACACTTTTTGTGGAGTTAACCATTTCTGATATATTCCTTATTATGGTTTGAATTGTCCAATTGAAGGGCTGAGAACCATAGTGGGCCATCTCCAGGTGAGGTCAAAATTACGCTGTTGCCATCTGTCGGTATAGCTTATGGTTATACGTCTTATATTGCAGTGGTCCATTTCCCGTTTACAAACAATAGAGCATCAAAATATCGGTCTAAATGAAACTACAAATTCTGTTAGAGTGGTCCAAATCCATGCAGCAAATCACGCTACCGCATATGATGATCTTATGTCCATGCTACCATTTATTCCTCCAGTGAATCATGATTTTTACAAGAGCAGGACATAATGATGATCAGCAGGACATTGGTTAGATGTATGGAAATTGCCCAGTTACATTTCTTTAGGCTGGGCCAAATCCTAGCAAAGGAAAATAGCTCCCAATAAATAACTGTAAAACCTAATTTTGCATGAAGCCAAATTAACGTTGTACTAATATAAGATAGAAAACATATTCTAGATTGCTGTGGCATTTAGTTATAATGCCTAACTTGGCTCAATAAATTATAATATTGAAAAAACGTTGACCTTTTATTTCTCCATTTTTAAAAAATGGTGCTTGGCCCACTATGGTTCTCAACCCTCCAATTTTATGTTTCTCAAAGGGGAAGCTGTCATTCGCTTGTTTTACTCCTGACCATGCAAACAGAATTACAATTCAATGCCATCACATAGTAATGAGCTCTTAAAAAGATTAGACTATTGCTTTATTCACTTATTTTCCTTAAACCTACAAGTAAATAATAAGGCCATTAATCTAGATCAGCATGAAATATGTAGAAGTTTAAGAATATTTTGTTACAGAATAGGTAGAGAAAGTCATGTAACACTTCCGAAATTTTTCAATGTATGCTCTATTTTACATTTTTACCTTCTCTAATACTTGGCAATAGTATATAGAAGTAACTTTGCATTCCACCCAAAATTTCGATATACAATGTCACCAGAAATACGTTATTTGAGGCCCTTTATGTAAATAATTTCAATAAAATTGTTTGTGTGTATGTATGAACAGTATAAATAAAAAAATAAAAAACTAACTTATCTTAGAAGTTCTGCATCTTAAGTCATCAATTATTTCTTTGGGTACCTATTAACAAAGTATAGGATTTCAAATTCGTTATATAGATCTCTACACTTTAAACAATTGACAATTGCTTCGGCCTCCTTTAACTCCTTTGTAGCTGTGACAAAATGTGTGAGGAAAATATTTATGGAAATTTTAATCTCAATTAATATATAGCAGATAAGATAACTTTATGTAAGAATAGTTTACACTATGAGAGTAGAGAAAGTCATGTGAATAAAGAAAATTCCAAATGTTTACATAGTTTTTATTGCAGATTTTTTTTTTAATTTCTGTAGAACGTATGTGCAATGCACATAGTAAAAACCCAAAACATTTGATACCGATATTTCACAGGAAATACATGTTCTAAGATCCCCTGGATCCAAGAAACAGCATTTAGTGCGTGTGAGTGTGTGCCAGGGAACAGTATAGCTCAAAAACGAAAAGTCCATTAAGTACCAATGTTGGTATTTAAATTCAGCATCTTCCAAGAATACAGCACGAAGATTATCTAGAAAATCCCTTCACTCTCAACCAACGCTTCAGATGAAACATTTTTTGAAATGTTTGGTTTTCTCAAAAACGACTAACGATTTTGATTAAAATATCATTTGTTTCAGATATACATTTTGTATTTCACGAAAATATATGAATTTTCTGGAAATAGCCTCTGAAGACCCCTTCATTCTGGATGAATTTTGGATAACTGGTTATAGACAAAAACTTACTGCACAAAAAATGTAGATCTCATTAAAACACACAATTTGGCATATACATTTTCATTGGTACAGTCGATCAGACCTGTAAGTGCTAGGGGGGGGGTGGCAGTTAAAAATTGATGGGAAAGGTAAGCCAAACGAAACGATATAGTTCACCAGATATTCTTTATTATTGGCTTAAATTTTAAAATGCTTATAATTTTTCTCATACGGGAATTTTTCAATACCTGCTTGAAAATCTTCGTGTCGCATCCTTGAAAGATATTATACCTAAACACCAAGTTTGGTATTTAACGTTGTTTGCGTTTTTGACCTATGCTGTCCACACACACACACACACACACACACACACACACACACACACACACACACACACATACACACCGACCTTTTTTGGATTCAGGAGATCCCATAACATGTATTTCTGGTGAAATCTCGGTATCGAATTTTTGGGTGCAATACAATACCTTCTCTATACACTGTGTATATAGTACGAGCAGAGAAAACAATAGATATCTACATATTCATCTTTAGCCTGAGCTGGAACAAAACACAACGAAACAAAGACAGAAGAGTAACGTTATACTATACGTTATGATATCTAGCCCAGCACCTCAGATTGAAAGCTGGGTCGTATGTGACAATGGTGTTGCCCGGCTTGGAGCAGGCGTACCCTCCTAATTAACAGGTCTGCCGGGAGATGGCGTGCAATGGGCCCATAATTAACAACAGCACAACGAAGCCATCCAGGAAACGGGAAACATGAGTAATATTAATGTAGATGCTAATAAAGTTCTGACCTCTTGCAACTTTACCAATCAATATTCAAGCAATTCCGCCTACCACATCAGAATCTGGTCCCGATCTTCAACAACGAGTCCTTGAAAATGAGAGGTTCGGCGATGCCAACCTTGCGGTTTAAAATCGCGATAGACTACCTGGAACAAATGAAACCTCCTTCTACAGTTACCGTCAAATACCTGAATGCTGTGAACTTTAGGTTTTGCAATGCTCTTGTTCTTAATGCTACACCCAAAGTATCATTGTTCTTTATTTTATGGTGTATTATATCCTGATTTTTATTTTTTCTACACATACTATACACATACTCAACAGAGAAGGTATGGTATTCCATATCGCCCTCCGTGGTGTAATGGTTACCATGCTAACTTTATATACCCAAGGTCGCGGGTTCAAACCCGGCGGAGGACAATGGTTTTTTTCGAGCCTAAAAACTCTTCGGAAGGGAAGTAAAGCCGTTAGTCCCGTGTCGTAGATGTAAATTAAGCAAAATTAAGCGGTCTTTCACGCCCTGTATAGATTGGGACGCTGAGAACCACAGCAGTTAAAGAGCGTCCATAATAACACGCCATTTACATTTATTTATGTTATTCCACTCAAAAAATATACGCCAAGATTTCATCGGAATAAATGTTTTGGGGAACCCTGATCCAAAAAAAAAATATTTTTAGAAAAAAGTTAAGAGTGTGTATCTGTGTGTGACATCGCTCAAAAACGCAAATACCGCAGTATTTAAGTTTAATATATTTCAAGGAATCGACATGAAAAGCTCTATACCGAGATTTTACCGCAAATACATGTTTCAAGGTTCCCTGAATACAAAACAGATTTATAGAAAATGGTTCGTGTATATGTGTGTGTTTATGTGCTTTTTAAACTTTTATACTATGACACCGTAGGCGATGACACTGATGATACATAGAATGAAGATTTAGCACCGGTGGAATGGCGGGGGAAAGCGGAAAAGCCGGAAAATAACCCGCCCAGTGTCGCTTTGTCCACCACAAATCTCACTTGCAGTCGCTTGGGATCGAACCTAGATTAGAGGTGAGTGTTCTATGTGTGTGGGGGAGGGGCAACGTGACTCAAAGATAATATGCTTGTTTTGTTTCATGTCTGGCTGAAACAAACCGTAGACCAATAAACATCTTCTAATTAAAAAAATAAAAGAATTTGGTGTTTTAATTATTGTGTTTATGTATGTATGTATGTATATATATATAACCAATAACAAACTTAGGCTTTAAGTTTAGTATATTCCAAGGATGCGACACGAATATTTTCCAGAAAATTCTGCCACCCCAAGTGACCCTTTACATACAAGATTTTTCGACATTTTTGATTTCCTTAAAAATGCAGTACATTAACAATATTTACATTGCGAATAAAATGATTATACTGAATTTTTTGGGAAAATCCTCTTCATTCTGGGTGACCTTTGCATAACTGGTAAACCGTAATAGATACACAATAGCTTACTACACAAAACATTTAGATCTCCTTAAAACACACAAACTATACCTTACACATTTTTATAGAGCTAATCAGTGCTAACATATTCCTTGTTAGAGGTTTTAAATTTTCCAATACTAAGATTTTCTCAAATGGAAAGTCCTTATTCACTTTTTCATCCAAGTCATGCAAAGAGAAGGGAATTTTAATTGCATCACATAGCGATCAATATTAAAATATTTAACTATAATAGTGCTTTAGCACAGTACATTCCCATCCACTTATAAGTGATTAAATAAAAAGTTAATTTTTGTTAATGTTTATCTCGATTAGAGAGGATAATCTTTTGTAAGAGAAAGATGTTGCAGAAATTATTGAGAAAGTTATATATATATATGGAACACATCGGAATTTTGTTTGTAGTTTAGTTAAATAATGTTTTTGGTAATAACATTTAAATTTGAATATATGGTCCGGTATATTTATTTGCTTTGGGATAATCAGATTTTATTTAATTAATTATTTATCATTTCCTTACAGTGTTGAAGGTTTATAAAGGCGTGACAAGCCTGACATATGGTTCCGAAAATTGGTTGATAAACATAAGTGAAAAAAGAATGTTAGAAACAGAAGAAATGAGATTTTTGAGAAGTTTGATATATCCGCTTGGATATAAGGAATTAAATAATTGGAGAGCAACTAAAAGTATATTATTTAAACAGCAAAATCTCTACATACAAACAAAATTAGTCCGATCATATAGAACAGATGCCAGATAATAGTTTCAAAATACAGACCCGGAGGAAATCGCAGTATTGGAAGACTAAGATATGATCTTTGCTGAGTAAACAGGCCAGCTTGGCCTATCTTCTTCTTACTATTATTATTATTATTATTATTATTATTATGGGGCGGCGCCCAGGTTGATAGTCCGCTTGCCTCCCATCTAGGCCGCCCGGGTTCGATCCCAAGCACCCGCATGTGGGATTTGTGATGGACAAAGCGGCGTCTGGGCGTGTTTTCTCCGGGTCCTCCGGTATCCTCCACAATTGCTCCATCATCACCTTTCCTATCATCCATTTCGCTTGCATTTAACCATCCCCTTCTTCACGCTCATGCCTGGTTACGGGCCGACCACTCGTTCTTGGTTCCCCATACTGTGGCTTCGTGCCGTTGGCTCATCGACAGGCTTCTGACCCCTAGGCATCCGCTTGTAAGTCCTAGTGGAGTGTTCTAAATACAGCCAGGGTATGCCGACTACGAAACTAATTGTTATTGTTGTTATTATTATTATTATTATTATTATTATTATTATTATTATTATATTTGTATAGTCCCTTCATTTAAGCTCATATTGGGGGCTTTGCATTAGAAACAGCTCGCTGTTTGTAGGTTCTTTTAACGTTGGGTTTAAATCATTTTATTTCCCTTAAACAAACACACATTCACTCTCACATACATACTTCCAGTCTCTGTGGGGGATAGGGAATAATTCTGGTTAAAGAAAAATTCTCCGCCCCAGCTGGGAATCGAACCTGGGACCTCCGGGTAAGTTGTTGTTATTATTATTATTATTATTATTATTATTATTTCCTTACTAACATAAATAAATATAAATTCACATTGAGTATGTATATAATTATTTAATTTTAAAATTGTTGGATTTTGTATGATTGGAAGTAATTATAATATTAAGTTTTAGATAATTTAAATAAATATAAATATAAAGCTAAAAATAATTATAATTTGGTATTTTTGGTAGAGTTTAAAAAGTAATTTTTTTTATTTTAAATTTTATAAATAAAACAGTAATTATATATAATTATATGTATACAATGTTAAGTAATAATATAATAATAGTAACATTATATATAATTAAATTGCTTAATAGAATGTCTATTAAAATAATATAATGGCTTTTAAAATAAAATATGTATATAATATAAATAAATAATATAAAATACATTTTAATTAATAATAATAGTAATAGTAAAATTATACATTAAAAGTAAATGCAAATTATTAATATATATTAAACATACGAAATTATAATAATATTAATATTAATTAAATTGAAATTGTATGAATTAAATATTAACACGCAGTTTAATTGATAATAATTGTGACTAATTGGTATTTATAAACATTTTAGGCTAAGTTAGGTTAAGTTTATATCCGTAAATTTAAGTTGTATAATTAAATTTGTAACTGGTATAGATAGATAGTTTATTTTCAGTCATTAAGTATGAGACATCCATAGGCTGCGTCATGAGAATACAAATTAATGAAACATTCTACATACAATTATGTCAGAAAAATACATTTAAAAATGGATAACATTAATCCCATTTCGGGCCATAAATTTCTGAAATGCTATAAAGAGGATTTGCCTTCAAGATTGTTTTGATCCTCCTCTTAAAGTTTAACAGTGGAAGAGTCTTAATGTTCTGAAGTAAGGTGTTGAAAATTTTAACAGATATACATGAGAAACTGTTAAGGGTTTTACTATATTTGCATTTGTTAATACAAATATCAGAGCATTTTCGAGTGGGATAATTATGGACAGAAGAACATATTGAGAAAAGTTTGATATTTTTTTTAACATATAGGAGGGAATCCAGAAGAAACATTGAAGGCAATGTCAGTACACCAAGTTGCATAAAAAGTGGTTTACAGTGAGTTCTTGGTGAAGCTCTAAATATGATACGTACAGCTTTCTTCTGAAGAATAAATAACTGACCGGCAGAGGTATGATTGCGCCACAACAGAGTACCATAACTTAGGTAACTATGAACATGGGCATAATACACTGACACAAGAGTAGAACGGGAGACACTAAGTCTAAGTGACCTTAATAGGAATAAGCTTTTATTTATTTTATTTGATATGTAGTTAATATAAGCCAGCCCAAGTCAGTTTCGATATGGATGCCCAGAAACTTAACCGATAACAGGGAGGAAGTATTTATAGAGAAAATCGCGTCTACAGTTTTAATTAGTAATAAATGTATAACATTTGGGATATTTTACCTTGGTTTAAGAAATTAGTCATCAGGGTTTAATATATAGATTTTATTTTATTTTACCAACATAAGCCATTCTTATTTATATCAGCATGATTATAATGCAATCGACTGTACCTGGTAGAGAAGATAAAGAAGGCACAAAAATGTTAATGACCATGTTCTCTCATATGATTGATTTTGGACAAATAAAGTTTATTAATTACTTGGTTGTTATTTCTTAAGGAAAAGCTTCAAGCTTTTACTTGCGTCACCAGGGAAACAAAAGCGAAAGCTAGTATTTTACAGTGACGTAATAAAAGTAGGCATTTTCTCGACCCAACACCTGAAACACTCATTGCTCCACGTCCAAGTTTAATATCACGTTGATTAATGCAGAGGTTTTTCTTTCATGAAGTCCATTATTTTTAAACGTATTCTGCAGGGAAAAGTGTGGCTTTACAGTGGAAATGCAGTCGCTCACTCGCTGGGTTTTATGTAAATTTCACTTAGAACGGACAGCGCCGGCAGACAAGTAATTTATTCCTTTGGTGTTTATTTGAATAACACAGGTAATGAGCAAGAGAGAGTAGACTCAAGCTCTGGACTTCATAATCACTTATTAACAAAAAGACACAACAAAGTCTCACATCTTTATAAATCTTCCCAAATATGTCACGATGGTCTTCTGACTTGAAGTACCTAAATCAGTCCGTAATAGTTGATTATGATACAAAGGTTAAAGGTAAGTTTATATTTTGCAATTCTACGAGCAGAGAAACAAAATCCTCAGAGGCTAGTTGCTTTTATATATGAAAGACCATAAAGTTTCAGACTGCTTATGAATTTATTTTCATAATTAATGTTATATTAAACATATAACATATTATATAATTTTAATTGCTAACATTAAAACCTACATTAAATTGATTAACAATATTACAAATATGCGTCTTTAAATTTAATAAATGCTTTAGACAAATTCAATGCCATAGCCGGGATTTGAACAACGGATCTCCCGGTCTTTAGCAGGTTGCTCTACCACTGAGCTACCATGGTAATATGTCGGCACGGCATTTAATTCCTCAGCTGACTCGCATGAAATTAAATGGAAGCTCTTATCTGCTTGGTTCTCAGCGTCACGTTCTATATTGGTCGTGAAAGACCACTAAATTTTGTTGAGAGACCTCTTATCAGGCTTGAGGTTATTTTACGTGCCGTAAATCTACGACATAGGACCCACGGCTTTATTCCCTTCCAGAGGATACCACGCTCCGAATTTTTATGCCGTAAAAAATCTATCGTCCGCCGCAGGGTTTGAACCCGCGACCTTGGCTATAAAGATATATAGGGGATAGGTGAATTTATATATTGAAGGCCATAATTCAGACCACTTATGAATTTATTTAAATAATTGATGTAATATTAAACTTATAAAATGTAATATTAATTGGTAACATTAAAATATATATTAAATTGATTGATAATATTACAAATATTCATCTTTATATTTAATAAATTCTTTGGATACGAAGAGGCAAACTGAAAAATTCAATGCCATAGCTGGGGTTTGAACCATGGATCTCGCGGTCTCTAGCCGGTTGCTCTACCACTGAGCTACCATAGTAAAATGCCGGCACGGTATTAAATTCCTCAGCTGACTCACATGAAATTAAATGGAGATTTGTTTATGGACGCTCTTACCTGCTTGGTTCTCAGCGTCCCATTCTATATTGGGCGTGAAAGGCCCCTTAATTTTGCTCAGAAGTCTCTTTTATCAGGCTTGAAGTTCTTTTCTTCTACGACATGGGATCCACGGCTTTACTCCCTTCCGAAGGAAACCACGCTACGGAGTTTTATGTCCGAAAAAAAGTCATCATCCTTCGCCGGGTTTGAACCGGCGACTTTGGGTATATGAAGTTAGCATGGTAACTATTATACCACGGCGGGCAACGCTGAGTCGCATGTTTCACGGTAAACTATAAGGTGATCCCAAATTATTTTGAGATGGCATACCCCAATGGAAGCTTAGGATGTCGCAAATACTTTAAGTTTACTTAACTAAGCACAGGGATGAGATCACGTGTAGTATATCGGTCGACTCATTAGCGCGTTGGTAGCATTACTGATTACCAAGCGGAAGACCTGGGTTCAATTCCTAGTACCGGGGTTCAGGTGAGGTCCCTGAGGGGCCAATTGGGGAGCTACTTGATGGAGAAGTAGCGGCTCCATGTCGTGAAGACCGCATTAACTGGCCAATATTGCACACCATCTATGACGTCTATAATGGACCGAGATGGTGGACGCAGCGGCCGGGCGGTGGTCGGTAGGCCAAGGCTCTTAGTGAGCTAAGCCACGGAGTCATCTGTGGTTTTCCGGGAAACATGCGAGTCACCCAATAATTCGATATCGAGATTGTACCGTAAATACACGTTTTATGATCCCTTGTATCTAAAAAAAATACTTTTACAAAACGGTCTGTGTGGGTGTCCATGAGGCTGTGAACTCAAAAACGAAAAATCAGTAAAATACCAAACTTGGTATTTAAGATATCTTTCAAGGAATAGCCTTTTTTTTCTGGATAATTTTGCTGAATTTTGCAATACTCGTTAGACAAAAACTTAGCACACAAAAAGTGTAGATCTCGTTAAAACACATAATTTATGTCATATTCACCTTTCTTTTTTGGAAGAGCTGCTCGTTTCTGAGATAATCTTTTTTAGTTGTTTCAATTTTAAACTATATACTTTAACCTTCCTCGGACTGGAAGTGAGGTTTCGTTTCATCTATTTTACTGCAGACCATGCAAAGCGAGCCCAACTTCAGTTGTTTCACATAGGACCAGCTTTTAAAAGATTTTAGCCTAACGCACTCCCGTATGTCCCTTTACCTACAAAGAAACAAGTAAAAGGACTATTACAGCTAATGTTTACCTTAATTAGCATGTCGTAGATAAAAGAATAATATTTTCAAATGAAAGCTGTTTGTGTAACAGTCATGTGCATGGAAAACATCTGACTTTTTTAAAATTATTTTAGATAAAATGAAAGTGCAGTGTCTGCAATTAATCCTACACTATCTGTAAGATAATATTTTTGACTTCCTGAATTTCTTGATAAACGTTACCTTATTTTCCTTTCTCCACACGTACTATGTACATAGTGTATAGAGAAGGTATTGCATTCCACCCAAAAATTCGATACCGAGACTTCACCGGAAATACATGTTTTGCGTCCCCCTGAATCCAAATAAAGCATTTTCAGCAAAATATCCATGTGTGTGCGTGTGTGTATGTGTGGAAAAAGAGAAAATCCCCCACCCCCAAATGTCCTTTACATGGAACTTTTTTCGATAATTGTTATTTTCTTAAGAATGGCTCTAATATACGACTTTTTAATCAAAATCGATAAAGATGTTTACCTGACAAATAAAGTGTATATCTTGAATTTTCTGGGAATAGCCTCTGAAGACTATTCTGGATCAATTTTACGGAATTTGCATAACTGCTAAACCGTAAGAGGTGGACAGAAACTTACTGCACAAAAAATGTAGAGCACGTTAAAACACACGATTTATGTTATATACAATTTTTTCGTGGAGTTGATCGTTTTTTAGATATTCCTTGTTTTTGGTTTCAGCTTGGCAAAACTTATAATTGTCTCATACAGGAATTTGTGAACTCGTATCCATATAAAGAAAGGAACTTCAGTCACATAGCAACCAGCTTTTCACTATCACTTGAGCCTATGGTACTCCCTTATTTGGCTTCTACTTACAAGGAATTGACTAATAAGACTATTTCTGCTATGTTTTCTGATTAGAATGAAGTAAATAGAAGTATAAGCTTTTTAATAATAATTTGTTGTGGAGATGTAGAGAAGTTATGTGAGTGTAACACATCAGATTTTTGATTTATACATTCTTTCCATGCAATAAATCTTGTTTAAGAAACCAAGGCAAAAAGAAACCCACACATTTGTCGTTAAGGGTGATTACATCCCTGAAGATACAGGAGAAGTGAACCGTACGACTTGATAAAGCGTAAGAAAATTGAGGTAGCTGTTACTATGGCAACTGTTTAATGTGCGAGAGAGACAGAAATGGGCAGCATGTAACATTTTAAGATCGCTTTTGGATATCTTCCCACCACACCACACCACCACCCGTGGCTATCTGCGAATACAATAACAACACAGTACACCAGGGGAGTCTTGTTCAATTCCAGGGTACACCGTCCGTCCCTCCCCACACCACGCCCTACAGCAATTTATAATGCCAAAGGACGCGACGGCACGGTTCCACCAGGTACATACGCTACAAGTTCCCGCCATTACTGAAGTCAATAATACATCGCTACGCTTGCTTATTGTTGCGTCGAAAGTGGCTTTGTATACACGGGAAAGGATTACATTCCCAATTCTGAGCAACACAATAAATAAAAAACAAACTTACTGGATGGGAAAAAAGAAAATAACTCGAAGAGAAACGGAGGAAAGGAATAAATAAAATGTGCTTTGTACCAGTCGCACACAACTTTCAGCAGGAAATTGTACCATTTCATAACAGATCCGCCAAAACTGCAATAGACATAACGGTCAGATAGTTATATGTATATAATATACAGGGTGTAAACAAACAAGAGGCTTTTAAACCCACATTTTTATTTTCTCTATATGTACTGTGTAGAAAGTGTATAGAGAAGGTACCTATTGCATTCCACCCAAAAATTCGACACAGATTTCACCGGTAATACACGTTTTAGGATCCCCTGATTAAAAAAAAAGTCCGTGTGTCTGTGAACACAACTCAAAAACGAAAATACAGCAAAATATCAAATTTGGCATTTATGATTAGTATCTTCCAAGGATGCAACATGATTTTCAAGAAAATCCCCGCACCCCCAACTACCCTTTACATGAAAAAAATTCGAAAATGTTGGTTTTCTCCCAAATGGCTCTAACGATTTTGATTAAAATACAGCGTATTAAAAATATTTATTTGCAAATAAAATGTATAAGTTAAGTATTCTGGGAACAGCCTCTAAAGACCTTTATTTGAGACGAATTTTGCGTAACTCGTAAACCGTAAGAGATAGACAAAAACTTACGATCACGTTAAAACACACAATTTACATCATATACGTTATTTCGTGGAATTGACAATTTCTGAGATATTCATTATTATTTCTTTTACATTTTAAAATACGTAGTTACATTTTTCTAACATTGAAACGGATTTCAACCACATGGCAACCAGCTTTAAAAAGATTTGACTATCACTTTATCCTAGTGAATTCCCTTATTTTCCTTCTACTTACAAGGAAGCCAGGAATTAAGACAATTTCTGCTAATATTAATCTCGAATTTCATAAAGTAGATATAAGAATAAGCTTGTTAACAATAATTTGTTACAGAGATATAGAGAGGTCATGTGAATGAATCACATCAGATTTTTACTGTTTCTACCGAATATTTGCGGAAAACTTTCGGACTTTAGGAAAATAGTAGAATCAAAGCTAGATCATATTGATAGACAAGATATTTTAGCAGTATAAGAGAGAAGATATCCCTGATTACACAGCTGTTTATTTTTTTGATAAGAATTAAGGTGACAAAATAAAAAATTCAAAATCTTCTCGGGCTTCTAGCCAGGTAAAAACTTGGCTTGACACCAACGTATCGAAGAAGCGCATCCTTCTCGTCTTCAGGGTGAACTGATGCACTTCTTCGATACGTTGGTGTCAAGCCAAGTATTTACCTGGCTAGAAGCCCGAGAAGATTTTGAATTAACACGTCGCCAGGAAAGCTTCAGTTCTTATTTTAAAATAAAAAATGTTTGTTCCCATTTGAAAACGTGCCTTGACCCTCAAATCACCATCCGAAGTACTCCAATTAAAATAAAACAAATGGCATTTACTTTTCCCCGTTATATCAAGCAACTTTTATCAAGAAATTTCTTTCTACAACGCTTAGTTTCAGAAATATTCTACAGTCTCAATTTAAATAGTCCAACCGGTATATAAGGGAATTAAAACAGTTAGGGAGACGGAAAAATACTTAAATACGTAGAGTAAAATAGGTAGAAAAGGATGTGCATGGAAATTTTATTTAGCAAGTAAATATAAGAGATTTTAGACAAAATCGATAGTCATTTTTAAGAAAATAAACATTATCAAAAATGTTTCCATGTAAAGGGTAGTTTAGTGTGGGGGGATTTTCTTGAAAATCTTCGTATCGCATCCTTGGAAGATACCAAACTTAAATACCAAGTTTGGTTTTTAATGGTCTTTTCGTTTTTGAGCTATGCTGCCCATAGGCACACACACACACACACACTGACATTTTTCTAAAAATGTTTTTTTTTGGAACTAGGGGGTCTCAAAACATATATTTCCGGTTAAATCTCGGTATCAAATTTTGGGTGCAATACAATAAGGTATTGCACTCCACCAAAAAATTCGACACCGAGATTTCACCGGAAATATATGTTTTAGGGTACCCTTTATCTAAAAAAAGAGTTTTCGGAAAAGGTCCGTGTGTGTGTGGTGTGTGTGTGTGTGTCCATGTGTCCGTGTGTCCCTGAACATGATAACTCAAAAACGAAAAGTAGGTAAAATACCAAACTTGGTATTTAAGTTTAGTATCTTCCATGGATGCAACACGAAGATTTTGAGAAAAATCCCCACCCCAAACTACCATTTACATGGAACTTTTTTCGAAATTTTTGATTTTCTCAAAAATGGCTTTAACGATTTTGATTAAAATTTCGTGTATTAAAGATATTTACCTGACAAATAAAATGTATATCTTGAATTTTCTGGGAATAGCCTCAGAAGAGTAGTTTATTCTGGATGAATTTTACTGAATGTTGTAGAACTGCTAAACCGTAAGAGATAGATAAAAACTTACCACACAAAAAATGTAGAGTATATTAAAACACATAATTTATGTTGTATACATTTTATTCTTCGAATTGATCGTTTTTTAGATAATCCTTGTTTTTGTTTTCAGGGTCGAAAATCTTAACCTTTCTCATACAGGAATTTGTCAACTCATGTCTATACAAACAAAGGAACTTCAGTCACAGGGTAACCAGCTTTTGACTATCGCTTTAACCTATGGTACTCCCTTATTTCCTTTCTACTTACAAGGAATAAATTAATAAGACTATTTCTACTAACTTTTCTAGATTAGCATGAAGTAAATAGAAGCATAAGCTTTTTAAGAATAATTTGTTGCAGGGATATATGTAGAGAGAGTCATGTGAATGGTACACATCAGATTAACCATTTTTTTATCCCCAATTTACATCCACCCCCCTGTATGATTACTGGTTTTACTGTTTCTTTACACAAACATATACATATGGCACACACAAATAACACCCATGCCCAAGGCGGGACTCGAACCCACGATCTCCTGCCCACGAAGCACCAATGGCCTTAGCGAGCGTGGCCATGGGGACCGGCACTTGAGATGCAGAGGTCCAGCGAGAATATGCTCCTAAAAATCTTGCCTAATGCCTACACGTGACTTCTGTGAGAACCACGAATTGCTAAACATTGTGCTCATATTCTAAAAGTATACACATGACTAACTTCCTTAGGTAATCTAAACAGCAAATTTCTGTGCTTATATACTTTTTGATACCACGTGGCACCATTGTGCATGCTTAAGGAATTCGCCTACCAGGTGCCAGTTGAATTAAATGAACAATAACTGACCCGAACTGGTGGTGAGGTACACAACACCCCTGGAATTTTTAACAGAGTGGAGGTTCAGTTAACCTTCAATATTAAGTATACTGTTTTCGGTTATTCCCTTTTACCCAGAGATGCACATTGCAAACTAGTTCTAATTTATTGAAAGGGGGGAAAAAACTTATAAAACTGACGTATTCCCTTTTACCCTAAGACTAACCAATCTTTTTAAGAAGTTGGTAGAGTAGATAGAGCAAGTCGTGTGAATGGAACACATCACATATTTTTACTTTCTCTACACGTACAATGTGCATAGTGTATAGAGAAGGTATGGCACTCCACCAAAAAATTCGATACCGAGATTTCACCGGAAATATATGTTTTAGGGTCCCCTGTATCCAAAAAAAGCATTTTCACAAAAAGGTTCGTGTGTGTGGTGGTGTGTGTCCGCATGTCTGTGAACACGATAACTCAAAAAAGTCGGTAAAATACCAAACTTGGTATTTAAGTTTAGTATCTTCCAGGGATGCGACACGATGATTTTGAGAAAAATTCCCCCACCCCAAACTACGCTTTACATGGAACTTTTTTCGAAAATTTTGATTTTCTAAAAAATAGCCTTAACGATTTTAATTAAAATATCTTATGTTAAAGATATTTACCTGGCAAATAAAATGTATATCTTGAATTTTCTGGTAATAGCCTCTGAAGACTACTTTATTCTGGACGAATTTTACGGAATTTTGCATATTTGCTAAACCGTAAGAGTTGAAAAAAAACTTACTGCACAAAAATGTGGAGTACTTTAAAATATTCCTTGTTTTTGGTTTCAGCTTTGAAAAACATACTTCTCTCATACAGGATTGTTGTCAACTGCTGTGCATCCAAACAAAGGAACTTCAGTCACATGGCAACCAACTTTTGATTATCACTTTAGTCTATGCTACTCCCTTTTCGCTTCTACGTACAAGAAGCAAGTAATAAGACTATTTTTTCTTGATTAGCATTAAGTAAATAGAAGCAAGAGGTTTTTAACAATAAAGTCATGTAAATGGTAAACATCAGATTTTTTTTTGACCGGTTGTGGTCAAGTATTGCTTAACCTTCCACCTATTTCCCTGACCCGCTACACAGTTTTTCCTTTAAATGCAACGCTTGCCTATGGTGGTATATTTTGGGAGGGATTCTCGTTTTCGTCCTGGAATATAATACTGCTGCCCTTCACTGCTTCCTGAATATCGCTAGTAATGAGATAGAGTACGTAATGAGCAGTGAGTCAACAGATAGTGTGGATTTCGATCGAGAGTTTCTTTACAAGAGAAGGTGGGGAGGGTGTAAGGATGCAGATGGCCACATGCACCATTACGAAATGCCAACCGAAATGTTTCCGTGTGTTGCCAAGCGTGGCAATTTAACAAGCTCGGTGTGGATCGGCATTTGCCAGCAAGCAAAACGTTTCCACGTAATAATGAAACATCCGCAGGTACTTAAAACTCTGTTTATTGTAGCGTGTGTCGGGGTTTGAAGCCCCCTGGTCCAGCTTCACAGGGAAAGTGGATGTGGAGTAAGGAATTAAAAGAAAGAGTAAACAAAGGGAGCTGAGGAAATCATCAACGAATTGTAGTCGGGGAGCTGTGCTTTTGTTGTTTTTGGTATAGCAAACTTTTCAAAAAGTGGCTCAGAATGCTGGAAAGTAGTTAACGATATTTAAGGAGAATAATTCGTCTTAAACAAAACAATTAACTTTATGCAAACAACAGCATTTTAAGAATGCTTCCATGGTCCAGTTCTCAGTAATCAATATTCTCAATCCAGGTATCTGAGGTTCGTTTCCCTACCAGTGCGGGAATTTTACTTTGAGAAAAAAAAAGTTTAAAAATCAAATGTGTCCAATTCACATATCTTTCTCTACATCTGTGTAACAAGTTTTCTTTTTTACTTTCTCTATACGTATTATGTACATAATGTATAGAGAAGGTTTTGCATTGTACCCAAAAGTTCGATACCGAGATTTCACCGGAAATATATGTTTTGAGACCCCCTGAATCCAAAAAAAGCATTTTTGGAAACATATCCGTGTGTGTCTGTCTGTGGGCAGCATAGCTCAAAAACGAAAAGACTGTTAAAAACCAAACTTGATATTTAAGTTAAGTATCTTCTCACGAAGATTTTCAAGAAAATTCCCCCACTCCAAGCTACCCTTTAAATGAAACTTTTTTCGAAAATTTTGATTTTCTAAAAAATGGCCCTAACAATTTTGATTAAAATCCCGTATAATACTGACATTTACATACCAAATAAAATGTTTATCTTGAATTTTCTGGGAATAGCCTCTGAAGACCTCTATATTCTTAATGAATTTTGCTTAACTGCTAAACGGTAAGAGATAGACAAACGTTTACTGCACGGAAAATGTAGACCATGTTAAAACACACAATTTATGTTATATACATTTTTTTCATGGAGTTGATCGTTTTTTAGTTATTCATTGTTTTTGATTTCAGCTTTCAAAAACTTATATTTTCTCATACAGGAATTTGTCAATTCCTGTCTATGAAAACAAATGAACTTCCGTCACATAGCAACCAGCCTTTGATTATCACTTTAACCTATGGCACTCCCTTATTTCACTTCTACTTAAAAGGATTTTTTTTTCTCGATTAGCATGAAGTAAATAGAAGCATAAGCTTTTTAACAATAATTTGTTGCAGAGATATAGAGAAAGTCATGTGAATGGAGCACATCAGATTTTTTTTATTTATATAGCCCCCTTTTACATCTAAGGTCATATCGGGGGCTTTACATAGAAACAACTCGTCTGTAGATTCTTTACGTGACGTTTAAATAGTTTTTTTTTAATGTTTTTTATTTCCCTCAAGCACATACGTAACTTAGAGACTCTGTGAGGAATAGGGAATAACTCTGGTTAAAGAAAAGTTCTCCGCCTCAGCCGGGAATTGAACCCGGGACCTCCGTGTAAAAAGAACAAGTTATTAAAAACTTATTCTTCTATCCTTTTTCTTGACCTTCCCTTCTACCTTTCATCGTTTAGCCTTCTATCCATTTTCTGTACTGCTTTTTGTCCTGCACCTTCCTCTTCAACTCAGTCATTCCTCTTTTTCTTGCTATTTCTCCCAATATATTGTTCCCATTTTTTCTTGGTCTTCGCCGTCTACATTTCCTTCTGATCTTACCTCAAATATTTGTTTTGTTTTCCGCTTATCATCCATTCTAATTAGATGTCCATACCATTTTAGATTTCTTTTCTATATCTCTTCCACTAATGGGTCAATTTTTAAACTTTTCCTAATAATTCTATTTCTAACTCTGTTACTCTTCTATCCACTACATGCTAATCGAGGTAAACATTAGCAAAAATGGGTTTATTGCTTGCTCCCTTGTAATAAGAAGGTAAATATGCAAGGACATTAGGCTAAAGCGATTGTTAAATTTTTTATAAACTAGCTGCTATGTTATTGAAGTCCGTTTCCTTGCACGAGTATGAGTTTACAAATTCCCATATGAGAAACATTAAATTATTTCAAAACTGGAACCATAATAAGGAATATCTCAGAAATTGTTAATTCCAAGAAAAATATATTTGATATAATTGTGTGTTTTAACGAGATCTACATTATTTGTGCAGTAAATTTTTGTCTCTCTCACGGTTTACCAGTTATACCAAATTTAGCAAAAGTTGCCCAGAATAAAGAGGTATTTCCAGACAATTCAAGTTATAAGTTTTATTTGTCATGTAAACGTTTTTGAAAATAATTTTTTTTGAAAATGATTCCATGTAAAGGGTAGTTTGGGATGGGGGGGATTTTTCTCAAAGCCTTCGTATCCCATCCTTGGAGGCTACTAAATTTAAATACCAACTTTGGTATTTTAACGATTTTTGGTTTCCGATTTTCGTGTTCACACACACACAGACACAGAAATTTTCCTAAATATATTATTTGGTTTCAGGGGGCCTAAAACTTTGTATTGCCAGTGAAATATCGATGATATCAAATTTCTGAGTGGAATGCAATAACTTCTCTATACACTGTGTACATAGTATGTGTACAGCAAGTAAAAATCTTATGTGATCCAGTCACACGACTTTCTAAGTCTGTTTTCAAACAAAGTATTCTTACAAAATGTTATTCTTTTACCCACATCAACCTATATGTTAAAGATATCTATATGACAACTATTGCCTATATCTCAAATTTTATGGGAATAGCCTCTGAAGCCAATACATTTGCATAGCTGGTAAACCGTAAATAATAGACTAAAACTTACTACACAAAAGATGTAGACCTTGTTAAAGCATACAATTTATATCATATTTATATCATATATAATTTTTTTACTTTCTCTAGCCCCATATGTACAATATACATAGAGATAGAGAAGGTATTGTAATGCACCCAAAAATTCGATACCGAGATTTTACCGGAAATATATGTTTTGGGGTCCCCTGAGTCCGAAAAAAGCATTTTTAAAAAAAGGTCCGTGGGTGTGTGTGTGTGTCTGTCTGTCTGTCTGTCTGTCTGTGGACAGCATAGCCCCAAAACGAAAAGACCAAACTTGATGTTTAGGTTTAGTATCTTCCAAGGATGCGACACGAAGATTTTCAAAAAAATCCCCCCACCACAAACTACCCTTTACATGGAAAAAATTTCGAAAATTTTGATTTTCTTAAAAATGGCTCTAACGATTTTGATTAAAATCCCGTATATTAAAGCTATTTATGTCCGAAATAAAATGTATATCTCGAATTTTTTGGGAATAGCCTCTGAAGACCTCTTTATTCTGAATGAATTTTGCTGAATATTGCTCAACTGCTAAACCGTAAGAGATAGAAAAAAACGTACTACACAAAAAATGTACCTCATGACAAAACACACAATTTTTGTCCTTTACGTTTTTGTTGTGGAGGTAACCGTTTCCGAGATATTTCTTGTTATTGGTTTCAATTGTGAAGTACTTAAGCTTTCCTCACACAGGCATTGTCTGTTTTTCTTTTGTTCTACCCCTGGCCAAGCAAAGAAGTGATTTGCAATGACAATTGCATAGTGATAGCTTTTAAAACATTTGACAATCACTTTAGCATAGTGCATTCCCTTATTCCCTTCTACTTATAAGGAACTAAGTAATAACATTCTGCTAACATTTATCTCGATTAGCATTGTGTACAATGAAGAATAATCTTTTGTAGGAGTTTTGTAGAGCAGCTAGAGAAAGTCATGTGAGTGTAGCACATCAGATTTTTTTGAAGAGTTAACCATTTCCGAGATAAGCTTTGTTATTGGTATCAATTTTAAAATACGTAAACTTTTCTCATACAGGAATTTATTAGCTCCTGACTATGCAAACAAACGAATTTTAATCATAAAGCATCCAATTTTTAAAAGAATTGACTGTCGCTTTAGTCTAGTGTATTCCCTAATGTAATAATTGCCTTCTACTTACAAGGAAGCAAGAAATCACACAATTTTTGCTAATGTTTATCTCGATTAGCATGAAGTAGATGAAAGAATCACCTTTTTAATTATAATTTGTTACAAAGATATAGACAAAGTTATGGAACACATACATTTTTAACTGTATCATCTTAAGAATGAAACAGTTGCAATAGAAATAGCGTATGCACTTTTTAGTGTCTATATTAGAACTGAAGATGCGCACATAGAAGCTAATGAATTTTTCTAACTCATATGTACAAAGTTCATACTGGATAAAGAAGGTATTGTATTCCACTTAAAATTCCATATTTAGATTTCACTGCAAATACATGTTTTGAAACCCTGTGAATCGAATATAAAAAGCATTTATAGAAAAAATAAAAGACTGTATGTGTTCGTGTGTCTGTGAACAAGGTATTCAAAAACCAAAATTTGGTAAAATACCAAACTTTGTATTTAAGTTTAGTATCTTTCAAGGATGCGACACGAACATTTTGAGAAAAATTTCGAAAATTTTAATTATCTCAGAAATGGCTTTAACGATTTTGATCAGAATTCTGTATATTAAAAATATTTACGTGACAAACAAAATGTATATCTTGAGGATAGCTTCTGAAGACATGTTTATTCTGAATGAATGTTGCTCAATTTTACATAACTGGTAAATCCTAAGAAATAGACAAAATTACTGTACAAAAAATGTAGATCTTAGTAAACCACAACATTTATGTCAGATTCATTTTTCTTGACAGTTGACAGCTTTTTAAATATTCCTTGTTATTGGTTTTATTTTGAGGCCGTTAATTCTCAATTCTTTCACAATAGAGTTGGTCGAGCGATTCATTTTCAGTAATCGATTCATGCGATTCGTTCATCCAATATGAATCGATTCATACGATTCGTTCACGGTTCATTAATCGCGCCATGCCTTTTCTGTGTTTGACTTATACACGGGGATGATAGTCATATGGTAGCTCCTTTAGCATAAAAACAGTAATGTATGTAAATAACATTCTACTCTTTTCCAGCTATTGCAAACATTAAAATTTCCTCCATTACTCGAAAAACATCATAAAACATTAAGTGTAAATTTGACACCTAAACTTCGACTGAATGGCGGTATTTGAGTAATGTTAACACGCAGAGTAAATTATTATTCATCACTGTCGTAGAATCGCGCCACTAAGTTATGTAATTTTTATAAATACGTCATTATAAGACAGAATAATTACAGACGTCAGTATCCTGAATAATTATTATTTTCTTCAGGAATATTCGAGGTAATTCTAATGCATTAGAATACTATGTTTTTATACCCATTATGTTGGAGCATAATTGCTTTATTTGTCGTAAAATTTTGGTTTTGAAGCTATATATCTTGCTACGGCTGACACGACTCATGCTATTCTTTTCGATTCATGCGATTCTGTTGGAACGACGATTCATGTTGAGACTAGCACAATTCTCTCGATTCCTTTTGAACGACGATTCATGTTGAGACTAGCACGATTCTCGTGATTCTTTTTGAGCCACGATTCATGTTGAGACTAACACGATTCTCGTGATTCCTTTTGAACCACGATTCATGTTGAGACTAGCACGATTCTCGTGATTCTTTTTGAGCCACGATTCATGTTGAGACTAGCACGATTCTCGTGATTCTTTTTGAACCACGATTCATGTTGAGACTGCACGATTCTCGTGATTCTTTTTGTACGATGATTCATGTTGAGAAAGCACGAATCTCGTAATTCCTTTTGCACCACGATTCATGTTGAGACTGCACGATTCTCGTGATTCTTTTTGTACGATGATTCATGTTGAGAAAGCACGAATCTCGTAATTCCTTTTGCACCACGATTCATGTTGCGACTGCACGATTCTCGTGATTCTTTTTGAACGACGATTCATGTTGAGACTAGCACGATTCTCGTGATTCTTTTTGTGCGACGATTCATGTTGCGACTAGCACAATTCTCGTGATTCTTTTTGTACGGCGATTCATGTTGAGACTAGCACGATTCTCGTGATTCTTTTTGAACGACGATTCATGTTGAGACTAGCACGATTCTCGTGATTCTTTTTGAACGACGATTCATGTTGAGACTAGCACGATTCTCGTGATTCTTTTTGTGCGACGATTCATGTTGAGACAGCGCGATTCTCGTAATTCCTTTTGAACCACGATTCATGTTGAGACTGCACGATTCTCGTGATTTTTTTTGAACGACGATTTATGTTGAGACTAGCACGATTGTCGTTATTCATTTTGTACGACGATTCATGTTGAGACTAGCACGATTGTCGTTATTCATTTTGTACGACGATTCATGTTGAGACTAGCACGATTGTCGTTATTCATTTTGTACGACGATTCATGTTGAGACTAGCACGATTGTCGTTATTCATTTTGTACGACGATTCATGTTGAGACTAGCACGATTGTCGTTATTCATTTTGTACGACGATTCATGTTGAGACTAGCACGATTGTCGTTATTCATTTTGTACGACGATTCATGTTGAGACAGCACGATTCTCGTGATTCTTTTTGAATGAAGATTTATACCAAGATTGACATGATTCATGTAATTCTTCTCTATGTAGTCGTTCATATGAACTATTCGTTCATGAATCGCCCCATGTCTATTTCATATAGCAATAAGCTTTTAAAAGATATGACATCACTTCAGTGTAATGTATGTCTAATTCCCCTTCTACTTATAAGGAAGCAAGTAATAAGACCAATTTTGGTAATATTTATCTTGATTTCATGATGTACATAAAAGAATATCCTTTTGAAAGAGCAGTTTATAATGGGAACAGCTAGGGAAAGTTATGTGAATGGAACACCACAGATTTTTTGTATAGTTATATTGGGGTGGAATGTTGTTTTTTGAGCAATCCGAACGAAGCCAACTTGTTCTCTAATGAGGTCTCCCCTCTTCAGAGGTGAACCACATTGCGTATGTGGTGCGTGAATTTATATCCAAGGGGTGTTCTACCTACTGATAAAAGAACCCCATTCTGAACAGCGGTATAATCGGATTCAGTAAATGGGGTATGTCATTAAATTAATTACAGAGTCCCTCTTGTGCGCCAGTCTTACCAACTGCAATCGATTCTTTCTTTCTACAAAGATTTGTGGCAAGAGTTTTAAGAAAATAACGCCGCACACTTGGGAACAAATATTCTCCTCGGTATCGAGAACTTGCAGCCAATATCTTGGGAGAATTTATTGCTGTGCTCGCGCAGTTGGCATCACTGAACACATCCTCGCTCTTGGAAAAGTTGGTAGACCCGAGCGGCACGAAGTGCTGACAGTACTTTTGTAAAAATGAGAAGGAATTCTATACGGTGCGAAAAAGCGAGCTCAACTGTTTGTATGGATTCGTAGTAGGAGTAACATTAAAGGATACTGGGAATGAAATTTCAAATTTCAAATTGCAGTTTTATGTAATTACCTATAATTTGTTATATTAATAGTTAAAATGAACGATCTACGTATGAAAGATTATGAACAACAAATGAATGTAACTAAATATTTATAATTGTATTTCCTTAAGAAAAGAACAAAAGAATTAGGGTTATATCGTCTCCTGTTTTTGTTTGAAAAAGTTTGCTTAGAGACAGAAAAGTAACAAAAAGAAAAGGTACATCGAAATAATTTCGTGATGTATCTCGTAAATTTAGGTAATAATTAATCTCCTAAAGAAATACATTCACTTAAGAATATATATGCAAATTAGTGAACAGAATTTAACTTCTTAATTGTCAAAAATGAAAATGATTTCTAAGTGAATTGAAGTTTCGTTCCTCAAATATCGTAAGTGAAATAAAATGGTATTATTAAATCCTAAAACTTATCTAGTTTATTCAGTAGCAACTTACTCCTCGTACTAATCGCCTGAGAAAGACTTCATGCTAATTGAATTATATGTTTAAACAAGGAATATCTCAAAAACGATGAACTCCACGAAAAAAAATGTATATAACATAAATTGTGTGTCTTAACGTGCTCTACATCTTTTGTGTAGTAAGTTTTTGTCAATCTCTTACGGTTTAGCAGTTATTCAAAATTCCGTAAAATTCATCCAGAATAAACTACTCTTCAGAGGCTATTCCCAGAAAATTCAAGATATACATTTTATTTGTGATGCAAATATCTTTAATATAAGGTGTTTTAATAAAAATCGTTAAGTGTCATTTTTGAGAAATCAAAAATTTTCAAACATTTTACCATGCTCACAGACACACACGAACCTTTTTCTGAAAATGTTTTGTTGGGACTCAAGGAACCTCAGAACATGTATTTCCCGTGAAATCCCTACATTTCATTTTTGGTGGAATGCAATACCTTCTGTGCTCAGTATATACATTGCACATATGGGTGAAAAACATCTGCGGCTATGTGGCAATTCATAATGTAATAATTTTCAGGGTATTCGTTAACTTCTTTATTTGTTTCTAATTATACATTGAAAACGAGAATATTTCCTGGAAACATCAAGAACCACCAGCACCATTAAAAAACCCTCTGGTTGGTAATGGCTTCACTTCTACCCTGAAAACTACCTCATATTTTCTTTGCCCTCAGTTTCTCTCATTTCATTTCCCCAAAGTTTCAGGGCCAGACAAGGTAGATGGAACATTATGAGAATAATTTGTGATACAGCAGAAAAATAATGGATAAAGGACAGGAAACGTTTTATACTTGTATGTTTTTGACTTTGTGTAATCGTTACCATGGAAATTACTTTTAAAGTGTGCTCTCGTGCTTCATAAAGCGTCCAGAAGTTGCTCGGTCTCCAAGGAAACAAACTGGTTTAGAATTTTACGTGGAGAATGTTATGAAAAGAAGACGTGATGTGAAATTTCACGGCTGTCTGTGTCATGGTATCGGGTCATAATCAATAACATAATATGCCTCTTTTATCTCCCTCAGACGTGATGCCGCATCCGCATTAACGAGCCGCGACGTCCACTTACCTGTCTCTCAAGGTTAAGTACCTCTTAAGATTTGGTTGCCTCTCTATGTGCTGAGGAAATTTAATTTTAGACCACACTTGCATCGTTTTGTATGATCTATGTCAAACAGAGTGAGATGGTAGAGATCTCACCAGCGTATACCCTTAGGGCGTAGTTAATGGTTACCATGCTGACTTGCTAAATTGTAGATTCTAGTTCAGTTTTGGATTTGAATTCTGCCATTGGTCGATTGATCAACATGGCTACGCATGCGCAAAAAGACAGAACGAACGGAAGACTGTGTATTTCGCATTGGAAGGAAGAAACAATTTTCAGAAAATTTATTTTTACTTTCTCTATACGTATTATGTTGGAAGGTGTTCACAGATGTCCAAACGCCAAATATCTAGATATTTAATTGTTTTTCAGGGATATAGATATGAACACCTCAAACGTTATTGGTTACCTTTGGCATTCCAGATGTTTTCCTATCAGAATAGAACCAGTAACCTAAAACTTGCTGATTAAACCCCTTTAATTACGAATAGAACATGGGTCTACTCTTTAAATTCTTAGCAGTTCTAAAATTTCTCAAATTTTGAGAAATAGATATTTTTGTTTTCATAATAGTATTAAATCATTTATATTATATTATTCAGTGATAGAGCCATAATTTGTAACCAACAGGGTTATATATATAACCAGGTACATTGCACGATCTTTAAATGGATATAATGCCGAAACAAGGGAGGTCAGGTAAATGTAAATTTTCTATAGACACACAAAGCTTTAACCACTATTTTTATTTTCTCTGCACGTACTTTGTACATAGTTTGTAGAGAAGGTATTGTATTCCACCCAAACATTGGAGACTGAGATTTCACATGTTTTGAAACCCCATGAATCCAAAAAATATTTTTTTAGAAAAATATACTTATGTGTAAATGAAATGGCGTTTTGTTTATGGACGCTCTTTAACTGTTGCGGCTCTTAGCGTCCCATTCTACATCTTAGGCGTGAAAGACCACTTAATTTTACTCAGAAGCCCCTCTATCAAGCTTGAGGATTTTTACACCCGAAAAAATCCATCGTCCTTCGACGGGCTTGAGCCCACGACTTTGGGTATATGAAGTTAGCATGGTAACCATTACACAACGGAATATATGTGTGTGTCTGTGGGCAGCATAGCTCAAAAACGAAGGTCCGTGTGTGTGTCCGTGTGTCCGTATGTCTGTGAACACGATAACTCAAAAACGAAAAGTCGGTAAAATACCAAACGTGGTACTTATGTTTAGTCTCTTTCAGGGATGCGACACAAAGATGTTGAGGAAAATCCTCCCACCCCAAACTACCCTTTACATGGAACTTATTTCGAAGTTGTTGATTTTCTCAAAAATGGCTCTAACAATTTTGTTTAAAATGTCGTATATTAAAGATATTTACCTGACAATTAATATGTATACCTAGAATTTTCTGGGAATAGCCTCTGAAGACTACTTTATACTGGATACATTTTACGGAATGTTGCATAACTGCTAAACTGTAAGAGATGAAGAAAAACATATCTCACAAAAAATTTAAGCACGTTAAAACACACAATTTATATATACATTTTTTTTCGTGGAGGTGATCGTTTTTGAGTTATTCCTTGATTTTGGTTTCACCTACAGAAATCTTTTCTCATACAGGAATTTGTCAACTCCTGCCCATACAAACAAAGGAACTTCAGTCACATAGCAACCAGCTTTTGACTATCTCATTAACCTATTTCCCTTCTACTTACAAGGAAGCAAATAATAAGACTATTTCTGTTTTTTTTTTTCGATTAGCATAAAATAAATAGAAGCATAAGCTTTTTAACAATAATTTGTTGCAGAGATATAGAGAAAGTCATGTGAATGGAACACGTCGGATTTTTATTCATCTACTCCAAACAGAGTGAGATGGTTACGCGGTATAAGTCTCACCAGAAACACTGGGTATGTCCTTAGGGCGTAACCAACCGTCGTGTAGTGATTACCTTGCTAAGTTTATATACCCAAGGTCGTGAGTTTCAAACCCGGTGGAGGACAATGGATTTTTTCGGTGGGAAGGGAAGTAAAGTCGTTTTATCCAGTGTCGTAGATTTACGGCACGTAAAAAACCTCAATCCCGATAAAAGAGGCCTACGAGTAAAATTATGCGGTTTTTCTCGCCTATTGCAGAATCTGAAACTGAGAACCACAGCAGTTAAAGAGCGTCCTTAAGTAAAACTCCATTTCACTTAGTAATATTTATTCCGGAGTCAAAAGAAGCACGTGGTGCTGACAAAGCAAAACAAACACTGGATAGGTAGAGTCAGACTGAAAAAAAATCTGATGTGTAACACTCACATGACTTTCTCTAGCCGTTCCACAAGCTTCTTACATAAGATTATTCTTCTTTCTGCACCTTGTTAATCGAGGTATTCAGCACAATGGTCTTATTATTTAGTTCCGTATAAGTAGGAATAAAATAAGGGAATACACTAGGCTAAATCGATAGTCAAATGTTTTAAAAGCTATCGTTATGCGATTGTCATTACAAATCGCCTCTTTTCTTGGCCAGAAGCAGAACAAAAGAAAAAAGGACAATGCCGTCTGAGAAAAGTATAAATACTTCACAACAGAAACTAATAACAACGAATATCTTGAAAACGGTAAGGTCCACGAAAAAATGTATAGGATGTAAATTGTGTATTTCAACAAGGCCTACATTTTTTGTATAGAAAGTTTTTATCTATATCTTACGGTTTATTAGTTATGCCAAATTAAGCAAAATTCATTCAGAATAAGCAAGCATGCCTTTAGAAGCTATTCCCAGAAAATTCAAGATATACATTTTATTTGTCAGGTAAATATCTTTAATATACGATATTTTAATCAAAATCGTTAGAGCCATTTTTAAGAAAATCAAAATTTTCGAAAAAAGTTCCATGTAAAGGGTAGTTTGGGGTGGGGAGATTTTTCTCAAAATCTTCGTTCGCATCTCTAGAAGATACTGAACTTAAATACCAAGTTTGGTATTTTAGCTGGTTTTTGTTTTTGAGTTACCGTGTTCACAGACACACGGACATACACACGGACCTTTTTCTGGAAATGCTTTTTTTGGATTCAGGGGTTCCTAAAACATGTATTTCCGGTGAAATCTCGACAACGAATTTTTGGGTGGTATGCAATACTTCTCTATCCCTATGTACATTGTACATATGGGGCAAGAGAAAGTAATACAATAGCATAGCCGGAATTTGAACAATGAATCTCTCGGACTATAGCAGATTACTCTAACCATTGAGGTACAATAGCAACATGCTGGCACCACATTAAATTTCTCAACTGATTCGCATGTTTCTCGGGAACTACAAGGTGATCACAAATTATTTTGAGATTTGCGTTAAAAAACAAATTAACAACATCGGAATTATTTACTAAGTTAGAGTACACCTTGCGTACTATCGAATGTTTTCGACAATCGAAATATATTACGATAGCGAGAAAGCACTGTCAAATTATTAGGTTTTTCATTCGAATTCAAAATATGTTTATTTTCGCAAAATGTGTGGAGTAGTTGCGTTGATAATTAAGTAAGATAACCGGTTTTCATTCGGTTTTGAAGGCAAGATACTTAGGCGTTTAGCTCTTAGGTAATATAAAGCAGATTTTAGTGTATACATTTTTGCAATATTAAACCATATTTGCTTGATTTTGATTTCATTATTTTTTCACACAAGACATGTGTAGGACAGGAGTTGGATACGTAGAGTCAGACTGAAAAATTCAATGCCAAAGCCGGGATTTGAACCATGGATCTCCCGGTAACTAACTGGTTGCTTCCATTTAACGGATATTTTGGGATGGGAAGATGTTTTGAAAATCCGTTGTATTCTATGAAGATGCTGAACATAATTATCAATTTTGGTATTTAACCGACGTATTTGTGAAATTTCTTCCTAAAAATGTCTCAACAGACACGTGTTTCCCTGTAAATCACAAGATGATCTCAAATTATTTTAAAAGAATATGCCACAATGATGAATTTCAATGTTGTAAGTACTTTTAAGTCCTGGGTTTCATAGTTTAGCCAAAACTTATCGATTTAATTGTTTTTTTCACACGAGCCGTGAGTAGGGCAGGAGTTGGCCAGACTGAAAAATTCGGGATTTGAACCACGGACCTCCTGGTCTCAAGCCGGTTGCTTTAACGATTGAACTAGCATGGCAACATGATGCCATGGAATTACATTTCTCAACTGACTCGCATGTTGCCCGGTAAACTTCAAGATGATCTCAAATTATTTTGAGATGACATACAGTAATACTGCCCTACACACGGCTTATGTGAAAAAAGAACTAAACGAACAACATTGTCCTTTACTACATTACGGTTCTTATTGTGCTAGTGACGGGCACAATCGAATGTTTTCTACAATTGAATGTACATTGACGGTGAGGAATGACTATTTATTCAGATTAAAAAACTGTTTATTTTCGCAAAATGCGTGAAGTGGTGTTATAGATGAGCAACAAAAGTAATCAGTTTTCATTCGGTTTTAAAAGTACGTAGTAAAATACATTCTAGGCTCAGAGCAATTGTGCAAACACGTTTTAAGTGTACAATTCCTTTGCAATATTAAGACAGTTGCTTCCAGCTATTCTCTAACGACTAAGGTGATAATTTACTAATATTTTAAAATTATACCGTTTCCCAATCAGACTACCGCACATAACTCAGAAATGGAACTGTGTATGATTTAATTATATATACCTTTTTAGGTTATCTAATTGTTTTAGAACTATGTGGTGATGATTAGAGGTTAAGGGCGCTCAACTACATGGTAATTAGAAAAAATTTGATGTGTACCATTCACATGACTTTCTCTATATCCCTGCAACAAATTATTCTTAAAAAGCTTATAGTTCTATTAACTTCATGCTAATCAGTAAAACATTACCAGAAATTGCCATATTACTTGCTTCCTTGTAAGTAGAGGTGAAATAAGGGAGTATCATAGGTTAAAGTGATAATCAAAAGCTGGTTGCTATGTCACTGAAGTTCTTTTGTTTGTATGGACAGCAGTTGACAAATTCCTCTATGAGAAATATACAAGTTTTTCATAGCCGAAACCAAAAATAAGGAATGTCAAAAAAAAGACGAACTCCACGAAAAAAATGTATAGAACATAAATTGTGTGTTTTAACGTGCTCTACGTTTTTTGTGTAGTAGCTTTTTGTCCATCTCTTATGGTTTAGCAGTTATTCAAAATTTAGTAAAATTCATCAAGAATAAACTACTCTTCAGAGGCTATTCCCAGAAAATTCAAGATATACATTTTATTTGTCAGGTAAATATATGAAAATTTAATCAAAATCGTTAGAGCCATTTTTGAGAAAATCAAAATTTTCGAAAAAAGTTCCATGGTAAGGGTAGTTGAGGGTGGGGGATGTTTCTCAAAATCTTCGTGTCGCATCCCTGGAAGATACGCCACACATAAAAATACAATATGAAGAAAATAATAATTAAAATATGACCAACGTCAGATAGAAAATCTCAGCGTAGAATAAAAAACAATGACCATATAAAGATAACTAAAAGTAGTCCCTCTTCACTGAAAGTCACTAAATGATAAAATCAGTAATGATAAAAGCTTAAAAAATTTAATGTGTTCCATTCAACTGACTTCTCTACATCTCTGCAACAAATTATTGTTAAAAACCTTATGCCTCTATTTACTTCTTGCTAATCGAAAACGTTTAGCAAAAATAGTTTTAATACTTGCTTCCTTGTAAGTAGAAGCGAAATAAGGGAATAACATAGATTAAAGTGACGGTCAAAAGCTGGTTGCTTTGTGATTGAAGTTCCTCTGTTTTTATGGATAGGAGTTGACAAAGTCCTGTGTGAGTAAAGCGTAAGTTTTTTAAAGCTGAAACAAAAAACAAGGAACATCTAAAAAACGATCAACTCGACGAAAAAATGCATATAACATAAATTGTGGTAAGTTTTTCTACATCTCTTACGGTTTAACAGTTATACAAAATTCCGAAAAATGCATCCATAATAAAAGCAGTCTTCAGAGGATATTCTCAGATAATGCAAGATATACATTTTATTTGTCAGGTATGTATCTTGAATATAAAAGATTTTAATCAAAATAGCTAGAGCCATTTTTGAGAAACTCAAAATTTTCGAAAAAAGTTCCATGTAAAGTGTAGTTTGGGGTGGAGGAATTTTTGTCAAAATCTTCGTGTCACATTCCTGGAAGACACTAAGCTTAAATACCAAGTTTGGTATTTTACCGTCTTTTCGTTTTCTGAGTTATCGTGTTCACACATTGACACATGGACACACACACACAGAACTTTTTTATGAAAATGTTTTTTTTTTTGTTTTTTTTTATACAGGGGACCCTAAAACATATATTTCCGGTGAAATCACGTTATCGAAGTTTTGGGTGGGGTGCAATTCCTTTTCTAAACACTATGTATAGAAAGTAAAAACGAATCGAGCACACCAATCATTTCATCCGCCAGAAATACAGAATTGTGTGAGATTATGATTCAGTAATTTGAGGTTATGTTATATAGATTATATCGTATATATTAGTTTGCATAATTTTGATTTGAGTTTAAATTAAATGAGCCAATATAGGGAGGTCTTGTTCTTATTCTGTATTTGCGGTACTCGATACTGAACGTTGCTAAATGATACATTGAGTTGAACTGAATGCAATGCATAGCTAACATTCTAAACTCCAAGTGGACATGAGGTTCTCTATTTTGCATGCAGAAACAGGTGGGGAGATGCAATTGTTTTTGTGGTTGTTAACAAACTAGGAAACACAAAGCAACACTACTGCAACTTTAACTTCTATTATACCTCTATTTATCTCGGGTCACCACGAAGATTGAAAGTTCGTCAGAATCCAAGCAATATGAAAGTTATGGTGCTTCTCGTGTACGACTGTGATGGGGAATCCTTTTGCATCACACTCCTCCAGAGCAGACCATCATTGCGCAGTATTAGGTACTATTCATTTTTACTTTCTCTATACGTACTATGTGCATAGTGTATAGAGAAGGTATTGCACTCCAGCCAAATATTCGATACCGAGATTTCACCGCAAATATATGTTTTAGGGTCCCCTTTATCTAAAAAAAGTATTTTTAGAAAAAGGTCCGTGTGTATCTGTGTGTCCGTGAGTCTGTGAACACGATAACTCAAAAACGAAAAGTCGGTAAAATACCAAACTTGGTATTTAAGTTTAGTATCTTCCAGGGATGCGACACGAAGATTTTGACAAAAATCCCCCAACCCCCACTTACCCTTTACATGGAACTTTTTTCGAAAATTTTGATTTTCTAGAAAATGGCTCTAACGATTTTGAATAAAATATCGTATATTAAAGACATTTATCTGACAAATAAAATGTATATTTTGAATTTTCTGGGAATAGCCTCTGAAGACTACTTTATTCTGGATGAATTTTGCATAATTACTAAACCGTAAGAGATGGATAAAAACTTAACACACAAAAGTGTAGAACACGTTAAAACATACAAACTGTGTTACATATATTTTTTTCGTGGAGTTGGTCGATTTTGAGATATTCCTTTTTCTTGGTTTCAGCTTTGAAAAACTTATACTTTTCTCATATAGGAATTTGTCAACTCCTGTCCATACAAACAAAGGAACATCAGTCACATAACAACCAACTTTTGGCTTTCACTTTAACTTATGGCACTCCCTTATTTCGCTTCTACTTACAATAAAGCAAGAAATAAGACTATTCCTGTTAATTTTTCTCGATTAGCATGAAATAAATAAAAGATAAGCATATTAACAATAATTTGTTACACAGATATAGAGAAAGTCATGTGAATGGAACACATCAGAGTTTTGGAACACAGCTTGCGACCAACTTTGAGAAAGAATTCGCGACAGTTTCTCTAAAACGACAATTCTCAGCTGGCTGATTTGCTATAGGCTGGGAAATGCTGAAAGTTTGACTGCAATCGGTCAAAAACTGGAATACTGCTTTTTTACTTTCTCTGCAAGTACTATATACATAGTGTATAGAGAAGGTATTGCATTCCACCCAAAAATTCTATACCAAGATTTCACCGGAAATAGATGTTTTGGGTCCCCCTAAATCCAAAAAGAGCACTTTAAGAAGAAGGTGCGTGTGTGTTTCTGTCTGTGTGTCTGTGAACAGCATAGCTCAAAAACGAAAATACCGTTGAATACCAAACTTGGTATTTAATTTTAGTATCTTCCAAGGATACGACACGAAGATTTTCAAGAAAATCCCCCTACACCAAACTACCCTCTACATGGAACTTTTTTCGAAAATTTTGATTTTTTTAAAAATGGCTCTAACGATTTTGATTAAAATTTCGTTTCAAATAAAGTGTATATCTTGAATTTTCTGGGAATAGCCTCTGAAGACTACTTTATTCTGGATGAATTTTACGAAAAGTTTTATAACTGCTAAACCGTAAGAGTTGGACAAAAACTTACCACACAAAAAATATAGAGCACGTTAAAACACACAATTTATATTATATACACTTTTTTCGTGAAGTTGATCATTTTTTAGATATTCCTTATTTTTGATTTTAGCTTTGAAAAACATACTTTTCTCACAATTTGTCAACTACTGCCCGTACAAACAAAGGAACTTCAGCCACATAGCAAGCAGCTTTTGACTATCACTTTAACCTAGTGTACTCTCTTATTTCGCTTCTACTTACAAGGAAGCAAGTAATAAGATTATTTCTGCTAATTTTTTCTCGATTAGCATTAAGTAAATAGCATATGCCTTCTAACAATAATTTGTTGCAGAGATATAGAGAAAGTCATGAATGAAACACATCAGATTTTTATTAAAATAGTTGTTTAAAGCTTTGGCCATCTATAGCAAATCTACATTTATCTGCCCTCTACTTGTTCCGACTTGTTCTTATAGCCATTTAAAGATCGTACAATACAATCGTACAAAGATCGACAATGTATATATGCAACAAATAAGTACATTGCGTAAACCTGTAGGTTAAAAATCATGGCTTAACCACCAAATGATAAAGTACATCTGATTTAATGCTATTATGAAAACAAAAGGGCTTTTACTCAAGGTCTAAAAAAATTAAAACAAATAATTAAGGCCCATCTTCCATTCATAATTAAAGGGATTTAATCAAGAAGTTTTGGGTTACTTGTTCTATTGCTGATAAGAAAGAATCTGGCATGCCAAAGGTAACCAAGGATGTCAGCGTTGTTGAGATGTTCATATCTACATTCCTGAATAACAATTAAACACTTGGATCTTTGACAATCGTGATCTTTGGACACGTCCCAACATAGTGGTCGCTGAGATCTCCAGATCTCAATCCTACCGAATTTTGGTTGTGTGGTTACCTTAAAAGGCGAGTTTTCCTGACACCTCCACAACCCGACAGTAAACAAAATAATTTTATGTATGGAGTCGCAGAAAGAATGATGTAAATTTGAAAGTGACCCTATAGTTCCAAAATGTTTATCATGAACTATCAGGTATAGCTTCTGAAAACGTCATTGTTCTGAATGACCTTTGGTTAGCTTGTAAACAATAGACGCAACAAAAACTGTGCACACATCTTACAACTTCAAAGGTGGAAATTTCACAGTATAGAACAGTCACCACCACTAACTTGCCCTGTGACTTAATCACGCTAAGCAAGTTTGCCCGGAAACAAGGACAACGTGTAGATCGGGACACTGTTTACCTACCACAACTGACGATGGGGCAGCAGACTGTACAGTAGCGGGAACAATCTGCCTAAGTGACACATTCTCTATAACAGATCATGTGTTATGTATCTTAAAGTATTGGTGATTGCTACAGGATATAAAGCAAAGGAGAGTGTTCAATATTATTAATTTGTTATAAAATAGATGTAAACAGCAATCGACTTTATTGCACAAGAAACAAAATACTACTACATGTCGCGTAACAAAATTGCACATACAGAGCATTAAAAACTGTTTACAGAATAGCATTCTAAATTACTAGAAATAATAATTAAATCCTGATGTTGGTATTTAAACAAATCATTGTCGCTGTGACAATTGGTTGCTGCTTTTACAATGAATGCACGGTGATGTAAACATAAATGTACTGTTACAACTGATTATTTATTAAAACAAAGCATTCATTTGACCCTTTGAAAATGGGTTGCAGCTTTTACAATGTATGCACAGTGATTGAACCATAAATTTACTGTGAGCAGTACCATTTCTTCGAGATATTTTAATTCTTTTGTTGTTCAACATTTGGGCATAATGCTATGACAGACGAAGACTGCATTTTAAGTTATGGTCCGATAGCTTGTGCCTATGTCGTGGTTTACACGAATGTTAAGACTTCCATACATAAACCGCCACTGAACAAATGACAAGCAACTGTGATACTGCCACTACAGGTCACCTACCATTAGGTACTGGCTTCCTTTCTACCTTGTCTGTGTTGCCCGCATAGTCAATGCCTGCCCTATCACATTCCGCTTCGTAACCACGGCCGCTGACATAGAAGATATATTATTTATATTGATACTATTGATTATACACCATAAGAGTGCTATGTTAACAAGTTTCAAATTCTAGGCTTAACGGTAGTTTAAATGACAATTTTTATTTTATAAATTCACATTTATATCATGCTCCACATGATGTAATATTATACATTCTAAAAAAAATCTGATGTATTCCATTCACTTGACTTTCTCTATATCTCTGCAACAAATTATTGTTAAAAAGCTTATGCTTCGTTTACTTCATGCTAATCGAGAAAAAAATAGCAGAAATAATCGTATTACTTGCTTCCTTGTAAGTAGAAGCGAAATAAGGGAGTACTAGATACTTTTATTACAGCTGAAACCAAGAAAAGGAGTATCTCAAAAACGATAAACTCCACGATAAAAATGTAAACAACATAAATTGTGTGTTTTAACGTATTCTACGGTTCTATCTCCTACGGTTTAGGAGCTATGTTAAATTCCGTAAATTTTATCCAGAACAAGGTACTCTTCAGAGGCTATTCCCAGAAAATTCAAGATATACATTTTATTTCTCAGGTAAGCATCTTTAATATATGATATTTTAATCAAAATTAATAGAGCCATTTTTGAACAAATCAAAATTTTCGAAAGAAATTCTATTTAAAGGGAAGTTTGGGGTAGGGATGTTTTTCTCAAAATCTTCGTGTCACATCCTTGAACAATACCAAACTTAAATACCAAGTTTGGTATTTAACGGTCTTTCGTTTTTGAGCTATGCTGCCCACAGTCACACATACACACAAACAGACACACACACACGGACATTTTTCTAAAAATTCTTTTTTTTTATTCAGGGAGTCTCAAAACATATACGGTAAAATCTCGGTATCGAATTTTTGGGTGTCTTACAATTCCTTCTCTATACACTATGTATATAGTACGTATAGAGAAAGTAATAAATGGTCATTTTCTTAACGTACTCTTGAGAGTAAAAAACTGCATCGTAGGAGTATATTGAACATGGAAAAATATTGTAAAGGATGTACTACTTATATACAGCTTTCTCTACCTATGCTGTGCAAAACTATTCTAACGAAAGTTGTGAAGATAGAGTCAAACTGAAAAATGCAATGCTATAGCCGCGATTTGAAACACGGATGTCCTGATCTCCGTTTAGATGCTGTAACCACAGAGCTACCATGATAACCTGCCAACACCTTAATACATTTTAGAATTTACATTGTCTTATGAAAAAATCATGTGTTCCATTCATATTGCTTTCTCTACATATTCACTAACAGTCTGTCCTCACAAAAAGCTTTATCTACTTAATGCTATATCAAGATACAATTAGCAGAAATGGTCTTATTACTTAGTTCCATATCAGTAAAGGAAAATAAGGGAGTACCTTAGATTAAAGTGCAAGTCTAATTTTTAAAAATATTGTTATTATGCGATTAAAATTGTATTTCCTTTGCATCAATGGGAAAATAAAAAAATAACAGGAATGACAAAATTTTGTTAGAGAATTATTGTTTTCAAAATGAAATCAATAGCAAAAAATATCTTAGAAGTGCTTAACTACACAAATATGCATATCACATAAATTTTGTGTTTTGACGAGATCTACATTTTTGTAGTTTGGTCTATATCTTACGGTTTACCAGTTAGGCAAAAGTTATTCAGAATGAAGAGGTCTTTAGCGACTTTTCTCAAAAATTCAAGATATATATTTCGTTCAAATATCTTTAACATACGTATTTAGTCAAAACACTTTCTGGCTGCTTTATCTGAATGAATTTTACAGAATTTTGCATAACAGCTAAACCGTAAGAGATGAACAAAAACTTACCGCATAAGAAATGTAGACTACGTTAAAGGGCACAATTTATGTAATATACATTTTTTTCGTGGAGTTGGTTGTTTTTGAGATATTCCTTGTTATTGGTTTCAGCTTTGAAAAACGTACTTTTCTCATACAGGAATTTGTCAACTCTTATCCATACAAACAAAGGATCTTCGGTCATATAGCAACCATCTTTTGACTGTCACTTTAACCTATGGTACTCCCTTGTTTCGCTTCTACTTAAAGGAGGCAAGTAATAAGACCGTTTCTGCTAATTTTTTCTCGATTAGCATGAAGTAAATAGAAGCATAAGCTTTTTAATATGTTTTTTACAGAGTTGCAGAGAAAGTCATGAGAATGGAACACATCAGATTTTGTGTTTGTTTGTAGCCCTGTCGTATAAACACCTCCTTCTCTCAGTCGAATATTGAGGTTAGGTTTCGCAAAGTAGGTCACGTTTCTAAAGCTCAGGACGTAAAGATCGACTGGCGTTACTAAATCACTGGAACAACCCTTTGAAGCAAACAATTCCCATTCAGGTGCGGATGAACGTTTTTCCTTTCTGTTGGGTTGGCACGCCTGGCCGGTAACAGATATATATCTGCCAGGAGAACTGTCGATCGTGACAAGAGTTGATTTTGACATTTGCATAACAACTAGGGGCAGACGGAACATGCCCTTTCATTTGAGAGAGAGGTATCGCTTTGTTCTGGCAGATAAAGGAGAACAAATAATGCATGACGTTCACTCTCTGCTAATTACAAAAGTCTAATGATCGACGTATGCCACTGGTAATGCATTTAAATGTATCATTTTGTCTTCATCTGCGCCACTACTTCTGCATTATTTATTCTGTTTAGGCTTCTAAGTCATTTTCAGAACAAATTATTGACTGTTTTCATTCATTTCACGAGGTTTGTGAAAGTTACCTAATCTATAATTTGTTTACCGCACAAGAGTTTAGTATTCGTGCCTCACAATCGAAAGGAAGTTCAAACATCGTTTATGCACAATCGTCTGATTTTTCCCCCCTTTTTACTTTCTCTACACGTACTATGCAAACAGTGTATTCCACCCAAAAAATTGATACTGGGATGTAACAAAGTACTTGTTTTTAGGGTATCCTGTATAAAAATCTCATGTGTTCCATTCACACGATTTTCTCTACTTCTGTGTAACAAATGATTGTTAATAAGCTTATTCTTCTATTTACTTCATGCTAATCGAGAAAAAATTTGCAGAAAAAGTCTTATTACTTGCTTCCTTATAAGTAGAAGCGAAATATGGGACTATCATAGGTTAAGTGAAGTCAAAAGCTGATTACTAGGCGACTGAAGTTCCTTTGTATGGACACGAGTTAACAAAATCCTGTATGAGAAAAGTAAAAGTTTTTTAAACCTGAAACCAAATATAATGAATATCTCAAAAACGATCAACTCCTCGAAAAAAACATTATATAACATAAATTGTGTGTTTTAATGTGTTCTACATTTTTGTATGGTAAGTCTTTGTCTACTTCTTACAGTTCAGCAGTTATGCAAAAATTTCGTAAAATTCATCCAGAATAGAGTAGTCTTCAGAGGCTATTCCCAGAAAATTCAAGATATACATATTATTTGCCAGGTAAATATCTTTAATATACGATATTTTAATCAAAATCGTTAGAGCCATTTTTGAGAAAATTAAAGTTTTGAAAAAAAATGTCCATGTAAAGGATAGTTAGGGTGGGGAATTTTCTTGAAAATCTTCGTGTCGTCGCATCCTTGAGAGATACCAAAGTTAAATACCAAGTTTGGTATTTAACGGTCTTTTTGTTTTTGAGCTATACTGTCCACAGACACACATACAGACACACACGGACCTTTTTCCAAAAATGCTTTTTTATGAATTCAGGGGGACCCAAAACATGTATTTCTGGTGAAATCTCGGTAATGAATTTTGGGGGCATTACATTACCTTCTCTATACACTATGTACATAGTACGTGTAGAGAAAGTAAAAGAGTTTCAGAAAAAGGTCCGTGTGTGTCCGTGAGTCTGGGATCGCGATAACCCAAAAACAAAAAGTTGGTAAAATACCAAAATTGGTATTTAAGTTTAGTATCTTCCAGGGGTGCAACACGAAGATTTTGAGGAGAATCCCCCCACCCCAAACGACCCTCTACATTGTACATTTATTGAAAATTTTGATTTTCGAAAATGTCTAACGATTTTGATTAAAATACCGTATATTAAAGATATTTATATAATAAATAAAATGTATATCTTGAATCAACTGAAGTAGCCTCTGAACTCTTTATTCTGGATGATTTTTGCTGGATTTTGCATAACTACTCAGCTGTAATTTATGTCATCTACATTTTTTTTCGTGAACTTGACCATTTTTGAGATATTTCTTGATTTGTTTTCGGTTTTAAAATACTTAAAAACTTTTCACATACGAGAATTTTCCAACTCCTGCAAAGAAAAGGATTTCATTCATATGGCAACCAGATTTTTGAAGACTTAGCTATCACTTTAGACTGATGTATTCCATTATTTCCCTTTTGCCTTCTACTTAAACATTAGCAGAAATGCTTATTTGTATCTCGATTAGCATCAAGTAAATGGAAATACCTATAAGCTTTTTTATCAATAATTTGTTGCAGAGATGTAGAGAAAGTCACGTGAATGAAACACATCAGATTCTTTATATTTGTTCTTCTACAAATGATAAATGGAGAAGTATTCCAAAAATTCGATCCAAAAGATTTTACTGAAAACTATGATCCCTGGATAAAAATAAGCATTTTTCAGAAAGTCTTCCATGAGTGCGTGTATGAGATAATTCAAAAACGAAAATAAATATAAAACCAGTATTTAAATTCAGTATCCTCCAAAGATGTAATACCAGATTTTAGGATAACCCTGTCATTCGAAACTACACTTTTCTTTTTTCGGAATTTTCTCAAAAATGTCTTAACCATTTTGGTTAGAATACCATATGGTTAAAATATTGTCATCACAAATAAAATGTGCATCCAGAACTCGCATCAACTACATAAATTATTCAAAATGAAAAATTTCAAAAAATAAAATATTTTATGATGGTTAATTTTTAAAAGAATTAAGGACAAGATGACTTTTCTGAAATAGTCTATGAAGAACCATTTATTCTGAAAAAACTTTTACACAACTGGTAAATGTTAAGAGACATATTTAATCTTCTTCTTCTCTTCTGGCTCTACAGCCCTTATATTTAATCTTTCTATACCAAAATACAGATATTATCACACTCAGATTTTGCTAAGTAACATTTTTGTTCAATAGACATAACTCAAAAACTAAAGTCGAATAATATTAAAACCAGTATCCTTCATAGATGCAACACCAAGATTTTATGAAAATCCCGTCATCCCAAATTACCCTTTAAAAGGAAATTATTTCGAAATGTTTTATTTTACCAAAATGTAAAAATTTTGATTAAAACACCAAATGTTTAAAAATTTACCATAGATAAAAATGTGTTTCCGGAATTTTCATCAATTAAATGATTCGAATGAAAAGTAAAGCAATAAGAATGAAAACTACTGCCATTTTTGTCAAATAAAATATTCTAAGGTTATTCATTTTTAAAATAATTAAGAAAAATAGAAATAACCAATTAAGTACCATTCATTATGAATAGCTTTTACAGAACCGATAAACTTTAATACATAGATTTGGTCTTATTGTATAAAATTGCAGACATTAATGATACATACAATTTATGTTAAGTACATTTTTGGTGAGCTGACCATTTCCCAGATATTCCTACGCTAATCGTTTTTCCTACTCTAGGATATGCAAAGAGAATACAATTTCAAAAACATCACATTGCCACTCGTTCTTAAAGTATTGGGATGTTGCTTAAAGTTAGTATATTACCTTATTAATTAGATACGTAATAAAAGCATTTCTATAAATTTTATTCCAAAGTGAATTAGACTGAAGAACAGGTATTTTTTAAAATAATTGTTTGTTGAGTATGAGTAGAGAAAATCACATTATGCAAATATTTATCTGCATTAACATGATGTAGATAAAAGAATAATCTTTTGTAGGAATAGTATATATCTGAAACAGCTAGAGAAAGTTATGTGAATGGAACACATTATTCTTTGGTGAAATCTAAATATCAAAAATTTAGGTACAATACAATACGCCCCCTACATTCTCTACGTATTCGAAATGTGAACATCAAAATTTAATTGTTCGGCAATTTTTACTTTCTCTATACGCACTATTTACATAGTGTATAGAGAAGGTATTGCACTCCACCCAAAAATTCGATAACGAGATTTCACCGGAAATAAATGTTTTAGGGTCCCCAATATCCAAAAAAAGCATTTTCGCAAAAAGGTCCGTGTGTGTGTGTGTGTGTGTCCGTGTGTTTGTGAACACGATAACTCAAAAGCGAAAAGTCGGTAAAATACCAAACTTGGTATTCAAGTTTAGTATCTTCCAGGGATGCGACACGAAGATTTTGAGAAAAATCCTCCCACCCCAAACTACCCTTTACATGAAACTTTTTTCAAAAATTTTGATTTTCTAAAAGATGGATCTAATGATTTCGATTAAAATATCGTATATTAAAAATATTTACCTGACAAATAAAATGTATATATATGATTTTCTGGGAATAGCCTCTGAAGACTACTTTATTCTCGGTCAATTTTATTGAATTTTGCATAACTGCTAAACCGTAAGAGATAGACAAAAACTTACCACACAACAAATGTAGAACACCTTAAAACACACAATTTATGGTATATACATTTTTTTCGTGGAGTTGATTGTTTTTGAGATATTCCTTTTTTTTTCAGTTATATAGAATTATTACTTTTCTCATACAGAACTTTGTGAACTCGTGTCCATACAAACAAAGGAACTTCTGTTGCAGATTAACCAGCTTTTGACTATCACTTTAACCTATGGTGCCCCCTTATTTCGCTTCTACTAACAAGGAAGCAAGTAATAAGACTATTTCTGCTAATTTTTGCTGCTTTAGATGAAGTACATAGAATAATTTGTTGCAGTGATATAGAGAAAGTCATGTGAATGGAAAACAACAGATTTTTTAATCAAGGAGATCTAAAACCTTTATTTTTTGGTAAAATCTAGGTAACTAAATTTTAGGTACAATACAATACGTGCCCCACATTCTCTACATATTCGAAATGTAAAAGTCTTAAGTGCTCCATTCACATGACTTTCTCTGTATCACTGTAAGAAATTATTGTTAAAAGTTCTGTCTTCTTCATGCTAATCAGATAAACATTAGCAGACATGTTTACTTGCAAATAGAAGGGAAATAATGGAATAAACTGGGCTAAAATGACAGTCAAATCTTTTAAAAGCTGGTTTCCATGTGGATGAAATTCCGTTTCTTTGCATTGCCAGGAATTAACAAATTCCCGTATATGAAAAGCTTAAAACTAAAACCAATAACAAGGAATATCTCAATAATGGCGAACTCCACGAAAAAAGTGCACATGACACAAATTGTGTTTTTCAACAAGATCTACATATTTTATTTAGTAAATGTTTCTGTATCTCGTACGGTTTACTAGTTATGCAACATCCAGCAAAATTCATCTGAAATAAATTTTATTTGACGCGTAAAATCTTTAATATAAAGTATTTTAATAAAATCGTTTTGAGAAAATCAAAACGTTCGAAAATTGTTCCATGTAATGGGTAATTTGGAGTGGGGGGATTTTCCTCAAAACCTTCGTGCCTCATCTAAACTTAGATACCAAGTTTGATATTTTACCGACTTTTCGTTTTGGAGTTATTACGTCCACAGACACACGGACACACATGGTCCATTTTCTAAAAAATTGTTTTTGTTTTTTTTTGGATAATGGGGACCTTAAATGTCTATTACCGATGAAATGTCGTTACCAACTTTTTGAGTGGAATGCAATATCATCTCTATACACTATGTGCATAGTACGTGTAGAGAAAGTAAGACTGAAAATTCAACTGTTCGGCATATTTAGAATCCGATTATTTGAAATAAATAATGCAGGTACATTAATAATAAAGTAGGCAATGCACTGATATAAATGGCATGTACTAGCACAGACAAACCAAAGTGGTTTTAAACTACGATCGACACAGTTAATCTGGCGACATCGGATCAAAGTCCTCATACCGGTCGGTTTGATGGACGGAAATTAGCTCGAAATAATTACCTGCGACCACGAAACTAAACATAATAAGCAACCCCCATACAGAGCTCGATAATTACTACCCCTTTGTCATTATCTAACTTTGCGTGATGCACGGATGTATCTTAATGCCGGTCTTTAAAATTATTTTGTCTTTATTCAATACTCGTGTTCCATTATGTGGAGCAAACTGCCCACGTCCATTAATGTTTTTATTAATTTTGATCGCAGTAAGAAAGAAACTTATCAGAGCCTGCATAAATACAACTGTATAATTTTTACTTTCTCTATACGCACTATGTACATAGTGTATAGAGAAGGTATTGCACTCCACCCAAAAATTCGATACCGAAATTTCACCGGAAATATATGTTTTAGGGTCCCCAATATCCAAAAAAAGAATTTTGAGAAAAAGGTCCGTTTGTGTGTGTGTGTGTGTGTGTGTCCATGTGTCTGTAAACACGATAACTCAAAAACGAAAAGTCGGTAAAATAACAAACTTGGTATTTAAGTTTAGTATCTTCCAGGGATGCGACACGAACATTTTGAGAAAAATCCCCCCACCCCCAACTACCCTCTACATGGAACATTTTTCGAAAAGTTTGATTTTCTCAAAAATCGCTCAAACGATTTTGATTAAAATTTCGTATACTAAAGATATTTACCTGACAAACAGAATGTATATCTTGAATTTTCTGGATTAGCCTCTGAAGAGTAGTTTATTCTGGATGAGCTTTACTGAATTTTGAATAACTGCTAAACCGTAGTAGATGAACAAAAACTTACTACACAAAAAATGTAGAGCACGTTAAAACACACAATTTATGTTATATACATTTTTTTCTTGGAGTTCGTCGTTTTTGAGACATTCCTTATTTTTGGTTTCTGCTATGAAAGACTATACTTCTCTCATACAGGAACTTATCAACGCCTATCCATATAAACAAAGGAACTTCATTGACATAGCAACCTGCTTTTGACTATCACTTGCATGTAATAAGACTATTTCTGATATTTTTTTCTGATTAGCATAAAGTAAATAGAAGTATAAGCTTTTTAAGAATATTTTGTTGCAGGGATATAGAGAAAGTCATGTGAATGCTACACATCAGAGTTTTGTGGTTAAAAACAATATCATTTGGAATGCTGAAAGAAAGAGAAATGTGTTTCATTCACATGACTTTCTCTATATCTCTAGAAGCAAGTAATAAGACAATTTCTGCTAATGTTTATCTCGATTATCATAAAGTAAATAGAAGATTAAGGCTTTTAACAATAATTTTTGACAGCGATGTGGAGAAAGTCATGTGAATGGAGCATATCAGATTTTTGCTATAATGGTAGTTAATTCTCTGATAGAAATCTTTACGTCACTTTTAAATCTGTAAGACTTCTGTTGATGGTCTGTGGTCAGACGCTAAATCAGTTGTCTATTGTTTGTCTGGTGGAATCGAATTTCCCATGTAATAGCTGTTTTGTGTGATCCTGTTTGCAATCTGCCGATGTTAGCATTATACAAGTAAAGTTTAGCTAACATATTGCTGATGTTAGTTTCAAGATGATTTGGGTATCCGTAGGTCTTTTGAATATCGCTGCTACCCAAACTTATGTTGCTTTACACACCACACAGGTTTACCTAGTTTTTTATTTTCTCTAACAAGTGTTTAAATTACGAGTATATAGTATATAGTAGAAAACTACTAAATTCCACCCAAAAATTAAAGACTGAATTTCTCCGGAAATACGTATTTAAAGAACTCCTGAATCCAATCAAAGTTTTAGAACAAAGTTTGCGTGTGTGTGGGCATTATAACTCAAAAAAATCTGATGTGTTCCATTCACATGACTTTCTCTATATCTCTGTAACAAATTATTGTTAATAAACTTATTCCTTTATTTATTTCATTCTAATTGAGAAACATTAGCAGAAATATTCTTATTTCTTGCTTTATTGAAATTAGAAGCGAAATAAGGGAGAAAAATAGGTTAAAGTAAAAGTCAAAAGCTGGTTGCTATGTGGCTGAAGTTTGTTTGTATGGACACGAGTATCAGAAAAGTATGTTTTACAAAGCTGAAACCAAAAACAAGGAATATCTCAAAAACGATCAACTCCATGAAAAAAATGTATATAACATAAATTGTGTGTTTTAACGTGCTCTACATTTTTATGTGTTAAGTTTTTGTCCATCTCCTACGGTTTAGTAGTTATGCAAAATTCATTTAGAATAAAGTAGTCTTCAGAGGCTATTCCCATAAAATTCAAGATATACATATTATTTGTCAGGTAAAATCTTTAATATACGAAATTTTAATCAAAATCGTTAGAGTCATTTATAAGAAAATCAAAATTTTCGAAAAAAGTTCCATGTAAAGGGTAGTTGGGAGTGGAGGGATTTTCTTGAAAATCTTCGTGTCGCATCCTTGGAAGATAAACCTAAGTATCAAGTTTGGTTTTTAACGGACTTTTCGTTTTTGAGCTATGCTGCCCACACACACACACACACACACACACACACACACACGGACATTTTACTAAAAATGCTTTCTTTGGATTCAGGAGGTCTCTCAAAACATGTATTTTCGGTGAAATCTCGGTATCGAATTTTTGGGTGCATTGCAATATCTTCTCTGTACACTATGTACATAGCACGTATAGAGAAAATAAAAACTGGTTAAATATCAAGTTTGATACTTAAGTTCAGCGGTTTACAAGAATGCAACGCGAAGATTAAAAAAAAAAAAAAAACCTACCTAAAACTAAATTTCGAAAATTTTTATTTTCTCAGAACAGGCTTTTAACAACTTTGTTTAAAATGTAGTATTTTAAAATATTTACATGACATATAAAATCTAAATATTCCATTTTTTTGCAAATAGCTTCTGAAAACTCTTTATTAAGGAGGCATTTGTATAATTCGTAAATGAGACAAAACTTTGCTACAAAAGGAATAGATTTCGTTAAAACACATAATTATATCATATACATTTTATGTGGAGCTCATTATTTCCGAGATATTTTGTTACTGGTTTGATTTTAAAATATTTAAGCTCTTCTCTAAGGGAAACTTTTCTCTTTTGTTTTACTTCTGACCATGGAATGAGCACCGAATTTCATTTTTTAAAATATTTGACTATAGCTTTAGCCTAGTGTATACTTTTATTTCCTCTCTACTTATAAAAAACTAAGTTATAAGACTATTTCTGCTAATACTTATCTCCATTAGGATAAAGTAATTAGAAGAATAAGCTTTTGCAGGAACCGTTCGTTGCAGAATAGGTAGAGAAAATTTTATGAATGATTATTCTAACAAATGATATCTTAAAAACTCTCGCAACACCTCGGGTCACCAAACTATTCTCCGATAAGTGCTCAATGTCCATTAAATATTAAACAAGGATGCGACATGAAGATTTTCGAGAAAATCCCCCACCCCAACTACATGGAACTTTTTTCGAAAAGTTTGATTTTCTAAAAAAAAGGCTCTTACGATTTTGATTAAAATATCGTATATTAAAGATATTTACATGACAAATAATATGTATATCTTCAATTTTCTGGGAATAGCCTCTGAAGGCTACTTTATTCTGGATGAATTTTGCATAGCTACTAAACCATAAGAGATGGACAAAAACTTACTCATAGAAAATGTAGAGCTCGCTAAAACACACAATTTATGTTATATACATTTTTTTCGTGGAGTGCGTCGTTTTTTAGATATTCCTTGTTATTGGTTTCAGCTATAAAATATTTATACCTTTCTCATATGGAATCTGTCAACTCCTGTCCATACAGACAGAGAAACTTCAATGACATAGCAAGTAGTAGGACAATCTTTGCTAATTTTTTTCTCGATTACTATGCAGTAATTAGAAGAACAAGTTTTTAACAATAATTTGCTGCCGAGATGTAGAGAAAGCCATGTGAATGGAACACATCAGCTTCTTTTTTTCTCTTCAGAATACAATAGTTTTATTTAGCCCGAGAAAGTAACATTTTAAGTATAATTTGCAAATTGGCTATGTAAACAAACAATGGAAAGATACTTAATAATAAATTTTAAAAGTTATATTAGTGAAAATACCTGTTATAATGGACCTCTTGAAATCTGACTGTTCTTTTTACTTTCTCTATACGTACTATGTACATAGTGTATAGAGAAAGTATTGTATTGCACCCAGAACTCGATACCGAGATTCCATAGGAAATACACGTTTTAAGACCCCCTGAATCCAAAAAAAGCATTTTTGTAAAAAATGTCCGTGTGTGATTGTGCAGCATAGCTCAAAAACTATATAAGTTTGGTACCGTCCAAGGATACGACACGAATATTTTTAAAATAATTCCCCCAAAATTACCCTTTACATGAAAAAAAAACTTCGAAAATTTCGACTTTCTAAAAATGGCTCTAACGATTTTCATTAAACTATCGTATATTAAAGATATTTACCTGACAAATAAAATGTATATCTTGCATTTTCTGGGAATAGCCTCTGAAGACTACTTTATTCTGGATGAATTTTGCGGAATTTTGCATAACTGCTAAACCGTAAGAGATGAACAAAAATTTAAACATACAAAAAATGTAGAACACGTTAAAACACACAATATATGTTATATACTTTTTTTTCTTGGAGTTGTTTGTTTTTATATATTCCTTCTTTTTAGTTTCATCTTTGAAAAACATATTTTTTCACACAGGAATGTGTCAACTCCTGTCTATACAAACAAAGGAACTTAAAGTCACATAGCAACTGGTTTTTGACTATCACTTTAACCTACGGTGCTGTCTTATTTCGCTTCTACTTACAAGAAATCAAGTAATAAGACTATTTATGCTAATTTTTTCTCGATTAACACGAAGTAAATAGAAGCATAAGCTTTTTAAAAATATTTTTTGCAAAGATGTAGAGAAAGTCATGTGAATGGAACACATCAGCTTTTCTTTAACTTGGAATACATTTCTCTGGAGTTAATTTTGTCGGAAGAATGCCGAATGGAATGGGCACGGATGGAATGCTGCCAGATCTGGAGAACGTTTTACTGCCAAAGAAGTCCCTTAATTTGCTCGCTGACTGATGAGTTGCGTGGGATGTGACGCCATCGTATTGATCAGCAACATAGAGAGCCACTGTGCAAAATATTTGTAACAATGTCATTTCATAAGAGTATGAAGCATATACAAGATGCAGTGATTAGCCACAGCTAGTGAACGGCTCTGGCGTCTTTGGCCCGCATCCGCGAGGTTCTGGATTCAAATCCCGTGAGCCGACCAATCTGTTAAGGGTTTGTTCCTGGTTTCCCTCAGTCGCCAGGTTAGACTGGACGGCACCCTAACCCCATCTGCTTGTGGTGTAGAGGGATGAGATCTCAAGGTAGTTTACTAAATTTTGTTGATGTCGCTGAGAACATATAATGTACCCAATGTTCGCTCTTTACCGAAAGAACTAAGTTGGCGCACAAAGGTTTCGTGAACTCACTTCATAATAGGTGCCAAATCCCGTATTTTTGTACAGATATCATTAATCAACTGATTAAGTAGCTTTCATCAAAAAGTAGTTTCCCAGAACGTGGTTCAACATGTAAGTCGAATTATCATTCTCTGAAACAAGAAAATCCTTTCCGTACCAACCTCTCAGCAAATACTTAGTTTTTCTCTACTTACACTCCAAACTGATTAGCTTGAAAATGGCCAAAGCGGGTTGCTAAAAACATAACAGTTCTTGTTCGTAACGATCACACTCTAAACCAAAGAAAAACGGCACGGACTTGTATCCGATCCAGTCTCCAGGGATACATCAGCACATCCGGGTCTCAATACGATGGTTTGTTCATACACGTATCACATTTTATCCTATACTTTCCCCATGATTAACATATTATGGAGAGCTGTAGAACTTGAGTTCTAACGTGAAAAAAGCCTTTCCAGATTCATGTCTATAATATAACATGATATTTTCTCCTTTTAGACTTGGCCTGAAATTTTGTACTTATCTTATTGTTAAATACCGAAGACCACGTGACATCATGTTAATAAAAGAATTTTATTGGTTGATGAAAATGGTAGACATTAGCTAGTAGAGAAATATGTAAAATATTGTCACTTACAAAGAGCTTACTGCAGAATGACCGTACCTATATCTCGTTAAAATTCCACGTTTTGTACTTTCTCTACCACATATGTACAATGTACATAAGGATAAAGAAGGTATTGTAATGCACCTAAAAATTCGATACCGAGATTTCATCGGAAATATATGTTTTGGGGTCCCCCGAGTCCGAAAAAATCGTTTTTAAAAAAAGGTCCCTGTGTGTGTGTCTGTGGACAGCATACACCAAAACGAAAAAACCGTTGAATACCAAACTAGGTATTTAGGTTTAGTTTCTTCCAAGGATGCGACATGAAGATTTTCAAAAAAATTCCCCTACTAAAAACTACCCTTTAAATTGAACAAATTTCGAAAATTTTGATTTTCTTAAAAATGGCTCTAAAGATTTTGATTAAAATCAGTATATAAATGCTAATTATGTCCGAAATAAAATGTATATCTCGAATTTTTGGGGAATAGCCTCTTAAAACCTCTTTATTCAGGATGAGTTTTGCTTAACTCCTAAAAAGCCGTTGAGGTATTTTAAAACTGAAATGAATAACAAAGAATATCTCCAACAGTCTAAAAAAAAAAAATCTGATGTGTTCCATTCACATGACTTTCTCTACATCTCTGCAACAAATTATTGTTAAAGAGCTTATGCTTCTATTTATTTCATACACATTAAGAAACAATTATCAGAAATAGTTGCCTCCTTGCTTCCTTGCAAGTAAAAGCAAAACAAGGGAGTACCATAGGTTAAAGTGATACACAAAAGCTGGTTGCTATGAGACTGAATTTCTTTTGTTTGTATGGACAGGAGTTGACAAATCCCGTATGAGAAAAGTATAAGCTTTTCAAAGCTGAAACCAAAAACAAGGAAGATCTAAAAAACGATCAACTCCACGAAAAAAAAATGTATATGACATAAATTGAGTGTCTTTATGTGCTCTACATTTTTTGTGCGTTAAGTTTTTTTCCATCTCTTACGGTTTAGCAGTTATGCAAAATTCCGTAAAATTCATCCAGAATACAGTAGACTTCAGAGGCTATTCCAAGAAAATTCAAGATATACATTTGTCAGATAATATCTTTAATATTTGACATTTTAATCAGAATCGTTGGAGCCATTTTTGACAAAATCAAAATTTTCGAAAAATATACCATGTAAAGGTTAGTTTGGGGTGGGGGGGATTTTCTTGAAAATCTTCATGTCGCATCCTTGGAAGATACCAAACTAAAATACCAAGTTTTGGTATTTAACGGTCTTTTCGTTTTTGAGCTATGCTGTCCACACACACACACACACACACACACACACACACACACACACACACACACACACACACACACACACACACACGCTTACACACGGACCTTTTTGTAAAAATCTGATGTATTATATTCGCATGGCTTTCTCTAGCTGCTCTACAAAACTCCTACAAAAGATTCTTCTTCTTCTTTGTACACAATGCTAATCAAGATAAATGTTAGCAGAATGTTATTACTTAGTTTCTAATAAGTAGACAGGAATAAGGGAATGCACTATGCTAAAGTGATCGTCAAATGTTTAAAAAGCCATTGTTATGCGATTATCATTGCAAATCACTTCTTTGCTTGGCCAGGAGTAGAACAAAAGAAAAACAGACACTTCCTGTGTGAGAAAAGTTTAAGTACTTCACAATTGAAACCAATAACAAGGAATATCAGGTAAACGTAAAGGACACAACAAAAACGTAAAGGACAAAAATTGTGTGTTTTTCATGAGGTACATTTTTTGTGGAGAACGATTTTTTCTATCTCTTACGGTTTAGCAGTTAAGCAAAATTCAGCAAAATTCATCCAGAATAAAGTATATCTCGAATTTTTTGGGAATAGCCTCTAAAGAGTAGTTTATTTTGGATGAATTTTACGGAGTTTTGAATAACTGCTAAACCGTAAGAGATGGACAAAAACTTACTACACCAAAAATATAGAGCACGTTAAAACACACAATTTATGTTATATACATATTTTTCGTGGAGTTCATCGATTTTGAGACATTCCTTGTTTTTCGTTTCTGCTATGAAAAACATACTTTTCTCATACAGAAATTTGTCAACTGCTGTCCATACAAGCAAAGGAACTTTAGTCACATAGCAACCAGTTTTTGACTACCACTTTAACCTATGGTACTCCCTTATTTCGCTTCTACTTACAAGGAAGCAAGTAATAAGACTATTTCTGCTAATTTTATTCTGATTAGCATGAAGTAAATAAAAGTATAAGCTTTTTAAGAATAATTGAGATGTAGAGAAAGTCATGTGAATGGTACAGATCAGATTTTTGAGCTATACTACCCAGAGACACACACACACATTTTTTTCTATTTTTTTTTTTTTCTTTGATTCAGAAGGTATGTGTTTCCGGTGAAATCTCGGTATTGAATTTTTTGCTGCAATACAATACTTCTGTATACACTACGTACATTTTACATGTAGAGAAAATTTTAGGCTTTCGTTAATAGCAGTTAGTAGAGCCGGTAAAAAAGTAAACGATATTAAGTCGAGAATACCATGAGTGAATGTAATACTTCAGTTTTTTTATTATGTACTTCAATGCCTTTATTACACTTTTGAGAAAAAATTAATAAGGATGCAGGAGGCTGAAGATCGTACGTTCAAGCACACGGACCGTTTTCTGAAGGTGCTTTCTCGGACTCAGGGGACCTCAAAATGTATATTTTCAGTGACATTTCCGCAATTTTTGGGTGTGAGGGATGAATTGGATCAGTAGATGAGGGATGAATTGAGTAAAAATGAACAAAAGCCCTTCCTCCGTAAAAAAATCTGATGTGTTCCATTCACATGACTTTCTCTATATCACTGCAACAAATTATTCTATTTACTTCATCTAATGGAGCAAAAATTAGCAGTAATAGTCTTATTACTAGTTTCCTTGTTAGTAGAAGCGAAATAAGGGGGTACCATAGGTTAAAGTGATAGTCAAACGCTGGTTTCTCTGCGACTGAAGTTCCTTTGTTTGTATGGACACGAGTTCACAAAGTCCTGTATGAGAAAATTATAAGTTTTAATATCTGAAACTAAAAACAAGGAATATCTCAAAAACAATCAACTCCACGAAAAAAAGGTATGTAACATAAATTGTGTGTTTTAACGTGCTCTACATTTATTGTGTGGTAAATTATTGTCCATCTCTTACGGTTTAGCAGTTATGCAAAATTCCGTAAAATTGACCCAGAATAAAGTAGTCTTCAGAGGCTATTTCCAGAAAATTCAAAATATAAGTTTTATTTGTCAGGTAAATGTCTTTAATATACGATATTTTAATCAAAATCGTTACAGCCATTTTTTAGAAAATCAAAATTTTCCATGTAAAGGGTAGTTGGGGTAGGGGATTTTTCTCAAAATCTTCGTGTCGCATCCCTGGAAGATACTAAACTTAAATACCAAGTTTGGTATTTTACCGACTTTTCGTTTTTGAGTTATCGTGTTCGCAGAAACACGGGCCTACGGACACACACACACGGACCTTTTTCTGAAAAAACTTTTTTTGGATACAGGGGACCCTAAAACATATATTTCCGGTGAAATCTCGGTATCGAATTTTTGGTTGGAGTGCAATACCTTCTCTACACACTATGTATATAGCACGTATAGAGAAAGCAAAATGAATTTTGCGCAAAATTCAAACTTTTAAGAACGGATGAAACATTGGTACCATTTTATATACCTTTAGTTATTTTTATACTCATAGATTGAATACAACATATTTATCTAGCTATATGTACATATGTGCTAGAGAAATTAAATATATATATATATATATATATATATATATATATATATATAGCTTGCTATGTCTTGGGCCCCAAACCTCGTAAAAGAAGACAGGTTATTCGCAGAAAATTCTAGGTAAACATTGGGTTAATGAAAATATGAAGATGTTCAAACCGACATGTGCTGAACTTAAATATAGAGTTTTGGGTTTCTCACACGATTTGGTCCTGAGATATGGTGTTCTTGTTCTCTGTCTCTCTCTCATCTCGATTATGATTAAATAAATTACCTTTGTGTGTTTCTTGGACCTCAAATAAGAATTTCCTGTGGAATAAGGATACAGAACTTATGGTTGGAGAGGAATATCTCGTAAAAATTATACGCGTCTAATAAATATTATTTACTTTTAAAATTTAAACTATTTTTTCATGGCAGTGCTTCTGGTAACCCGTCACTGCAAAGCACCGCAGTGCGTATACGGACATAGACTATTTCAATCATTGAAATCTTGGTGGACAATATCGAGCGATTTAAAAAAGGCAGTAACATATTTTTAAATGATTACTCAGCTACGGTTCACAGTCAATTTTGAAAACCCGATTTTGATCTAAAATAAATCTTGCGAGTAAAGGTGAAACCCATTTTCATCATAAAAAATAATTCCATTGAAAGTCCTATCCTGTGTATTCACCGCTTTCATTTCTTCTCTGCCCGATGCTGGAACCTTTAGGTGCGTTAAAACTACTCACTCAGGTGATTCTGAAATCCTATCGCTGCCTCAATGGCCAAAAATGTGGGTTATAAACTGAAAATATGCGCAGGTGCTCCATCGTGCATGACGGTGTGACGTAGTTATCGTTAAACTCGTTGCTATGGGAGCGAGCAATAAGCAGACAAATGACAGGCTGTGAATTTAAAAAGCCCCCAGGTTTCCGTGGCGATGAGAAAGCGAACTGAAACCCAATAAACCGCCATCTAATGCGTACAATGGATGCACTTGGATATTAAAAGCTGGCAATGGCCATGCGATATTGGCAACATAACTATAAATTACCATGTGAGCCTGTTAATGCGTGTGACGGGTTGCATTACAACTTATTGGGCAGGGGGAGTTTATATTCACTTAGTGCAACATACAGCCCCAGTGTCTTGTTAATCATTACAGGATCGTGTTTCGTTCTTCATTAAGCCCGTACTATAGCTTTAATGGTCGGTTCCAACAATCGATACCATACTGGAATCATTTTCACCATCTAGAAGAGACAAGACAAGTGAAACCATACATCGAAATCTGTAAAAACCAAATTTATGGACACACCGGAGCAACAAAACTGATCTTTCAAAGCTATTAAAATTAGAGCTTTAATTATTCTGTACAGCATTATTGATTTTTTTATCCTTCAAAATCTTTAGCCCTAATGTTAAAAAATCCTGTTAGGAATTTAGTATATATATATTGTAACAATACTCAGTTTCATATATAGATTATTAAATAAATATATAAACAATAATTATATCACAATTTAGTTAGGTAGTATCAATGCCAGAGCCAATATATGAACCACGAACCTCCCAGTCTCTAACCAATATGCCCAGCATACCCTTAAGTTCTTCATCTGACTCTTTGTTTCCCGGTAAACCACAAGCTGATCTCAAATTATTGTGAGATGGCAACTTACAATGTCATTAGTTCTTGAACTTCCGGACTTTATAGTTTAAACGTCGCCCACAAGTATATATTACTCTAAAGATAATATATATTATATATTTGCATTAAGCAGTCCTCTATACCTGTATTTCCAGTAAAATATCGGTAATGAATTTTTGAGTGTAGTAAAATACTTTTTCTACGCTATGTGTATAGTACGTGTAGAAAAAGTAAAATCAGATGTGTACCATTCACATGATTTTCTCTACATCTCTGTAAGAAAAAGCTTATACCTCTATTTACTTAATGCTACTCGAGAACAAAATAGACAGAAATAGTCTTATTGCTTGTTTCCTTGTAAGTAGAAGCGAGATAAGGGAGTACCATAGGTTAAAGTGAGTAAAAAGCTGGTTGCTGTGACTGAAGTTCCTTTGTTTATATAAACAGGAGTTGACAAATTCCTATATGAGAAAAGTAAGTTTTTCATAGCTGAAACCAAAAACAATGAATATCTCGAAAACGATCAACTCCACGAAAAAAATGTATGTAACATAAATTGCGTGTTTTATCGTGCTCTTAAGTTTCTTGTGTAGTACGTTTTTATCTAAGTCTTACGGTTTAGCAATTATACAAAATTCCGTAAAACTCGTCCAGAATAAAGTAGTCTTCAGAGGTTATTCCCAGAATATACATTTTGTTTGTCAAGTAAATATGTTTAACATATGATATTTTAGTCAAAAACGTTACAGCCTTATTTGCGAAAATCAAAATTTTCGAAAAAAGTTCCATGTAAAGGGTAGTTTGGGGTGGGGGGATTTTTCTCAAAACCTTCGTGTCGCATCCGCGGGAGATACTAAACTTAAATACCAAGTTTGGTATTTTACCGACTTTTCGTTTTTGAGTTATCGTGTTCACACACACACACAACACAAGGAGCTTTTTGTGAAAATGCTTGTTTTGGATATAAGGATCCCTAAAACATATATTTCCAGTGAAATCTCGGTATCGAGTTTTTGGGTGGAATACAATACTTCCTCTATACACTAGTATATACATAGTACGTGTACAGAAAGTAATAAAGCATTCTTATACTTGTAGATTTAATAAATAACAAGAGAACGAAATATTCCAAAATGCCAGGAGCGAAAAGGTTTTGAACAATACCGTGTGCAGAAGGTATACCAGTTGTCACGAAGAGAGAGGAAGTCTTATGAAAAGCACTTGATTTCCATAACACAGCTTCGAGACATATATTTAGTGCCCTTTTATAGCACACCCTGAGAATGAAGTGGAAGAAATTGGGAGAATGTACACAAACTGGGCGAGTGTTTTTACATTCCTTTAAAAAGGAAATACAGCAGGATAACATTCAAAGAAAAGGCTGATGTTTTGCTTGCATGTGAGGAAGAGAGCAGGGTAACGAAAAGCTTAAAAGGAATGAAAGAACAAGTTTTCGCGAAGCCTTCAGATTTCCATATCGTTAAGTGCTACGGAGTGGAAAAGCAGTTTCATATCAGTTTCGGAGTTTCTTTACTTTACAACATGAAACATCTCATCCAAATGTACTTCTCTCTTTGTTCGGAGTACGAGACAAAGGAAAGTGTGCCAAAAATACATTCCGATACATACAAAGTGTTTCTCTAGGTCTAGGGTGGAAGAACACACGGAGGGCAGAAAAGAAACTAAAAGCTTAAATAGATCCCATATGAAAAACATCCGATGCGTTCCATTCACATGACTTTCTCTACATCCCTGCAACAAATTATTTTTAAAAACTTATGCTTCTATTTATTTCATTCTAATCGACAGAGAAATGAGCAGAAATAGTATTATTACTTGCTTCCCTGCAAGTAGAAGACAAATAAGGGAGTACCATAGGTTAAAGTGATAATCAAAAGCTGGTTGCTCTGTGACTCAAGTTCCTTTAATTTGTATGGACAGGAGTTGACAAATTCCTGTATGAGAAAAGTTTCAGAAAGCGAAACCGAAAAAATCTGATTTGTACCATTCACATGCCTTTCTCTATATTCCTGAAATAAATTATTCTTAAAAGCTTATACTTCTATTTACTATATGCTAATTAGAAAAAAAAGATGGCAGAAATAGTCTAATTACTCGCTTCCTTGTAAGTAGAAGCGAAATAAGGGACTACCATAGGTTAAAGTGATAGTCAAAAGCTGGTTGTTATGTCAATGAAGTTCCTTTGTTTATCTGGATAGGAGTTGACAAGTTCCTGTATGAGAAAAATATACGTTTTTCATAGCAGAAATAAAAAATAGGGAATGTCTCAAAAACGACGAACTCCGCGAAAAAAGGTATATAATATAAATTGTGTGTTTTAACGTGCTCTACATTTTTGTGCGGTAAATGTTTATCTATCTCTTACGGTTTAGCAGTTATGCAAAATTCCGTAAACTTCATCCAGAATAACGTAGCACATTTTATTTGTCAGGTAAATATCTTTAATAAACGGTATTTTAATCAAAACCGTTAGAGCCATTTTTAAAAAAATCAAACATTTCGAAAAAAAGTGCCATGTAAAGGGCAGTTTGGGGTGGGGAGATTTTTCTCAAAATCTTCGTGTCGCATCTCTGGAAGATACTAAGCTTCAATACCAAGTTTGGTATTTTACTGACTTTTCGTTTTTGAGTCATCGTGTTCACAGACACACTGACACACACACACATGGACCTTTTTCTGAAAATAATTTTTTTGGATACAGGGGACCCTAAAACATATATTTCCCGTGAAATCTCAGTTTCGAATTTTTTGGTGGAGTGCAAAATCTTCTGTATACACTATGTACATAGTACGTGTAGAGAAAGTAATATAAGAGAGGAAAAGAAATACAATACCTCATTTTAAAAGCTGATGTGCTGAATTCAATTACTTTCTCTACATATTCTGCAACAAACTAATATTGCAAAGATATTAAGGCTATCCTACGTAAAATGTCTACATTATAAATTTATGAAAATATGTTCTTGAAATTTATAACACCAGTAATACATAACATTATATGCAGGTATATATATTTCCATTGCAATATATAGGATTGTTTTCAGGTTATTAATTTTAATTGTTTTAATGGTAAACAAAAATAGTCCATTATGTGAAAAATATTAACACCTTACCAATATAAATATCTGTTTTCCTCTGAGAAATATTTAAGAACCAATATTTGAAATATATATTGTTATATTTTTTTGAGAAAACAATTATAAACTTATAAGAAACATCTTTAATACATATTTTAGTCATTAATGCATTATTTGAGAAAATTAATAAATTGAATAAAGGATACAATATAAAGGGTACATTTGGGTGGGTGGTTTCCATGAAAACCTTCACGTTACATCCGAAAGAATGAACTTAACTACCAGGTTTGGTATTTATCCAAGTTTTATTTCTGAGTAGTGCTGTTCATCTTGATCACAAACGCACACAGATCTTTTCCTAAAATATTTTTATTTTGGATTCAGGATACCTTAAAACATGTATTTCGTCAAAGTGATTTAAATTATATGGGTTTCTCTTTAGTTCATATAAATTATTTTATAAAATATTGTTTATATATATAAGAATAAACTAAATTCCGATTTGATTATAAAACAATTAAATAGTGAATAACTTCTAATTTTAAAAAAATCTGGTGTGTTCCATTCACATGACTTTCTCTACATCTCTACAACAAATTATTGTTAAAAAGCTAATTCTTCTATTGACTTCATGCTAATCAAGAAATAAATTAGCAGAAATCGTCTTATTGCTTGCTTCCATGTAACTAGAGGGGAATTAAGGGAGTACAATGGGCTAAAGTGATAGTCAAAATCCGGTTTTTATGTGATTGAGCTTCCTTTGTTTGTATGGACAGGAATTGACAAATTCCTGTATGAGAATGGCATAGGTATTTTAAGGCGGAAACCAATAACAAGGAATATATAAAAAACGACCAACTCCATGAAAGAAATTTACCTAACATAAATTGTACGCTTAACGAGCTCTACATTTTCTATCCAGTAAATTTTTGTCTATCTCTTACGGTTTATCAGTAATGCAAAATTCCACAAAATTCATCCAGAATAAAGATTTCTTCAGAGGCTATTCCCAGAAAATTCAAGATATACATTTTATTTGTCATGTAAACATCTTTAATATAGGATAGTTTAATCAAAATCGTTAGAGCCATTTTTGAGAAAATCAAAATTTTCGAAAGTTTTGCCTTGTAAAGGGTAGTTGAGGATGGGGGAATTTTCTTGAACATCTTCGTGCCGCATTCTTGGAAGATACTGAACCTAAATACTAAATTTGATATTTAATCGTTTTTGAGCTATGCTGTCCACACACACACACACACATACACACACTCACACACACACACACTCACACACACACACACACGCGGAGGTTTTTCTAAAATTATGTACATAGTATGTATATAGAAAGTAAAACTAAAAATCTGATGTGTTCCATTCACATGACTAAAAAGCTCATGCTTCTATTTACTTCATGCTAATCGAGAAAAAATTAGCAGAAATAGTCTTATTACTTGCTTCCTTGTAAGTAGATGGGAAATAAGGGAGTAGTATAGGTTAAAGCGATAGTCAAAATCTGGTTGCTATGTGACTGAAGTTACTTTGTTTGTATGGACAGGAGTTGACAAATTCCTGTATGAGAAAAGCTAAGTTTTTCGAACCTTGAAAACAAAAACAAGGAACATCTCAAAAACGATCAACTCCACGAAAAAAATGTATACAACATAAACTGTGTGTTTTAATGTGCTTTACATTTGTTGTGTGGTAAGTTTTTGTCTATCTCTTACGTTGTAGCAGTTATGCAAAATTCCGTAAAATTCACTCAAAAGTAATCTTCAGAGTTTATTCCCAGAAAATTCAAAATATACATTTTGTTTGTCAGGTAAATATCTTTAATATACGATATTTTAATCAAAATCGTTTGAGACATTTTTGAGAAAATCAAAATTTTCGAAAGTTTTGCCTTGTAAAGGGTAGTTGAGGATGGGGGTATTTTCTTGAACATCTTCGTGCCGCATCCTTGGAAGATACTCAACTTAAATACTAAATTTGATATTTAATTGTTTTTGAGCTATTCTGTCTACAGACACACACACACACACACACACGCACACTGAAAGACAGACTGCCATACACACAGGGAGATTTTTCTAAAGTTAAGTACATATTATGTATATAGAAAGTAAAACTAAAAGGTAACAGAATTAATGCTAATATAACTTCATTTTAAATTGTTGATATCAAAATGTTGGTTGCAAGGTAGCCCCTTTTTACTACCAGGTATAGGGAAACTAAAATCAAAACTCTTAGTAAGTAAATTAATCCTAACACAATTGTTCTTAAGCATTGTGACCTCTTCTTTATTTATACTAACTAAAAACACTGAAAAGTCTGATATAAAAGATTTTGCAGCCAAAATGTTTATGCGAAAGAGTATAGTACAGTTTTTCCCCAGTTTCCCCGAGCAGCAACACTGCAGTGAGGGCTACTCTTGCCCGATTGGAAATCGAAGTGTCTGCAGTAGATTAGCCCCCCGGGACTTGAAACCGCCCTCACCAAGTAAGCTAGTTTTGTGTCCTCTGACACTTTGTTTTTGTCTTTTATTGCCTCCAGCTATCGGTCACAGCGAGGACTCCCACCTCTCGGAGAGATCAGCCCTCGACCGGCTGTCCGTCTGTCTTCTGCTCATCCATCACCAGCTTCCTTCAGGATGCACACTTACTACCTTGTAAACATCTCAGCGTTAAACGATTTTGTTATAGCTTTAGTATAAAATACCTCGTTAAAAGCACTTTAAATGGGAATTATGGAAACGAGGTAAATATGCCTGCTTAACAGCCTACTAGTCGAGTGGTCAACGAGCCGTTTTTCACCCGGAGCTCCCGGGTTCGATACTCGTATGGGGCGGAAAATGTTTCTTTAAACAATATTATTCCCTATCCCTCACAGAGTCTGGAAGTATGAACATAACGAGTGGATGTGTGTGTGTGTTTAATAATATAAAATTCTGATGTGACTTATTATTTAGTTCCTTATATTGTAGAAGAGAAATAAGGGAATACACTAGACTAAACCGACAGTCAAATGTTTTAAAATGTGGTTGCTATTTGCGTATCATGGAATACTTATTCTTCATTACTATTATTTTCCTACATATTAACAATTAGTTTATTTAACTTATAATAATCTGTTCTGCATTTATTGCAGTTCTTATATTTACTCTCATTTTATGAGAATGTATACTTTCCTATGGGATTGAAATCCATTTCTTTGCGTAGCCAAGAGTTAACAAGCTCCCGTAAGAGTAAAGTATGTATTTAAAACAGAAATCAATAACAAGGTATATCTCGAAAACGGTCAACTCCAGGAAAAAATTTAATGACATAAATTGTGCGTTAAGATATATATTTTTGTGTAGTAAGTTTTTTCTATGCCTTACGGTATACAAAATTCAGCAAAATTCATTCAGAATAAATCTATTCCCAGAAAATTCAAAATATATATTTTATTTGTTATCTAAATACCTTACATATTAGATATTTTAATCAAAATCGTTAGAATTATTTTTCAAAAACTTGTTGTTGGGGTGGGGGTGGGGGGATTTTCTTGATAATCTTCATGTCGCATCCTTTGGAGATACTGAACGTAAATATAAAGTTTGCTATTTAATGAAATTTTCTTTTTTAGCTAAGCTGCATACAGAAACACACACGGATCTTGTTCTAAAAATGCTTTTTCAGTATCAAATTTTGTTGCATTATAATACCTTCTCTATACACTATATACGTAGTGCGTGTAGAGAAAGTAAAAAGTGTGTTTAGCTTTTGCGATTTCTCGCCAAAATTATGCACAAAGACATAATCACCGGATTATAATAATATGCCGTCTTATAATTTTTAAAGCATTGGTATTGATAAACATCTTCATAAATTATTGGGTATTAGATTAAGAAACTATAGTTATTAGCTAATTTTACTTCCCCTACCATGTGTATAGTAGGCAAGAAACGTGTTGTACTCCACAAAATTCGATGTAGATTTTCACATTAAATTTACGTTTTCTGAATCTAAAAATAAGCAATTTTAGTTTCTTTACACGTACTGTGTATGCACATAGTGTACAGAGAAATTATTGTACTCCACCTATAAATGATACCAAGTTTTCACCGGAAATAAAATTTTTAAAACCCCCTGAATAAAAAACGAAAAACATTTTTAGAAATACATCAGTATGTGTGTGTTCTGTGTGTGTGAAAAAATGTATTTAAATGTAACGTCTACCAAGGATTTGACACGAAGATTTTCAACTGAAACTACCCTTTACGTGGAAAAAAATTCGAAAATTTTGAATATTTAAAAATGGCTCCAATAATGTTCTTAAAATATCGTACATTAAAGATATTTACGAGGAATTAAAACGCATATCCTGAATTTTCAGGCAATACCCTCTTAAGTCTTCCTTTGTGGATGAATTTTGCTGTACTTTGCATAACTGGTAAACCATAAGAGATAGATAAAACTGTACAAAAATATAGATCTCATTAAAATACATCATTTATGTCATATTTGTTTTTAGTAGAGCTGACCTTTTTTGAGATATTCCTAGATATTGGTTTCATTTTTAAAATACTTCTAATTTTTTCATTCGGAAATTTGTTAGCTCCTGTTGATATAAACAAAGGAATTTCTGACTGCCTCCGTGATCGAGTGGTCAGTGAGCTGACTTCTCACCCGGGGGTTCCGCGTTCGATTCCCGGCTGGGGTGGGGAATTTTTCTTTACCCAGAATTATTCCCTATCTCCCACAGAGTCTGGAAGTTTGAATAAAACAAAATGATTTAAACCAACGTTTGTTTCAAGTGGAAAACCTTCGATATGACCTTAGATATAAATGAAACAATTGAAGAAGAAAAAAAAAAAAGGAATTTCAATCACATAGCAACCAGTTTTTAAAGGATAGTATTATACTACCTTACTTCTTCCCTTCTAATTTCAAGAAAGCATGCAATTTTAACTCGATTATCAGAAATATATAGAAGAATATGCGTTTTAACAATAACTTGTTACAGAGATATTTAGAATAGGGTCTCTGTGTGTGCGAGCGCGTGTGCGCGCGTCCTTGTGTATTGCTCAAAAAAGCAAAATGCGTTATGAACCAAAGTTGGTAGTTAAGCTCAGTATGTTTCAGAGATGTGACACGAAGATTTTGAAGAAAATCCTCCCATCTTCGAAAATTTAGATATTAACTGAATGGCTGCAACGATTCTCATTAAAATACCATATGCTCGAGAATATTTTAATTACAAATAAAATTGTCTTCAATTTTCTGAGAGTAACATCTGTAGCTTTCTTCACTCTGAATGACTGTGCAGAACTGGTAAGGCTTATGAGATGAAAACAGTAAAAATACAAATCTCGTTAAAACACACGCTTTGTTAAATCATTTTTGGTGTAACCATTTTCGGATTAAATTTCCCAATAGTTATACACTTCTTAAATGAGAAATTATTACTTGTTTTTTTTCTGGTTTTACAAATAGGAACCAAAATATGATTATTGTGTTAGCCTAATGTATTACCTCATTTCCCTTCTACTTTGATCTGCAATTGTTTATCTCGATTACCACTATGTAGAATAAAGGAATAATCCTTTGTAACAATCATTTGCAGAGAAAGTCATATGAATGTAACACATAAGAATTTAATTAAAAGATAAGACTGAATGTTTTTTCATAAATTTGAAATTAATTATTAAAAGGCGTGAGAATTCAAATAATTAAAAGTATTTTACTGCATTTATGAGACGAAGCAAAATTAACATTTAACGAAATAATTGTGAATGTAATTTTGGGAAAACATGGATATGGAGCATTTCAGGATTTATTCCCAAGAAATGTAGGATATACATTTTATTTACCGTGTAACAATCTTTTATTTTCGGTGTTTTAATTAGAAAATGGAACATTTCGAAAACTTTTCCGTATAAAGGGTAGCTTGCGGTGGAAGGATTTTCCTTCAAATCTACATGTCACATTCTTGGAAGATACTTAACTTAAATATCAAGTTTGGTATTTAATCGAGTTTCCGTTTTTGAGTTATGTTGTCCACAGATACACCCAGACTTTTTTCTAAAAATAACTTTTAGTCATGTGTCTTCAAAACATGTATTTCCGGTAAACCTCAGTATTGAATTTAGGGTGGAATAAAATTCCTTCTCTATCTACTATGTACATAGGTGCTATAGAAATTAAAATACAAACCTTTATCAGAATAATGCTTTTGAAGAGATATATAAACGATAGATGGTAGTATGGCCTTGCAAATATAACACAAAATCCTCATGTATACTTGTGTTAACGTTAATTTTACACACCCAGTACTTGCAGCAGGATTTATTTCCACATAATACCTCCATTTGCGATTCTTGCCTCGTTTTACGAGAGCTCCGCCGTACAAAATATGTTTGGTGTCGAGTATCGAACCAAAGCAACTTTCGCTGACTTAACAGTAACCAGATTGTGCTCCATAAGGCACATCGGAACTTGCCCCATCTATTATCGGAAACCAGAGGCTCTGTAAAGTTCGGTATCCATGGTAACACTTTGTAGATCTTTCACAGCCAGTTTCAAAATCCTCACGGTTCTCTAATAGAATGTTTTGTAAAATGCAATAAAAGCAAAGCGGTGATGTTTACAGAATATTATAGTTTAACTAACAGATTGAGTTTATAAATGTACAATTGGGGAAACGGATGATCGGAATAAATAAACAGAATGCATGAAGGTGCTGTAGTAGAAGTAGACGTATAGAAATCTGACTTAGTGTATTTGCACCCTTTTAGCATTTTATGCAGTTAATAGCTCGTCTAACTTAGATGTTATATTATTTTATAGTCTTAAACGTTTTACTTCCCTGAAATCACTATGAATATGTTAGGCAGAAATGTTATTGTAGTCCACCCAAAAGTTAGATGTCAAGATTTCAACTGAAATATATGTTTTCACGTCCCTTGTGTCCAGAAAAGCATTTTTTTAGAAAAAGGTCTGTGTGTCGGAGCCTGTGGACAGCATATCTTAAAATCGAAAAGATTTTTAACTACGTAATTATTATATTTAAGTTTAGCATCTTCAAAGGGTGTGAAAAGAAGATTTTCAAGAAAATCCATCACCCCAAATTATCCTCTACAAGGAATATTTTTTGGGAAATATAATTTTTCTCAGAATTGACTAACGATTTTGATTAAAACCGTTAGGTAAAGACGTGAAAAATGCAATCTATATGTTGAATTTTTTTCTGAAGACCTCTTCATTCTGGGTGAATGTTGTATAACTAGTAAACTGTAAGATATAGATAAAAACTTACTGCACAAAGAACGTAAATTTCGTTATAACAATTTATATCATGTACAGCTTTTTGCAGAGCTGTGCATTTCAGAGATTTCCCTATTATTGCTTTCAGTTTTGAAATACTTCGAAATTTTCTCATACAACAATTGAAGCGCTGAGAACCATAGTGGGCCATCTCCACGTGATGTCAAAATTGAGCTGTTGCCATCTGTCGGTATAGTTTATGGTTATACATCCTATATTGCAGTGGGCCATGTCCAGCATTTCCCGTTTACAAACAGTAGAGCATCAAAATATCGGTCTAAATGAAACTACAAATTCTGTTAGAGTCAGAGTGGTCTAAATCCATGCAGCAAATCACGCTACCGCATATGATGATCTTATGTCCATGCTATCATTTATTCCTCCAGTGAATCATGATTTTTACAAGAGTTTGAGTGTGCAGATCAATAATGATGATCAGCAGGACATTGATTAGTTGTATGGAAATTGCCCAGTTACGTTTCTTTAGTCTGGGCCAAATCCCAGCAAAGGAAAATAGCTCCCAATAAATAACTGTAAAACCTAATTTTGCATGAAGCCACATTAATGTTGTACTAATATAAGATAGAAAATATATTCTAGATTGCTGTGGCATTTAGTTATGTGTAACTTGGCTCAATAATTTATGATATTGAAAAACCTGATGTAATCCATTAAATTGACTATCTCTATATCTCTGCAACAAATTTTTGTTAAAAAGTTTATGCTTCTATTTACTTCATGCTAAGTGAGAAAAAATTAGCAGAAATAGTCTTATTACTTGCTTCCCTGTAAGTAGAAGCGAAATAACGGAGTAACACAGGCTAAAGTGATAGCAAAAGATGGTTGTTATGTGACTGAAGTTCCTTTGTTTGTATGTATGGAGGAATTGACAAATTCCTGTATGACAAAAATATATTTTTTAAGGCTGAAACAAAAAACAAGGAATATCTCAAAAACGATCAACTCCTCGAAAACAATGTATATAACATAAATTGTGTGTTTTAACGTGCTCTACATTTTTTGTGTGTTAAGTTTTTGTCCATCTCTTATGGTTTAGTAGTTATGCAAAATTCATCCAGAATAAAGTAGTCTTCAGAGGCTATTCCTAGAAAATTCAATATATACATTTCATTTGTCAGATAAATGTCTTTAATATACGATATTTTAAACAAAACCGTTAGCCATTTTTTAAAAAATCAAAATTTTTGAAAAACGTTTCATGTAAAGGGTAGTTGAGAGTGGGGAGATTTTCTTGAAAATCTTCGTGTCGCATCCTTGGAAGATACCAAACCTAAATACCAAGTTTGGTTTTTAACGGACTTTTAGTTTTTGAGCTATGCTGCCCAAAGACACACAGACATAGACAAACACACACACACACACACACACACACACATGTACGGATATTTTTTCTAAAAATGTTTTTTTTTTATTCAGGAGGTCTCAAAACGTGTATTTCCGGTGAAATCTCGGTATCGAATTTACAATAACTTCTCTGTACATTATGTACATAGTACGTATAGAGAAAGTAAAAATTCACTTGTTTACCCTTTTCCCTCATTTCCCTTCTACTTACAAAGAAGCAAGTAAAGCAAGCAATAAGGCCAATTCTGCTAATGTTTATCTCGAGTGGCATGAAGTAGCTAGAAGAATAATCTTTTATAAGATTTTTTTTGCAGAACAGGTAGAGAAAGCTATGTGAGATTATCATTTACATCTCAAAATAATTTTATATTGTTTTGGTTAAAATACCAAAATATTTGAGGCATCTATGAAAACCTAAACCACACGTACAAGGAGATCCAATGAACCGGGAGCCGGCGACGGAGTGCTTTTTCGTCTGTCATCGGCGCTCGTTGCGGTCTGCCGCTATTAGAGCACAGCGCGGATACAAACATACAACTTTTTACTTTTTCTGGCCCATGTGTATGAGGCATGATCAAAAAGTTTCCGGAATGGCTTCACAACAATGCTACGCTGAAAAGTTTTCTAATTCTTACCCATACTGTACATGCAGCCTTCCTTCCCGACAAAAACGAGAGGTCACGTGACTTCCTGTGACCATGCAGTGGCGAAGTAGACGCTGTGAAGTGAACACGTGTTTTGCATGTGCTGTGATTTTTCCACGTAGCATAAATGTCACATTACGAAGAATATATAACGAACAACAAATTTTGCTTAAACTCGGCAAGGCTGCAACAAGAACCTATGAAACGTTAAGAACAGCTTATGGGGAGGAAGTTATGGCCAAAACTCAAGCATTTGAGTGGTTTTCGAAATTTAAAAGTGGTGTGAAATCAGTTAAAGTTGCGGATCGTTCGGGACGATCATGTTCCTGCAAAACTGATGAAAATATCAATCAAGTGAGAGAAACGGTCTTAAATGATAGGTGCACTACATTAAGAGAACGTTCTGCCTTATTAGGACTCTCCTTTGGTAGTGTTCAAAGCATTCTGAAAGACAATTTGGATATTGAATCACAATTTATTTGTAACATGCCAATAGTACATGGATTTACACGTCAGTATAATAAGAAAAACACAGTAAAATACATAACTAATAACATTTTAAAACTTGTAACTTAAAAATTTTTTCACTGAATAGAAACATTGATTCATTAAAAATCGTTTTACAGTTTGCTTAAACCTGCTGTAAGGCAATTTTTACTTTCACTATACGCATTATGTACATAGTATGTATAGAGAAGATATTGCACTCCACCCAAAAATTCGATACCGAGATTTCACCGGAAATATATATTTTAGGTTCGCCTTTATCTAAAAAAAGCATTTTCAGAAAAAGGTCCGTGTGTGTGTGCGTGTGAACAGGATAACTCAAAAACGAAAAGTCGCTAAAATACCAAAATTGGTATTTAAGTTTAGTAACTTCTAGGGATGCGACACGAAAATTTTCAGAAAAATCCCCCCACTCCAACTACTCTTTACATGGAACTTTTTTCGAAAATTTTCATTTTTTCAAAGATTTTGTTTAAAAGTTCGTATATTAAAGATATTTACGTGACAAATAAAATGTATATTTTGAATTTTCTGGGAACAGCCTCTGAAGAGTACTTTATTCTGGATGAATTTTACGGAATTTTGAATAACTGCTAAACCGTAAGAGATGGACAAAAACTTACTACACAAAAAATGTTGAGCACGTTAAAACACACAATTTATGTTATATACATTTTTTTTCGTGGATTTCATCGTTTTTTAGACATTCCTTATTTTTGGTTTCTGCTATGAAAAACATACTTTCCACATACAGGAATTTGTCAACTGTTGTCCATACAAACAAAGGAACTTCAGTGACATAGCAACCAGCTTTTGACTATCACTTATTTCGCTTCTAGTTACAAGGAAGCAAGTAATAATATTATTTCTGCTATTTTCTTTTTCTGATTAGCAAGAAGTATGAGCTTTTTAAGAATATTGTTGCAGAAATGTAGAGAAGGTCATGTGAATGGTACACATCAGATTTTTATTTCTAATGAGTTGATTTGCCATCAGTTTGAATTTGATTCCATCAGAAGAATGACAGATGCACCGAAGCTTGGAGAGAAATTTGTTTTGAACTTTATAATGTAAATAAAATTATATTATAATAAAAATGAAGGCTAAAGAGCATTACATCTCATTCCGCAGCAAATTGTGATTTTCAAACAGTCACAAAAAATGGGAAGGAAAAGTTTGGAAGGACTTGAGATAAAAATGAAAGGTATTAAACGGATTAGGAACGAAAGAGGCCGGGAGGTACACAAAAGAGAGGACCACGTTGGAAATCGAAAGAAGCTGTAAGGGTGGGTTTTGTGCAGAAGAACGGTGGAGGATTTCGACAGTAATCTCTGCAGTTACAACTCAATGAGAATTTCTAGAGGCCCTAATTCCTACTTTCCATCTGATTCCCATTTCGCCTTTATCCTGCTCTTTCGACAACAACACATGGACAGGAAAATCGTATGACGTCGTTTGGAGTGAAAAGGTTAACAACTGACGGCGCAGCATTATCTTTATGGTGGTAGATTCAACGTGTTCCGCTTACATCTAAACACCGTGTTTACGTGAAGCAGCTCTGGATATGGTCGCATCCGAAATTGGTGGCTGTTCATTAACAAAAGGTAGTCATAAATCTATGAGCACATCTCGACATTAAAGCCGAGAACCTCGCCTGGAGTGAGCTGCTTCAATAGATTTGTTTTAGCTCTTTCTTATTTTGATAATAATCCTTTGGCCTGGTTAGTGTGGTAAAATGTAAATGTGTTATTTATGGACGCTCTTTAACTGCTGTGGTTCTCAGCGTCCAATTCTACATTGGGCGTGAAAGACCGCTGAATTTTGCTCAGAGGCCTCTCAATCACGCTTGAGGTTCTTTTGTGTGCCGTAAATCTACGACACGGGACCAACGGCTTTACTTCCCTTGCGAAGGAAGCCATGCTAAGGATTTTTACACCCGAAAAAATCCATCGTCCTCCGCCAGGTATGAACGCGCGACCTTGCGTATATGAAGTCAGCATGAGAACCACTATACCACTGAATAAATTTTAGGGGTATTTTCCTTATCCTAGAAGACAAATGTCGAGTAACTTTAAGCTCCATGAACCCCGAGATCATTTATGCATCATTTCACCAACGAATGGGCGTTAAACTGCAAAAAAAAAAAAAAAAAAAAAAAAAAATATATATATATATATATAATAATAATAATAATAATAATAATAATAATAATAATCCTTTGATAAGTTGCAAGGGGTAGGATAATATTTCACGTAATGTATACAGACATTTCACCGCATATATGAAAAAATGTTCAACAAACCATTTTTACTTTATCTACACGTACTATGTACATAGAGTATAGAGAAGGTATTGCACTCCACCCAAAAATTCGATACCGAGATTTCACCGGAAATATATGTTTTAGGGTCGCCTGTATCCAAAAAGAGTATTTTCAGAAAAAGGTCCGTGTGTGTGTCCGAGAACATAATAACTCAAAAACGAAAACTCGGTAAAATAACAAACTTGGCATTTAAGTTTAGTATATTCCAGGGATGCACACAAAGATTTTGAGAAAAATCTCCCCACCCAAAACTACCCTTCATTTTGGAAAAAGTTTAGAAAATATTTATCTTCTCAAAAAATGGCTCTAACGATTTTGATTAAAACTTCGTATATTAAAGATATTTACCTGACAAATAAAATGTATGTTTTGAATTTTCTGGGAATAGCCTCTGAAGGCTACTTTATTCTGGATGAATTTTACGGAATTTTGCATAACTGCTAAACCATAACAGATGGACAAAAACTTACCACACAAAAATGTAGAGAACATTAAAACACACAATTTATGTTATACACAATTTTTGTGGAATTCATCGATTTTAAGATATTCCTTGTTTTTTGTTTCAGCTTTGAAAAGCTCATACTTTTCTCATGCAGGAGATTGTCAACTCCTGTCCATACAAGCAAAGGAATTTCTGTTACATAGCAGCCAGCTTTTGACTATCAGTTTAACCTATGGTACTCCCTTATTTCTTCTACTTTCAAAGAAGCAATTAATAAGACTATTGCTACTTTGTCTCGATTAGAATGAAATAGACGTATAAGCTTTAACAATAATTTGTTGCAGAGCTGTTGAGAAAGTCATGTGAATGGAGCACATCAGATATTTTTCGTAGTCGGCTTACCCTACCCATTTAGTAATGACATCACCCTAGGGGTTGCATAGAGGTCAGAAGCCTGTCGAGGAGCCAACAGCACGAAACCATAAAATAGAGAATCTGGAACGAGTGGTCGGCCCATAGCCAGTCATGAGCGTGAGGAAGTGAATGATATGAAATGTAACCTAAGTGGATGAAAGGAAAGGTGATGCTGGAGCAACTGACGGAATGAATGGCGGTGGAAACGGGAGGCCCGAGAGAAAACCCGCCGAGACACGCTTCGTCCACCACGTGCGGGCGCTTGGAATCGAACACGGGCCGCTTAGATGGTAGGTGAAAGGTATAATCACTCAACTGCGGTGCTGACATGTTTTTAATAAGCATCATTTATTAATACAATATAATTAGTTTCAGATTACATCGGCTTATACGATAAATAATTTCAGTGAAAAAGTCACATCAAACTTTAAACCGTTATAAATATTATAATATTTGACATGGAAAATAAACCAAAAGAAGTTACATGCTGGGAAAAGCAATTGGGGTTTTATAAAACTTTGTAAACATGTCCTCGGTTCTCTCGTTTGACGTAGTACACCATTCATTCTGCGCCTCCATGTTGCAAATGGTGTCTTAGAATATTAGAAATTTCTTGCGAGATAGCATCTTTCAGTTGCTGTCGGTTTGTTGCATGTATCCGGAAAACTCGTTTCTTAAGGTAACCTCACAACCAAAAGTCATTCGGATTAAAATCTGGAGATCGCGGTGGCCACTTTGTTGTAAAGTGTCTAGTGATAACACAATCGCAAAAGATTGGGTAATTCATTATTTTGCAGGATATGACATCAATTACTTTAGCTTTACAGATTTTTTCATATCAGCAAGAGAACCAAAATCGGAGTGGGGTATAGAGCAATACATCAAAACAGGTACCAAACTCGCGTGGATTAGACTAGGAGCATGGAGGAGCACGAAAATTTCTGACGAGAATGGTACGAGAATCTGTCCCATTTGCGAGGAGGAAGAGTCGTGGACTCACATCTTGGCAAGATGTAGGGGTACAGAGGAATGGCACGAAAAATATTTACCGCGATTCTTTACCACCGCGAATGTAGGGCTAGAAGCATGTTGGACGGTACTGGCAGGCACGGAAAACGGGCTAGGTGAATTTATACAAGACAGCTGAGATCTGAGGAGGCTGCCAATAGAGAAGGAATAAGATCAACTAAACAAAAGTGACTACAATGTTTTACATACATATATATTATCTCATACAGGTCACTGTTGTGTTATAGTTTTATACATTGTGTATATATTATATGTATATATTTCTTTTAAGTGTAATTATCTATTATAAGAGGGTGCATTTATGAAGATGTACTCTGTGCTGTAAATTTAAATTGCTATATTTGAAGATCTTTGTATTTTTATTTTCGGGTTTACTCTTAGTTCTTTATTCTTGTTTTAATATTGCTTTTGATTGTGTATTACATTCGTCTTTTTATTTTCGTGTTTACTCTTTTATTCTGTGTTGTTGTTTTAATATTGCTTTTAGTGTATATTACAAAAGCACGTACGGTCTGTTGATCCGTGCGATTGTTGAAATTCTATGTATGATATTGTTATGTAAATAAATGCACTTATTCAAGAGAACCAGTTACTGACTAAATCCCAATAATTACGAATGGAACATTTTACCAGACGTTTAGAAAAACTTTTCTTGCTTTCATAACAGCATTGAGTTAGCGAATTCCATGGTATAGTGATACACATAATTTGTAACTTTAAAATTCTTTCAGCGGTATGATTAGCATTACTGATGTTTTATTCAACAAAACTGTACCTGCATAACTGTGATCTGCAAAAATAAAACAAAATCAAACCACATAGCTTGCAAGTATTGGCTTCATTTATTACTTTCCCTATACGTACTATGTACATAGTGTAGAGAGAAGGTATTTATTGCACCCAAAAATTCGATATCAAGATTTTACCGGAAATACATGTTATGGGTCCCTCTGATTAAAAAAAATCATTTTTGGAAAAAGGTCTGTGCGTTTATAAGTGTCTGTGTGTCTGTGGACAGCATAGCTCAAAAACGAAAAGAATTAAGTATCAAACTTTGTACTTAAATTTGGTATCTTCCAATGATGCGACACGAAAATTTTCAAGAAAATCCCCCCACCCCCAACTACCCTTTACATGGATCTTTTTCAGAGTATTTTGATTTTCTAAAAAACAGGCCCTAACGATTTTGATTAAAATATCGTAAATAATAATATGTATATCTTGAATTTTCTGGGAATAGCCTCTAAAGAATACTTTATTCTGGATGAATTTTGCATAACTGCTAAACCGTTAGAAATGGATAAAAACGTACCACACAAAAAATTTACAGAACATTAAAACACACAATTTATGTTATATACATTTTTTCGAGGAGTTGATCGATTTTAAGATATTTCTTGTTTTTGGTTTCAGCTTTGAAAAAGTCGTATTTTTATTTTCTGTACACTACTATGTATAGAGGAAGTATTGTATTCCATCCAAAAATTCGATACCGAGATTTCACCGGAAATACATGTTTTAGGTCCCCCTTTATACAAATAACGGGTCCGTGTGTGTGTGTGTGTGTCTGTCTGTCTGTGTGTGTGTGTGTCTGTGGACAGCATAGCTCAAAAACGAAAAGACCGTTGAATACCAAATTTGGTATTTAAGTTTCGTATCTTCCAAGGATGCGACATGAAGATTTTAAAAAGAAATCCCCCCCACCCCCAACTACCCTTTACATGGAATTGTTTTCGATTTTTTTTTATTTTCTTAAAAATAGCTCTAACGATTTTGATTAAAATATCGTATATTAAAGATATTTACCTGACAAAATATATATTTTGAATTTTCTAGGAATAGCCTCTGAAGACTACTTTATTCTGGATGAATTTTACGAAATTTTGCATAAATGCTAAACCGTAAGAGATGGACAAAAACTTACCCCACAAAAATGTAGAGCACGTTAAAACACACACTTTATGTTGTATGTTTATTTTTCGTGGAGTTGTTCGTTTTCTAGATATTTCTTGTTTTGTTTTCAGCTTTGAAAAACTTACTTTTCTCATAAAGGGATTTGTCAACTCGTGTCCATAGAAACAAAAGAACTTTCGTCACATAGTAACCATCTATTGACTATCACTTTAACCTATGGTACTCCCTTATTTCACTTCTACTTACAAGGAAGCAAGTAATAAGGCTATTTCTTGTAATTTTTTCTCTATTAGAGTGAAGTAAATAGAAACATAAGCTTCTTAACAATAATTTTTTGCACAGATGTAGAGGAAGTCATGCGAATGGAACACATCAGATTTTTTTTCTTTTCTTTTTTTTTTTTTTTTCTTGTACGATTATGGAGTGTAGCTCTGAGTATAACATCATTTGTAGTGAGAATATTTTTCAGTCTTCCATAAGGTCAGTTACCAGCTCAAACATATAAGTTAAGCAATAAGTTGATGTAATTGTTTTGACAATTAATTATAACTACTTAGGTGTCAACAATGATGATAGCCAACTTACGGCAAAGCGACATACCCGCGCCGTTTATTTGATGGCTGCTACAGTCCCGAAAGCAGTTTCTGGTTTTGAAGAGTGTGGTGTAGATCCACTTAATCCGGATATTTTTCCGGATCAGTTTTACTTGCCCAGTGCAGCAACTTATAAAACTGAATGTGTAGAATTAATAAAACAAACGCTCTGATAATGAGTTCAAGGATAATGCGAGAATGCACTCCACATAAGTAGGCCTGCCCAGTACTGAAAAAATTAGATAAGCTTTGGTAGAAGTATCACCAACACTTCTATCACGAAAGTACTGTCAAAACAAATCTGATGTGTTCCATTCACATGACTTTCTCTACATCTATGTAGCAAATTATTGTTAGTAAACTTACCTACCCTTCTATCTACTTAGGAAACAGTCTTATTACTTGCTTCCTTGTAATTGCACGGAAGAGGGAATTACAATAGGCTAGACCGACAGTCAAACGTTTTAAAATGTGGTTGCTATGGGATTGGAATCCGTTTCTTTGCGTAGCCACGAGTTGACAAGTTCCCGTATGAGTTTAAATCTGGAATCACTATACACACACACACACACACACACACACACACACAAAACATATACGACAATTGTGTGTTTACTGAGATCTATATTTTTTGTGTTTGTTTATCTCTTACGGTTTACCAGTTACGCAAAATTCAGCAAAATTTCTCCATAATAAAGAGATCTTCAGAGGATATTTCCGGAAATGTCAGAATTTTATTTGTCATGTAAATATATTAAACATAAAAAACTTTAATCAAAATAGTTAGCCAGTTTTTGAGAACATCAAAATTTTCGAAATTGTTTCACGTAAAAGGTAGTTGGAAGATACTGACCTTACTTATGTATCAAGTTTGATATTTAACTGACTTTTCGTTTTTGAGCTACGCTTTCTACAGGTGCGCGCGCACTTACACACACACACACACACACACACACATTTTTTTAAATTTTTCTTTTGATTCAAGGTCTTCCAAAATAAGTATTTCCAGTGAAATCTCGGTATCGTATTTTTAGGTGCAATACAATATTTTCTCTATATATAGTACACAGTAGGTGTAAAGTAAAAAGTGCTGGTAAATCTGCTGGGAGTCAAGTGTTAATTACAAACCTTTTTATAAAAGAATTGAATAAAAAAGCAGAAAGAAGAGAAAATGAGCTCAGAGGGCCAGAACAAAATGTCAAATCAGTTTAAAACATGCAGTAACAGAAGAAAATGCAGTGCAGTAACACTGAGGAATTTGCTGTTTCCATCTACTGCAATGAGACGTTTAGGCGCCCAAAACCTGGAGAACACCGGTTAAAATTTATACAGTGCAGCATGTAGTGCCAACATAACTGTGCTGGTATACCCCATATAATCTAACGTTTTTTTTGTGAACTGTGTAATAACTACCTTCAGAGACTTTTGTTTGCATATCAAGGAACAATGTCATGTGTTAGTCGAGGTTTCATTAGTTCACACTATAGACACTGGGGCATGAGTCTGTTGTAGCCAATGTAACCTACATGGCTGTACTAATTTGCTCCTGAAATAGCTTATAATTAACACTTCTTTTTTTTCAATTTACTGTGAGCTTTTGAATTTGACATGTTTCATTGTTTCAGAGATTTCTCATAAACTTTTATCATCAATAATAGAATTTAAAATACAGCTTTAAATTAAAGCACCCTTATTTTGTATAATGCAGTTGTTTTATATTTTTCATATCAAATTTTGTAATATGTATAGGTCTAAAATGACAATGCTAGCAATTTGGTATTTACTTTTTTTAAAATAAATGTCATTGTACAATTTTAATTTCAAATTCTACAAAGTTTTATTTAGAGTATGCCTTTTTAAGTCAGTTGAAATTTCTGGGAATAGTCTCTGAAGACATCTTCGTTCTGGAATGAATTTTGTAGAACTGGTAAAATAAATGTAGATCTTAGAGCACACCATTTAGGTATCTACATTTTTTTGTAAATTTAACCATTTTAGAGATATTCTTGTTATTTGTTTTACTTCGAAATACTTAAACAAATTTTCTCTAACGGAATTGTATAATTCATTTCGTCTTTCTTTTGTTTTATGCCTGGTTATGCAAAGAGAACCTAATTTCAATTGTTTCACATAGTGATCGATTTTTTTTAAAAAAAAAATCACCATCGTATTAGTCTGGTGTATTCCCTTATTTCCTTTCTGCTTACAAGGAAGTAAGTAACAAGATAAATCATGTGAACGGAACACATCCAATTTTTTTAAAAATTTTGTTTTTCTCAATAATAGCTCTAACGATTTTAATTAAAATACTATATATTACAGGTATATTGATGAAAAGTAAAATGTGTATCTTGAATTTTCTGGGAATAGCTTCTGAAGACCTTTTCACTGTTAATGAATATTATATAACTCGTAAACCGTACTAGATATATAAACTTACTACATAATATGCTTGTCATATACGTTTTTTATCACTTTCTCTGCACGTACCATGTACATAGTGTATAGAGAAAGTATTGTAATGCACCCAAAAATTCGATACCGAGATTTCACTGGAAGTACATGTTTTGGGGTTCCCTGAGTTCGGAAAAGCATTTTTAAAAAAAGGTCCGTGTGTGTGTCTGTGTGTGTGTGTGTGGACAGTATAGTCCCAAAACGAAAAGACCGTTAAATATCAAACTTGGTATTTAGGTTTAGTATCTTCGCGACACGAAGATTTTTAAAAAAAATCCCCCTACTAAAAACTACCATTTACATGGAACAAATTTCGAAAATTTTGATTTTCTTAAAAATGGCTCTAACGATTTTGATTAAAACCCGTGTTTTAAAGATATCTATGTCCGAAATAAAATGTATATCTCGAATTTTTGGGGAATAGTTTTTTAAGACCTCTTTATTCTGGATGAATTTTGCTTAACTGCTAAACCGTAAGAAATAGAAAAAAAAAAAAAAAAAAAAACTCGCTACACAAAAAATGTACATCACGACAAAACACAAAATATATCTCATTAACGATTTTGTTGTGGAGGTACCCTTTTCTGAGATATTCCTTGTTATTGGTTTCAATTGTGAAGTACTTAAACTTTTCTCACACATAAAGTGTCCGTTTTTCTTTTGTTCTACTCCTGGCCAAGCAAAGAAGTGATTTGCAATGACAATCGCATAACGATAGCTTTTAAAACATTTGACAATCATTTTAGCATAGCGCATTCCCTTATTCTCTCCTACTTATAAGGAACTAAGTAATAACATTCTGTAAATATTTATCTCTATTAGCATTGTGTACAAAGAAGAATAATCTTTTGTAGGAGGTTTGTAGAGCAGCTAGAGAAAGTCATGTAAACTCGGTAACTCAAAAACAAAAACTCGGTAAAATACCAAACTTGGTATTTAAGTTTAGTATCTTCCAGGGATGCGACAGGAATATTTTGAGAAAAATCCCCCCACATCAAACTATCCTTTACATGAAACTTTTTTCGAAAATTTTGATTTTCTAAAAAATGGCCCTAACGATTTTTATTAAAATATTATATATTAAAGATATTTACCTGACAAATAAAATGTATATTTTGAATCTCCTGGGAATAGCCTCTGAATTTTGCCTAACTGCTAAACCGTGATGGACAAAAGCTTATCACACAACAAACGTAGATCACTTTAAAATACACAATTTATGTTATATACATTTTTTTTCGTGAAGTGGATTGTTTTTTGAGATATTTCTTGTTTTTGGTTTCAGCTTTGTTAAACTTATACTTTTCTCATACAGGGATTTGTCAACTTGTGTCCCTGCATACAAAGGAACTTCAGTCACATAGCAACCAGCTTTTGAATATCACTTTAACTTATGGTACTCCCTTTTTTCGCTTCTACTCACAAGGAAGCAAGTAATACGACTATTTCTGGTAATTGTCTCTCGATGAGAATGAAGTATATAGAAGCACAGTTTTTTTTTCATAATAGTTTGTTGCAGGGATGTAGAGAAAGTCATTTGAGTGGAACACATCAGATTTTTATTGTTTGTTTTGTTTTACGTGAAGTGGACCTTGATATCGAAACTCAGAGAGCAGCATAACAAGTAAAAATATTGGACAGGTACAATCTATGCTTGTGTGCATATTATGTACTTAAGGGAAGTGCTGGCTATCCAACTGCTACCGCGAAAGTGACCATCGCTACATCCTCTTGGCTATAAATGAAGCAACATCGAGCATGGCCATCACATGAACAGGTGACCACAGCCGATGAGGCACACGCAGTGCAAATACAGGCCACCCCAATCGCGTTGAGTTAACTGAAAGGGGAGTATTTTCAAGTTCATTAAACAGAGGGTGTAAAATTCACCGTAATTGAGGGCTATATCTGCCATTCGTGTTAAGTGCTTGTATACACATTTTGTGTCGGTTAGCACCTACTTGCACGCACCGCCAGCCAACTTTTATTTGTTTTGATTATGGCGGCGAGGGGGAAGTGGCCGTTTCATTTAAATTAAAATTTTTATTTTTCGAACCGATTTTGCTATGGAGTCGCTTGTATCGCCCACTGATGTTTGTTTTAAAATACAGACGAGACTTTTCTAAAAGAAGACAAACAAAAGAGAATTGTTTCCATCCATCGTCCCTAAATGTAAAGAGCAGAAGAGAAACGTAAAATCGTCAACAATAGAAAGAAGGGCGAGCAATTCGTTCGGAAACAGTTGCAGTGCGCTGTCATTCCCAAATAATTATCCCTTCAATTGTTATCTAATTTTTACTTTCTCTACACGTACTGCGTACATAGTGTGTAGAGAAGGTATTGCACTCCACCCAAAAAATTGATCCCGAGATTTCACCGGAAATACATGTTTTGGGGTCCCATTTTCAGAAAAAGGTCCGTGTGTGTCCGTGTGCCTTTGAATACGATAACTCAACTCGGTAAAATACCAAACTTGTATTAAAGTTCAGTATAATCCACGGATGAGACACGAAGATTTAAAAAAAAAAAAATCCCCCAACCCCGAACTACCCTTTGATTTTCTAAAAAAATGGCTCTATTTTGATTAAAATATCATATATTAAAGATATTTACCTAATAAATAAAATGTATATCTTGAATTTTCTGGGAAGACTACTTTACTCTGGATGAATTTTACGGAAGTTTGCATATCTGCTTAACCGTAAGAGATACCACAATTTTTTTTTGAGTACGTTATAACACACAATTTATGTTATATACACTTTTTTCGTGGAGTTGATCTTTTTTTTAGATAATCCTTGTTTTTGGTTTCAGCTTTAAAAACTTGACTTGTCTCATACAGGAATCTGTCAACTCCTGTCCATACAAAGGAGCTTCAATCACATAACAACCAGCTTTTGATATTCTTTAAAGCTATGTTACTCCCTCATTTCGCTTCTACTTACAAGGAAGCAAGTAATAAGGCTATTTCTATTATTTTTTTCGCGATTAGCATGAAATAAATAGAAGCATAAGCTTTTTAACAATAATTTGTTACAGAGATGTAGAAAAAGTTATGTGAATGAAACATATCAGATTTTATAGAGTAGTGATACTTCTCAGGAGCAGGTTCTGCTTGAATAATAATTAATATATTTTATATACAGAAACAACATAAGAAAACTTGGACTTTGAATCAAAGTAATAGTTATTATAGCAACGGGTGGGATAAAGTAAACAAAATTCACTCGTTGCTCCGTTGCAACTTTTTGGCAGAAAATAAAATAAGCAGGAATCACTTCTTCATTAACATTCTGAACATTTCTTCCTACCGCCTGTCCTTAAATTGCTTAAACTCTTTTTCGTATAATGTCCGTAAAGTCGACGGTAATAAAGTCTCAACTGCTTCTTTTGCTTCATTTAATATATCAGTTGAAACCGATGCATTAACGCTCTCAACGTCCATCGTAAACTTCATCAATTTTAAACCAGCAGCAATAAACTAAAGTAGTATTCATACATAGCCTACTATATTTTATAACTATAAGAACGCCCGCAATTCAATGCCCCATTCCTTATTTAATTAATTACTATATGTTGTAAAATCATTAAATGAATATCTGTCATATATTAATTTATCGTATCGATAGGATAAAATAATGTATTATAATGGACAAATCTCTATTATCCACTTGTATAATAATTAACTATTATCCTATCCTATAGACCTTAGGTATACACTTAATGTATCCTAGGAAACAACAAAAATTAGTCTTTATTTCATTGTAAATTATTTTAACTTCTTTGGCAGTTCCCCATTCTTTAAATGGTGAAAATTCCTTGTCATATAAGTACTTCGTCTTGCCAGGCAACAAACAAAGTACAACTTAAATACTTAATCTAAAACTTCTTCGGGAAAATTAATTTTCGTTCACTTATTGATTTATTTGGTGCGGTTTAAACAACCAGAATTGAAACTGTTTTTTCCGACGGGGTTACGCAGCAACGAACAAACAAAGCACTACTTATATTACGACTAAAATTACATTCCTCGTAATGACAACGCTAATGATATTAATAGACTATTATTTGCTCATGAGAAACTAAAACACTCGCTACATCTCACTCACAAATAATAGTCTATTTAAGCCACTTATTATATAACTATTGTTCAATCGCATATATTAGGTTGATGTTCACTTGTTAGATAAAACTGTAACAAAAACTCTGGAACTATATACAGTGCACATAATAGAAAGAGAAGGGATTGTCGATGTCGAAATTTCCTAGAAATATATGTTTCGAGGCCCCCCCGAGTGCGAAAAAGCATTTTTAGAAAAGGCACCCTGTGTTTGTGTGTGTGCGCGTGTGTGACTGCAAACAGCATAGCTCAAAAACTGAAAGATCGTTAAATACTAAACTTTGTATTTATATTTAATATCTTCCGAGGGTGCTTTTGAACCAAGATTTGAAAAAACCACACTCCCACCCAACCATCCTTTACTTGGATAAAATGTTGAACATTTACCTAAAAATGGCTCTAAGAATTCTGAATAAAATTGTATAAATGAAATAAATGTACATGACAAATAAAATATATATATCTTGAATTTTCTGGGAATACCCTCTGAAGAGCTGTTCATCCTGGATGAATTTTTCGAATATCGCATATATGATAAACCGTAAGAAATAGACAAAGATTTACCATACAAAACATTTAGATATCGTTTAAAACACAATTTATATTATATAGATATCTTTTACTTAGAGATATTCCTTGTAATTTTAAAATATTTGACTAATGCTTTAGTCAATTATTTCTCTTCTAATTACAAGAAAGCAAGTGAAAGAACATTTCTGCTAATGTTTATATCTACTAACATGAAGTAGATAGAGGAATAAGCTTTATAGCAGTAATTTGTGACAAAGGTATTGGAAAATTATACAAGTGGAACACATCCGATTTTTACTTTCTCTGGCACGTATGTACAATGCACATAGTTGATAGTGAATATACTGTATTCCACCCAAAAATTCGATGTCGAGATTTTGCCAAAAATATATGTTTCAAGGTCCCCAGAGTCCGAAAAAAGCATTTTTAGAAAAATGTATATATGTGTCTGTGTATGAATGCCTGTGGACAGCATAGCTCACAAACTAAAAGACCGTAAAATACCAAACTGGGCATTGAAGTTTAACGTCTTTCAAGCATGCGACACGAAGAATTTTCAAGAAAATCTCCTCACCCCGAACTACCATTTACATGGAAAGTTTTTTGAAATTGTTAACTCCACGGCACGACAGCTCACGGGGAACCTTGGCCTACCGCCCGGCCGCTGCGTCCCCCATCTCGGTCCACTACAGACGTCATGGATGGGGTGCAGTATTGGAAGGTGAGACGTGGTCAGCGCCTCGAGTCCCCCCGGCCGGTTAATGCGGTCCTCACGACCTGGAGCCGCTACTTCTCCATCAAGTAGCTCCTCAATTGGCCCCCCAGGGACCTTACGAGGCTGAGTGCACCCCGGGCCAGGTCTCCCAGCGGGGGAAAAGTCCCCACGCCGGTACTGGGGATCGAACCCAGGTCTCCCGCTTGGCAAGCAGCAACGCTACCACCGCGCTAAGGAGACGACCTTTTGAAATTGTTGCTTTTCTAAAAAATGGTTCATACGATTTTGATGAAAATGCCGTATATTATATATATTTACATGGCAAGTAAAATCTATATCTTGCATTTTCTGGTAATGACCTCTGAAGACCTTTTTCTGGATGAACTGTGCTGAAATTTGCGTAACTGGTAAACCGTAAGAAATAGCTGAAAACTTACTACAAAACACGTAGTTCTCATTCGGACATACAATTTGTCACATACATTTTTTGTTGTAGAGTTGACCGTTTCGAGATATTCTGTGTGATTGGCTTCAATTTGAAAACCTTTCTCAAATGGTATGGCATCGTTCTTTCATCTGTCTTTTGATTACTTTTGACCAGCAAGGAGAATCGAACTTCCAATGTTTCACATAGCGACCGACTTTTAAAGGAATCAACTACCGCTTTAGCCGTGTGTATTCCCTTATTGTCCTTCAGATTAGAATCAAGAACTAAAGCAAATTCTACTAATGTTTAGCACGAATTAGATAAATTAATTCCGGCGCAGAGGCAGATCTTCTCCGGGTTCTCCTCTCCCCCCTCCATCGCATTCCACCGGTGCTCCACCTTCATTCCACGTGTTACCAGTGTCATTGCTTGCGGCACCAAAGTTCAACAAGCGGGCGAGAAACAAATCCAAAAACAAACAAAAAATCTGATATGTTCCATTCACATGACTTTCTCTACATCTCTGCAACAAATTATTGTTAAAAAGCTTATGCCTCTATTTACTTCATGCTACTCGAGAACAAATTAGCAGAAATAGTCTTATTACTTGTTTCCTTGTAAGTAGAAGCAAAATAAGAGAGTACCATAGGTTAAAGTGATACTCAAAAGCTGGTTGCTATGTGACTGAAGTTCTATTATTTATATGGACAGGCGTTGACAAATTCCTATATGAGAAAAGCAAGTTTTTCATAGCTGAAACCAAAAACAATGAATATCTCAAAAAGGATCAACTCCAAGAAAAAAATGTATACAACACAAATTGTGTGTTTTGAAGAGCTCTATCTGTTTTGTGTGGTAAGTTTTTGTCTATCTCTTACGGTTTAGCAGTTATACAAAATTCCGTAAAATTCACTCAGATTAAAGTAATCTTCAGAGGCTATTCCCAGAAAATTCAAGATATACATTTTATTTGTCAGGTAAATACCTTTAATATATGATATTTTAATCAAAATCGTTTGAGCCATTTTTAAGAAAATCAAAATTTTCGAAAAAAGTTCCATATAAAGGGTAGTTTGGAGTGGGGGATTTTTCTCAAAATCTTCGTGTCGTATCCCTGGAAGATACTAAACTTAAATACCAAGTTTGGTACTTTACCAAGTTTTCGTTTTTGAGTTATCGTGTTCACAGATACACACACACCCGGGCCTTTTTCTGAAAATACTTTTTTTAAATAAAGGGGACCCTAAATCACATATTTCCGGTAAAATCTCGGTATCGAATTTTTTGGTGGAGTGCAATACCTTCTCTAGTGGTATAGAGAAAGTAAAAAAAGAATAATCTTTTGTAAGAAAAGTTTGCTTGTGGGATGTAAAGAGAAAGTCAAGTTAATGGAACAGCTCTATTTTGCAACTCTTTTATTTCAACTACAAACTGATTATAATCGTAATCTGCCCACAAATAAATGTATTTCGTAAACATTCCGCCGTAACATTTATTTTAGACGCCGCAGCGGCGAAATACAGCTCGCTACGAAATTTCCGTCGAACCAGTCAACTATTGCGTTATTCTCAAAAACAGCTCTGATGATTATGATTAAAATTCTGTAAATAAACATATACATATAACAAAATGTATAGCTTGAATTTTCTGGGAATACCCTCTGAAGACCTCTTCATTCTGAATGTATTTTGCATTAACTGGTAAACCGTTAGTACCCAAAAAATCTGATGTGTTCCATTCACACGACTTTCTCTACTTTTGCGTACAAAATTATTGTCAATAAGCTTTTTCTTCTATTTACTTCAAGCTAATGGAGAAAAAATTAGCATAAATAATCTCATTCCTGGCTTCCTTGTAAGTAGAACCGAAATATGGGAGTATCATAGGTTAAAGTGAAGTCAAAAGCTGGTTACTATGTTACTGTGTTAGTATGGACAGGAGTTGATAAATTCCTGTATGAGAAAAGTACAAGCTTTTTAAACCTGAAACCAAAGACAAGGAATGTCTAAAAAACGATCAACTCCTCGAAAAATGTATATAACATAAATTGTGTGTTTTAACGTGCTCTACGTTTTTGTATAGTAAGTATATGTCTATCTCTTACGGTTTACTAGTTATGGCAAATTAAACAAAATTCATCCAGAATAAACAGGTCTTTAGAAGCTATTCCCAGAAAATTCAAGATATACACTTTATTTGTCAGGTAAGTATCTTTAATATACGATATTTTAATCAAAATCGTTAGAGCCATTTTTAAGAAAATCAAAATTTTCGAAAAAAGTTCCATGTAAAGGGTAGTTGGGGGTGGGGGATTTTCCTGAAAATCTTCGTGTCGCATCCTTGGAAGAAACCAAACTTAAATATTAAGTTTGGTATTTAACGGTCTTTTCGTTTTTGAGCTATGCTGGCTACAGACACACAGACACACATACACGCACACACACAGGGACCTTTTTCCAAAAATGCTTTTTTTTTATTGAGTGGGACCCAAAACATGTATTTCCGGTGAAATCTCGGTATCGATTTTTTTTCTATACACTGTGTACATACTACGTGTAGAGAAAGTAAAAACGTAGAGCTCGATAATCCATACAAGTTATGTCATATATATTTTTAATTATCTTTAAGATATTTCTCGTAGCTGGTTTCAATAGTAAAATGTTATCAAACGAGAACTTATTATTCATGCACCTTTGTTTTACTCTTGGCCATGCAAAGAGAACCTAACTTCAGTCACATAGCAACCAGCTTTTTAAAGATTTGACTATCAGTTAGCAAAAATATTCGCTTATTTCCTTTCTGCTTATAAGGAACTAAGTAGTAACGCCATTTCTCTTAATATTTAATTTGATTAGCATGACGTAGATAGAAAAATAAGCTTTAGTAAGAATAATGATGTCTTCAAGAGAGTACAACCGAGGTAAAGTCGTAAAACTCCAAGCTTTCGACCATCTTAACTCTCTGGCCTTCGTCAGAGTCTTCATGCTAATCTGTGTGGTCAGGGAAGATCAAAGAGCTAAGATACTTCAAGATTGAATTTTTGAAATTCTAAATTAACTCAGTTGCTATCCCGTGACGTCATCATCAATAACCAACACCGAGAAAGCTTCAAATTGTTATTTAATAAGAATAGTTTTTAACAGGATAGGCAGAGAAAGTTATTTGAATGGAACACATCAGTTTTAGATTCGGAAACAACAAATTAATATAAAATAAGAACTGAAGCTTTCCTGGCGACGAGTTAATTCAAAATCTTCTCGGGCTTCTAGCCAGGTAAAAATTTGGCTTGACACCAACGTTTCGAAGAAGTGCATCTTCTCGTCTCCAAGTTTTTACCTGGCTAGAAGCCCGAGAAGATTTTGAATTAACAAATTAATATTTTACATTGAAATCTTAACATAAAAGCTATGAATGGAATATATTAGGGGCGTTCAAAGTGTCCTTAGAAATTCCACCCGAAAAAGGTTTGTATTTAGTAACCGCCGATGACAGTTAAAAGTTTAAGCTATATTCATCAAATGGTTTCGTTGCATAGGTGATTGAATCAACACTCTTGTACTTCTTTAGAAAGATGGAAGAAAACTATCTTCATGAAGTGATTAAACACTTCTATTTAAAATACTTAACCCCGAAAGGGATAAAACTGGGTAGGATAAAGTTCATGGCATATTTGCTTCTGCGTTTGCAATGATTTACAATTGGATAAATGAATTTAAACATGTGGTCGTACATCCACAGATGATAAACATCGTTCCGGACGTCCAGTAGAAATTACTTCCTCCGAAATGATTGACAAAATCCAGGATGTGGTTTCGAATGATCGACGAATCAAAGTTCACGAAAAACTAGAGGCCACAGGCATATCACACTGTAGTGTTCTCAATGTAGCATCAACAATTAGGCCTGATAAATTTCTCGAGAAGATGGGTACCGCGTTTGCTATCAATGGAGAATAAACGCAATCTTGTAATCGATTCCGAAGCCCTTTTGTCGCTTTTCCGTTGTGATCCTGACGAGTTTCTGCGTCGATACATAACTGTGGATGAAACATGGATACACTACATCACTCCAGAAACAAAAGTCCTGTCGAAACAGTGGGTTATTAAAGACGAACCGAAGAAGGTGGTGAAATTTGCAGACAAGGGATAGCTTCGGTTTTTTGGGATGCACGCGATATCATCTACATTGATTACTTGCAGAAAGGAAGAACGGTAAATAGGGAGTACTAATCATCGTTATTGCACCGGTTGATTGGAGATGTCAACAAAACACTACTGGCAAAAAAAAAGATTTTCTTCCATCAAGACATTTCGAGGGCAATTTCGATGGTAAAAACTGTAGAATTAAAATTCGAATTACTACTTGTATAACATCCGGCGTAATAACCAGATTTGGCCCCCAGTGACTTATTTTTTTTTTATTTCCAAACTTGAAAAAGTGACTCAGCGAAAAACAATTCACATCTAATGAAGAGGTCATCTCCCAAATAGATACCCATTTTTATGACCTTACGAAGTCCTACTTTTTGGAAGGCTCAAATCAGTTGGAGAATTGCTGCGAAAAGTGTATAGATCTAAAAGGAGTTTATGTTGAAAAAATCTGATGTGTTCCGTTCTCATGACTTTCTCTACAAACTATTATTAAAAAGTTTATGCTTCTATTTACTACAATCGAGAAAAAAATAACAGAGATACGAGTATTCTTATTACTTGCTTCCTTGTAAGCAGAAGCGAAATAAGGGAGTACTATAGGTTCAACTATGTGACTGAAGTTCGTTTGTTTGTATGGACAGAAGTTGACACATTCCTGTATGAGAAAAGTATATAAATTGTGTGTTTTATCGTGATCTTCATTTTTTGTATAGCAAGTTTTTGTCTATCTCTTACGGTTTACCAGTTATGCAAAGTTCAATAAAAATCATCCAGAATAAAGAGTCTTTAGAAGCTATTCCCAGAAAATTCAAGATGTACATTTTATTTTTCATGTACGGGATTTTAATCAAAATTGCTAGAGCCATTTTTAAGAAAATCAAAATATTCTAAAATTTTTCCATGTAAAGAGTAGTTTAGGGCGGGGAAATTTTTCTCAAAATCTTCATGTCGCATCCCTAGGAGATACTAAATTTAAATACCAAGTTGAGTGTGCCCGTGTTCATAGACACACGGACACACACTCACTCACACACACACACACACACACACACACACACACACACACACACACACAGGTGGACCTTTTTCTGAATTTTTTTTTGGATACAGGGGATCCTAAAACATATATTTCCGATTTCAATCTCGGTATCGAATTTTATGGTGGAGTGCAATACCTTCTCTATACACTATGTACATAGTGCGTGTAGAGAAAGTAAAAATATGAGACTGTTTGAGGACTTCCTTATCCAGCACTTAGTGTAGATGTAGGTTTGGTTAATGTACTGTACGATAGCCGTTGTATGTGTTAATTTCCGATTTACACACGCTGCCCTCATGTTGTATGCAGTTAAATACTCAGCCCTTGTCGACGGCCGCTTGGCAAGAAAAATACGGCAATAGGGGTAATTAGAGTTGTGCCACACAACCCTCACCCCCCCCCCCCTCCACACCTGTAGCTCCATACGAGGGCACTTTGCCATGTAATTAACGTGCTAGATTACCAACTATTCTAGTTTTATTACACGTTTACATTTACTAATTTTCAAAAAAGCAAATAATGACTTAATTACAGGGAATGTTCCACTTAAAACATAGTTGAGTTTCATTCACATTGCATTGCTTCCACAAACTGTACTTGTAGAATGTTAACTTCATATTTACTTCTTGTTAATTGAGACATATTTTATGTATAAATTTCCATGCATGCGAAAAATGGAAACAAAATTCTAGTCCGATTTTTACTTTCTCTTGCCCCGTATGTACAATATGCATAGGGATAGAGAAGTATTGCATTCTACCCAAAAATTCGATGTCGAGATTTCACCGGAAATACATGTTTTAGGACCCCCTGAATCCAAGAAAAAGCATTTCCAGAAAAAGGTCCGTGTGTGTGTGTGTGTGTGTGTGTGTGTGTTGTTTCCGTGTATCCGTGTGTTTGTGAACACGATAACTCAAAAACCAAAAATAGCTAAAATACCAAACTTGGTATTTAAATTCAGTATCTTCCAGGGATGCGACACGAAGATTTTGAATAAAATCACCCTTTACATGGAACTTTTTCCTAAAATTTTGATTTTCTTAAAAATGGCTCTAACAATTTTGATTAAAGTATCGTATATTAAAGATATTTACATTAAAAATAAAATGTATATCTTGAATTTTCTGGGAATAGCTTCTAAAGACCTGTTTATTCGGGATGAATTTTGCTTAATTTGGCATAGATAATAAACCGTAAGAGATAGACAAAAACTTACTTTACAAAAAATGTAGGCCTTGTTAGAATACACAATTTACGTCATATACATTTTTTCCTGGAGCTTACCGTTTTCGCGGTATTCATTGTTATTAGTTTCAATTGTGAAGTACTTATACTTTTCTCAGACGGGAGTATCTGTTTCTCTTTTGTTCTACTCCTGGCCAAGAAAAGAAGCGATTTGTAATGACAATCGCATAACGACACCTTTTAAAACATTTGATTATCGATTTAGCCTAGTGTATTCCCTTATTTTCTTCCTACTTATAAAGAACTAAGTAATAAGAACATTGTGCTGAATACCTCGATTAACAAGGTGCAGAAAGAAAAATAATCTTCTGTATGAAGTTTGTAGAACGGGTAGAGAATGTCATGTGAGTGTAAAACATCATATTTTTTTTTTTTTTTACTTCTCTATTTAGTACATTATATATACGTAGAGAAGCTATAGCATTTCACCCAAACAAAATCTGATGTGTTCCATTCACATGACTTTCTCTACATCTCTGGAAAAAAAAAATATTGTTAAAAAGTTTATACTTCTATTTACTTCATGCTAATCGAGAAAAATACTAGCACAAATAGTCTCATTACCTGCTTCCTTGAAAGTAGAAGCGAAATAAGGGAGTACCATAGGTTAAAGTGAAAGCCAAAAGCTGGTTGCTATGTGACTGATGTTCCTTTGTTTGTATGGACAGGAGTTGACAAATTCCTGTATGACAAAGGTGTGTTTTTCATAGCTGAAACCAAAAACAAGGAATATCGAGAAAAAAATCACCTCCACGAAAAAATGTATATAAAATAAATTGTGTGTTTTAAAGTCATCTACATTTGTTTTACGGTAAGTTTTTGTCTATCTCTTACGTTTTAGCAGTTATCGATCCAGAATAAAGTAGTCTTCAGAGGCTGTTCCCAGAAAATTCAAAATATACATTTTCGAAAAAAACTTCATGTAAAGGGTAGTTTGGAGTGGGGGATTTTTCTCAAAATCTTCGTGTCACATCCCCGGAAGATACTAAACTTAAGTACCAAGATTGGTATTTTACCGACTTTTCATTTTTGAGTTATCGTGTTCACAGACACATTGACACACGGACACACACGGATCTTTTTCTGAAAATACTCTATTGGATACAGGGGACCCTAAAACATATATTTCCGGTGAAATCTCGGTATCGAATTTTTTGGTGGAGTGCTTTTAGAGAAAGTAAAAACGAAAATTCAGCAAAATGCCAAACTTGGTATTTACGCTTAGTATCTTCCAAGGATACGACACGAAGATTACGAGAAATCTCCCCCCCCCCCACATCAAATAACCTTTACATGGTAAGAATTGCGAATGGTTTGCTTTTCTCAAAAATGGCTCTAACGATTTTGATTAAAATATTATACATTAAATATATTTACATGACAATTAAAATGCAAATGAATTTTCTGGGAATAGTCTCTGAAGCCCTCTTCATTCTGGATGACTTTTGCACAACTGATGAAACGAAACATCACTGTTCGTTTGAGAAAAGTTGGAGTTTAAAATTGAAACTACCTAATATCAAGGAATATCTCAGAAACGGTTCGCTCTGTATAAAAAACGCATATCACATAAATTACCTGTTTTAACGAGATCTACAAGTTTTGTGTAGTTAGCTTTTTCTATCTCTTACGGTTTAACCGTTATGCAAATATTATTCAGAATAAAGAGGTCTTCAGAGGATATTCCCAAAAAATTACAAAATATACCGTTTATTTGTGGTGGAAATATCTTTATTATAGGGTACTTTAATCACAATTTTTAGAGCCATTTTGAAAAAAACAACATATTCAAAATTTAGCTATGTAAACAGAAGTCTGAAGATTTCTGAAGTTGTTTTTTTTTTTTTTTTTTTTTTTAAATCTTTGTGTCGCATCCTTGGAAGATACTAAATTTAAATATCAAAGGTGGTTTTGAATTGCGTTTTGAGTTATGCTGTCCACAGACACAGACTCATACACACTGACGTTTTTCTAAAACTTTCTTTTTTAGATTCAGGGGAGCTCAAAACACACATTTCCGGAAAAATCTCGACATCCAATTTTTGTGTGGAGTGCATTACCTTCTCTATCCACTATGTACATTGGGGCGCAGTGGACCTCAAAACATATTTCCGGTGAAATGTTGACATCAACATTTTTGACACAGGGAACCTCAAAACACATATTTTCGTTGAATGCTTGTAATGGAATGTTTTTGTGGAACACAGTACCTACGTACATTGTACATACGGGCTAGAGAAAGTAAAACTATTTTGAAGTACACAGGGGACCTCAAAACATATATTTCCGATGAAATCTCGACATCGAACTTTTGTGTGGAATACAATATCCGCTCCATACACATTGTACGTGTAGAGAAAATAAAAATGCTTTTTTTGAATCAGGGGACCTCTAAATACTTATTTCCGGTGAAATCTGGGCATCGAATTTTTGTGTGGAATGTAATATCTTTATACACTATATACATGCTGCGTGTAGAGAAAGTAAAATATTTTTGGGACCCAGGAGACCTCTAAACACATTTTTCCGGTGAAATCTCCAACCGACTTTAGGGTGGAATTGAATATCTTCTCTAGTGCTTAGGGAACAAATCTTTTTCACTCGTCCGAGTGATCATAAGAAACAATTTTTTTGCTTTGTTTAATTTATATATACCCCCTTTAACATCTAAAGGTCACATCGGTGTCTTTGTATTAGAAACAACTCCACTGTAGGCTCTTTACGTTTGGTTTTAATCATTTTATTACTTTCTCTATACGCACTATGTACATAGCGTACAGAGAAGGTATTGCACTCCACCCAAAAATTCCATAACGAGATTTCACCAGAAATATGTGTTTAGGGTTCCCAATATCCAAAACAAGCATTTTCTCAAAAAGGTCCGTGTGTGTGTCATGTGTCAATGTGTCAGTGTGTCAAGTATGTCAAGTGTGTCCGTGTGTCCGTGTGTCTGTGAACACGAGAACTCAAAAACGAAAAGTCGGTAAAATACCAAACTTGGTATTTAAGTTTAGTATCTTCCAGGGATAGAACACGAAGATTTTGAGAAAAATCCCCCCACCCCAAACTATCTTTTACATGGAACTTTTTTCGCAAATTTTGATTTTTTCAAAAATGTCTAACGATTTTGATTAAAATTTCGTACATTAAAGATATTTCCCTGACAAATAAAATGTATATCTTGAATTTTCTGGGAATAGCCTCTGAAGAGTAGTTTATTCTGGATGAAGTTTACTGAATTTTGAATAACTGCTAAACCGTAAGAGATGGCAAAGACTTACTGCACAAAAAATGTAGAGCACATTAAAACACAATTTATGTTATATACATTTTTTTCGTGGAGTTCGTCGTTTTTGAGACATTCCTTATTTTTGGTTTCTGCTATGAAAAACGCATACTTATCTCATACAGGAACTTGTCAACTCCTATCCATATAAACAAAGGAACTTCATTGACATAGCAACCAGCTTTTGACTATCACTTTAACTTATGGTAGTCCCTTATTTCGCTTCTACTTACACGGAAGCAAGTAATAAAACTATTTCTGCTCATTTTTTCTGATTAGCATAAAGTAAATAGAAGTATAAGCTTTTTTAGAATAATTTGTTGCAGGGATATAGAGAAAGTCATGTGAATGGTACACATCAGATATTTTTTTCTTCAAACACACACCTTCACTCGAACGTACATACTTCCAGACACTGTGGGGGATAGGGAATAATTCTGGTTAAACAAAATGTTTCACCTCACCTGGGAATCGAACCCAGAACCTCTGGGTGAGAAGTAAACTCGAGGACCACTCGACCACGGAGGCAGTCTAAACAAACGTTGTGATCTCTATAAACTCTATACCTTGAGATGGACTAACTCGCACCCAATTTTCTGTTTGTGTACAATTCTTTCACCGTGAAAATTTCTCATTCCGGTAGACGAAGGAGTTTTGATCTTCCCTCCTGTCATTCTTCAGTTCAACAGTGAACAATTTTCCACCAAGGTACCCAAACGTAAATATTGTTCAGACATTGCTTTCAGCTTTAGCCCTCTTGACCTATAACATCTCAATAGAGCATTGAATTCATAGGCCTCCATTACATCCCAGAAATATTATCTTAAATAATATAACGAGAGCTTCAATTTTATTCTACAGAAAAGTTGTAGCTCGAGCTCTGTTTAATGAGGCTTTTGTGAATAAAATAACAATGATTAGCCTATAATATGAAGAATAATATTTCTAAAATCCCATTTCTCTTGACGTATATTTGCACAGAAATCACTGCAACTTGATATCCATATCATAAATCATAACCTCGTTGCTTACAGAATTCGCTGAACTGATTTCACTCTCACTGTTGATTTTAGTATTCTGCGGCTTTGTGTTTTCAATTAATATGTCTGTTTCAGCGATAGACCTTTCCTCAATACGTTTTGGAACTTCCGCCATTTTGTATAGGAATATCACTGCACACTGATACTATTATAATGAGACGAGCATTAGTTCACAGAGAAAACAAATGCAAAACTTCTGAAAAACATTTGCGCGTGATTGTGATTAAAATGCAGAGATGGGTTCCGAATGGTTGGAAATTTAAGAGTCAATGTAATGGATTGGCCAATTCCTACGTCACGTATGATGAACGAAAAAGTCTAGCCTAAAACAATTCTGAGCTTTCTTCAACGCTGAACGAGATGCGGTCACCTCAAAATGTCTGTGTTCCGATCACATGACTTTCTGTATCTCTGCAACAACTTATTGTTAAATAGCTTATTCTAATTACTTCATACTAATCGAGATCAACATTAGCAGATGGTCGTATTCCTTATTTTCTCTAAGTAGGAGGGAAAAAATCTTATGTGTTCCATTCACATGAGTTTCTCTACATCATTGCAACAAATTATTCTATTTACTTCATCTAATCGAGAAAAAAGTTAAGGGGGCACCATAGGTTAAAGTGATAGTTAAAAGCTGGTTGCTATGTGACTGAAGTTCCTTTGTTTGTATGGACACGAGTTCACAAAGTCCTGTATGAGAAATCTATAAGTTTTTTATACCGAAACCAAAAACAAGGAATATCTCAAAAACAATCAGCTCCACGAAAAAAATGTATATAATATAAATTGTGTGTTTTAAAGTGCTCTACATTTGTTGGCTGGTAGGTTTTTGTCCATCTCTTACGGTTTAGCAGTTATGCAAAATTCTGTAAAATTGACCCAAAATAAAGTAATCTTCAGAGACTATTCCCAGAAAATTCAAGATATACATTTTATTTGTCCGGTAAGTACCTTTAATATACGATATTTTAGTCAAAATCGTTAGAGGCATTTTTAGAGAATCAACATTTTCGAAAAAAGTTCTATGTAAAGGGTAGTTTGGAGTAGGGGAATTTTCTCAAAATCTTCGTGTCACATCCCTAGAAGATACTAAACTTAAATACGAAGTTTAGTATTTTACCGACTTTTCGTTTTTAGTTGTCGTGTTCACAGACACACGGAGACGCACACACGGACCTTTTTCTGAAAATACCTTTTTTTTTGTATACAGGGGACCCTAAAACATATATTTCCGGTAAAATCTCGGTATCGAATTTTTTTTGGTGGAGTGCAATACCTTCTCTATACACTACGTACATAGTACGTATAGAGAAAGTAAAAATGTATTAAGCAAAAGCGATAGTCCAAATATTTTCAAGGGTGTTTGCTATGTGAAGTTCCGTTGCTTGTGTGGCTAGTAATTAACCAACTCCCGTTTGACAAAAGTGTAAGTTTATTAAAACTGAAACAAATGACAAGCAATATCTCAAAGACGGTCATATCCGCGAAAAATGTGTATAACATAAATTGTGTGTTTTATTGAGCTCTACAGTTTTAATTAAATAAATGTTTTTGTCTATTTCCTACGGTTTACCAGTTATGTGAAATTCCGTCAAATTCATCCAGAATAAAAATGTTTCAGAGGATATTCCCAGAAAATTCAAGATATACATTTTATTTGTCATGTAAATATCTTTAATACACGATATCGTAAACAAAATTTTAGGCCATTTTTGAAATATTAAAAAATTTCGAAAATTGTTCCATGTAAAGGACAGTTGGGTGGGATTTTCTTTAAAATGTTCGTGTCGCATCTTTAGAGTATATGAAACTTAAAAGCCAATTTTGGTATTTAACGATCTTTTAGCTTTCTAGACATGCTTTCTACACCCACACAGACATAGTTATACACAGACATAAACGGATATTTTTCTAAAAATGCCTTTTATGGAAACCAAGAACCTCAAAACGTGTATTTCTGGCAAAATATCGACATCGAAATGTTGGGTGAAATACAATACCTTCTGTATACACTATGTATGTAGTATGTGTAGAGAAAGTAAAAATTACCGGAAACACATGTTTAAGGATCCCTGTATCCAAAAATAAAATACTTTCTCTACACGTACTATTTACATAGTGTATAGAGAAGGTATTGTAATGAACCCAAAAATTCGATACCGGGATCTCACCGGAAAAATGTTTTGAGACCCTGTGAATCCAAAAAAAAAAAGAATTTTCAGAAAAATATCCATGTGTGCGTCTGTCAGTCTGTATGTTTGTCTGTGTGACTGTCTGTGGGCAGTATAGCTCAATAATGGGAAGACCGTTAAAAACCAAACTACTCTTCACATGAAAAAAATTTCGAAAATTTTGATTTTCTTAAAAATGGCTCTAACGATTTTGATTAAAATCTCGTATATTTAAGATATTTACTTGACAAATAAAATGTGTGTCTTGAATTTTCTAGGAATATTCTCTGAAGACTTATTTTATTCTGATTCAATTTTACGAATTTTTGCATAACTGCTAAACTGTAGGAGATGGACAAAATCTTACCACACACAAAAAGCAGAGCGCATTAAATCACGCAATTTATGTTATATACATTTTTTTTCGTCAAGTTGATCGTTTTTGAGATATTCTTTATTATTGGTTTCATCTTTAAAAACACACTTTTCTAATACAGAAATTTGTCAACTCATGTCCATACAAACCAGGAACTTTAGTCACATAGCAACCAGTTTTTGACAATTACTTTAACCTATGGTACTTCCTTATTTCGCTTCTACTTAGAAGGAAGTAAGTAATAAGACTACTTTCTCGATTAGCGTAAAGTAAATAGTAGCATAAGCTTTTTAACAATAATTTGCTACAGAGATGTAGAGAAAGTCACGTGAATGGAACACACCAGATTTTTAGAAAGAGGTCCGTGTGTGTTCCTTGTGTCTGTGAACACGATAGCTCAAAAACGAAAAGTCGGTAAAACACCAAACTTGGTATATAAGTTTAGTGTTTTCCAAGGATGCGAAACGAAGATTTTAAGAAAAATCCTCCCAACCCAAGCTATCTTTTACATGGAAAAAATTATCGCAAGCTTTTATTTTCTCAAAAATGGCTCTAACGATTTTGATTAAAATAACGTATATTAAAGATATTTACACGAAAAATTAAAATGTATATCTTGAATTTTCTGGGAATAGCCTCTGAGAACCTCTTTATTCTGGATGAATTATGGTTGATTTTGCTTACTGAGTAAACCGTAACAGTTAGACAAAAGCTTAGTACACAAAAAATGTACATCTTGTTAAAACGCACAATTTTTCATATGATTCTTTTTTCCAGGAGTTGACCATTTTTGAGATATTCCTTGTTATTGGTTATAGTTTTAAAATACTTAACGTTTCACACATGGGGATTTGTCAACTCCTGGCCATGCAAAGAAGCGGATTTCAACCACATGACATCCAGTTGTTAAAAGATTTGACAATCGTTTTAGCCTAGTGTATTCATTATTTCCCTTCTTCTTACATGAAAGCATTTCTGCTAATGTTTATCTGATTAGCATGAAGCAGATAGAACCATAAGATGTTTAACTATAATTTGCTACATAGATGTAGAGAAAGTCATGTGAATGGAATATCCGATTTTTACTTTCTCTAGCCCCATATGTACAATGTACATAGGGATAGAGAAGGTATTTTAATGCACCCAAAAATTCGATACCGAGATTTCACCGGAAATATATGTTTTGGGGTCCCTTGAGTCCGAAAAAAAAATGTTTAAAATAAGGTCCGTGTATGTGTGTTTGTGTGTCTGTCTGTGGACAACATAGCCCCCAAAACAAAAAGACCATTAAATACCAAACTATGTATTTAGGTTTAGTATCTTCCAAGGATACGACACGAAGATTTAAAAAAAGAAACCACCACAAACTACCCTTTACATGCAAAAAATTTCGAAAATTTCATTTGCTTAAAAATGGCTCTAACGATTTTGATTAAAACTCGTACATTAAAGCTATTTATGTCCGAAATAAAATGTATATCTCGAATTTTTTGGGAATAGCCTCTGAAGACCTCTTTATTCTGGATGAATTTTGCAGAATTTTGCTTAACTGCTAAACCGTAAGAGATAGAAAAAAGCGTACTGCACAAAACATGTATCTCATGACAAAACACGCAATTTTTGTCCTTTACGTTTTTGTTGTGGAGGTAACCGGTTTCGAGATATTCCTTGTTATTGGTTTCAATTGTGAAGTACTTAAACTTTTCTCACACAGAAAGTGTCCGTTTTTCTTTTGTTCTACTCCTGGCCAAGCAAAGAAGTGATTTGCAATGACAATCACGTAACGATAGCTTTTAAAACATTTGACAATCACTTTAGCGTAGTGCATTCCCTTATTCCCTGCTACTTATAAGGAACTAAGTAATAACATTCTGTAAGTATTTATCTCGATTAGCATTGTGTACAAAGAAGAATAATCTTTTGTAGGACGTTTGTAGAGCAGCTAGAAAAAGTCATGTGAGTGTAACCCATCAGATTTTTTCTTTACACATTTCGCGGTCGAGAAGCCTTTGAACGTTCGTATTACCTTCATTTGTACTCTTTTATTGTACCTTGAATATGTCCAGTTGGGGAATGTTAGCCGTCGCAAATTATTGCATTTCGCTTTGAGTTGAAGCAACAACAATACTGCCACACGTATAAAAAGTAATTGCCTTCCATATGCACTTCTTTTTAACTTAAAAAATCTAATGGATACCGTTGTTCTACCGAGGTTAGCACTTCTGTAGACATATCAGTTAACATTATGGTCTATGCGTTTGGAGCTTTTTCACAAAATGGCTGCCATTCTGTGCCGCAAATTATTTCTACAGTTATATACAAGCTAGCACTTGTAACAGCCAACGTCATCACTCCATAACCACCAGATATAAAACTCTGAAGTGCTCCATTCCCATGACTTTCTTTATCTATTCTTACAAAACATTCTTCTTTTATTTGCTCCATGCTAATCAAGATAAAAATTACCAGAAATGCTCTTATTACTTACTATTTTCTCTATACGCACTATGTGCACAGTGCATAAAGAAGGTACTGTATTGCAGCCAACATTTCGATACTGAGATTTCACCGGAAATACATGTTTTGAGACTCCCTGAATCCAAAAAAAGAAGCATTTTTAGAAAAACGTCCGTGTGTGTGTCTGTCTGTGTGTATGTGTGTTTCGTGTGTCTGTGGGCAGCATAGCTCAAAAACGAAAAGACCGTTGAATACCCTTTACATGGAACTTTTTTCGAAAATTTCGATTTCCTAAAAAATGGCTCTAACGGTTTTGATTAAAATAGTGTATATTAAAGATATTTAACGGACAAATAAAATGTATATCTTGAATTTTCTGGGAATAGCCTCTGAAGATTACTTTATTCTGGATGAATTTTGTATAACTACTAAACCGTAAAAGATTGACAAAAACTTAACACACAAAAAATGTAGAGCACGTTAAAACACACAATTTATGTTAAATGCATTTTTTTCGTGGAGTTGATCGTTTTTGAGATATTCCTTGTGTTTGGTTTCAGCTTTGAAAAACATACTTTTCTCATACAGGAATTTGCCAACTTGTGTCCATACAAACAAACGAACTTCAGTCACATAGCAACCAGCTTTTGGCTTTCACTTGAACCTATGCTACTCCCTTGTTTCGCTTCTACTTACAATAAAGCAAGAAATAAAGACTATTTCTGCTAATTTTTCTCGATTAGCATGAAATAAATAAAATATATAGAGAAAGTCATGTTAATAGAACACATCAGATTTTTTTCTTGTAATAAGAAGGGAAATAAGGCATTATACTAGGTGAAAGCGAAAGTCAAATCTTTTATAAATCCGGTCGCTAAGTGAAATAAATGAAGTTTAGTTGGTTTTGTACGGTTAGAAGTAAAACAAGAGAGGTGACAGAAAGATAGCATCCAATTTGAGAAAAATATGATGTGATTCATTTACATGACTCTCTAAATCTCGAAAACACATTACTATAAAAAAATATTCTATTTACTTCATTCTAATCGAGATACGCATTAGCAGAAATGGTCTTATTACTTGTTTTCTTGTAATAAGAAGGGAAATAAGGCAATACAATAGGCTAAAGTGATAGTCAAATGTTTAAAAGCTGGTTATCATGTGGATGAAATCTGTTTCTTTGCAATGCCAGGAGTTAACAAATTCCCGTATGTGAAAAATGTATTTTAAAACGGAAACCAATAGCAAGAAGTATTTTTAAAATGTTCAAATTCATGAGGAAATGTATATGGCATAAATTATATGTTTTAACGAGGTCCATGTTTTAGTCAGTTTTAATCTCTCTCTTACCAGTGACGCAAAGGCCATCCTTGTCGTAAGAGTCTCTTTCTATAAAACTCAACATATAACATTTTATTTGTCATGTAAATATCTTTAATATGTGTTATTCTAATCAAAATCGTTTACTCATTTTTGAGAAAATCAAACTTTTCGAAAATTTTGCCACATTAAGGTTAGGGGTTGGGGGATTTTGCTCAAAATCTTCGTGTGGCATTCTTCTAAGATGCTAAATGTAGTTCCCAAGTTCGTTATTTTAAGGTTATGTTACTAAAAAAGCCTGTTTTGGATACAGGGTACCCTAAAATCTCTATTTCTGGTGAAACCTCAACATCGAATTCTTTGGTGGAATGCCCATACCTTCTCTGTACACTATATACATAGTACGAGTAGAGAAAGTAAAAATGTAAGTAGTTTAAAATTGAAACTAATAATATTGGATGTCTCAGAAACTTAATTCTGGATGAATTTTACGGAATTTTGCATAACTGTTAAACCATAAGCGATGGACAAAAACTTACCACACAAAAAAATGTAGAGCACGTTAAAACACACAATTTATGTACATTTTTTTCGTGGAATTGGTCGTTGTTTTTGTTTTCAGCTTTGAAAAACTTGCACTTTTCTCATACAGGAATTTTTCAACTCCTTCCAACTTCTTCAGTGACACATAGCAACCAGCTTTTGACTCTCACTTTAACCTAAGGTACTCCCTTATTTCCCTTCTACTTACAAAGTAGTAAATAATAAGACTATTTCTGCTAATTTGTTCACCATTAGCAAGAAGTAAATAGAAGCATTAGCTTTTTAACAATAATCTGTTGCAGAGATGTAGAGAAAGGCATGTGAATGGAACATCTTAGATTTTTTTTTTTTACTTCCGTACTTTACGTCTGATAATAACAAAGAATGGTAGAAACGCAGAAGACACTAGTTTTGGTCACCCCTGTAGTATCAAGTTGTATATTACACTATCTCTGGCTACGCGCGCTCGAACGAGAAGCCTCCTGATAGCAACATCCACTAATAACAGGTAGAGATAAAGTCCCTTAACGTCACGTGGTTCAGGGTTTAGTCAAAATGTTTTAAACCTCTCTTTGGAGTTGTTCCCCGTGGCACTCTACATCAAAACACCACATACCTTCCCGTTCCTAGGCAACGAGATTCCTCGCTTCATTTGATACGCAAAATGCCTTGTTTTGAATCGCGGATTAATGCATTCCAACAAACTTAATTCTTGTTCAAATGTTTTACTAAGTTCACTGTAAGGTAAATTATTTGTTCTAGGGAAAAAAATGAAATGGCGCTTTATTTGTGGACGCTCTTTAACTGCTGTGGTTCTCAGCGTCCCATTCTATACTGGGCGTGAAAGACCGCTCAGAGGCCTTCCTATTAGACTTGAGGTTCTTTTACGCGCCGTAAATCTACGACACGGGACCCACAGCTTTACCTCCCTTCCGAAGGACGCCATGCTAAGGATTTTTACGCCCAAAAAAAATCCATCGTCCTCCACCGGGTTTGAACCCGCGACCTTGGGTATATGAGTCAGCATGGTAACGATTACACCACGGAGGGCGACTTTGTTCTGGGGAATTACCCACTTACATTCATATGCCTTTCACTACCTATTCTTCAAACTATTGCTACGAAACACTACTTCTCTACTTCCTTCACGATAATGCATATAAACATTAGCAAATATGGTTTCATTAAACAGGATGTTTCAAAACGACACCAAAACAGTACCGGAGTCTGGTCAGGACTCCGGCGCTGTATCTCCTGTTTACATCTCCCCCCCATAAATTTACTGTATGATTACTGATTTTACTGTTCCTTTACACAAATATATACACATTGCACAAACATATAACAACCATGCCCAAGGCGGGTCTCCAACCCACGATCCCCTGCCCACGAAGCACCAAAGAGAGACGCCTTAGCGAGCGTGGCCATGGGCCCGGCTATTGGTCATACCGTACGTGATACCTGAAAATAATTTTCAGCTCTAAATTCGGCACATACAAAAACTGCTATAAAATCACCATGGATTAGGCAGTCAAACATAACCAAATGGCACGTGCCTGGCCCACTCTAAGAGAGATGCCGGTTGGAAGCAAAGGAACCAGTCGCGTGGTGTAGGCGTAGTTTGATAGACACGCCGGCGCGGCACAGTTCACCTTAGTAATGGAAAACGTAGCACTTGGATATGGCGATGACAACCGTTTTTCCTTCGCTGCCCAATCCAAAATCTGCGCGATTTTTAAACACACATAAAACTTTAAATGTAAGAGTTTGAAAGTTGCGACATCAAGTTTCGGACAAGTCAAAGTGTAAGCCAATCGACTGATATCCTCATTTGGTGTCGTTTTGAAACAGCTTGTATATTTCCTTGTAGATACAAGAGAAATAAGGTAATACACCAAGCGAAAGCTATATTCCAATCCTTTAAGAACTGATCCCAATATGATATTTGAAATTCTGCTCCTCTTGCACGACTAGAGATATGCTCACAATTGAACGTGCAGAAGCGAAGTGCGGTGCGTCAAATAATATATTCTCTGTTATAATTATTTTTTCACACAAGCCATGTGTTGATAGGTAGAGCCAGACTGAAAAATTCAATACCATAGCCGGGATTTGAACCACGGATCTCCCGATCTCTAGCCGGTTGCTCTGCATTGAATTTCTCAACTGACTCACATGTTCCCCAATAAACCACAAGGTGATCTCAAATTATTCTGAGATGACAACCCCAATGGCGGCTTACAATGTTTTAAGTTCTTCAGACCCAAGATTCATAGAATGGCCAACTATTATGGTCAATTGGTATTGAAATAATGATATGCATGTTGCCATGTTAGCTCAGAGGCAGAGCAACTGACTAGAGATCGGGAGATCCGACCCGGCTATGGCATTGAATGAAATGACTCTGACAAGATAGAGGCGAGACGCGCAAAAAGAATAATGCTTCGTTTTCAGTAGGCGGAGTTTCAGCATTTGTATCAATCGTGTCCTATCGAAAAGCTTCGTGATTTGCAGGTGACTAGCCAAGGCCATCGTTATTCTTTCTAAACCCAGTTCAACCTTAAGTTGATCCTCGTCAAAACAACCCCAAGCGACCAGTGCACCGTTGCAATGTAGCCTTCCGCCATTCGCGCCAGAAATAGTCACACTTTCTCGACCACGTAGCGAGAACACGCGTCATATTCTAATGTAAAACGAACAGAGCCCGTATTCCGACAACTTAAATGGTAACCAAATTATTCTGTTAAGTATAATGGTGATAAAATTGATAGTCATATCAAAATAAATGCACGTGTAATAATTACATCTAAAAAAATCTTATGTGTAACATTCACATGACTTTCTCTATATCCCTGCAACAAATTATTCTTAAAAAGCTTATACTTCTATTCACTTTATACTAATCAGAAAAAATGAGCAGAAATAGTCTTATTACTTGCTTCCTTGTAAGTAAAAGCGAAATAAGGGACTACCATAGGTTAAAATGGTAATCAAAAGCTGGCTACTATGTCAATAAAGTTCCTTTGTTTATATAGATAGGAGTTGACAATTTCCTGTATGAGAAAAGTATAAGTTTTTCATATCAGAAACCAAAAATAAGGAATGTCTCAAAAATGACGAACTCACGAAAAAAGTGTATGTAACATAAATTATGTGTTTTAACGTGCTCTACATATTTTGTGTAGTAAGTTTTTGTCCATCTCTTACGGTTTAACAGTTATTCAAAATTCCGTAAAATTCATCCAGAATAAACTACTCTTCAGAGGCTATTCCTAGAAAATTCAAGATATACATTTTATTTGTCAGGTAAATAGGTTTAATATACGAAACTTTAATCAAAATCGTTAGAGCCATTTTTGAGAAGATCAAAATTTTCGAAAAAATTTCCATGTAAAGGGTAGTTTCGGGTGAGGGTATTTTTCTCAAAATCTTCGTGTCGCATCCCTGGAAGATACTAAACTTAAATACCAAGTTTGGTATTTTACCGACTTTTACTTTTTGAGTCATCGTGTTCACAGACACACGGACACACTGACACACGGGCTCTCGGGCTCACGGACACACACACACACACACACACACACACACACACACACACACAAACACACACGGACCTTTTTGTGAAAATGCTTTTTTTGGATATTGGGGACCCTAAAACATATTTCCGGTGAAATCTCGGTATCGAATTTTTGGGTGGAGTGCAATACCTTTTCTATACACTATGTACATAGTGCGTATAGAGAAAGTAAAAATCTGATGTGTACCATTCACATGACTTTCTCCATATCCCTGCAACAAATAATTCTTAAAAAACTTATACTTCTATTCACTTTATGCTAATCAGAAAAAAATAGCAGAAATAGTCTTATTACTCGCATCCTTGTAAGTAGAAGCGAAATAAGGGACAACCATAGGTTAAAGTGATAGTCAAAAGCTGGTTGCTATGTCAATGAAGTTCCTTTGTTTATATGGATAGGAGTTGACAAGTTCCAGTATGAGAAACGTATACGTTTTTCATAGCAGAAACCAAAAATAAGGAATGTCACAAAAACGACGAACTCCACGAAAAAAATGTATATAACATAAATTGTGTGTTTTAATGTGTTCTACATTTTTTTGTGTAGTAAGTTTTTGTCCATCTCTTACGGTTTAGCAGTTATTCAAAATTTAGTAAAATTCATCCAGAATAAACTACTCTTCAGAGGCTATTCCCAGAAAATTCAAGATATACATTTCATTTGTTAGAGCCATTTTTGAGAAAATAAAAATTTTCGAAAAAAAGTTCCATTTAAAGGGTAGTTGGGGGTGGGGGGATTTTTCTCAAAATCTTCGTGTCGCATCCCTGGAAGACACTTAACTTAAATACCAAGTTTGGTATTTTACCGACTTTTCGTTTTTGAGTTATCGTGTTCACAGGCACACGGACACACACACACACACACACACACACACACACACACACACGGACCTTTTTGTGAAAATGCTTTTTTTGGATATTGGGGACCCTAAAACATATATTTCCGGTGAAATCTCGGTATCGAATTTTTGGTGGTGTGCAATACTTTCTCTATACACTATGTACATTGTGCGTATGGAGAAAGTAAACATACGTGCGAAGAAATAAGTAACATGCATGCAATAACTTACATTTATTCGCTCTCTGGATGCGGCTCTAATCGCTCCAGATGGGAATTGTCGTCTGAATTGTTTGTACTGCTGCTTTCCAATCCAAGTTTGGTAACCAGGTTATCAACAACAATGTCACTTAAACTGTCCATCTCCCAAAACAACTCTTCTTTTTGTTACATGCTCGAACTGCAAGCAACCGCTACTGTGTAAACTATTTGCGGAAATCAGGTGACTACACGAATTGCATGCTGGGTTCTATAGCTTTGTTTAACGGTATAAATTGGCGTTTGTTAAACTCCTAGGTATTTGTATACAATATTATACCATTTAAAAATAAACTTATTCTGTCATTTAAATTATTTGCTTTATATTAATTACTTCGCGCATTGCTACTGTGTTGTACCGCGGTGCACTGACCACGTGGATCAGTTTTGGCGGGGATCAACCTAAGAGTGAATAGAAAATAGTATCAATCATTGCGCTTTATATCCTTATCTGCAGGAAAGGATGAGGATAAGCTAATTAATTCGGTGCAACAATATAACTTTTTGTTCGATAAATGCCACAAATTATATAGTAATAAAAATGTAAGGGATATTGGTTGGGAAAAAATAACTAGAAATTGGAAATGATACAGGCAAATTATTATAAAGCGTTTATATTTTACGGAAGAACTGCATGGCATTATGAGTTATTTAATTGTTTATAAAATATGCTTTCTTGTTAAGTAGTAATAAAATAAAGTTTACAATCATGGCAAAACAAATCACGTTCAATAAGGGTTTAAAACGATTTGGTCATAGTTCTGCATATTATTGTAATGCTAATGTTTGAACATTTTCAAAATTATCTAATATCTAAGTATATTTAATTAGACAAAGTTAAAAATATCTGATGTATTCCATTCACATGACTTTATCTTTGCATATTATTATTATTATTATTATTATTACTACTACTACTATTTTTATAGCTTTTACAAAGTACTCTACCCGCTATTATCATGACTGGCTTACCATGAATCCCTATGTGACCCTCACACTAGTACTTCGTGCACTGCCTAATCTCAAAGTGATGCAATTTTCAATTATATATAAAAACATAGTACCTCAGAGTTACGAAGCTGTGACCTCAAAGTTTATTATTATATTCGTTCAGTGTTACAGTCAATATTGAGATAGGTATAAGCAAATCCGCATTTCTCACGTCGCATTTGTGTTTAACTTTTAGTTAATTTCCTCGAGTCTGAGTCGCCACACAAACAGAACGCAATAAAACTCGCTGGACACTTATTTTCTTTGTGGTGCCTGCCATGTTGGCTGTAGGACCGGAGACAATTTGTAACGTTCGATATTGGCCTCTCTTTGAAACAAAGGTGACGTCGGATCAAGACAAAAGAACACTCGTTTCTCTCTTTTTTCCTTCACCTGTCTTTGTCACTTTTTTTAATATCCTTTTTGCAGTGGATGTTCCTGCTTCAAATCACTCCAGTTGTGATAAGATCTCTCTATTTTTCGTTTTTCGCCTTCTGTATTTTTCCCCCTCGTTTAAGACAGAGGGTTTTGTCAGGGTTTTCTATAGTTGCCCCCACTGATAATGCCGAGGCTCTCCTTTATCTTGACGCACTCGGAGCTAAAAACGGATTTCTTTATTCTTTTGTTTAGGTGCACGTTGAAAGTCAGTTAAAAGTGTCGTTCTCATATATATATATGAGAACCACCATTTCTTGTATGTATATAAAATGTAATTTGAAAATGCTTCCCCCATTAGAGGGTTGCCGCAAGGACCAAGTGATAGATAAGTAAAAACTTCACTATAACATAAAAGAAATCCATTCACAAAACTTTTTCGACCTGTTCTGAAAACTAGCTACTCTTACAAAAGATTATTCCTTTCTCCAAATCATGCTAATTGGGATAAACATTAGCACAAATTGTCTTATTACTTGCTTCGTTCTAAGTAGAAGGGATTTAAGGGCATGCTCTAGGATAAAGCGACAGTCAAATCTTTTAAAATCCGGTCAATATGTACACAACTGAAGTTCAGATCGTTTTGCACTTCGAGATAAACAGAACAGAGATGAAACTATAGGTGAACTTGTTTGAGAAGATACGTAATTTAAAATTGAAACAACAACAAGGAATATCTCGGAAATGGTCACCTTTATAATAAAAATGTTTGACATAAATTGTGTGTTTTAACAAAATCTACAATTATTCTGTGGTAAATTTTTGTCTATGCGTTACGGTTTACCAGTTATGCAAAATTCAGCAATATTCTTTCAGAATGAGTGGGTCTTCAGAAGCTATTCCCATAAATTGAAAAAAATATACATTTTATTTGTAATGTAAATAACTTTAATATATAGTATTTTATTCAAAATCGTTAGGTAGTTTAGGATGAAGGGATTTGCTTTAAAATCTTCGTGTCGTAACCTTGGGAGATAAACTTAAATGCCAAGTTTTTTATTTAAAGGCTTTTGGTGTTTGAGCTCTGCTGTCCACAGACCTTTTTATTGTTTTCTTCTTCTTTGTCTTTTTCTTCTGCTTCAAGCACTAGATTTAATCTCCTTTATTTGTTGTAAGAATCTTATTGCTGGTCAGCCAATACTTTTTTTCCAATAGGAACATATTCAAAAGTTGTCTTCGGAAGTCTAATTTCGGTCATGCGTTGTACATGTTCCCACCGTTTTGTTTATATTAATCTACAGTTTCTATACTTAAAAATCTGATGTGTTAAATTCACACGCCTTATTGTTCATATCTGCAATAAATTATTATTGAAAAGCTTATTCTTCTGTTTAATTCGTGCTAATCGATAAAAGAATTAGCAGAACATTTCTTATTTGATTCCTTGCAAGTAAAAGAGAAATAAGGAAATAACTAGGCTAAAGTGATATTCAAATTTTTTAAAAACTGGTTGCTATGTGATTCAAGCTCCTTTGTTTGTGTGTCTAGAAGTTGACAAATTTCCGTATGAGCAAAGTATAAGTATTTTAAAACTGAAGCCAATAACAAGAAATATCTCAAAAACGGTTAAGTCAACGAAAAAAATGTTTATAACATGAATTATGTATTTTGACGAGCTCTACATTTCTGCAAAGTGGATTTTCCTGTCTCTTACGGTTGTACAAAATGCATCCAGAATAAAATGCCTTCAGAGGCTGTTCCCAAAAAATTCAAGATATATATTTTATTTGCTATATATCTTAAATGTAAAAGATTTTAATTAAATTTGTTTGAGTCGTTTTTGAGAAAATCTAAACTATTGACATTTTTCCATGTAAAGGTTAGTTTGGGGTGGGGGATTTTCCTGAAAATTTTCGAGTTGCATCCTTGGAAGATATGAACTTAAATATCAAGTTTGGTGTTTAACGGACGATTTGTTTTTAAGCTATGATGCAAAAATATATATTTTCTAAATATTCTGTTTTAGATTCAAGGGCTCAGAAAACACGTATTTCCAGTGAAATCTCGGTATCGAATTTTTGGGTGCAATACATTACCTTCTCTATGCACTATTTACATAGTACGTGTAGAGAAAGTAAAAAAACATTAGAGATATCTTACCATCTCTAATGGCATTTGGGTTGCGTATTAGATGCCAATTCTGGAACAGCCTGTATATTGCAAAAACATTTATTCAAGTAGCCAGTTGGTTTCATGATCCTCATTCCACTGAATCAAGATCGCTTTCTCGTCTGCAGACTTTGTGTTTAAATATGCTTCCCCACAATTTCCTTTGATCTTTCTTTCGTTTTCATTCCACTTTATAACGAGCATTTAGCTTCTTTATAACTGAGAAAAGAATTCCTACAAGCAATCAAAATATTATCAAGAAACGGAAGACTGATTATTGAAATCTAAAGTAGTATTTAAAATGTAGGTAGACGTGGCGTAGTGGGCCCTGGTTTCCTGTAACAAAATGTGCTCGGGTTTGATACCACCCATGGGGACGCGGATTTAAAGACAGTGCCCACTGAGCTTCGTGAGAAAAGTGACATACGACAGAAATAAATAAATAAAAAGCTGATGTGCTACACTCGCATGACTTTCTCTAGCTGTTCTACAAACTTCTTACATAAGATTATTCTACTTTCTGCACCTTACTAATCGAGGTATTCATTAGCACAATGCTATTATTACTTAGTTCCTTATCAGTAGGAAGAAAATAGGGGAATACACTAGGCTAAACCGATAGTCAAATGTTTTAAAAGCTGTCGTTATGAGATTGTCATTACAAATCGCTTCTTTTCTTTTCTTGGCCAGGAGTAGAACAAAAGAAAAATGGACACCCCCGTCTGAGAAAAGTATAAGTACTTCGCAACCGAAACTAATAACAATGAATACCTCGAAAACGGTAACCTCCACGGGAAAAATGTATATGACATAACTTGTGTATTTTAACAAGACCTAAATTTTTTGGTATATTAAGTTTTTGTCTATCTCTTACGGTTTACTAGTTATGCCAAATTAAGCAAAATTCATTCAGAATAAACAGGTCTTCAGAAGCTATTCCTAGAAAATTCAAGATGTACATTTTATTTGTTAGATAAATATCTTTAATATATGATATTTTAATCAAAATCGTTAAGAGCCATTTTTAAGAAAATCAAAATTTTTTCGAAAAAAGTTCCATATAAAGGGTAGTTTGGGGTGGGGGGATTTTTTTCAAAATCTTCGTGTCGCATCCCTGGAAGATACTAAACTTAAATACCAAATTTGGTATTTTAGCTACTTTTCGTTTTTGAGTTATCGTGTTCACACACACACACGCGGATCTTTTTCTCAAAATGCTTTTTTTTGGATACACGGGGTCCTATAACATGCATTTCCGGTGAAATCTCGGTATCGAATTTTTGGGTGGAATACAATACTTCTCTATCCCTATATTCATTGTACATATGGGGCTAGAGAAGTAAAAATCTGATGTGTAACATTCACATGACTTTCTCCATATCCCTGCAACAAATAATTCTTAAAAAGCTTATACCTCTATTTACTATATGCTAATTAGAAAAAAAAATAGCAGAAATAGTCTAATTACTCGCTTCCTTGTAAGTAGAAGCGAAATAAGGGACAACCGTAGGTTAAAGTGATAGTCGAAAGCTGGTTGCTATGTCAATGAAGTTCCTTTGTTTATATGGATAGGAGTTGACAGGTTCCTGTATGAGAAAAGTATACGTTTTTCATAGCAGAAACCAAAAATAAGGAATGTCAAAAAAACGACGAACTCCACGAAAAAAATGTATATAACATAAATTGTGTGTTTTAATGTGCTATACATTTTTTGTATAGTAAGTTTTTGTCCATCTCTTATGGTTTAGCAGTTATTCAAAATTTAGTAAAATTCATCCAGAATAAACTACTCTTCAGAGGCTATTCCTAGAAAATTCAAGATATACATTTTATTTGTCTCAAAATCTTCCTGTCGCATCCCTGGAAGATACTAAACTCAAATACCAAGTTTGGTATTTTACCTAATTTTCGTTTTTGAGTTATCGTGTTCACAGACACACGGACACACACACCACACACACACACACACACACACACACACACACACACACACACACACACACACACGGACCTTTTTGTGAAAATGCTTTTTTTTGGATATTGGGGACCCTAAAACATATATTTCCGGTGAAATCTCGGTATCGAATTTTTTTGGTGGAGTGCAATACTTTCTCTATTACACTATGTACATAGTGCGTATGGAGAAAGTAAAAATGGCAAATCATACTCCGGTACCTAACTTCTAAAATCGGTGTAACGATTCCAAATCCTTATTCCTTTATTTCCAAATTTAATTTATACAAACATATAAGATTATTTTACAGGTATTAGATACAAATTTTAAGTTATTGTATATTAAATTGTTATTAATAAAATTTTTATTTTGTGCTTAGAGCAAGTCCCAGTGGCAGCGCTCATACTATGTAAACAATCATAATTAATACAAAGTCTAAATAATGATAACAATGATAATACCTTGTCAGGCTAATAACTAAAGATTGATCTTGGGTTTTGAAGCGCACTCAGTTATGAACATACAGAGCAGTTAGCGGTATAAAGAAGGACTAGAGGGGAGGGGTTTCGTAACGTAAACATGTACACGTTGAGGTATAATCTGTTCCAAAAGTAGTTTATCTCATTATATGCATCGTTCATAATATGATTAGTAAATAAAAACACCCAGTACTTTTAAAATAAAATACAAAACTTCATACAAAATTTTAAGGTAGTAATATGCAGAGCTTTGAAACGACAATTAACATAAGTCAACTAAAGCCACTTAGAATTAATTACAGTGAATTACAAGATACATCTTTACTGTATCAAAGAGAAGGCTCTCCTCCTGTCACTTAAAGTATGTTTGAATTATCCACAAGCTTGATCAGTGTAGAACGCTTATCCTTTCGCATTTTTGACGTTTTTCAGCCGGCGCTGTCTTTCAGTATTCACTGGTTTATCTACTAGCAAGAACTGAACACGGCCAGGCAGTGAGCAATGCTAGATAGTGCAGCACGTTTGGAAACGGTTGTAGAGACCACGCCTACTCCGTGATGTCATAGTTGTACTCTGTGTGCACTGAAACTCAATCTGTCAATTTCGTCACCCCAAACCAAGCTCTAATAATAATCATCATCATCAACTCTTCATGGATTAGGAGGATTCTCCTGTTCCGGCCTCATATTTCTTCCCATCTTTTAACTGGTCTTCCTATCGTTCTGTAGCCTAGAGGTTTATATTTGTATGACTGAAATGGAATGCGAGAGTTATCCATTCTTTGTAAATGGCTTTCCCATTTTTCTCTATTTATTTGTATCCTTTCTTTTAAGCAAAAAATGTCTAATTCTTTCCTTATGTCTTCATTTCTAATATGATCTTGTCTGGTGCAACCTTTTACTGCTCGGAGATATTTCATTTCTGCCGCTTGTATTTGGCTCCAATCTTTCTTTTTAAGAGTCCATGTCTCCGAACCATACAGTAAAACTGGAACAGCCATTGTCTTATAGAACTTTAGGTTTGTATCTTTTCGGGTTTTCCTTTTCAAGGTACGAGCTATTACTCCACAAATATATTGGAACTTACTCACTTTATTATTTATTTCTTCATTGTTTGTCTTAAAGGTTACATTACAACCCAAGTAGTTAAATTTTATCACCTGTTCTAACACTTTATTGCTTAACACTATCTTTGATCTTTTTATATGTTTTCCTATAAATGCCATTATCTTTGATTTTTCTATTGATATACTTAAACCATAATCCTGGATCAATTTTTGTAGCTTGTACATACTTATTTGCAGCTTATCTTCTCGGTCTTGTATTAACATCATGTCATCTGCAAAGAGTAGCATATTTAAGGCATTATCTTTATTTATTTTTATTCCTAATGGTATTTCATCTTTTAATTTTCTGAGAATATCATCCATATAGATATTAAATAAAAGCGGAGATAAACTACATCCTTGTCTTAAACCATTATTAATTATCATATCTTGTGATAATCGTCCATTTCCTAAAACTATTTTTATTTTTGTTTCTTGGTATATATTCCTGAGTACATCTATCAATTGTTTTGGGTATCCTTTTTTATCTAATACATGCCAGAGTCTAGTTCTGCTTACCTTATCAAAAGCTTTTTCTAAATCTACAAAAGCTATATGTGTTTCTAAATTATATTCTCTTCTCTTTTCAATAATTTGGTTAATAGAAAATATATTATCGGTGCAGGATCGTCCTTTTCTAAATCCCATTTGGTTTTCTAATAATAACGGTTCTGTAATTATACTTAGACGTTTGTTTATGATTTTTGTATACAGCTTATAGCCTGTGTTCAGGAGACTTATACCTCTGTAATTACTACATACATTTCTTTTGCCCTTTTTAAATATATTGATAACGTGTGCATCGTACCAGCATTTAGGAATTCTATTCGTTTTCCAACATTTGTTGATAAAATTAAGCAGTCTTACATTTAATTTATCTCCTCCATACTTTATTAATTCTGCATTTATTCCATCTGGTCCTGGAGCCTTTCTATTTTGCATGTTTTGTAAAGTTAATTGTAATTCTTCTTCGGTGATTAAATCTATAGATGTTTTAACTATTACTTGATCCTCTATTGACTTTCCATTTTCCTCTAATTTATACCATAGTTCCTTATAATATTTCAACCATTCTTCTTCAGATATATTGTTTATTCTCACTTTGTCTTTCTCTTGTTTTGTTAACGTCTTAATCACTTTATAGGCAAATTGTTGTCTGCCATGTATGTCGTTTTCTATCTGGCTAATAAAATTCTCCCATGAATTCTGATGTCCTCTTCTTGTAATTGCTTTTGCGATGTTTCTTTTTTCTTTATAATTTTGTCTTGACTCTTCAGTTTTATTTTGTAGAAACCTTTTATACGCTGCTTTTTTGTTGTCAATAGCTTGTTTAATTTCTTCATTCCATATTCTTAAGCCAATTTTTCTTCTATATTTATTTCTTCTTCCAATTGCTTCTTCTGCTGCTCCTTTGATTGCTTTAATTATATTGGACCATTCTTTATCAATATGTTCTTCTACTTTTGTATCTTCTAGGCAAATGTTTAATCTTTCTTGATAAAGCCTCCTGATACTAGGTTCGTGAAGTAGGTTTATTTTGAAAACCGTTTTATTTTGTTCCTCGTTTGCCCTTATTTTTGATTTTTTCCATCTTGTCCATAATTCTATTTTAGATATCACTAAATAGTGGTCGGAGGATATATCACAGCCCCTGTAAACTCTAGTATGTATAATCTGTGATATTAATTTTTTATTTACCATAATATAATCAATTAATGATCTTTGACCACGTGCATTCCATGTATATTTATGAACATCTTTTGTTCTAAAAAATGTATTTGTTATCTTAATTTCATTAAAAGTTGCAAACTGTCGTAATTGTTTACCATTTTCATTAATGTGGTCTTCTCCAAATTTTCCTACAATTTTAGGTATAGGTTGTTTCCCAACTCTTGCATTTAAATCTCCAGCAATGATCATATATTGCGTTTTGCTTTTATTTACTTCTTCTTGTAATTGTTCATAGAATTCTAAAACCTCTTCCTTTTTTCCCTCTTCAGGACTATACACTCCCACAACAATTAGATGTCCTCTGGGGATTTTAAACGTTACTTGTATAATTCGTTCATTAATAAAAGTATAGTGTTCAATTCTCTTTGTCCATTTTTCATCAATTAATATTGCTACTCCTTTTGCTGCTCTTTGTTTTAATGAAACCCCACTATATACTAAAGTGTATTTCCCTATCTTTTCTGTACCTTTTAATTTCTTTTTAGTTTCAGTATAATAATAATAATAATAATAATAATAATAATAATAATAATAACATGTTATATCTTTAGGACACTATCAATATACTAGCACAGTATATATATGAACTATCGTGACTACAAATCATTCTTCCTTAGTCTTTTTAAAGCCATTTATACTTTGATGCAAATTCTCCAGAAACTCTACAGATATTTTGTTCCAGTCCAAAATTGTTCTATTCACAGAGAGTTTACCTATGACAGCTTTCTGTTTCCTATTTCTTATTTTTTGGGGGGTGGATCATTTCGCTCCCAATATATTGGAGTCAATAACCGAAGTGCTATATCTGTCCGGGCCGATTCACCACTACAAGCTCTAAAAATCTGATGTGTTCAACTCACATGACTTTCTCTACCCGTTCTGCAAACAAATTACACTTTCAAAAAATACTATGTGTTCCATTCACATGACTTTCCCTACATCTCTGCAAAAGGATTATTGAAAAGCTTATGCTTCTATTTACTCTATGCTCATCGAAAAAAATAAGCAGAAATAGTGTTATTACCTGCTTTCTTGTAAATACAAGTGAAATAAGGGAATAACGTAGCTTAAGTGATAGTCAAAAGTTGGTTTCAATGTGACGTGTTTGTATGTTCAGGAGTTGACAAATTCCTGTATGAGAAAGTTATAGTATTTTCTTGCTGAAACTGATAACAAGGAATATGTCAAAAACGATCAAATCCACGAAAAAAATGTATATTACATAAATTTTATGTTTTAATGTGCTCTACATTTTTTGTGTGGTACGTTTTTGTCCATCCCTTACGGTTTAGCAGTTATGCAAAATTCCATAAAACTCATCCAGAATAAAGTAGTGTTCAGAGGCTATACCCCAAACATTCAAGATATACATTTTATTTTTCAGGTAAATATCTTTAATACTCGATATTCTAATAAAAATCATTAGAGCCATTTTGGAGAAAAACAAAATTTTCGAAATCAGTTCCATGTAAAGGGTAGTTGGGGTGGGGGATTTTCTTGAAAATATTCGTGACGCATCCTTGGAAGATGCCAAACTTAAATACCAAGTTTGGTTTTTAACGTCTTTTCGTTTTTGAGCACAAACACACACCTACATACAGATTGACATGCAGGCACGCACACGGACATATTTCTAAAAATGTTTTTTATTCAGGGGGTCTCAAACATGTATTTCTGGTGAAATCTCGGTATCGAATTTTGGGTGCATTACAATACCTTCTCTATACGCTAAGTACATAGTACGTGCAGAGAAAGTAAAAAGGTCCTTTTTATCCACATCATGCTACTGAAGATAGGCATTAACAGAAATGAACTTACTACTCAATTCCTTTTAAGCATAAGGGAACTGTGGCTCAAGTGATAGTCGTATCCTTTAAAAGCTGGTCGCTATGTGAACAATTGAAGCTCGGTTCGCTTTGCTAGGGCAATAGTTAACAAAAGCTAATTATAAGGAAGGGTAACCCCATATGAGAAAAATTACGTAGTTTAACTTGAAACCAACAGCAAAGAATATCTTGTAAACAATAAGATCTACAGCAAAAATGCATGTGTGTTAACGATATTTACATTTTTTGTGTGGTAAGTTCTTGGCTATTTCTTACGGTTTCTTAGTGATCAAAATTCAGCAAAATTCATTTAGAACGAACAGGTCTTCAGAATCTATTCCCAGAATTCAAGATATAAATTTTATTTCTGATGTAAATATCTATAGTATACGATATTTTGATAAAAACTATTAGAGATATGTTGAGCAAAAGAACATTTTCACAAATTTGTCCTGTAAGGATAAATTGGGATGGGCGATTTTCTTGAAAATCTGCAGGTCACATCCTTGAGAGATAATAAACTCAAATACCAACTTTGGTATTTAACGATCTTTTAGTTGCTGAGCTATGCTGTCCACAGACACACACATACACCTTTTTCTAAAAATGCTTTTTGTGGTCTCTGGGGACGTAAAAAAGTTTCCCGATGAAATCTTCCAAACTTCTGAATACATTATGCACATAGAACGTGTAGAAAGGGTAAAAATTTCACATGGCCTTGCATGTTTCCCTCTTTCTACGAATTTATCTGCACTTTTTACTTTCTCTATACGTACTATGTACATAGTGTATACAGAAGTATTGCACTCCATCCAAAAATCGATAGCGAGATTTCACCGGAAATATACGTTTTAGGGTCCCCTGTATGCACAGGGTTCCCCTGTGTGTGTGTGTGTTTGTGTGTGTGTGTGTGTCTGTGAACATGATAACTCAAAAACGAAAAGTGGGTAAAACACCTATCTTGGTATTAAGGTTATCTTCCAGGGATGCGACACGAAGATTTTGAGAAAAATCCCCCACCCCAAAGTACTCTTTACATGGAACATTTTTCGACACTTTTGATTTTCTCAAAAATGGCTCTAACGGTTTTTATTAAAATATCGTATATTAAAGATATTTGCATGACAAATAAATGTATATCTTGAATTTTCTGGGAGTAAGCTTTGAAGACTACTTTATTCTGGATGAATTTCACCTAATTTTGCATAACTGCTAAACCGTAAGAGATGGATAAAAACTTACCACACAAAAAATGTAGAGCACGTTAAAACACACTATTTATGTTATATACATTTTTTTCGTGAAGTTGATCGTTTTTTAGGTATTCCTATTTATTGGATTAAGCTTTAAAAAACCTATACTTTTCTCATACAGAAATTTGTCAACTCCTGTTCATATAAAACAAAGGAACTTCAGTCACATAGCAACCAGCTTTGGACTTCACTTTAACCTATGGTACTCCCTTATTTCGCTTCCTTACAAGGAAGCAAGTAATAAGACTATTTCCGATCATTTTTTCTCGATTAGCATGAAGTAATTAGAAGCATACGCTTTCTAACAGTAATTTGTTGCAGAGATGTAGAGAAAGTCATGTGAATGGAATAAATAAGATTTTTTGAACTCCGCTTGAGTGTTAATTTTTGCTCTACCTGATACGGATTCCTGCATGCACATTATATTCTAATACTGGTCTAAATGAAGGTGTATACGCTTAGCTTCGTGATTTTCCGTTCCTACTTTTTAATATCCTCATTCCACGCCCCCTTCCTCTACTCCAATCTGTCACATATTATTACCCCTAGATATTTGGTGCTATTTACCATAGGTGTCTTCATATTACGTAATGTATAACAATGGTTTCTACTATTCTTTCCCTTGCAAATATAATAGGTTTGCATTTATTTGGATTTATCTCAAATTGATTACAATATACTCAGAGCTGAATTTTATTTAACTCTTCTTTTAAACTAATAATGTGACATTCACTCTTAACATTTATATAGCTTATACAATCGCCTGTAATATTAATTAAACTAAACTACAAAACTAGCATCATACATTTCAAATTCAACACTTTTTGCTTTCTTTAGTACCTATGTACACAGAATTTTCACCTAATTTTTCATAATCCAGATAAATATTAGCAGATATTTACTTAATTACTTGCTTCCTTGTAAGTAAAAAGTAAGTAAGGGAATACATTAAGTTGAAGTGATAGTCAACTCTTTTAAAAAGCTGGTTGCCGTGTGTTGAAATCAGTTTCCATGCAGGGCCAGGAGTTTACAACTTTCCGTGTGAGAAAGGTTTAAGTATTTTAAATCTGAAAACAATAACAAGAAATACCTCAGAAAAGGTCAATTTAACGAAAAAACAAAACTTATATGACATAAATTGTGTGTTTTAACGTGATCTATACCTTTTTGTAGTTTGCAAAAATCAGCAAAATTCATTCAGAATAAAGGCTATTCCCAGAAAATTCAAAATATGCATTTTATTTGCCATATACACATATTTAATATACGAAATTTAATAAAAAACGTTAACCTTTTTTCAAAAATTCAAACTTTTCGAAATTTTTTCCATGTAAAGGGTAGTTTGGGGTGCGGGATTTTTTCTCAAAATCTTCTTGTCGCATCCCTGGAAGACACTAAACTTAAATACTAAGTTTGGCAATTTTGTCGACTTTTCGTTTTTGAGTTATCGTGTTCACACATACGGACCCTTTTCCAAAATGATGTTTTGGATTCAGGGAGTCCTAAAACGTGTATTTCGGTATCGAATTTTGTGTGGAATGTAATACCTTCTCTATACACTATGTACATAGTACGCGTAGAGAAAGTAAAAAAAAAAAAAAACGGAAAAGCACGTGGGCCAGGGTCGTTGGGAATCGAATACGGAACCTCTTGAAAGGAACCGCGCAGGTTAACACAGCGCCAACTCGCCCACTATTTATAAAGCATTTTCTGAGCATTGATGAAATTACTTCACAATCAACTGTGTGTGATTTTAGGCAGCGCTCATCCTTTGTTTGCCGAATACATATCACAGACGTAATCTCGCATGTGCTGGGATGTTGGATCGATGCTGTCATTGTAAATATTGCACATTCTCTTCTCTGGCTTCCCCAACTACAATAGAAAAGCAAAGAATAAAATCGCTGTGGTGAGAACAGAATCTCACGTTATCTTTCCTATTTATCGCCACTTCATGCAGTTAATTATTAATATGCAAGAATTTATCATAAAATGTATTAAATACGAGGGCTGTAAATAAAGTAGTGGCAACATTGATAGAACACAATATTTATTGAACTCTGAAGTACAATTGCATTACGTTCCTTCAATGTAGTCACCCGCAAAGTCCCTGACCTTTTGCCAAATGCAGGGCAGCCGTTAGGGAACGTTGGCAAGGCGATCTCTGTTGTTGACTGCGAAGGAGCGCCCTACTGCGCGGACTACAGATGCCACGTCAGGAAATCAGCGGCCTCGGAGGGGTTCCTTCAACTTCGGAAACAGGTCGAAGTCTGGTGAGTACGGAGGATGTTCCAAAACCTCCCAATGCCACCGTTGCAATCAAGAGCTGGACATTATTTGCGACATAACGACGTTCGTTGTGCTGACGGTTTGTCCCTCAGGCACAACATGCGTAAGAATAACCCCTCGTAGTTGTTTGCCACAATCAGCATCAGCTTCACCCGACTGGGTTCCTATCGAACTTTCAGTGGACGTGGTGAACCTGGGTCACGCCATTCATTCGACTGACGCTTCAATTCCGGCTCATAGGTCCGCGCCCACGTCTCATCAATGGCAAAAATACGCTGCAGAAATGCGTCTCTTGTCCAGGTGGATGCCAGCCAGTGCACACCGGTGCCATTTCTGTTCCTCAGTGAGTCGATGTGGAACCCAACGGGACGCAATTTTGCTCAGGTGAAGACATTTCGTACGGATAACTCCTGGACAGTCCATCGACGGTCCATAGCAACGAGTTCACTCACGATGTCAATCTGATCTTGCGGAATGAACGGCCGACCTGTACGGTACAAATCCGCAGTCTCAGTCCAACCTGCACGAAATGCATTCCTGCCTTAGGCTTCACCTAATCCTCGATAACATGCTGATGCATTTTTTCCACGGGCAACCTCGATTTTAATCCACGAAAGCGGATCGCTCTTGGTAAACATGCTTTAGAGCGGTGCACTTGACACTGTTCACTTCAACGCTACACAGCAACGCACTCTGAACTGGCGGCCTGACCAAAGCACACCACACATCGACACGCTCTCCTGTGAATGTGGGGACCATGTAGCCACTACTTTCTTTACAACCCTCGTATGTACAAGAGCTCAGGTGTGTTTCATTCACACTACTTTCGTTCCGCAATCAAAAGCTATTCTTACAAAGATGTTCATTTTATCAACACAATGCTAATCGAGACAAACATTACCAGAATTGTTGTTAATACTAGCTTGTTTGTAAGCAGAAAGGAAATAAGCTAGGCTAAAAAAATATTAAAATCTTTTAAAAGTGAAACTTTTGACACTCGGTTCTCTTTGTTTGCCTGGAGAAAAACAAAAAAGAGGTGAAACGAAAGATGACAACACGTTTGAGAAAAGTTTAAGTACCTATCCAACTTCTGTCCTACATATGACTTGTGTGAAAAAACAATTAAATCAATACCCATTGACCATAATAGTTAGCTATACTATGAATAATTTGAGAGCACCTCGTGGTTTACCGGGAAACATGTGAGTCAGTTGAGAAATGCAATGCTATGCCGGCATGTTGCCATGGTAGCTCAGTGGAAGAGCAACCGACTACAGACCGGGAGATCCGTGGTTCAAATCTCGGCTATGGCATTGAATTTTTCAGTCTGACTGTAGCTATTTAAGAACCTAGCTTAAAATTGAAATCAGTAACAAGGAATATCGTGGATATGGTTAGCTATACATCAAAATGCATCCGCAGTCATGCACAATAAAAAGCTCTTCAGAGGTTATTCCCAGAAAATTCAAAATATACACTTCTTTTGTCATGAAAATATTTAAAACATGTGGTGTTTTAAATAAAATCGTTAGACATTTTGGAAAAAATAAACATTTCCTAAAAATGTTAAACGTAAAGGGTAATGGGAGGAGGGGGGGATATTCTTCGTGTCGCATCCTTGGAAGATACTTAACCTCAACACCAAGTTTGGTATTTAACCGACTTTTCGTTTTTTTAGCTATGCTGCTCATAGACATACAAAAGGAAATATTTCTATAAATGCTGTTTTGGATTCAAGGGGTCTCAAAATATGAATTTCTGGTGAAATCTCAGTATCGAATTTGAGTAGAATACAATACTTTGCGATCTTTGCTTATAAGCAACAGTCCATGTCAATAGATTTACTTGCATGTTAAAGAACTCCTATTAGTCAAAATTCCGGCAAACCAGTGGCACTGATATGATCCTGGTAACTTCCAGTATTTAAAGAAAATAAACGAAGTAATTTTGTTCTTGATCTACTGTATGCATAGTACATACGTGCTACAGAAAGTAATAAAATCCCAATATCTTCATCATCATATCATCTTTACATTCATTTCTCTACCTATTCTAGTTAACCTTTTTTACTTTCTCTGCTCTTACTATGTACATAGTGTATAGAGAAGATATTGTATTGCACCCAAAAATTCGATACCGAGATTTCACCGGAAATACATGTTTTGGGTCCCCCTGAATCCAAAATAAACCTTTTTGGAAAAAGGTCCATGTGTGAGTGTGTGTCTGTGGACAACATAGCTCAAAAACAGAAAGACCGTTAAATACCAAACTTGGTATTTAAGTTTGTTATCTTCTAAGGATGCGACACGAAGATTTTTAAGAAAATCCCGCCACCCAAACTATCCTATACATCGAACTTTTTTGGAAAATTTTAATTTTCTAAAAAATGGCTATAACGATTTTGATTAAAATGTCGTATATTAAAGATATTTACCTGACAAATATGCATATCTTGAATTTTCTGGGAATAGCCTCTGAAGACTACTTTAATCTGGATGAATTTTATAAATTGATAAACCGCAAGAAATGGACAAAAACTTACCACACAACAAATGTAGAGTACATTAAAACACACAATTTATGTTATATAATTTTCTTTGGAGAGTTGATCGTTTAGAGATGTTGCTTGTTTTTGGTTTTAGCTTTGAAAAACTTGTACTTTTCTTATACAGAAACTAGTCAACTCGTGTCCATACAAACAAAGGAATTTCAGTCACATGGTAACCAGCTTTCGACTTCACTTTAACCTATGATACTCCCATATTTCGCTTCTACTTACAAGGAAGCAAGTAATAAGACTATTTCTGCTAATTTTTTCTCGATTAGCATGAAGTAAATAGAAGCATAAGCTTTTTAACAATAATTTGTTGCGGAGATGTAGAGAAAGTCATGTGAATGGAACACATCAGATTTTTTTTTACAAAACGTTTAATTCTTGATCTACTTCGTGCTAATAGAAGTAAACATTAACAGAATTTGTTTTATTAAATATGCCTCGTAGGTTCAAAGGAAATAAAGGAAACACTAGGCTATAGCGATATTCAAATCTTGTAAAATGAAATGAAATGACGTGTCATTTATGGACGCTCTTTAACTGCTGTGGTTCTCCGCGTCCCATTCTATGCTGGGAGTGAAAGACCGCTTAATTTTGCTCAGAGGCCTCTCTATCAGGCTTGAGGTTCTTGTAAAAGCCAGCTGCAAGACCAGATAAAAGAAAAATGAATAACGCTGTTGTATTTGAGATATACACAGGTAAGTACTTTAAAATTAAAACCAATAAATAGCAATATCTAGAAAAAAGTTAACTCCACAAAAATTACATGTCATAAATTCCGTGCTTTAACGAAATCAAATATCAGTGCAATAAAATTTCCCCTATCTCTAAGGGTTTACCAGTTATACAAAAGTCATTCAGAATGAAAAGGATTTCAGGGTGTGTTCCCAGAAGTTTTACAAATATATATCTTTTGTCACTGTAGATATGGTATTTGAATCAAAATCGTTAGCCATTTTTTTAGAAAATGAGAACTTTTTACAGTATGTTCCTGCAAAGAATAATTTGGAGAGCGAGATTTTATTCAGATCTTTGTGCCGAATCCTTGGGAGCAGCAGAACTTAAATATCAAGTTTGGTTTTAATCGATTTTTCGTTTTGGAGTTATCATTTTCACAGACATACGGACATACACAAGCACAAGTGTATTTCCAAACAAATATCGTTATCTAAATTTGGAGTAGTAATCCTAGGCAATACTTAGCACAAAACCCCAGAGGGAATCTTTACAAAACTAGTTTCTTATAGACCTAGGGAATATTTTCTAGGAAACTGTAATAAACACTGATAGAGTTTCATTATATTAATTTTGAATAACCTTTTGTTTTTTTACTTTCTCTAGCCTCATATGTACAATGTACATAGGGATAGAGAAGGTACTGTTATGCACCCAAAAATTTGTTACCGAAATTTCACCGGATATATATGTTTTGAATTCCCCTGAGTCCGAAAAAAGCAGTTTTAAAAAAAGGTCTGTGTGTGTGTGTGCCTGTGGACAGCATAGCCCCAAAACGAAAAGACCGTTAAATACCAACTTGGTATTTAGGTTTAGTATCTTCCAAGAATGCGGCTCGAAGATTTTCAAAAAAATTCCCACCGTAAACTACCCTTTACATGGAACAAATTTCGAAAATGTTGATTTTCTTAGAAATGGCTCCAACGATTTTGATTAAAATCCCGTATATTAAAGCTATTTATGTCCGAAATAAAATGTATATCTAGAATTTTTGGGGAATAGCCTCTTAAGACCTCTTTATTCTGGATGAATTTTGCTTAACTGCTAAACCGTAAGAGATAGAAAAAAACTCACTGCACAAAAAATGTACATCAGGACAAAACACACAATTTATGTCCTTTACGTTTTTGTTGTGAAGTACTTAAACTTATCTGACAGGAGGTATCCGTTTTTCTTTTGTTCTACTCCTGACCAAGCAAATGGTTTGCAATGACAATCGCATAACGATAGCTTTTAAAACATTTGACAATCATTTTAGCATAGCGCATTCCCTTATTCTCTTCTACTTATTAGGAACCAAGTAATAACATTCTGCTAATATTTATCTCGATTAGCATTGTGTACAAAGAGAATAATCTTTTGTAGGAGGTTTGTAGAGCAGCTAGAGAAAGTCATGTGAGTGTAACACATCAGATTTTTTTAACAGGTATTACGAATACATATTAGTTTAACATTCCTTTAAAGCTTTACAGGTTTTACGTTTTGATTTACAGTTTGTGAATGCGGCTCATAATTACACACACGTTACAGACAGTGAAACAGAAAGTGGTCAAATTTAGTAATAAAGTGACGTCTTATCATCCCGAACATAATTGGATTTTCACAATTATCAAAAGTAAAACTTATCAAATGTATAGTATCGCCAATTTTAGTCAAGCCAAAAGAAACCCCACTTTTGCCTATCCTAGGCGGCTGCTTCGATGTGCTTATTGTAGATAAGACCCTCCCATGGCGATATTCCCAGCTGAACTGACTGTGTTCATTCCCTCGATGGCTTGCTAAGGAAGCGGAGGATGAATAATTTGGCCACTTCCCACTAGATGCAACAAAAGTCGCATATTACGTCACTCTGAGAAGTTGTACGGTAACCTTGCTTCTCACCCGCCTGGGTAGTGTGGTGGAGGCTTGTCAGGACTCCGGCGCTGTATTCTTTTTTTTTTTTTCTCTCTCCATTTTTTCCAGTTTCCTATATTTCCTTAGTAGACCTTATTATTCTTAACGTTTTCCTTTTACATATACATACACAAACATAGACACATTTACAAACACAGAAACACCCATGCCCAAGGCGGGACTCGAACCCACGATCCTGTGCACCACGAAGCGCCAAAGCGAGTCACTTTAGCGAGCGCGGCCACCGGGATCGGCAACAAAATTAGCATGGAACTAATTACACCACGGAGGGCGACACATTCAAAAGGTCGAATCTCCCATAGGGCGAGTTACTCGGATAAGGTTTTTTCGGGGTTTTCCCTTATCCTGAGAAGACGAATGTCGAGTAACTTTGATCATTTGAGAAAAAAAAAAAAATCTTGCTTCTGTCGTAACTGTGACGTAAGGAATTAGCAACAGTTCAGTTTGAACTGTGAAAGGGGACAACGGTTCAACCGTCTGTACTATATACGAAGTAGAGAAAGTAAAAACTATAACGTTTGAACTTAGGGGAATAGCGGGTTCAGAATAGAACAACTCAGCTTGGCTTTAACACTAATTATTTTGGTTTATTGAATCTAATCCCCAGCAGTGCCGGGTTTACAATGTGAGGGGGAAATGAAGCTAGAATACATGACGAATCTTACCTTGAAATATTGTTGTGTATCGAGGAGGAGTCGTGGAGGCTACATCGTTCGGACTGCACACGGCCCTCGTTCCAGAAAGTAACTATCTCTCCCGATCGGCGTATCGCGCTCCCTTATATCAGTTCGATCTCACTCAATCCTAATAACGTTTGTTTCCTTTATGAATGCAATTTCAACATCAAAACTTAAGAAGATGATGGTAATTAAAAAGAATCGTAAAGAGAAAGGTAAACGTGAGGATCGTATTGGGTGAGCCGACGCCTAACTTGAGCGTTGGATTGAGCGGAAACACGTGATCGAACCGTGTTTCTGATGCAACAATGTTCTAGAACATTCTATGGAAATAATGTTATTCGAAAAGTCCCATGTGGTAATGCCGACACGCATCCTGTCACGAATGAATCTTAAAAAAGTCTCTTAAGGCAGAAAATATAAAACATAAAATCAAAAGAATTTAGAAATGTGACAGGGCAATAATATATTTCAAAGTATTGTAAAATAAAAATGCTCCTCCTGCACATACATACGACAATAGGAAAGTCATGATAAAAGATAAACTACTTAGCATTTACCTGTCGACCTGGGGAAACCCCGAAAACACCCAGGGATTGAACCCGGGACCTTCCGAGTGCGGAAGGATAAAATGTCATGTACTTCCGTTGAGCTGTGATTAGGCAGCCAGTAAGTAACGTAGTATTTCAGCTCATTACGATCGGTTAAAACTTTCCGTTCCTATGCCGCTCACACTTGCGGACTTGCAGTGTGTAACAAATGCGCTGTACGTGCATGAACTAAGATTCTGGTTCACAGTTCACATCTGGGTTTGTGCGCCAGCCATCGTGTTCGGAATATAAAGACGAATGTATCGTTTTGTTTTGGGGAGATGCTAGCGCCATACGGTGCCGACAGGCTTTTGTTTCTTCACTTACTGCCAATCTCGCAAACTTCGATGCCAATATTACTAAACTATAAGACTCAACTGGAAACTAAAGTTTCAAATTCTTACAATTCATCTCGAATTCAATGCCATTACAGGATAGGTCGTATTGAAGTGCATTTCTAAACAAGGCTGAAGCACATTTTACCACTGTGGCCTTAGTTTCAATAGCTTCTTCTTCTTCTTCTTTACTAGGCACTACAACTTCATGGAAGTTTTGGCCTTCTCAAAAATTTTCTTCCACTCCGATCTATTTTGGAAGTAGGCTGACCAGTTATTTATTTCCATTGCTTTTATGTCTTCTAAAATAGTATCTAGCCATCTATTTTTTAAAAGTCCCATTGCTCTGATACCAATTGCCGTATACACCCTTTTTACAAGTTGATCTTTTTGCACTTTATTCACATGCCCAAACCATTGTATCTTTTGGCGTTAATAAAACTGAATATGTTTTTATTTCCATTTAAATTGTTTAATTCGAAATTCATTCATATGCGCCACGTTCTGTCTTTTTACTTTCGATACCGAGAAAAAGGTCCGTGTGTATGTGTGTGCGTGTCTGTGGACAGCATAGCTCAAAAACGAAAAGGCCGACTTGGTATTTAAGTTTGGTATCTTCCAAGGATGCGACACGAAGATTTTCAAGAACCCCCCCACCTCCAACTACCCTTTACATAGAACTTTTTTCGAAAATTTTGATTTTCTCACAAATGGCTATAACGATTTTTACAAAAGTATCGTATATTAAAGATATTTATGTACAAAATAAAATGTATATCTTCCAATTTCTGGGAACAGCTTCTAAAGACTACTTTATTTTGGATGAATTTAACGGAATTTTACATAACTGCTAAACCGTAAGAGATAAACAAAAACCTGCCATACACAAACAATGTAGAGCACATTCAAACACACAATTTATGTTATATATTTTTGTTCGTGGAATTGATCGTTTTTGAGGTATTCCTTTCTATTGGTTTCAGCTTTAAAAAAACTATACTTTTTTCATAGAGAAATTTGTCAACTCCTGTTCATACAAACAAAGGAACTTCAGTCACATAGGAACCAGCTTTTGCCTATCACTTTAGTCTATGGTACACTCTTATTTCTCTTCTACTTATTAGGAAGAAAGTAATAAGACTATTTCTGCTATTTTTTCTCGATTAGCATCAAGTAAATAGATGCACAAGCTTTGTAACAACAATTTGCAATTTGTTGCAGAGATGTAGAGAAAGTAATGTGAATGGAACACAACAGATTTTTCTTCCAAAAATGCACCTCAGAATTTTCCCCTCTAAGATGTTAATAATCGTTTTTTTTTATTCCTTAAGTACTCACGTTTTTAATTAAATTAATTTATAGGTACTTTATTCTGTGATAAACATTCAGTTATTTGAATATCACATTCCAGTGGCGTGCAATGCAACTTCAAATGGCAGACCATTCCCTGTTCAAAAAGCAATTCGTCTCTTAGGAAGGATCAAAAATCCAATCCCCTTATGTGCAGTAGATATGGAATACAACGAACAAGGTAAATCAATTCTGAATCTAAACAGTTTACTGTACTGTGTGTTCAAAGTAGAACCACGGAGGCAAAACAAAGACATAACTACTTTAATGCACCCGTTGCCAAAATGTTGGACATACCTACATAACATTATTGCCAACTTCAACCACGTTTTGTGCGATACAGGGGAACACATCATTATTCTAAATACGCAAACCAAAACACCACATGACCAAAGTGCGTAAGTTACCATGAACAACATTAGGCAAACTATAGAGATTGTCGAAATTATTTGCGGATGACAGATCGATTATCTGCATCCCGCAATAATCAGGCTCAAAGAGAAACAACTGCACCTCCATCTCAATTACCAGATTGCACAAATCAAGCAGAGCAACACACAAATGCTGCTCGCAGCAAATCCTCAACCTTTTGAGCATACGCAAATGCAATAAAAAAAGCATTTTCACAAAAAAGTCCGTGTGTGTGTGTGTGTGTGTGTGTGTCCGTGAACACGATAAAAGTCGGTCAAATACCAAACTTGATATTTAAGTTAAGTATCTTCCAGGGATGCGACACGAAGGTTTTGAGAAAAATCCCCCACCCCAAACTACTCTTTACATGGAACTTTTTTCGAAAATTTTGATTTTCTAAAAAAATGGCTCTAACGATTTTGATTAAAATGTCGTATATTAAAGGTATTTACCTGACAAATAAAATGTATATTTTGAATTTTCTGGGAATAGCCTCTGATGACTACTTTATTATGGGTCAATTTTACGGAATTTTACATAACTGCTAAACCGTAAGAGACGGACAAAAACTTACCACACAACAAATGTAGAGCACTTTAAAATACACAATTTATGCTATGTACATTTTTTCGTGTAGTATTTTGTTTTTGAGATATTCCTTGTTTTTGGTTTCAGCTATGAAAACTTATAATTTTCTCAGGAATTTGTCATCCCCTGTCCATACAAAACTTTAGTCACATAGCAACCAGCTTTTGACTATCACTTTAACCTATGGTACTCCCTTATTTCGCTTCTACTTTCAAGGAAGCAAGAAATAAGACTATTTCTGCTAGTTTTTTTTTCTCTCGATTAGCATGAAGAAAATAGAAGCATAAGCTTTTTAACAGTAATTTGTTGCAGAGATGTAGAGAAAGTCATGTGAATGGAGCACATTAGCTGTTTTACAAATCTTTAAGTCTATCTCTTCTCACCTAAGCAGCTCCTATATGTTCCACAACAAATAAACCTAATATTCATAAACTGCAAGTTGTACAAAATAAGTTTCTCCGCAGATTTACAAATGCACCATGGTTCAACAAATTAAACAACGTTACCTGGTGCTCAAACATTTAACCTGCATATCAAAATTCCACTCAAAAGACTGAAAAGAAAATTACCACAAAATGTCTTGTATGTTTAATTTTACTTTCTCTATACATACTAACATAGTATATAGAGAAGGTATTGTGACGCACAAATTCAATACAGAGATTTTATTGGGTTTTGGGTCCCCCTAAATCCAAAAAAAAGGATTTTTAGAAAAAGAGCGGTGTGTGTGTCTGTGGACGGTAATATTAAACTTTCAAGGATAAGACACGAAAATATTCAAAAAAATCTTCCCACCCCCAAAAATGCTTTACATGGAAAAAATGTTGAAAATTTTGATTTTTTCAAAATTGGCTCTAACGATTTTGATTAAAATAACGTATATTAATGATATTTATATGGCAAATAAAATGTATATCTTCAATTTTATGGGAATAGCCTCTAGAGACCTCTTTATTCTGAATGAATTTTGCATAATTGGTAAACTGTAAGAGATAGAAACTTACTACACCAAGTATTTAGATCACGATAAACCACACAGTTTATGTCATATACGTTTTTTCGAGGAATTGATCATTTTTTTAATATTCCTTGTTATTATTTTCAGATTAAAAAAGTTGCAAACTATAAACGGATTTCAACCAGTTTTTGAGAGATTTGACTTTCGTTTTAGCCTAGTGTATTCCCTTATTTTTCCTTCTACTTATAAGGAAGCAAGTAATTAAGACAATTTCTGCTAATGTTATCTGTAGTATTATAAAGTAGATATAAGAACAGCATTTTAACGATAATCTGTTACAGAAATGTAGAGAAACTCATGTGAATGTAGCACATCAGATTTTTTTTCAGTCTAGGTAGCTCAGTTGATTAGGTGCAGCCCTTCAGATCTAGTTCGCAGGTTTAAACCTGCCTAGAATGCCTTTAACGTGCTTAGGACAGTGGGACGTGTGGAAAGCACAGAACTTGTGTTTAACTACGCACTTTTGAAAAATCAAAATTCATGGGTTTGCTTTGTCACAGAAAAACGAAATTCATACCATGTAACAAGAAACTATTTCTTAACATGTTGAAAATGTAAAATATGTAATATAAATTCATACTTTTCTCAGAAGTTTTCTAGCAATGAAAATTTTCAAAACACATATTATTTAGTTATACATAACGGGCACAATTTTTTTTCACAGAAAATCCAATTTTTAGGAGAGATAAAACACTTAGTGGTGCATAAAATGAGCGGATTAGAATTTTTATATATTGAAATATATAGACATAAAAATTATTGAAGTTGATAAAAAATGTTCTTTCCCTTAAAATTCAGAGTTTTTAGAATTTTAAAAATTCAAAATATTGTAATTCAAAATATTGTATTTCAAAATATCACTCAAAATCCTAATTCCTCCAGTTTTCAACAAATCTGGCTGAATTTTTAACATATATTTATGTTGTACAATAGTTGCATGCTTTAAAATTTGATTTATGTATCATAAATAGTTTTTGAGTTATTAGTTTTGAAATTAAAAATCTGGCCCCAAATTCAAATCACTCCAAATAATGAAAATGTTTATTTTTTTAAATATACATTTAAGTGTAAGGAACAGAATTTGATATGAAGTTATTGTACCACTATTAGTTATGGAGGTAAAAATACTAAAGGGAAAAACATACACTAATTCAAGACATTTTATAATACAATTGACTTTAAAAGTAATATCTAAAATAATATTAGGAATTTTAAAAATTGACAAGACAAGAACTAACTTTTGCTTGTTAAGAACCTATCCTAAAAGTTTAAGAGATCTTGAATAAAACCTGCATAGTGTGGAACGTTTTGAATGACAAAAGATGTTGAAAAAACCTTAAACTAGTAAATCAAGTTTTAAAGTTCAAAATATTTCCCCTCTAAGTTGCATACCTTCAAACAGTCTAAAACCCTTCAGACACATTAAGTTGGACCCTCCTACCTCATCCTTCTCTCCTCAGCAGCAGTATTGTTCAGTTTTAGATTAGGAGAAAATTTTTACTTTCTCTATACGCACTATGTACATGGTGTGTAGAGAAGGTATTGCACTCCACCCAAAAATTCAATACCGAGATTTTACCGGAAATACATTTTTTAGGGTCCCCAATATCCAAAAAAAAGCATTTTCACAAAAAGGTCCGTGTGTGTGTGTGTCCGTGTGTCTGTGAACACGATAGCTTAAAAACGAAAGGTTGGTGAAATACCAAACTTGAGAAAAATCCCCCCACCCCAAACTACCCTTTACATGGAACTTTTTTTCAAAATTTCGATTTTCTCAAAAATGGCTCTAACAATTTTGATTAAAATATCGTATATTTAAGACATTTATCTGACAAATAAAATGTATATTTTGAATTTTCAGGGAATAGTCTCTGAAGAATAGTTTATTCTGGATGAATTTTACCATAAGAGATAGACAAAAAAACTTACTACACAAAAAATGTAGAATACGTCAAAACACACAATTTATGTTATATACATTTTTTCGTGGAGTTCGTCATTTTTGTGACATTCCTTATTTTGGTTTCTGCTATAAAAAACTTATACATTTTTCATACAGGAATTTGTCAACTGCTGTCCATATAAACAAAGGAACTTCAGTGACATAGCAACCAGCTTTTGATTATCACTTTAACCTATGGTACTCCCTTATTTCACCTATACTTACAAGGAAGTAAGTAATATGGCTATTTCTGCTAATGTTTTACTGATTAGCATGAAGTAAATAGAAGTATAAGCTTTTTAAGAGTAATTTGTTGCAGGTATACAGAGAAAGCCATGTGAATGGTACACATAAAATTTTCTTTTATTCTACTCCTAACCAAGCAAAGCAGCGATTTGCAATGACAATCGCATAACGACAAATTTTAAAACATTTGACTATCACTTTAGCCTAGTGCATTCCCTTAGTTCCAGTCTACTTATCAGGAACTAAGTAATAAAATGTTGCTAATGTTTTTATCGATTAATATGGTGTTGAAGGAAAAATGTATCTTTTGTAAGAAGTTTGTTTGTAGAGTAGCTAGAGAAAGTCACGTGAGTGTAACGCAACATATTTTTTTTTTTATTATAAAAATATAAGATTTATGTTTGAAAATTAAAAAAAAAATATGTTTAAATACATTTGACAGTAAAACTTAGAGCAATTCTTATTCATTGTAGATCTGTGAACATTCACAGCAAATTTTATTTGTATAACATAAACACTGCTCCTCAAGGAGTAATTTACAGGAACAAATATGCTGAAAATATTAATAGTGAGAAAACAAGGAAAATATGCATGCATGGTGCACATTAAAATCCACCAGTTTGCTTTGTTTTGTTTTTTTGTTTGTTTTTGTTTTTTAAAGAGGGAAGGTTGATTTTGCAAGGAAGCAGGTTCCTGATTAGCACATTTTTTTATTTATTTATTTTTTTGTTTTTGGTTGTTCTTTTTTATTTTTTTATTTTTTAGTTTGTAATGGGATTGGCACCCTCTTTGGGAGTTAGGAGCTTTATTTATTTCAGGAGAACCAAGAGCTCTACATTACAACAAGCCAGCAGAAACAGGAAAACGCATGATTTCGCATCCAAGATCGTTCGGGATCGGTATAGAATCAATCAGAGGTTGGTATGTTGAACCCTCGGTTTTCATTTTGCTCTCCCCTGTTGTCTTTTCTGTACTCTTCTTCTTGTATTGCTGCATTTCTGCATAATTTCGTATTTTACATTACATGTAGCGAATGAGATCTCGTCGAACTGCAGTTATTCTTGCACATTTCATGATCATAGTACACGAAAAAAATTTTTTTTTAGAAAAATGTTAAATTCCGTTAAATTCCAAACTTAATATTTAAGTTCAGTATCTTCCAAGAATGCGACAGAAAGATTTTCAAGAAAGAAACAACCTTTACATGGAACATTTTTCGAAAATTTTGATTTTCTCTCTGATGGCTCTAATGATTTTGATTAAAATACCTTATGTTTAAGATATTTTATTACAAACAAAATGCATATCTTGAAATTTCTAGAAATAGCCTCTTAAGATATCTTCATAAGGGAAATAAGGGAATACATTAGGCTAAAACAATAGTCAAATGTTTTAAAAGCTGCTTGCCCTGTGGATGATATCCGTTTCTATGTAGGGCCAGGAATTTACAACTTTCCGTGTGAGTAAAGTTGAAATGTTTTAAATCTGAAACAAATAATAAGGAACATCTCGGAAGTGGTAAATTCCACGAAAAAAGTTTATAACAAATTGTGTGTCTTAACGTGATCTACATTTTCTTGCATAATAAGTTTTTGTCTAGTTCTTACGGGTTACCAGCAAACTTTAGAGGCCAGAAAATTCAAGATACACATTTTATTTTCAATATAAATATCTTTAATATGGATATTTTTATTAAAATATTTCTAGCCATTTTTGAGAAAATCAACGTTTTCAATTTCTTTTTCCATTTAAAGAGTAGTTTGGGGTTGGGGAAGTTTTCTCAAAATCTTCGTGTCGTATCTCAGCAACATACTAAACTTAATATATTAAGTTTTGTATTTCACCTACTTTTCGTTTTTGGGTTATCGTGCTCACAGACACACTGCCACCCAGATCTTTTTCTAAACATGCTTCTTTTGGATACAGGGGACTCTAAAACGTGTATTTCCGGTGCAAACTCGCTATCGAATTTTGGGTGGAAGCAATACCTTCTCTATATGCCATGTACAAAGCACATGTAGAGAAAGTAATAATACAATATTAGTCTAAAGGAAGGAGATCGGTGGGTAGACCCAGGAAACCTTGAAGGACTTTGATTGGCATAAAGTGAAGAAGAAAGAAAACTGATTATAATGGGTGATCTGAACGCTAGGGTAGGACAACAAATATTACGATCAGAAATGAGAATGTGGACAACACAAAGCTAGGTAGAAGCAGAAAGAGCTTTGCCCTAAATGCCTACCTCATACACTTATGACAAATATACCCAAATAAAATGACAGAAATATTTGCAAATACTAAATTTTGCTGTAAAAGATTAAGGACATAAAATACAAGATTTAACTTTTACAACTACTTTCTGTGACTCTTGTCATTTTTGTAAAAGCTCTGAAGTTGGCAAGTTGTGAGAACGCCGCAGGTGTGTGAGGCCCGTTAACGTCCCTCTTTTTCACCTTCAGCATTAGCTGTAAACTTGAGGAGGAAAAGTTAGGTTAACTACTTTACCGGCAGACTTCGTGTAGAATGTAAAGAGTGTCTTGCGACATAAAGACAGAAAATGAAACCATCTGCACTCCCCATCACGTCTCTAGAGCTAGCGTGCGCATTCTTTTGTTCTCGAGAAACACGCAACACGTGAAAATAAGCATTTCGCTTCCTGTATCGATTCTGCCAACTTAACTGCGCCATAAATACCATAAAACTTCGGCGTTTCTTTAAGTAGGTATTGCAGCGTATTTAAAATCTGTAGTTTCTCGCTTAAGGCAACGAGCATCGATATGAGGTCTCTAAGAAGCTGTAAAGCTATTAAGATTGCATAATATTTACAATAGTTTAAAAATAATTAGGCAACTAAAAACAAAGTTATTTTAATTTTCTTCGTTTATTGAGTTATCTATTGATATTATATATGCAAATCAAATTAGTAAATTCTAAATATGTGCTGCAATAGAAATAGCTATAAGATCTGATGTGTTATGTTAACATAACTGACTGTTCTTCTAATTACTACAAGTTAATCAATTATATTAATTTACATTGACATAAATTTTACTTGGTAGTGTTTAACGCCCACTTTTACTACTTGTGGCACCGCAGGAGATGACACTTGTGATCCATGAAGTGAATATGGAGCACCGCGGAATGCGATGGCGGGGGAAATCAGAGAACCCGGAAAAAACCCGCACCTGCGCCACTTTGCTCACCACAAATCTCGCATGCGGTTGCTTGGGATCAAACCCGGACCGTCTAATGACTTAAATGTGCCTATGATAAAGGAAGGGGAGAGCCCAAGTAAAACAAGCGGTGTAATAGCGCGCTTGGATGGTGACGGAGCTATATTTGACCGCAGCAGCATAGTACATAGTGTATAGAGAAGGAATTGCACCACATCCAAAAATTTGATACCAAGATTTCATCGGGAATATATGTTTTAGGGTCCCCTTTATCTAAAAAAAAAAAACATTTACGGAAAAAGGTCCGTGTGTGTGAGTGTCCGTGTGTCTGTGAACACGATAACTCAAAAACGAAAAGTCGGTAAAATATCGTATATTAAAGATATTTACCTGACAAATAAGATATATATCTTGAATTTAATATGTATATCTTGAATTTTCTGGGAATAGTCTCTGAAGACTACTTTATTCTTAATGAATTTTACGAAATTTTGCATAACGGCTAAACCGTAAGAGATGGACAAAAACCTACCACACAAACAATGTAGAGCACATTAAAAGACACAATTTATGTTATATAATTGTTTTTTCGTGGAGTTGGTCGTTTTTGAGATATGCCTTGTTTTTGGTTTTAACTTTTATTTTCCTCATAATTGTCAACTCGTGTCCACACAAACAAAGGAACTTCAGTCACCTAGCAACTAACACTATTTCTGCATGAAGTAAATTGAAGCATAAGCTTTTTAACAGTAATTTGTTGTAGAGATGTAGAGAAAGTCATGTGAATGGAACACATCAGATTTTTTTGTTAGTGCTTATTGCAATGGTACCGCAGGCGATGACACTGATGATGCACGAAGATGGAGTCCCGGTGAAATGTGATGGAAACCGGAGAACCCGGAGGAAACCCGCCTCTGCGCCGCTTTGTCCACCACAAATCTCGCATGCGGTCGCTTGGGATCGAAGTTGGGCCGTCTAGGTGAGAGGCGAGTGCTCTGACCACTCGGCCATGATTATGGTCATAGCAAGATAGCTGATCTAAGTGCACTACCAGCATCTTCCCTCGGTGTCTGGATAGCGTAGACCATATCATTGATCCTTTTTACCGGTACGGTCCTTGCCACGGTTGTTGAAGTTTGGGGAAATGCCCCTTCGTCCTCGTAGGGCGATAGAACTTTAAAAATCTTATGTGCTCCATTCACATGACTTCTCTACATCTCTGCAAAAGAGTATTGTTAAAAAGCTTAGGCTTCTATTTACTTCATGCTAATCGAAAAAAAAAAATAGCAGAAATAGTCCAATTACTTGCTTCCTTGTAAGTAGAAGCGAAATAAGGGAGTACCATAGGTTAAAGTCATAGCCAAAATCTGGTTGCTATGTGACTGAAATGCCTCTGTTTGCTCCTGTAAGAGAAATGTATGTTTTACAAAGCTGAAACCAAAAAACAAGGAATATTTTAAAAACGATCAACTCCAGGAAAGAAATGTACATCACATAAATTGTTTGTTTTAACGTGCTGTACATTTTCTGTGTGGTAACTTTCTGTCTATCTCTTACAGTTTAGCAGTTAAGCAAAATTCGGCAAAATCCATCCAGAATAAAGAGGTCATCAGAGGCTATTCCCAGAAAATTCAAGATATAAATTTTATTTCGGATATAAATAGTTTTAATATATGGGATTTTAATCAAAATCGTTAGAGCCATTTTTAAGAAAATCAAAATTTTCGAAAATGTTTCCATGTAAAAGGTAGTCTGTGGTGCGGGAATTTTTTTGAAAATCTTCGTGTCGCATCCTTGGAAGATACTAAACCTAAATACCAAGTTTGGTATTTAACGTTCTTTTCGATTTGGGGCTATGCTGTCCACACACACACACGTAGACAGAGAGACACACACACGGACCTTTTTGTAAAAATGTTTTTTTGGATTCAGGGTGACCCAAAACACGTATTTCCGGTGAAATCTCGGTATCGAATTTTTGGGTGGAATACAATACCTTCTGTATACACTATGTACATAGTACGTGTAGAGAAAGTAAAAAGTCTCCCGGTTGGTACCTTTGACTGTCGCTTGGCAGTCGTAACGAGTCTTCATCCTGTCGTTTGCTAGTTGGATGCCTAGACGAGATATCTCGTGCAACCGGGACTAAGTAGACTGCTGGTTGTTCCTCTCCGGGCTGCAGGCTCCGAAATATCAGGGCACATGGAAGACGCAGCTCCCTACCAAAGCTGGTGTGAATTTAGAATCCAAAATCTTTGGGGACGCTTTCAAAAATTAAAAAGATAAAACCGTCCCGTGCGAAGAGTGGTCTGTGACAAGAATTTTCTTGGAACTGCTTGTGTCGCACCCTTGGAAGGTATTGAACCAGGTACCAGGTTTAGCGCTTATCCAACAATTCGTTTTCCATTTTTAACTTTCTATACACGGACTATGTACATAGTGTGTAGAGAAAATATTGCACTCCAACAAAAATTCGATACCGAAATTTCACCGCAAATATATGTTTTAGGGTCCCCTGTATCCAAAAAAAGTATTTTTAGAAAAAGGTCCGTGTGTCTGTGAACACGATAACTCAAAAACGGAAAGTCGGTAAGACACCAAATTTGGTATTTAAGTTTAGTATGTTCCAGGGACGCGACACGAACATTTTCAGAAAAATCCCCCCCAAACTACCCTTTACATAGAACTATTTTCGAAAATTGTGATTTTCTAAAAAATGGCTGTAACGATTTTAATTAAAATATCGTATATTATAGATATTTTCCTGACAAAAAAATGTATATTTTGAATTTTATAAAATTGCCTCTGAACACAATTTTATTTTGAGTGAATTTTACAGAATTTTGTACAACTGGTAAACCGTAAGAGATAGAGAAATACTTACCAGACAAAAAGTGTAGAGCACATGATCAACCTGTAACAAATAGCCGTTTGTAAGTTATCTCAGTCACAAAATAGTTACTTGTTTTGTGGACATTATGTGTTGTATGTCCATATGCAGGTAACTTTTATTTAAAATTCACTTTTCTTTTGTTTATTTACTTAGGGAGCCTCAATTTGTATTTGCATTGAAAATGACGTATTTTTTTTTACTTTCTCTATACGTTATGTACATAGTGCATAGAGAAAGTATTGTAATGTACCCAAAAATTCGATACCGAGATTTCACCGGAAATACATGTTTTGAGACCTCCTGAATCCAAAAAAAAAAGCATTTTTAGAAAAATGTCCGCGTGTGTGTGTGTCTGTCTGTGTGTGTGTGTGTGTCTGTAGGCAGCATAGCTCAAAAACGAAAAGTCCGTTAAAAACCAAACTTGGTATTTAAGTTTGGTATCTTCCAAGGATGCAACACGAAGATTTTCAAGAAAAACCCCCCATTCCCAACTACCCTTTACATGGAACTTTTTTAAAAAAATTTGATTTTCTAAAACATGGCTCTAACAATTTTGATTAATATATCGTATATTAAAGATATTTGCCTGACAAATAAAATGTATATCTTTAATTTTCTGGAAATAGCCTCTGAAGGCTACTTTATTCTAGATGAACTTTGCATAGCTACTAAACCGTAAGAGATGGACAAAAACTTAAAACTGATAGAAATGTAGAACACGTTAAAACACACAATTTATGTTATATACATTTTTTCGTGAAGTTGGTCGTTTTTTGAGATAGTCCTTGTTTTTGGTTTCAGCTTTGGAAAACTTTGCCAACTCGTGTCCATACAAACAAACGAACTTCAGTCACATAGCTTTAGGCGTTCACTTTAACTTATGGTATTCTCTAATTTCGCTTCTACTTACAATAAGACAAGAAATAATACTATTTATGCTAATTTTTCTCGATTAGCCTGAAATAAATAAAAGAATCAGCTTAGTAACATTAATGTTTTACAGAGATATAGAGAAAGTCATATGAATGGAACATATCAGATTTTTTATGGAATGCAATAGTTGCTCTGGCTACGAAATTCATGGTACTATCTACTTTCGTGGTAATGAAAGTAATAAAAAAAACAGTTTTTAAACCAAAATACCCCAAAATATGCACTACTTGGAAACGAGATTGGATAATGTGAAGAAAACTAAATGACCACACACATTTTCAATGGACAACGAGATTAAGTAAATTTTTACAACTTTAGTTCATTTTTTTCATTCTTAATATTAAGTCTTATTCTGTTTGTCTGTGCAAAAGCGGCTTCCCAACATTATTTTAACTTCCAGCTCAGCCCGAGGCAGGCGTACCAACACAAATTCTGTTTGTAAAAGTTTCTAGAACCGCGCTTCGCGAAGCACGTAAAAATTCTGGAAGGAAACTCACTCCTGCCCCTTCCAAATCGATTTCTTGACAAATCCTAGCGATTCATCACCCTTATTTCCCTACAGATCAAGGCCAGGTAGAGTCGAAGCTGCTTCTTATAATCCTTATCGAGCATAACATGGGGCTTTGAGCAGTGACATCCTACATTCTTCTACTAAAACATGCTGCAGCATCATTGACATTTATAATGCCAACGCTATGCTTCCTTTTTAAAGTCTTCTATGCATTAATGTGTATATTTATATGACAACAATCATGGTTTTAAATCATATTCCTTCACAGAAGATACACGTTATAGTAATTTATGCTATCAGAGATTAAAATATTTAGTAATTTACTAAGAGTCGTTACCTAGTTTTAGCTTTCCCTATCACTTAGGTATAATGTCCCCAGCAGCTAGCAAAGGTAGGTATTGCATTCCAACAGCAAATTCAATACGGAAATTTCACCGGAAATACATGTTTAAAGGTTCCCTAAATCAAAAAAGAAGTATTTTAAAATATGTTGTGTGTGTTTGTGGGAGTATGTGTGTGTGTGTGTGTCTGTCTCTCTGGGATAGCAGACCTAAAAAACGAAAGTAGGTTGAATATTAAATTTGGTATTTAAGTTTACTATCTTCCAAGGATACGCATGAAGATTTTCAGTAAAAATCTCCCCCCCATATTGAATTTCTCAAAAATGTCTCAAACGATTTGATATGTACCTAACGTTTCATATATTTTTATGATGTATCTTTAATTTTCGTCTCTGAAGTCCTCTTCATTCTGGATGACTTTGACATAACTGGTCAACTTTATGAGATAAACAGAAACTTGCTAGACAAAAAGTGTAGGTCACGTTAAAACACACACTTTTGTCATACACATTTTTGTGGAGTTGACTGTTTCCGATATATTCCATACTATTAGTTTCAATTTTAAGCTACCTAGTTAAAGTTTTCTCAAACGGGTAGTCATTTTTCATTTCATGTCTCTTCTGTTTTACTCCTGACCGTGTAAAGCAAAAACTGAGCTTAAATTGTTTCGCATATGGACCGGCTATTAAAAGACTTGACTATCGCTTTAGCCTCATTTCCCTCCTACTTAGAAGGAACTAGTACAACCATTTCTGCTAATGTTTATCTCCATCATACAATATAGATAAAGGAACAATGTATTGTAACAATAGTTTGTAGAGAAATTCATGTGAATGGAACACCTAAAATATTTTTCTTTTTATGCCTTTTAACGTCGCTTGAACTTCTTGGTAATTTTATTGACGATATAGTGCCTCGTTGACGATATATGATACGCAGTAGCCTTTCATTACTTATCATCCCCACATCATATTAATGTCACTTTGTGCCAAGTAGATGGCGATAGAACACTACTGTTTATCTACTTGCTTTCAACATCCGTATTCAGACAGCATTAGATCCAGACAAGGTGATATTCCCACTTGTGCCACATGCGCTCCAACATATACACACTTAATAGCGTTGAAGGAAGTGGCAATACGAAGTGACGGTTAAATCAGAAGATCTCAGAGGCCAGCTACAGAAAATCTTTTCTTGGTTCTCAGTGCCCAGTCCAGCTCACTGCAAGTTATTGATTCAGAATATTCTGTACAGCGAGATGTCATATCACACTAAATGCTGTAGAATTCATGCCGAATTGAAAATTTAAACTTCAGAGCAATTAAAATAATTTGTTTCTATATAACAATGACAAACGAGATTCAGACATTGTCCTTTATCCTATTGTGCTAATATTTGTGGTTTTGGTCAGCAATTACTAATTGCAAATCTTCTGAACTGCTTTAGCTTCGTTTTCTAATGACACCAATTTCATATAAATTCAACAGCAATACTGATTCTAAAACTATTAACTGGCGAATATTTCTGTGGAAAATCTCTCTATATATTTTAAAGACATTTTAATAAATCCTATGAGCGCACTGAACTCATTGGTCCATAAAAATTATGTTTTATATGATACAGATTACAAGTAAATCAAATAATAGGATTCTAGGATGCATTAGAAACTTTAATTCCCTACTGTGAAGTCATCTTCTCTTTATGATTGCTAATCTACTTCAGTGGTAAACTGCGAGATCCTTCAATGAGGATATGCGCGGATGCAGTGAGAATGGGCAACACCAAATAAATTGACTGAGAATCTTTAGTGGGAGCTAATACAAGATCCCTTAAAACGAGTTAACGATCGTCAAAGGTAAACAATAAAACTGCTCCTGAAACTTAGAATGGGAAACTGTAACTATTATATGTCTGACTTAATATGGTTTAATTAAATATTTTGCGAATTAAAAATAAAAAAGTAAGCATACCCACAAATCCCTGAACCTCTAATCGATAAGTAACCCTGTGGTAATCAACAATTAGTTAATGACACTAGCGTGGTATTTAAATGCTAATTTGTAACAATGTAAGACGAAGCAGAGGACCAATAGAAGTAACTAAGTTTGTTTTTTTAATGCACGCTCTTTTATTAAACTAAGCACCGCCTACATCACAGCTACATCACTAAAGTTACGATACTCTGTATTGCCGAAGCTTTGAATCATTTGTTTCATTGTTTATTCTATTTTTGTCCATGTTAAAATATCTATTGAAGACTTCCTTATGTGTGACTATGTGTCTTTTGTATTTACATGCAAAAAAGATGGTTTGGTTCATTAAGCTAACAGTACCATTTGAAAAAATAATGTTTAAGTTTAGAGCTCAACGAGCGATTATCCATGGATTCAGAGCCTATGTAACAAAATATGTCATTGGAAGATGCAGAGATATGATTACAGACAGGAAATTTACTCATGAACTCCGCGTCATACAGCGCTGAACTACTTATGGTTTTGAAAGGGTATTGCCATCTTCGTTCCCATTTGCTGATTAGATGCAGCTGCAACGCAGCCAACGTAGGCGTTTTATGTTCACGAGAAACCTAAAATATATGCGCTAGCATATAGTAATAATGAAACAAACAAAATATGTACCAAATAATATCTGTAACCGGTTTAATTTATTATAGAAATTTATATATTCACATGATTCACATATTTCTATGATTTTGTAGGAATCTACAGCTATTCAGTTTTTCGTTATGTTGTTCATAGACAGACGGACAGACATGCACAAATAAGCTTACACATGTTTTCTAAAAAAAAAAATATTTTGATTCAGTGGGTTTAAAAACAAATATTTCCGCTGAAATATTGTGACAATACCGTCCGTGTATATGATTACTCTCATATGAGTAATCGTAGCTGAGATGCATAAACAACATGGAAGAGTGCGTGACGTAACAGGAGCCTTTGGAATGTTACTCTTCTCTTGGCATCATTATTCTTCTCGATACTCGAGATGTTTCTCCAAACTTCATTCTCTATTATCTTCGTCGTTTCTAGAACGCCTTTCACTTCATTTTCTAGCTATAAAAGGAGGAAGGATTGCAGTGCAATATTGTTCTGTTGTGAATTTGTGGCGGGAATTTTATGGTTTATTACTTTAGGATTTGGAAGGATAAGAAGGGCTTAAAAGTAGGATCTCTTTTAGGGATTTTCTCAGGGCGTGTGTGAAGAAAAGATAATCACTGTATTTTTTTCGGATTACCCCAGTTTATCCATTTCACGCACAATAAATTATTTGTCCCCTCTGACTTCCGTTTTCTCATTTACAATGTTATTCCCCCACACTGAATAAGTTTCTTACAATTAAACTTTTACAAATTTACCCAGATTATTTTCCAACTATTCCCTGCTCTAATTCCCATGTGAACTCGGAGAAATGACTCCTTGTCCACCACTCACTTTTCAAAAATAAAGACACACATACTTTATATCGCAGCACTGAAGTTAATATATGCAACACGTCTGCTCAGCACCATTGATAATTTATAAGTAACTTCTTCCCTTCTACAATTCGTGACCGTAACCTCCCTTCGGGCCTAGACAAATTTCTAATGACCCCTCCTATTTTCTATGATCGGACAGGAATTGATCCGAAGTTAAACATTTCTTAGTTTCTATTGGTCTGTATTTTCAGTCAATGGTTTTTCCAAATCGGTCTCCTCTCACCAAATAAGTTTGGCACCAAAGCAAAAACATTAGACTCTAGTTTGCTCCCTTCAGGTCCAAAGTACCCTTGGTCATTAATGTTTAATGTTTCTTCTTTGTAACACTCAGAACACAAAATTTCCACAATTCTATTGCATATACGTTCTGCTAATGACTGTCTGACCCACATTACCAAATAAACCTTGCAGCTAATATTCCTAAATGTCTGGTTTTTCCTTTCAGCAATAACTTCCTTTTGTATACAGAATAAATACTTTTTATAATTTTTAACATTTATTGCTTATTCTAATGTATTTCCTTTTAATATCTTTAATCATTTATGTATTTGCTACTGCAATCTCTTTCCCCCTGTTCTTTGATATTCATTAGTTTTATTTTCTTTATTATATTGAAATGTTTCTTATTCCTCAGAAATGGGTATTCTACATTAAAGTGAATTGTACTAAGTGGCGAGTGACTGGAATGTTAGCAGTGGTACACAAACCATAGATGATGTGTAGTCGCAAACTGTCTAAGGTCAAGTAAACTATTTGCAAAAAATATCTAATGCATTCCATTCACATAACTTTCTCTAGGTGTTTCACAGACAAGGAAAGATTATTCATTTATCTACATCAATCTCATCTAAGTACACATTAGTAGAAATGGCCTTACTATTCACTTCCTTATAAGTAGAAGGGAAATAAGGAAATACATTAGGCAAAAGCGACGTCTATCCTGAAAAATCTGGTCCCTATGTGAAACAATTGAGGCTCGGTTTGCTTTGCATAGTCCCGTTTGAAAAAAGTTAATTAGTTTAAGAGTGAAACCAATAACAAGGAATACCTCGAAACGGTCAATTCTACAAGAAAAGTGAACATGACAAAGTACGTGTTTCAACAAGACCTACATTTCTGTTTACTAAGTTTTTGTCTATCTATTACGGCTTAATCGTTATACAAAATTTTGCAAAAGTCAACCAGACAGCATTCCAAGAAAATGCCAAATAATACATTTTATTTTTATGTAAATATCTTTATTATGCAATATTTTAATTAAACTCTTTAGAGCCATTTATGAGAAAATCGAAGTTTTCAAAAACTATTCCATGTAAAGGGTAGTTGGAAATGGGGAGTTTTTTTTTTTTTTTTAAATCTTCGTGTCGCATCCTTGGAAATTATTGAGCTTAAATAATAAGTTTGGTTTTTAGCAGACTTTTCGTCATTGAGGTATACCGTCCACAGAAACACGTATACACAGACACACGGATCTTTTTTTTTGAGAAAAAAAATCGGATTCAGTGGACCTCAAAACATACATTTCCGGTGAAATCTCGGAATCAAATTTTGGGTAGAAAACAATTCCTTCTCCATCTATTATGTGAATTGTAAATACGAGCTAGAGAAAGTAAAAACATATTTGTAAATACTTTTTCAGCCAATAGAGATATTTGCTGGAATATATTATAGCTTTAGCGTGGGATGCAATCCTTCCTACATCTAATAGGAATAGAAAAAGTAACAAAGAAACCTTTCTGCTAACGTTTCGTGAGGTCAACTGTTAAGGAAACAATAACGTCGCCAATTACTTCCGTCAGTTCTTTGCATGTCAGGCCTACCAAGAACAAATTGAATATGCTGCTACTGCATGAAACAAGTGAATTATGTCACAACAACTAATCCAGATAATACTCGGAATATAGGTGTGGAGTTTTTTTCTATAATGGGATCATTAATCACGTGAGGGAGTTATGTTTTGACGGCAGTACCCGTCAGTCACACACAACATCGAAACTGGAGTTTTGTTGTTCTTGAACTTTCATGAAAACCTCAAGTTTTCGTATAGAGAAGGTATTGTATTGCACCTAAAAGTTCGATACCGAGATTTCACCTGAAATAGGATCCCCCGTATCTAAAAAAAAAATCTGATGTGTTCCATTCACATGACTTTCTCTACAACTCTGTAACAGTCAACCTCTGTGGTGTAATGGTTACCATGTTAAATTCATACAAACAAGGGCGCGGGTTCAAGCCGGTGGAGGACGATTGGTTTTCGGGTGTAAAATCCTTAGCATGGTTTCCTTCGGGAGGGCAGTAAAGCCGTTGGTCCCGTGTCGTAGATTTACGGCACGTAAAAGAACCTCAAGCCTCATAAAGAGGCATCTGAGCAAAATTAAGCGGTTTTTCACGCCCAGTATAGAATTGGACGCTGAGAACTACAGCAGTTAAGGAACGTCCATAAATAAAACTCCATTTCCATTTTCATCTCTGTAATACATTTTTACTTTCTCTATACGTACTATGTATATAGTGTATAGAAAAGGTGTTGCACTCCACCCAAAAATTCAATACCGAGATTTTCACAAAAAGGTCCGTGTTTGAGTGTGTCCGTGTGTCACTGCGTCCGTGTGTCTGTGAACACGATAACTCAAAAACGAAAAGTCGGTAAAATACCAAACTTGGTATTTAAGTTTAGTATCTTCCAGGGATGCGACACGAAGATTTTGAAAAAAAAATCCCCCTATCCCAAACTACCCTTTACATGGAACTTTTTTCGAAAATGTTGATTTTTCTTAAAAATGGCTCTAACGATTTTGATTAAAATTTCGTATATTGAAGGTGTTTACCTGACAAATAAAATGTATATCTTGAATTTTCTGGGAATAGCCTCTGAAGGCTACTTTATTATGAATGAATTTTACGGAATATTGAATAACTGCTAAACCGTAAAAGATGGACAAAAACTTATTTCAAGAAAAATGTAGAGCACGTTAAAACACACAATTTATGTTATGTACATTTTTTTCGTTGAGTTCATCGGTTTTTAGACATTCCTTATTTTTGTTTCTGCTATGAAAATGTGTACCTTTCTCATATAGAAATTTGTCAACTGCTGTCCATACAAAGAAAGGAACTTCAGTGACATAGAAACCAGCTTTTGACTATCACTTTAACCTATGGCACTCTCTTATTTCGCTTCTACTTACAAGGAACCAAGTAATAAGTCTATTTCTGCTATTTTTTTCTGATTAACATGAAGTAAATAGAAGATGAGCTTTTTAAGATCAATTTGTTGCAGAGATGTAGAGAAAGTCATGTGAATGGTACACATCAGATTTTTTGTATTTAAACGTCCTTTAACCTGGTTGGTCATATTGGATCCCAAGCATATGGGATTTGTGGTGGACAGAGCGACGCAGGGGCCAGTTGTTCTGCATCTTCATTCCATGTATCATTAGTGTCATCGCCTGCGGTGCTATTTATAGTAAAAGCGAGTGTTAAAAACACAGAAAAAAATCTGATGAGTTCCATTCACACGACTTTCTCTACATCTCTGTAACAAATTATTGTTAATAAGCTTATCTTTTATTTATTTCATGCTAATCGAGAAAAATTAGCAGAAATAGTCTTATTTCTTGCTTTATTGTAAGTAGAAGTGAAATAAGGGAGTACCATAAGTTAAAGTAAAAGCCGAAAGCTGGCTGCTATGTGACTGATATTCCTTTATTTGTATGGACAGGAGTTGTGCACAAAATATCTGTATCAGAAAAGTCTAAGTTTTTCAAAGCTGAAACTAAGAAAAAGGAATATCCCAAAAACGATCAACTCCACGAAAAAAATGTATATAACATAAATTATGTGTTTTAACGTTCTTTACATTTTTGTGTGTTAAGTTTTTGTCCATCTCTTACGGTTTAGTAGTTATGAAAAATTCATCCAGAATAAAGTAGTCTTCAGAGGCTATTCCCAGAAAATTCAAAATATACATTTTGTTTGACAGGTATACATACATACATACATACATACATACATACATACATACATACATACATACATACATACATACATACATACATACATACATACATACATACATACATACATACATACATACATACATACATACATACATACATACATACATACATACATACATACATACATACATACATACATACATACATACATACATACATACATACATACATACATACATACATACATACATACATACATACATACATACATACATACATACATACATACATACATACATACATACATACATACATACATACATACATACATACATACATACATACATACATACATACATACATACATACATACATACATACATACATACATACATACATACATACATACATACATACATACATACATACATACATACATACATACATACATACATACATACATACATACATACATACATACATACATACATACATACATACATACATACATACATACATACATACATACATACATACATACATACATACATACATACATACATACATACATACATACATACATACATACATACATACATACATACATACATACATACATACATACATACATACATACATACATACATACATACATACATACATACATACATACATACATACATACATACATACATACATACATACATACATACATACATACATACATACATACATACATACATACACCTTTAATATATGATATTTTAATCAAAATCGTTAGAGGCATTTTTTAGAAAATCAACATTTTCGAAAAAAGTTCCATGTAAAGGGTAGTTTGGTGTGGGGGGATTTTTCTCAAAGTCTTCGTGTCGCATCCCTGGAAAATACTAAACTAAAATACCAAGTTTGGTATTTTAGCGACTTTTCGTTTTTGAGTTATCGTGCTCACAGACACACGGACACACTTGACACACGGACACACGGACTGACACACACACGGAAATACTTTTTTTGGATACAGGGGACCCTAAAACATATATTTCCGGTGAAATCTCGGTATCTAATTTTTTGGTGCAGTGCAATACATTCTCTATACTCTATACACATAGCACGTATAGAGAAAGTAAAAGTCAAATGAGAGCTGCTAAACTATATTTTCAGAAACCTAATCTGCTTGAAGTGTATTTAAAAAGATTTCCGATGTTTTAGAAACCGGCTCTGCTTGTAGTAATGCAAATTTCAAAGCCAATATTCACTGGCCCACTTTTTAACACAAGTAATCTCCTCTCACCAAGACGGCTTGGGTTCTGTCTCAAGTGACCGCATGTGAGGTTTGTGGTGTACAAAGCGGTACAGGAGCGGTTTTCTCCGGGTTCTCCGGTTTCCCCCGCCATTGCATTCCACCGGTGCTCTCATCTTCATTCCATATATCACTAGTTTCATCGCCTGCGGTGCCACAGTAGTAAAAGCGGGCGTTAAAAGATAACGTGACTTAAAAGTGATTTTTTGGCGATCTTGGTAAAAAAAAATCAAATTTTTTGTGCACAAAATGCACCATGCTTTAATGTACATATTAGTAATGTTTGATTTTTACTTTCTCTACACTTGCTATGTACATAGTGCATAGAGAAGGTATTGAAATAATAACTCCATGGCACGACAGCTCACAAGGAACCTTAACCTACCGCTGCGTGTCTCCCATCTCGGTACATGACAGACGTGCAGTTTTGGAGGGTGAGACGTGGTCAGCGCCTCGATCCATCCCCCGGGCGGTTAATGCGGTCCTCTCGAACTGGAGCCGCTACTTCTCCTTCAAGTAGCTCCGCAATTGCCAAGTCTCCCGCTTGGTAAGCAGCAGCGCTACCACCGCGCTAAGGAGACGAGAGAAGGTATTGTATTGCACCCAAAAATTCGATACACAGATTTCATCAGAAATATATGCTATGAGATCCCTGAATAAAAACGAGCATTTTTAGAAAAATGTTCGTGTGTCTGTCAGTGTGTGCGTGTCTGTGGGCAGCAAAGTTCAAAACCGAAAAATACGTTAAATACCAAACTTGGTACTTAAGCTCAGTATCTTCCAAGGATGCGACACGAAGATTTTCAAGAAAATCCCCCACCCCCAACTTACCTTTACATGAAGAAATTTTCGAAAAGTTTGATCTTCTTAAAAACGACTAACGAGTTTGATTAAAATATCGTATATTAAAGATATCTACATGACAAATAAAACGTATATCTGGAATTTTCTGGGAATAGCCTCTGAAAACATCTAGTTCCAATATTTACATAAATGGATGTAAATATAGTAGGATACAAAATTCTTTTGAAATAATATAATTAAATCTATTTAACAAACTCAGTAATAGCACCAAAGCTCTCTCCATTGAATCTTTTAAGAGGTCAGGGAAGTACATTTTGATTTTAAATCCATTTTATTGTCTGGGTGAACTTTATAATACTGCCAATTGTTTTTGATCTTACTTGATTCTGACGTTGCTACACAATGTACTTTGTTCTGGCAATTAAGCTTATCTTTTTTTTTTCTGAATTAATTTTGCATAATTGGTACACCGTAAGAGACTGACAAAGACTTACATAACATAAAATGTACCTAAAGCTCATTAAAACACACAGTTTATGTTATATACATGACAGTTGAGATATTCCTTATTATGATTTCAGTTTTAAAATACTTAATACCTTTCTCATACGTACATTTGTCAACTCCTGGCCATACACACAAAGAAAATTTAATCACATAGCAACCAGCTTCTGAAACATTTGAATATCGCTTTAGCCAATACTACTCCCTTATTTCCCTCCAACTTACAAGGAAGCAAGTAATAACTCCATTCCTTCGATTTTTACTTTCTCTATACGCACTATGTACATAGTGTATAGAGAAGGTATTGTACTCCACCCAAAAATTCGATACCGAGATTTCGCCGGAAATATATGTTTTAGGGTCCCCAATATCCAAAAAAAAACATTTTCCCAAAAAGGTCCGTGTGTGTGTGTGTGTGTCCGTGTGTCAGAGTGTCTGTGAACACGATAACTTGGTAAAATACCAAACTCTTCCAGGGATGCGACACGAAGATTTTGAGAAAAATCCCCCGACCCCCAACTACCCTTTACATGGAACTTCTTTTGAAAATTTTGATTTTCTCAAAAATGGCTCCAACGATTTTAATTAAAATTTCGTATATTAAAGATATTTACCTGACAAATAAAATATATATCTTGAATTTTCTGGGAATAGCCTCTGAAGAGTAGTTTATTCTGGATGAATTTTACTGAATTTTGAATAACTGCTAAACCGTAAGAGATGGACAAAACTTAACACACAAAAAATGTAGAGCACGTTAAAACACACAATTTATGTAATATACATTTTTTTCGTGAGTTCGTCGTTTTTGAGACATTCCTTATTTTTGGTTTCTGCTATGAAAAACTTATACTTTTCTCATATAGGAACTTGTCAACTCCTATCCATATAAACAAAGGAACTTCATTGACATAGAAACCAGCTTTTGACTATCATTTTAACGTATGGTACTCCCATATTTCGCTTTTACTTACAAGGAAGCAAGCAATAAGACTACTTCTGCTCATTTTTTCTGATTAGCATAAAGTAAATAGAAGTATAAGCTTTTTAAGAATAATTTGTTGCAGGGATATAGAGAAAGTCATGTGAATGGTACAAATCAGATTTTTTTTCTCGATTAGTACACTAATATGTTGCAGAGATGTGGAGAAAGTCAATTAAATATTTTTCTAGGACGTAACACAAGTTGTGACGTCATTTTAAAACATTGCGCCGTCTAGGTGACTCTCAAACACAAATTTTAAAGCTATTTTTCTTAGTTTGAATTCTGTTGTTATTTTGCAATTTTTAATATTCTCCCAAAAAACTAAGGATAATGATCTGAAACTTTTCCTGAAATATTGTAGAATGTATTTAATTAAATATCTGGCTGGAAAATTAATATTGGACATATATTAATTTTAAAAAAATAATTACTGTAATTATGCTGTGTTGATTCTAATTAATTAAATGAAATACATTAATTAATATATCCAGAATGAAAGACATTAAAATTAAAATGGTATGAATACATCTTGTTTTGTCAGTAATGCCTGTACAGAAAATAAAGCTCTACCCTTAAGGCATACTGGGAGTGAAATTCCAAACTTCTATATTTCTGTATGAATTTTGTGAAAGCTTTTACTGTGCCTGCATTGCTGTTACACCAATATTACTGGCAAATTATATTAAAATTGAACTGAGTATTTGCATGATATAAATTATTCCATATATTTTTTATGTAAATGCATTGCTTATTCAAAATGTCACACGTACCTGAAAATTTGAGAAAATTGTTTGGAATATTCTAAATTGGAGCTTTATACGACCCACAAAAGCTTGTGATAGGGACATTTCAATAACTTTTATTAGCGAATTAAAAGTTTTTAAAAAATTAGAAATTATAATATTTAAAATTAATCAATTTTCATAAAACTATATTTTTTGAGCATTTCTATTGATGTCAGGATATTTTTGCGTAGTAATATTACAATAGGTACTTCTGCACTTTCTCGAAAATTTTAGTTGTATTTAAACAAAAATTAAGACCCGTGGGAAATTTGAACGTTTAAAAATGTATTTTTGAGAAAAGCACTGTTTAATGAAGTTTAAATGGATGCAAGCTCCGAAGCAAGAAAAATAAACAGCTAAATGTGGATTCTCTATAGACATCCAAAGATTCCAACAAATATTTTTGTAATAAAAAAGCAGTTTTTGATTTTTTGACAGATTGTAATCAAAGGTTCAATTCCCAGTCTCTGTTAATATCTAAGAAAATAACTTTTATAATTTCATTTAATTTACTATCGCTTCAACCTCCTATGTCTTCCCTCTATGTAGTTTTTTGCATCTGATTCATCAATATTTACGTTGTAGAGGGGAGAAAATGAGCGAGAGAAATATCTCCAAAGTTAACAAATAACGGTCGATAACAACATACACCATTTCGCAGATACTCTGCTCGCGTAGCATACGTGCGTTTAATATATATCCAAAGTTAACAAATAACGGTAGATAACAACACACACCATTTCGCAGATACTCTGCTCGCGTAACATCCGTGTGTTTAATATATATATATATATATATATATATATATATATATATATATATATATCTCCAAAGTCCACAAATAACGGTTGAGAACAACATATTCCATTTCACAGAAACTCTCGTCTCGTAACAACTGTGGATATAAAATATCTCAAAGGTTAAGAAATAAGGGTCGAGAACAACATACTCCTTCTGCAGATATTCTGATCGCGTAACATCCGTGCGTTTAAAATATATTCAAAGCTAACAAATAAGGATCCAGAACAACATACTCCGTGTCGTAGATACTCTGACCGCGTAACGAGTGTTTAAAAGATCCCCAAAGTTAACAAATAACGGTCGAGAACAACATACCTACTCCATTTCGCAGATACTCTGATTGCGTACCATCCGTCAAAGTTAAGAAATAGGGGTCGAGAACAACATTTCGCAGATACTCTGCTCGCGTAACATCCGTGTGTTTAATATGTAGCACAGGTTAGCAAATAACGGTCGAGAACACATTCCATTTCATAGATACACTGGTCTCGTAACATCTGTGGGTATAAAATATCTCAAAAGTTAAGAAATAAGGGTCGAGAACAACATACTTCACTTCGTAGATACTCTGCTTGCTAACAACCGTGTATTTAATATATAGCATAAGTTAGCAAATAGCGCTAGAGAACAGCATACTCTATTTCCCAGATACCTGCTCGCGTAACATGCGTATGTTTTATATATATATATAATTGCGCACCATCCGTCAAAATTAAGAAATAGGGGTCGAGAACAACGTACTACATTTCGCAGATACTCTGATCGCGTGATATCTGTGGGTTTAAAATATCTCAAAAGTTATGAAATAAGGGTCCAGAACAATATACTCTATTTTGCAGATACTCTAGTCTCGTAACATATATATCCAAATTTAATAAACAACGGTCAAGAACATACTCCATTTCGCAGATACTCTGATCGCGTAACATCCGTGTGTTTAATATATATCCAAAGTTAATAAACAACGGTCAAGAACATACTCCATTTCGCAGATACCCTGTTCGCGTAACATCCATGTGTTTAATATATATCCAAAGTTAATAAACAACGGTCAAGAACATACTCCATTTCGCAGATACTCTGATCGCGTAACATCTGTGTGTTTGATATTTATCCAAAGTTAATAAACAACGGTCAAGAACATACTCCATTTCGCAGATACCCTGTTCGCGTAACATCCGTGGGTTTAAAATATCTCCAAAGTTAACAAATTACTGTCGAGAACAACATACTCCCTTTCGAAGATGCTCCGCACGTAACATCCCTGTGTTTAAAACACCTCCAGAGTTAACAAATAGGGTTCGAGAACAACATACGGCGTTTCGTAGATATTCTGGCCGCGTAACATCCGTGTGTTTAATGCATATCCAAAGTTAACAAACTCTGCTCGCGTAACATCCGTGTGTTTAATATATATCCAAATATAACAAATAACGGTTGAGAAAAGCATACTCTATTTCGCAGATACTCTGATCGCGTAACATCCTGGATTTAGAAGGTCTCCAAAGTTAAGAAATACGGATCGAGAACAACATGCTCCATTTCGCAGATACTCTGATCGCGTAACATCGGTGTGTTTAAAGTACACGTAAGGATAACCGGCGCGAGCACTTAGCCAGGATGAGGTGGAGGAATAAAGGATGAAACCCGTTTGGGGGGCAGACGGAGACAGATTTTGACGGGCTAGTCACGCTCAGGGTGTTGCGGCCCTTTCTCCCGAGGGACTGGCCACTACTTTCAGAAAGCAATTCCAGGAGAGAGCAACAAAACCATTTCAAGAATTCTTCAATGGCCCCATCTCCTTCTCGTCTTCCTGGGAGGTCGCGACTCACATTTTCTATATTGAAAAAAGGAACACAATTCCGGGCTTCATCATAAACTGGAAACCGTAAAAAAGAATAAAGTTCCATGCATCGAGACAGAGATGAAATATGGATTCGCACAAGGTCATCGGAGTTAGAGAAACTTGTGGTGGAAATTCCTTTTCAAAGATAGGGCACGTATTGCAAGGGGTGGAAACCAATAGGGGTGGTATCCCTCCCTTTCAGTAAGAATAAAATGTTATACGATTCAGAATGAAGGTACTATTTTGTCTTCTGGTATAACCTGTGGGAATTCCTTTCTGAAGTATTATTGACACGGTTGTTTTCTACACAAATTAAATTAAAAAGTGTTTTTATTTGTATACGCTTTTTAACTAAAGTGGTTCTCAGTGTCCCATTTTAAGTTGGACGTGAAAGACCGCTTAACTTTTCTCAAAGGCCTCTTTATCAGACTATGTTCTTTTAGGTGCGTAAATCTACGACACGGGACCAACTTCCGAAGGAAGCCATGCTCGATCATCCTCCACCACGTTTGAACTCGCGACTTTGGGTATATGAAGTTAGCATGGTACCATTACACCACGGAGGGTGACCTTTCTGCCTAATATCGTATACTAAGAAGCAGAAATATTGAACCAAAATTTCAGTGCTAATATTTCAGCGGAAATGACTATTTTGAAGCCTCTTGAATTCAAGAAATATGTATTTATTTTCTCTATCACGTATGTATTGTACATAGTAGATAGATAAACATTGTATTCCACCCAAAATTTAATACTAAGATTTCACTATAAATACACGTTTTGAGAACTCCAGAATAAGGAATATTATATATTCCATTCACAAGACTTTATCTACATCTATAACAAATTGTTATTAATAAGTTTATTCTTCTATCCGCTTCATGTAATCGAGACAAACACTAGCAGAAACGTTCTTATTATTAGTTCCTTATAAGTAGAAGGAAAGTAAGGGAATATACTAGGCTAAATCGATAGTCATGTGTTTTAAAATGTGATTGCTATGGGATTGACGTTCGTTTCTTTGCGTGGTCGGACTTGAAAAGTTTAAATATTTTAAAACTGAAACCAATAACAGGAATATCTCGAAAACGGTCAACTCTAAGAAAAAAGAAATATATGTGACATTAAAAGACATTTCTTGTGTAGTACGTTTACGGTTTACTAATAAATGCAAAATTCAAAAATATTCATCCAGGATAAAGAGTTCTTTAGAGGCTATTCTCAGAAAGTTAAACATGCACATTTTATTTGTCATGTTAATATCTAAAATATAAAATATTTTAATCAAAATAGTCATTTTTGAGAAAATTAAAATATTGGATAGTTTTTTTTTTTGAAAATGGGAGATACTGAACTTAAATATCAAGTTTGGTATTTAACGATCTTTTCCTTTTTCAGCTATGCTGCCCCCCCCCCACACACACAGGGACCATTTTATAAAAATACTTTTTTAGGATTCAGGGGGTCTCAAAATTTTTTTGAGGTGAAATTACGCTAACGAATTTTTGGGTGCAATTCAACAACTTCTCTATACACTATGTACACAGTGCGTGTAGACAAAGTAACAACGTCTCTGTGTATGTGTGGTTGTGTGCGTTTGAGGACAGCATAACTAAATAGCGAAAATTGGTTAACTACTGACTTGGTAGTTAGGTTCAGTATCTTTTAAAGGGCGGCGCCGTGGCCGCGTGGTTAGAACGCTCGCCTCCCACCAAGGCGAATCGGGTTCGATCACAAACGCCAGTATGTGTTTTCTCCGGGTGCTGCGGTTTCCCCCGCCTCTCTTCCCACCAAATGCTCCATCATCACATTTCCTGTCATCTATTTCGCTTGCATTTCATATTATCCATTTCCTCACACTCATGCCTTGCTACGGTCCTCCATTCTCTGGTTTCGGGTCGTTGGTTCCCTACATACGGGGAGAGTAAGCCGACTACGAAAATAAAAAGTTTCTAAGGATGCGACATAAAGATTTCCAGAAAAATCCCCCCACACACCAAACTACACTTTCCCTAAACCATTTTTGAAATTTTTCAATCCTCTCAAAAATGGTAGTCACGAATTTGACTAAAATACCGTATATTTAAGATATTTACATGGTAAATAAAAGGTATATCCTGACATTCTTGGTTATGATCTTTGAAGCCCTGCTCATTCTGAATCAATTTTGCATAACTGTAAGGGATAAACAAAAATTGCTACACAATCAATGTAGACTTCGTTAAAACACAGAACTTATGTCCTGAACCTTTTTTTGTAGCGCTAACTATTTCCAAGACATTTCTGATTATTGATTTTAAAATTTCTAATACTTAATATTCTCTCAAAGACCATATTCTCTTTTCACTTTCTCTATACGCTCTATGTACATAGGGTATAGAGAAGGTATTGCACTCCACTAAAAAATTCGATACCGAGATTTCACCGGAAATATATGTTTTAGGGTCCCCTGTATCCAAAAAAAGTATTTTCAGAAAAAGGTCCGTGTGTGTGTCCGTGTGCCTGTGAACATGATAACTCAAAAACGAAAAGTCGGTAAAATACCAAACTTGGTATTCAAGTTTAGTATCTTCCAGAGATGCGACACGAAGATTTTGAGAAAAATCCCCCACCCCAAACTACCCTTTACATGGAACTTTTTTCGAAAATTTTTATTTCTAAAAAATGGCTATAACGATTTTGTTTAAAATATCCTATGTTAAAGATACTTACAAATAAAATGTATATTTTGAATTTTATGGGAACAGCCTCTGAAGACCACTTTATTGTGGGTCAATTTTACGGAATTTTACATAACTGCTAAACCGTAAGAGATGGACAAAAACTTACCACACAACAAATGTAGAGCAGTTTAAAACACACAATTTATGTTGCATACTTTTTTTCGTGGAGTTGATTGTTTTTGAGATATTCCTTTTTTTCGTTTCAGCTATAAAAAACATACTTTTCTCATACAGGACTTGTGAACCCGTGTCCATACAAAAAAAGAAGCACCATTCACATAGCAACCAGCTTTTGACCATCACTTTAACCTATGCTACTCCCTTATTTCGCTTCTACTTACAATGAAGCAAGTAATAAGATTTATTTCTACTAATGTTTTCTCGATTAGCAGGAAGTAAATAGAAGCATAAGCTTTTTAACAATAATTTATTGCAGAGTTGTAGAGAAAGTCATGTGAATGGAACACATCAGATTTTTTCATTTTGGTTATTCAAAGATAAGGGAGTTTCAAATGTGTGGTATAGCGAAAAGTTTAACTATCGCTATAGTTTGCTGCGTTCTGTAATTTTCGTTCTGCTTACAAGAAATTAGGTAATGGAACTATTTCTGCTAATATTTATCTTGAATAGTGCAAGTACAAAAAAGAATTAGCTTTTGTAAAAATAATTTGTTGCAAAATAGGTAGCGCAACTCGCGTAAATGGAACACATAAGAATTTTTTACAAATATGAGTTTGTGTTGTGTATACTTCGAAAACGAAAATTCGGTTTCATACCTAATAACAATTCAAATATTAAAAATCTGATGTGTTCCATTCACATGACTTTTCCTACATCTCTACAAAAAAAGTATTGTTAAGAAGCTTATGCTTCTATTTTCTTCATGCTAATCGAGAAAAAATTAGCAGAAATAGTCTTATTTCTTGCTTCCTTGTAAGTAGAAGCGAAATAAGGGAATACCATAGGTTAAAGTGATAGTCAAAAGCTGGTTGCTATGTGAATGATGTTCCTTTGTTTGTATGGACAGCAGTTGACAAACTCCTGTATGAGCTGAAACAAAAAACAAGGAATATTTAAAAAACAATCAACTACACGAGAAAAATGTATATAACATAAATTGTGTGTTTTAAAGCGCTCTCTCTGCATTTGTTATGTGGTAAGTTTTTGTCCATCTCTTACGGTTTAGCAGTTATGTAAAATTCCGTAAAATTGACCCAGAATAAAGCAGTCTTCAGAGGCTATTCCCAGAAAATTTAAAATATACATTTTATTTGTCAAGTAAATATATTTAATATGATATTTTAATCAAAATCGTTAGAGCCATTTTTTAGAAAATTAACATTTTCGAAAAAATTCCATGTAAAGGGTAGTTTGGGGTGTGGGGATTTTTCTCAAAATCTTCGTGTCGCATCCCTGGAAGATACTAAACTTAAATACCAAGTTTGGTATTTTACCGACTTTTAGTTTTTAAGTTATCGTGTTCAGACACACGGACACACACGGACCTTTTCATTTTTTAGATACAGGGGACCCTAAAACATACATTTGCGGTGTAATCTTGTTATCGAATGTGTTTGAATATTTGTTCACCAAATTTCACAGCAGCATTTCCTTTAAGTTGTGGTTTTTAAAAAAAATCGTTACAAGCATTTTTGAGAAAATACAACATATTAAATGAAACAGTAATCGTACACTATGGAGCACCAGCTAATATACTAACAATGAGAGTGAAAGAAAATTATTAACGTCAAAATTAGGATTAGCTGAAATAGAACGCAATAATCACACATTTCCTTTCAAGAACATCGTTTACATTCTTTGAATGTATGTTATTAAAAACTCAATTTTTAATATGAACTGGCTGATTTTCAATAATGGAAATGAAGTGAATGTTGAGGTAGTACGATTTCACAATTTCTCCAGAATATAATAATCATGCAGGTGTGGCTTCAGCGTTCAGGCATTGGCGTGTCCCTTTATTGTTACTAATTCTTGCTCCAGTATATGTAAATTATGTTTGATACTGCTGTTGAAATCAAGTAATTATTCACTGAGTCATGATATAATTGTGATTCAGTTAAGTGCTTACATTTTATCAGATAAAATAGCATCTTTGCAAGCATATTGCGGTTAGCAATATATCGATTTGTCGTGGTAAATATATCAACCGTTATTGGTCATTATCAAATCATCAATCTTCCAGATAGGTCAAATAGGTCTGTTTCGGCTCAGAAGGGATCTTGCTAACGTTTTTAATACTTCTAGTACCAGCTGGTTTTATTGCAAGAGAGATATAGTTCTGGCATTCAAGATATATGGTCGTTTCATTTCATTTTATATTCCCTGATTATCATTTATATTAAATTTAAAAATATTTCTCTTATTGTTTCACTTTTTATGTGACATTTAAAGCTACAGCCAATCACGTACCTCAAATTTTTCATTTAGACCACTTCAATTATTCCTTTATCAGGCTTATTCATGACCCAAGTCTGGGCTCCATAAAATATGTGCACTGCTATAGTTATATAACATTTTTAATACCATATCTTCTTGCTGTATTGTTCAATGTTCGTATTTTAGTGTTACATATGTAAAAAGAAAGATTGAAGTAGAGGTCCCGGGTTCGATTCCCCGCTGGGGAATTATTCGCTATCCTATATCTTAAACATAAGAGATTTTAAACACAATTATTAGCACCTTTTCTAGAAAATCAAAATATTAGAACTTTTTCCATTAAAAGAGTAGTGGTGGGTGGGTGAATTCTTTTGAAAATCTTCGTGTTGCATCCTTGGAAGATACTTAACTTAAATATCAAGTTTGGTAAAACAGAATTTGAGCTATGCTGCCAACAGACACACACGGACATGTTTCTTAAAATGTTTTTTTTTTTTGAATTCGGGGGTTCCAAAACGTGTATCTCCGGTGAAATCTCGGTATCAAACTTTTGGGCGCAACACAATACCTTCCCTATACACTATATACGTGTAGAGAAAGTAAAAAAGCACATTTTAGAAAAAGGTCCGTGTGTGTCCGTGAACACGATAACTTAAAACAGAAAGTCGGTTAAATAACCAAACTTGTCTACTTAAGTTCAGCATATTCCATGTATGCGACACGTATATTTCAAAGAAACCACCATCCCCAAACTACCACATATATGAAAAAATTAGAAAAGTTTGATTTTCTTACAAATGCTCTAACGATATAGGTTGAAGTAACCTAAGATAAAGATACTTATATTAAAAATCTGACGTGTTCCATTCACATGACTTTCTCTACCTCTCTGCAACAAATTATAGTTAAAAAGCTTATGCTTCTATTTACTTCATGCTAATCGAGAAAAAAAAAAAAAGCACAAATAGTCTTATTACTTGCAAGCAGAAGGGAAATAATGGAGTACTATAGGCTAAACTAATAGTCAAAAGCTGGTTGCTATATGACTGAAGTTCCTTTGTTTGTATGGACAGCAGTTGACAAATTCCTATATGAGAAAAGAATAGGTTTTTCATAGCTGAAACCAAAAACAAGGAATATGTCAAAAACGATCAACTCGGCGAAAAAAATGTATATAACAAATTGTGTGTTTTAATGTGCTCTACATTTTTTGTCTGTTAAGTTTTTACCCATCTCTTACGGTTTAGCAGTTATGCAAAATTCCATGAAATTCATCAAGAATAAAGTAGTCTTCAGAGGCTATTCCCTGAAAATTAAAGATATACATTTTTTTTTGTCAGGTAAATATTTTAAATATACGATATTTTAGTCAAAATCGTTAGTGCCATTTTTAAGAAAATCAAATTTTCGAAAAAAAGTTCTATGTAAAGGGTAGTTGGGGGTGGGGGGATTTTCTTGAAGATCTTCGTGTCGCATTCTTGGAAGATACCAAACTTAAATACCAAGTTTGGTATTCAACGGTCTTTTCGTTTTTGAGATATGCTGTCCACAGACATACACGCACACACACGGAACTTTTTTGGATTCAGGGGGACCCAAAACATGTTTTTCCGGTAAAATCTCGGTATCGAATTTTTGGGTGCAATACAATACCTTCTCTATACACTATGTACATAGTACGTGTAGAGAAAGTAAAAATAAAATGTATATCTCGAATTTTCTGTGAATAGCCTTTTAAGTCCTTTTGATTCTGGATTACTCTTGCATAACTGGTCCACTAGAAGAGAGACAATAGCTATAGAGGTGGTTAAAATGCAAAATGTATGTCAAAAGACAACTGTTTGGTGGAGTTAACCATTTTCGAGATTCTTGTTGCTTGTTGCAGGTTTCAATTTCAAAAGACTAAACGTTGATCGCACAGGAATTTTATCACCCTTTGGCCAGGCAAAGAGCACGAAATTTAATCATATAAGAACCAGGTATTATAATGATTTCCTTTAGCCCAGTGTATTCCCTTCTTCTGATAAGGAACTAAGTAATAATACCATATCTGCTAGTTTATCTCGATTAGTATGAAGAACATAGAAAAGTAACATTATCAAAAACATTTTGTTACACAGATGTAATGAAAATGATGTGAATGGGTTTGTTCAAGTAGAAAACCAATTTGTTAAATAATAAATTGGTTAAAACATATGAAACTAGGTTATATTTGGTATTTTATCTGAGTAATATATTAATTTTTGTTGCAGTTATTGGCAGCACTTGATGGTGTGAGATCAGCTGTAACCATGTTCCAAAGGCTGCTGTGTACCACACTCATCATTCTGCACGTCGGCGCCTTCGAACTCAGTAAGTACTTGCTGAATGTACACAGTAATAGCGTTCAATTTTCGAACTTGAAACTGGATACCAAGGATCTATAACGTGAGCTCGCAGCATATGCAACTATCAAAACGTATGAATGGAGCATGTAAGCGGCGCTTGTTTGTTTTCCTTATTTCACCGAAAACTTTCGGCAAACAAATGGTTGTGCAGCATCCAGAATTGACCAGCTTACGTTCTTGTAAAAGCAATGTTATCATATGACTGTTTGCGACTATTTGCTTCGAAATATTTTGAGTGCCAACAACTTTTTTTGGATTTGGTTCATCTGAAAACACTCATACAGGCAACTGCTGTTTCCGTTCCGGCTCAAGCGCTAGATTCACGAATCTTCATTTGTTACAATCTTATATAAGCCTTTTGAAGCAACGCTGTTGTATTTCTTGAGCATTTAGGTTCATCAATCGACACGTGCATCTTTTAGAAATTTCGTCAAATTATGTGGGATCCAATGAGAGAAAACCCTTTTGCACTCACATATGATCAAGCAACATTTTACATATGCTGGTGGAACTGAAGCCAGTATGTGACATGACCATCTTGCGCTATCAGTATTTGCACAGCGGCAATGTTTTCTGGCACAAGTGATTTTGGACAAGCTACACGTGTTTTGTCAGTGAGCGAACGTCGGCCACGATTAAACTCGTTATACCATCGTTTCATAGTGGCCAAAAGGGTGGTGCTTCAATGCCAAATGTGGAAGTAAGTAAATTGATGCACTCTTGTCTTCATAATCCACGTCGAAGTTATCCACACAGAAAGTAACTACTGATTTGGCACAAATAAATAATAACTAAAATGATATCAATACAACATTTATGGTACACTACTGTATTTCTCAACGTAATCTCCAGTCTGTCAAGACATTTATAGCCATGCGGTATAAAGTTTTCAATGATGTGGCTATGCTTTTCTACCGCTAAAAAACTTATTCGTTTTTTGAATGCACAAAATGTTCCTCCAATTGAATTTTATAGACAAATAACACAACTAAGATATGATAGTAGGATCAACGAGTCTTCATTGAAGAAATAGCTCATAATTTAACAGTAATCAAGGAAGAACCGACAAAGATCGGAGTTTTAGGTAGTGTTTAACTCCCGCTTTTATTACTATGGCACCGCAGGCGATGACATTGATGACACATGGAATGGAAATGGAGCACCGAAAACCGGAGTGGAAGTTTATCAATCGTTAAGGAGAAGTTGAAAGCAAACGTTCATAAAGAAATTCACTTTGGACAATGTACATGCATTTTTGGGTGGAAAAGTCTTCCCAACCGATGAAGACCTCAAAGTGGCAGTGACATCTTGGCCAAAATTTTAGCAGCGGAAGAGAAACTACGTGACAGTAAATGCCATAATAGCTATGGCGGTTACGTTGAAGAATTGAATAATGTACTGTAACTTTGTAAGTAAGGTTTTGTGTTGATATCTTTTGTTAGACCAAATCGGCCCTCGTATCATCTCACTAACATTTGCAAGAGTTAATTCACAATCTGAAACATAATTTTCAAGTCACCGTAAACGACACAAATAGTGCTCAATTGGTAGAATGTCTCTACTAGATTATGGTTAAGAATGCCAAACTTTCCAGCGGAAGCGTCAAATAACAATCTGTGTTGCTAAGGTTAAAGATCTGATGTGTTTCATTCGCATGACTTTCTATATATCCCTGCAACAAATTATTCTTAAAAAGCTTCCGGTGAAATCTCGGTATCGAAATTTTGGGTGGAGTGCAATACCTTCTCTATACACTATGTACATAGTGCGCATAGAGAAAGTAAAGAAATAAGTAGTCGCTCTAAAATTTACATATGCATTAGCTTAACATTAAATTTGCACTTTACGTAATTTACATGTATTTATTGTTGGAGAAGTCAATAAATTAGAGGTGAAAGCCCCATTCAGGTCCGAAAGCACTTTTTCGGTAAAGAGAATGGAGGTAAGACGTGGTAAGATAAAGCTGGGTGCGACCGAAACGAGAAATGGACAATAAACAGTTTGCCCTGCTGCATGTCGGTATCTGATCTGACGAATCTCTCTCTCTCTATATAATCATCGGCAGTCACGTACAAAGCATGCACGTTCATTTCCCTAATTAAAGACGCAAAGAAACAAATTGAACCCCACGGCAATTTTCCGAACGATATCAAAATGATCCCCGTTAGAGTTGTGATTACGTAGCAATATTTCCAGTGGACACGCAAAGTGCTATGTTGACTTTGGTTTTGTGTTATCAAATAGTTCTTGGAGCTACAACGACGCATGTCACCGAGCGTAAAATCCTCAGTTAATAAAACTTTGTAAATGATTTTCCTTTCATAAGTTCTTCACTTCGTTGTCACTTTTCCACTATTATACACAAGCTTATTACTTTTTCTACCCGGTACTATGTACATAGTAGATATCCCGGCCAGGTGCTCAGGAGTTTCCTCCGGGACTGATATTCGCGAGGTTATGGGTTCGATTCCCGTAGCCAATCCGTCAGACGCATGGGCCTTTCGAGGGGTTTTCCCGGGTCACTGGCGAATACTGGGGAGGTTTCTTCACTGTCAAAACTTATTGTCCATTCATGTTTTCTTTCCGACTAACTCTCCAAGTTAGTGCTGGAGGACACTGGAGAGTCTCGCAACTCGGCCCGAGCATAGCCACGAGGTACCCAATCTCTCACGGATACGGGGCCACTGCCACGTCGAGTCCAACCCAATCTACACTCTCTTCCGGGAGGAACGTGGTGATCGGCCCGACTGCTTCTAGTAACGTCAGAAGTACCAGAGTGCTCGTGGTCCCAAGCGCTCACACTGGAGCCACTGAACAGTTTGGAGCCTCTCCCATACATAAAGGTTACTTGCTATCCGACGGATACCTGGGGAGTAGTCAGGTCTCTCTGCATGAGCTTGTGCCCCTTAATGTTACCTTACGAGGCATACTCCGACCTGTTCAGATGCCCCGGTGCGAGGTTTTTTTTTTTTGTATTCATTTATATACTTCCTCTTCCTTCCTTTCTTTCAGTTTCCTACATTTCCAATTGTTGACCTATTTTTTACCATTATTTATTTTTACTTAACCATACATGTACACATTTATAAACACAGGAACTTCCGTGCCCAAAGCTAGGCACTTTAGCGAGCGCGGCCACGGGGACCGGCAGCTCTTCAGACCCGAAGCACCGCGGGACTTCTGACGTTGCTTTGGCCGAACACCGAACCGGAAAAGAGTGTTCGGATTGGGTTGGACTCGACGTGGCAATGACCAGATATCCGTGGGAGATTAAGTACGCCTGGGCTATGTCCGGGTGGGGTTGGAGACGCCACAATGTCATCCGGGACTAACTTGGAAAGTTAGTAGACACAAGCTGGTAAATGTCGCCCTCACCGAGGTCTTCGGTAGTCTTCACCTTTGAGGATGACGCGTGTAAGTGGCGTAACCATTTCGGTCCTTGCTTACCAGAGGGGCTGGTGTTTCAGATAAGTAACGGCCTAATAGAGAACCCCACAACGCGTTCCCTGTAAAGCGCACACAACTCATTTGTCGTGTCGTGCATGCTTTAGTAAGTCCCTTCATGTCATTCCAGTTCACACAACCAGTTTAAGTGTCTATGTAAAGGGTAATTGGGGGTGGGGGGTTTTCTTGAAAATCTTCATTTAGCATCCATGGAAGATACCAAACTTAAATACCAAGTTTGGTATTCAACGGTGTTTTCGTTTTTGAGCTATGCTGTTCACAGACACACACAGACGCATACGCACACATGCACATACTCGGACCTTTTTTCAGAAATGCTTTTTTTGTATTCAGGGGGGCCCAAAACTTGTATTTCCGGTGAAATCTCGGTACTGATTTTTTCGGTGCATTATAATACCTTCTCTATACACTATGTACATAGTACGTGTAGAGAAAGTAATAAAATGTTAGAGACCATGTAAACGTGAGGTACATAGATTTTTAATTACACGTGTTTTCTCTGCCGTTATAGCAGAACATGTTATGTTACATTTCTGCTCTTGACAGCTCAATTAGTGATCCAGATTATTCTGCAAGACTCTCAATCAGATGTGCCCTGTGGAAAAGTTTTGTTACCTGTCCTAGACCGCTCCTAATCAACGTTTGTATCCATTTTTGTGTCTAAACCAAATGTTATCTTTGGCCTTTCATCTTTGAAGTGGATAACCTTTATCTCATTTTGAATTCGAATTTTATGGAATTTGCTTGCATTTCAATATATGAGGCCTTTTTTTTTTAAACCTCCGATAGGTCATATCTTCTTTGGTTTGAAAGTGCTGCCTTCCTAGCCATGTCTTCAGTTCAGGGAAAAGGTGAAAGTCGCTGGGTACCAGATCAGGACTGTACGGCGGATGATCGAAAATGTCCCAATGAAATAGTTCAAGGAGCCAATGGGTTGTGCCAGGAGTATGTGGACGAGCGTTGTCATGGATCAACATAATTCCTGAAGTCGGCATTCCTCTTCGTTTGTTTTTAATGGCTCTCCGCAAACGTCGTAAAGTACAAAGATCTTCAAAACAACGTCAATGCTCATTTGAAATCATTGGCGGCAACATTTTTTGAAGCGGGTATTTGCAAAGCTTGTGCACAGGTGCGATAAATGTCTTAATCTTTTCGGTGACTATGTTGAAAAGTAGCCATACCTGTGCAAAACTTTTAGTAACAAAATAATTGTTTTCTTTGAACTTGTCTTTTATTTATAGCCCACCGGAGGTTGAAAAAACTGCCCTATTATTAGAGAGAGAACTTTGCTTTTTTGCAATGTTACTAGCAACAAGAGAATAATCTGTACTAAATTTCAGCACAATATGCAAAGTAGTTCTGGATCTATTAATTTATATACATTTTAATAGCAAAATTCAAAATATTCTCCTACAGATATTGTATCCAAAGTGTCATTCTTTCAAACTGCATTCCTTAATATCTTTGTAACAAAATCTTTAATTCAAATTTCCCATATCGTTTAAGCCTTTTAGATATATAAATTATGCCACAATGTGAAAAACTGAGAAAAAGCAGAAATGATTATGTTAATAATGTTTTAAAAAGCAAACTGTGATTAACTCGACAAAAATTGCTTTAAAGTTTGACATGGAGAGTTGGTTAACCAGCTCAATGCTTTAAAAAAGCGTTCAAAACATGTGATACATCGGCCTCAGGAGAATGAAGCATTTCTAACATTTCCTTTAAAGTATACTAGGCTTAACCTCCACAATTCGTTATTTTTGACCAAAATCACTAAAAGAGCACATATGTCCCCGTAATTGTCATACTAACCGAGAAGGTCAAAAGAGGATCCAAATAGGAGAATATGGGTCTAATTCGATCCATTTTTACAGCTAATTAAGCACGTTTTTCATTTCCTATTAAGGAAATATTTTACTAGACTGTGGGTGGGATCATCGTACAATTGAGACGCGGTCCATTCTATGACACTTACGCTATTTCTGTGTGATCTAAGGGTCGTGGGTTCGAGTACATCTTTTGTATGAGTGTTTATAAATATATGTGCAAGTTAAAAAATCTGATGTGTACCATTCACATGACTTTCTCTACATCTCTGCAACAAATTATTCTTAAAAAGTTTTACTTCTATTTACTTCATGCTAATCAGTAAAAAATTAGCAGAAATAGCCATATTACTTGCTTCCTTGTAAGTAGACGTGAAATAAGAGAGTACCATAGGTTAAAGTGATAGTCAAAAGCTGGTTGCTATGTCATTGAAGTTCCTTTGTTTGTATGGACAACAGTTGACAAATTCCTGTATGAGAAAAGTATGTTTTTCATAGTAAAAACCAAAAACAAGGAATGTCTCAAAAACGACGAACTCCTCGAAAAAAATGCATATATCATAAATTGTGTGTTTTAACGTGCTTTACATTTTTTGTGTAGTAAGTTTTTGACCATCACTTACGGTTCAGCAGTTAAGCAAAATTCCGTAAAGTCCATCCATTCAGAGGCTATTCCCAGAAAATTCAAGATATACAATTTGTCAGGCAAATGTCTTTAATATACGACATTTTAATCAAAATCGTTAGAGCCATTTTTGAGAAAATCGAAATTTTCGAAAAAAGTTCCATGTAAAGGGTAGTTTAGGGTGGGAGGATTTTTCTCAAAATCTTCGTGTCGCATCCCTGGAAAATACTAAACTTAAATACCAAGTTTGGTATTTTACCGACTTTTCGTTTTTGAGTTATCGTGTTCACAGACACACGGACCTTTTTGTAAAAATGCTTTTTTTTTGGATATTGGGGACCCTAAAACATATATTTCCGGTGAAATCTCGGTATTGAATTTTTGGGTGGAGTGCAATACCTTCTCTATACACTATGTACATAGTACGTATAGAGAAAGTAAAAAAATTGCTGTTAGTATTCTGTCATCCTCACAGCCCAATTATTGAAATTTCCTATGTTTTAATATTTCAAATAATTTTTATAGCCTCCATACTGAGTGGTCAATGAGCTGACTTCTCACCCGGATGTCCCGGTTTGAATCCCGGCTAGAGCAAGGAATGTTTCTTTTAGCAGAATTATTTCCTATCCTGCTCAGAGTCTGGAAGTATGTATGTGAGTGTGAATGTGTGTGTTGTGTTTAAAGAAAAGAAAATAATTAAAAACACAGCATTAAAGAACCTGCAGTCAACGAATTGTTTCTAAAGCAAAGCCCCGATATGAACTTATATTTTAAAGGGGGTTATATAAATAAAACAAAAACATGTATAACTGTATGCAGCAGTATAAGTCCTTGAATTTTTCCGCTTTATAAAAGTTATAACTTTCCTTACAGATAGCTAAGTACATAGTAGGTACAGGCGGTATTTCGGCATTCATCCAAAAACTCCGTATCAAAATTTCACTGAATACACATACTTTTAGGATCCCTGAAGCCAAAGGAGTATTGTTAGAAAAAGTTCTGTGTTTGTATGAATATGGATAAATCCGTTAGATACCAAACTTGATATTTAAGTTTAATTATCTTCCAAGGGTGCGACACTACCCTTTGCGTGGAAATTTTTTTGAAAATGTTTTCTCAAAAAACGAGAGGAGACCTCTGGAAACCTCTTCATTCTGGATAACTTGCCTAACTCTTAAACCGCAAGAAAGACAAGCGCTTACAACGCAAAAATATAACTCTCTTTAAAACACAATTGATGTCATATATTTTTTTGTGGAAGTAACCACTTCCGAGATATTCATTGTTATTCGTTTCAACTTTAAAACACAAACTTTTCTCAAACTAAAATGATTAATTTATGCATTTCTTTATTTTACTCCTGCCCATGCAAGGAAAATTTTAATCAAATAATAACTAGCTTTCGCAAGATTTGAACATCACTTTAGCTTAGTGATTTCGTTTATGTATTATATTCTACTTATAAAGAAATACGTATAAGATAGGTAGGGTCAGACTGAAAACTTCAATGTCACAGCCGGGATTTGAACCACGTATCTCCCGGTATCAGGTCGTTGCCATACCACTAAGCTACATACGTAGTTCAATATCTCAACTGACCCGCAAGTTTCCCGGTAAACCACAGGGTGTTTTCAAATTATTTTGAGATGACAACCCCAATGGCGACTTACAATGCCATAGTTGCTGTCCCAGGATTCAAAGTAAAGGCAACTATTATGGTCAATTAATATTGAATTAATTGTTTTTTTTTTTTACAAGCCGTGTGTAGGACAGGAGTTGGATAGGTAAGAGTCAGACTGAAAAATTCAATGCCATAGCCGGGAGATCCGTGGCTCAAATCCCAGCTATGGCACTGAATTTTTCAGTCTGACCGCCTATCCAACTTTTGTCCTACACACGGCTTGTGCGAAAAAAACAAGTAACTCAAATAAGTAATAAAATGTGTATATTATTTGTAAACGTAGCACGTTATAGAATAGGTACAGGCATTACTTTGAATGAAGAATCAGATTTTTGAAGTAAATTCTATAAGACTCAAAGAAATTGAAAGGGCCATTTATTCTTATGGCATGAGCCCCTTGTAATTCTGGAGTTATGCAGCAGTGCAATGTTCTGAAGTTGGCTAGGTCGATATTACTCTGCTTGCGCACCATGTGTCAGCCATGCAAAATATCCTGTTGTGACCAAAGCGACCCTGTCTCTGAACTAGAGGACCTGGCTCGCATCTAGGCTGTGACAATCATGTAGCTTACTTGTTGCAAAACTTTCGGTTTTCCTCATTACTTTATATATTACAGAACTCAAATGATAACTTAAATCTTTATCTATCTGAGATATTATGAGGAATTTTAACAGACGAAGTACTTCAGCTGGTTATAAATGCCTGGAAGTTTCATATATATCGTTTCGGTTTCCTCAGTACTTTGGATGTGATAACAAATCTTCATCCATTTAAGCTTTTATGAGGAATTTTAACAAAGTACGTTAGCTGCTTATAAAAGCCTGGAGGTTTCATAATTCTGAAGAGAGTTTGAGATTTTGGCATACGGATATCACTCCAAAAGTTTTGAGAATGGACGCAATAAAATATTAAAATTTTATATCTAATCTTTGTACGAGGAACGTCCAGAAAGTAAGTTCCGTTTGGTAATAAAATTAAATTGTGTACAGATACAGAATAATTATTTATTGTACAAAATTATACAACTCTTAAACTACTTTTTGACATAACTGCCGAAATTTTGCAGGCATTTGTCATAGCGTTGCACAAGTTTTTGTATACCTTCTTCATAGAAGTTTGTCGCCTGTGTCTTCTAAAAGTTGGAACATTTTTCTTTCAGCTCTTCGTCATTGTTGAAGTGTTGACCGTCAAGGAAAGACTTGAGATGTAAGAACAAATGAAATTCCATAGCGAGAGCACTAATTGTAAACTTGCTGTTTTCCTGGATCTTGTCATCAATCGCGTGAACCAGTTCTTCTGTAACCAAAGATGGACGCCCACTTCGTTCTTCATCGTGCACTTCACTACGTCTTTCATTGAATTGTCGGACCCATCTTCTCACCATTGAATCACTCATCGCATTTTGTCCGTAAACTTCGCAAATTTGCCGAAAAATTTCTATTGGTTTCACTTTCCTAGCATTCAGAAAACGAATCACAGATCTGATTTCACAAGCGGCGGGATTTTCAATCAACACCGACATTGTAAACAAGCACAACAAAGCGTATGTGGCTGACAGCGATCCCAAAATGGTGCAGGTTTCTTCTCCTTGATACAGAGCGTCTACCGCGCATGTGCGGAACTGCGATCACAGCGCTGCAGCGGAGATAAATTGAAACGGAACTTACTTTCTGGACGTACCTCGTATCTTTTCAAAATATTCTCTGTTTCATTCTATATACTGTCTCATCCTTACAACCCAGTTTTCAAATGCTGAATGCCATGTTTTACAGACTATGGCGATAACGTTGAGAAATAGGGTAACATACTGTAACTTTGGAAATAAAATCTCGTGTTGATATCTTTATTTATTATTTAGTTATGCCAAATCGATCTTTTCTTTCTGGAGTGCCCCGGTATATTCGTTCAGTTTCGTTTCGAGTCGACCTGTATTTTCAAACAGATTATCTCTGTATAGAGTATCCTAGGCTATTTTCACGGCCAGTGTTATCATATATAAAAATCAGATGTGTTCCATTCATTTGACTTTCTCTAGCTGTTCCGCAAAAAAACCTTTTATCTACATCATGTTAATTAAGATAAACATAAACAGAATTAGTCTTATTACTTCCTTCCTTGTAAGTAGAAGGGAAATAAGAAAATGCACAGACTAAAGTGATAGTCAAGCTCTTTAAAGACTGGTCACCATGTGAAATAATGGAAATACCATATCTTTGTTTGCCAGGAGTAAACAAACAAGAAACGAGAAGAATGTTTTCCCGTTCGAGAAATATTTTAAGAGTCATAACCCGAAATATCTCGAAAACGGTTAACTCTTCAAAAAAATGCATTGCATTAATTGTGTACTTTAATGAGATCTAAATTTTTTGTGTAGTAGTATGTTTTTGTCTATCTCCTACGGTTTGCCAGTTATACATGAGTCATTTAGAATGGCGAGGTCTTCAGAGGCAATTCCCACAATATTTAAGATATACGTTTCATTTGTCATAAATATATCTTAAGCACAAGGTATTTTAATCAAAATCGATACAGGCATTTTTGAGAAAATCAAAATCGTAATCTCATCCTAGGAAAATACTTAACATAAATACCAAGATTCGTATTTAACCTATTTTGCGTTTTTGAGCTATGCTGTTCACAGACAAACAGATACACACACAAACGCGGATATTTTTCTGAAAATGCTTTATTTGGGCAAAACATATATTTCCGGTGAAATCTCGCTATCAAAATTTTGGGTGAAATACAATACCTTCTTTATCCACTATGTACATTGTACATACGGATTAGAGAAGGTATAAGACTGTATTTTCCGAGCTGTTGTGTCGTGATCGTAAGTTAAAATCTGAACAGCCCGGTTACAGTTTTAAAATAAGATTATCTCTGTGTGAAGAATATTGAGAAGTGCTTTAAGCACACGTAATCCTATCACCACAGAAGCCGCCACTGCTAGCTATAATGAGCGTTGAGTAATCCAACAAATCCGGCAGGAGTATAACACTGAACTGTTACCTTTAACACCAAAATCAAGTATGCCCAAAACACATTAAAATTCATCAACAGAACACGTTTGCAATAACCCTTTTTTACGCCACAAGTTATTTATTGCCGATATAACGGGGTCCACTTTATAGCTAACAGCCTGTGTGGAAGATCAAAACAAACGATAAACGCTGCCATGCATTTTCTGCTTTCCCTTTCTTTGCAGGTGAAATTAAAGGCATGTGCCAGTAAAAAAGAATGGATAGGTAGCCATGATGGATTGCTAATGATAGTCGCAACGTCCTATGCAGCAACAATTTTGTTTTTACCTTCCATAACATTTTTTAGAGCGTTTTCCTCCCCCTTTGTGTTACAGATAAAAAGTTTCCATGCACGCGAATAGTTACTGCAAACTGTAAACTCTCATTTCTGTGTTAAGATAAACAAAAACCAGCAGAATATGTAAACACAAAGGATTCTGGACGTGTTTTGTTACCCACTACCTGATATGCTCACTGTTGAGCAGCATTAAGGATGGTCAGCGCAGCGCACGGATGAGTTGGGAAAGATATCTCTTTTTTACTTTTACTACTATGTACAGTAAGTAGAGGAAGCATACTCCATTCCACCCAAAAATTCGTACCGAAATACATGACGTTCTCTGCCTTGACTAAAGGGGGGGGGGGGTCTGAAATGTTTTCGGCCTGATAGTGAAAAACAACGGTCGGCTCCTTAGCGCGGTGGTAGCGCAGCTGCCTACCAAGCGGGAGACCTGGGTTCGATCCCCAGTACCGGCGTGGGGATTTTTCCCCCGCTGGGAGACCTGGACCGGGGTGCACTCAGCCTCGTGAGGTCCCTGGGGGGCCAATTGAGGAGCTACTTGATGGAGAAGTAGCGGCTCCAGGTCGTGAAGACCGCATTAACCGGCCGGGAGGGGCTCGAGGCGCTGACCACGTCTCACCCTCCAATACCGCACCCCATCCATGACGTCTGTAGTGGACCGAGATGGGGGACGCAGCGGCCGGGCGGTAGGCCAAGGCTCCCCGTGAGCTGTCGTGCCATGGAGTAAAAAAAAAGTGAAAAACAACAATTCATACTTTCAAAGTAGTTTTATTTTTCAACATAATCTCCTCTAATAAAAATACATTTTGTTCATCCAACGGTGTTGCAATGCCACTCTCTGTAGTATTCCTCTGGAAGTGCTGCAAAGAACCCATTTACAACAGCAATTGCTTCTTCATTGGACGAAAAGCTCCTACCAGCGAGGAATTTCTTCAGTTTGGAAACAGATGCAAGTCCGAGGGAGCCAAATCTAGGGAATAGCGTGGATGTTGCAGCACTTCATACTGCAGATCTCTCAAATTCCCCATTACCAAAACACTTTTGTAGGCAGGTGTATTGTCCTGATGGAAAACAATTCTTATTCTTTTTTAACAAGTGTCTGTTTACACGAATGCTTGCATTCAGTTTGGTTAGAAGTTGAGAGTAGTATTCTCCAGTAATGGTTTCACCTTTTTCTAGATAGTCAATTAACAAATTCCTTTGGCATCCCAAAACACTGTCGCACCATCCTCGCCTTCTTTGGAGCTGAAGAACGAGCTTCTGTCCACTGCTTCGACTGCTGATTAGATTCGGGTGTGTAGTGGTGAATTCATTTTTCATCTATTGTGACGTATCGGCGCAAAAAGTCATTTCTGTTCTTTTGAAAATGCTCCAAGCACTTTTCAGAAAGTTTCGTGCGAATGCGTTTGTTATCCACGCGGAACCCATCTTGCGCAAATCTTTTTCATGTTTAATTCTTGATGCAAGATGTGACCAATGCGTTCCTTTGAAATTCCAAGACCAATTGGCAATTTCACGCCGATCTTCCAAAATCATGTCGTGCACTTTTTCAATGATTTCCGGTGTGGTTACAGTTTTTGGAGGTCTTTCGCGTGGATCGTCTTGGACGCTTTCATGACCATGTTTAAAATCTTCCGCCCATTTCTTCACAGTGGAAACCGAAGGTGAAGAATCACCATACATATTTACAATCCGCAAATGAATTTCTGTAGGCGTTAAACCTTCTTTTACGTAGAATTTTATCACAGCACAATACTCAAATTTCTCCATTTTCAAAGCAATGCACACTTGCACTACTTCAAAGAATTGCCTACGGTCAATTATTGCCTACAATGACTTGTAATGTTACATAGGGTCTATTAATATGTGTACCAACGTAAGGAAGAAAATCATGCAAGTAGTGCTGCGATCTCTAGGCGAGGCCGAGAACTTTTCAGACCACCCTCGTATATCGTCGGCTTGCAAGTGAAGCACACTGCGTCAGAATACAGAGTTTTGAGAAAAAACAGTTTGAATATTTTCTGGGAATGTGATTTGCATTAATGAATATATTTACAAACATTTTTAGAAATTTTATTTCAAACATTAGCTTTCCTATCTTAGATATAGTGTGATATATAAATGAGTACTTTTTATTGGCATTTAATATATATATTTTAAGTTTTTATGAGGTGATGTTCATGACTTAATGTGCTTTTCCTGACAGAGATGTTAAAGTGTGTTTCACCTGTCTATTTTCCTTGTTGGATGGGTGTTGTCACCTAATATTGACTCATTGCTTAGTAAAACGGAAATAAAGGTGTTCTTTTCAGTTTTATTTTTCATTTTTATTTTAAGAACATACATAATAGAGTTTAGGGCATTGGTCAGCATCTCCCACTCTGAGTGCAGGAAGACCTTCCCCTCCATTTATATTATAAACTATTGTTATTAAAAGGACCAAGAATCAGAGTGATTGGGCATCTCGTGCGTGTCAACCTCCGTGGTTAAGAAGTTCCCAAAGTCGTGGGTTTAAACCCGGCTGAGGGCGATGGATGTTTTTCTTGCATCCATAGCATGGCTTCCTTCGTAATGTAGGTACAGCCGTTAGTGCCGTGTTCTAGATATACAATATGTAAAAAACCTCTATCTGATAAACAGGCTACTGAACAAAATTAAACGGTTTTTCACGCCCAGTAGAGAATGAAACGCTGAGAACCAAACGTTAAAGAGCGTCTATAAATAAACGAATATATAAAAAGCTCACATTTTCGAAAATTTAAGGGTAGTTTCAGATAGGGCGATATTCTTCGTATAGCTTCCTTGAGCTATGCTGAACTTAGTTATCAATTTTGGTATTTAAGAGACTTTGAGCTTTGTTCACAGAAATACATATACACATAGATGCACCTTTTTCTGAAAATATATTTGTTTATTCAATAAAACCTTAAAACGTGCATTTCCAATGAAATCTTGGCATCTTTCTACATATATACTAAGAGAAAGTAAAAAGGATCATATTGGAAGTCAAAAAAACTAGTCTTAAGAAACTATTCCCAGAAAATTAAAAATATATGTTTTATTTGTCACATATATATCTTTAATATACGGCATTTTAATCAAAATCGTTAACCATTTTTGAGAACATCAAAATTTTCGAAAAAAGTTCCTTGTAAAGGGTAATGGGGTGGGGGGATTTTCTTGAAAATCTTCGTGTCCCATCTCTGGAAGATACTGAACTTAAATACCACGTTTAGTATTTTACCCACATTTTGTTCTTGAGTTATCGTGTTCCTTTTTCTGAAAATATATTTTTGGATACAGGGGACTCTAAAACATACATTTCCGGTGAAATTTCGGTATTGAATATTTGGGTGCACTTCTCTGACTGCCTCCGTGGTTGAGTGGTCAGCTCGCTGACTTCCCACCCCGGAGGTTCCGGGTTCGATTCCCGGCTGGGGCGGAGAATTTTTCTTTAGCCAGATTTATTCCCTATCCCCCTACAGAGTCTGGAAGTATGTATGTGAGAGTGAATGTGTGTGTGTTTGAGTAAAACAAAATGATTTAAACCAACGTAAAGAACCTACAGACAATGAATTGTTTCAAGTGGAAAGCCCCCGATATGACGTTAGATGTTGAAACAATTAAAACAAACCCTCTCTATACATGTACATCTCACAAAGCATTTCAGAAATAGCTCTACATAATTAGCAAAGTTATTTTCTTTATTTTGCGTTTAGGGGGGAAAGAGATAAACATTTTGAAGTGCAAACAAACTTTCGTATTAAAAAGATTATTCTTTTATTTAAATAATGCTATTGCTAATCAATCAGAAATTAACTTATCATTTAGTTTCTTGTAAGTACAAGGGAATTAAGGCAATACACTAAGTTAAAGCGACAGTCAAATCTTTTAAATGCTATCACTATGCGTTTGTCATTAAAATTTGGTTGTCCTTCTCCAAGACCAGGAGTAAAATACCGGATATGAAACGAAAAATAACTTCCTGTTTGAGAAAACTTTAAGTGTTTAAAATTGAAACCAATAATAAGGAATATCTCGGAAAGGTGTTGCATGACATAAATCGTGTGTTTTAAAGAAGTTTACATTTTTATGCAGTAGGATTTTGTCTATTTTTATGGTGTACCAGTTATACAAAACTAATTCAGAATGAAGTCTTTAGGGCCTACTCCCGGAAAATTCAAGATATATATTTGGTTTGTAATAAAAATATCTTATAAATATTGTTCTAATCTAAACCTGTTGCGGAATTTTGTTCTATTTAAAGATAGTTGGGAATGGGGATTTTCCAGAAAATTTTCATGTAGTGTCTATGGAAGATCCTGAACTAAAATACTACAATGTTATTTAAGAGAATTTTAGTTTTTGAGTTGCGCTGTCCACACACACACACACACACACACACACACACACTCACACACACACACGCACGCATACACACACCATACAGTAGGGTCTTTTTCTAAAAATTACCTTTTTACTTTCTCTATACGTACTATGTATATAGTGTATAGAGAAGGTATTGCACTCCACCAAAAACTCGATACCGAGATTTCACCGGAAATATATGTTTTAGGGTCCCCTGTATCCAAAAAGAAGTATTTTCAGAAAAAGGTCTGTGTGTGTGTGTGTGTGTCCGTGTGAACACGATAACTCAAAAACGAAAATTTTCGAAAATGTTGATTTTGTAAAAAATGACTAACAATTTGATTAAAACATCGTATATTCAAAATATTTGCATGACAAATAAAATGTATGTTTTGAATTTTCTGGGAATAGCCTCTGAAGACTACTTTATACTCGGTCAATTTTACAGAATTTTGCATACCCACTAAACCGTAAGTGATGGACAAAATCTTACCGCACAACAAATGTAGAGCACCTTAAAACACACAATTTATGCTATATACCTTTTTTTCGTGGAGTTGATGGTTTTTTTTTTTTAGATATTCCTTGTTTTTTTTCAGCTATAAAGACATACTTTTCTCATACAGGACTTTGTGAACTCGTGTCCATACAAACAAAGGAACTTCAGTCGCAGAGCAACCTGCTTTTCAGTATCACTTTAGTCTATTGTACCCCGTTATTTCGCTTCTACTAACAAGGAAGCAAGTAATAAGACTATTTCTGGTAATTTTTGCTCCATTAGATGAAATAAATAGAATAATTTGTTGCTGTGATATAGAGAAAGTCATGTGAATGGAACACATCAGATTTTTATTAAATTTTCGGTGAACTCTCAGTAGTGAAATTTTGGATGAAATCTATCTAGAGAAAGTAAAATTTGTTTGCTGATATAGCAATATCGAACAACATAATGGAGAAAACCAGTTCTTCAACATTTGTACGTTCAGAAAAATATTTTAGTCTTCTGTATGTATTGGTGATGGTGGTGGTGGTGGTGGTGGTGGTGGTGGTGAGTTCAAACATTTGTAGCCAACGTCAGAGTGATTCAATTAAATAATTACAAATAATATTACTTTTACAATACAGAGTATTCATAAGGAATGAACATACAGTATTCCACAAAGCAATAATGTTTAAAAATTAATAACTTTACTAATCACACCCAAGTCCTGGTATATAATTACCAAGAAAAATGGTAGTAAAGCAGATATACTAATTATATTTGAAAATATTTTGTTAGAGAATAAAAAGATTTTGCAACAAGCCAGTCATACAATTTTTGCTTAAAGGTTGCTATCTTAAGTCCAAAAATCTGATTCGTTCCATTCACATGACTTTCTCTACATCTCTGCAACAAATTATTGTTTAAAAATTGCTTCTATTTACTTCATTCTAATTGAGAAAAAATTAGCATAAATAGCTTGCTTTCTTATAAGTAGAAGCGAAATAAGGGACCGCCATAGGTTAGAGTGATAGTCAAAAGCTGGTTGCTATGTGACTGAAGTTCCTTTGATTGTATGGACAGGAGTTGACAATTTCCTGTATGAGAACAGTATAAGCTTTTCAAAGCTAAAACTAAAAACCCGGAATATCTTAAAAACGATCAACTCCACGAAGAAAAAAAAAATATATATATAACAAATTATGTGTTTTAATGTGCTCTACATTTTCTGTGTGGTAAGTTTTTGTCCATCTCTTACGGTTTAACTGTTATGCAAAATTCCGTAAAATTCATCCAGAATAAAGTAGTCTTCAGAAGCTATTCCCGAAAAATTCAAGATATACATTTTATTTTCCACTTAAATATCTTTAATATAAGACATTTTAATCAAAATCGTTAGAGATTTTGAGAAAATCAAAATTTTCGAAGAAAAGTCCATGTAAAATGTAGTTGGGGGTGGAAGGTACTAAACTTAAATACCAAGTTTAGTATTTTACCTACTTTTCGTTTTTGAGCTATCGTGTTCACGGACACACCCACACACACACGGATATTTTTCTGAAAATGCTGTTTTTGGATACAGGGGACCCTAAAACATATATTTCCGATGAAATCTCGGTATCGAATTTTTGGGTGGAGTGCAATACCTTCTCTATACACTATATACATAGTGTGTATAGAGAAAGTAAAAAGTTACTGTCAGAAGTGAGATGTTTGAATTGGGTTGGACTCGGCAGGGGGATGGTTCCCTCAATCATAGGAAATTTGGTACTGGCAGGGTTGTGAGACGTCTCAATGTCTTCCTAGCACTAACCTGGAGAGTTAGTAAACAGAAGCTGGTAGCTGTCACCTCCACAGAGACCTTTGGTAATCATCTTTGCATGAGTTAGGTTGGCGGTGCATAGAACAAGTATACCGGCGTGATTGAAAACCCCACGGACACGATTCCTGAGACACAGGACCCACCTGATCTGTTAGGTCACTACTGTACGGCTTATGTTTACTACTATGTGCATAGTGGTGTAGAGAAAGTGAAAAAGGTAGTGAAACTCTAGACTACTGCAGCAACATAACATGTGAAAAATCACTTGTTCTTTCACAAACAATATTTTATATGCGTTACTGTACACATAGGATTAACATATTTTGCCTCATTAGATTTATTTACAACAATCGAAAACTCGTAGTAATAATTTTATTAACAGCTGTACGAGCTGTATGTAATGATGTGTATAAGCCTTAGAGAAAGCTAATGACAGAAGGTAGATTTTCGGATTGGGTTGTACTCGGCGCGGCAGTAGTTCCCAAAATCCAAAGGAAATTGGGTACGCCAGGGTGTGGTAGACTGAAGCTGGTAGTTGTAGACCTCACCGAGGTTTTCTGTAGTCATCCCCGCGTAGATGGCGTATCTACTTAATTGCATGAGCTAGGGAGACGTTTTATAAAACAGGTACTGGTCTAATGGAAAATGCCACAGAATTGATCCCCAAATTACACAGCACACCTGAGGTGTCAGGTCACTGCTGTACTATGTGGATAGTAGTGTAGAGAAAGTAAATAATTTGGACAGAGTAAAGCACTAGACCACTGCAGCAACATTACATGAGAGAAATCGCTAGTTCTATCTCGAGCAATATTTTATGTACGTCACTGTACACTTAGGATATACATATTTTGCCGCACTAACTTTGTTTACAACCCTCGAAAGCCCGTAGTACCGGCGAGTAATTTTACTAACAGCACTAACTTTCTTGGGATGTAATATCAAATATCTTGAAAGAGAAACTTCTTTTTTGCGAGCTGTATGTAATTAAGTATATAAGCCGTAAGGAAAGTTACTGGCAGAAAAGCCACATTAAAACAAGAAAGTAGAAATTGTATCTGGGCAATAAATCAGAGTTGTAAACCTTCCTGTAATTACAGGCAATCTCGGGGTCATTTCTCTGGTTTAATGGAGTTAACGTCTTATAGCAGGCAGCAAGGATTTTAGGTTGTTATCTTCTGCTACCTAGAGTGAATACACGGCGCACTGCAGTCAGCTGTTCTCATCATGGTAATATGAAACTACCTCTGGGGATATACAGTAGAACCCGGTATTTTAGGGTTCCGTGTACTTCCAAGCTGGTCTTAAGAATATTAACATTTGACATAAAACTAGAGTAAAAATCTGATGTGTACCATTCACATGACTTTCTCTATATCCCTGCAACAAATTATTCTTAAAAAGCTTATACTTCTATTTATTTTACGCTAATCAGAAAAAATTAGCAGAAATAGTTTTATTACTTGCTTCCTTGTAATTAGAAGCGAAATAAGGGACTACCATAGATTAAAGTGATAGTCAAAAGCTGGTTGCTCTGTCAATGAAGTTCTTTTGTTTATATGGATAGGAGTTGACAAGTTCCTGTATGAGAAAAGTATACGTTTTTCATAGCAGAAACCAAAAATAAGAAATGTCTCAAAAAGGACGAACTCCACGAAAAAAATGTATATAACATCAATTGTGTGTTTCAACGTGTTCAACAGTTTTTGTGTAGTAAGTTTTTGTCCATCTCTTACGGTTTAGCAGTTATTCAAAATTCAGTAAAATACATCCAGAATAAACTACGCTTCAGAGGCTATTCCCAGAAAACTCAAGATATACATTTTATTTGTCAGGTAAATATCTTTAATATATGAAATGTTAATCAAAATCGTTAGAGCCATTTTTCAGAAAATCACAATTTTCGAAAAAAGTTTCATGTAAAGAGTAGTTGGGGATGGGGGGATTTTTCTCAAAACCTTCGTGTCGCATCTCTGGAAGATACTAAACTTAAATACCAAGTTTGGTATTTTATCCTGTTCACAGACACACGGACACACACACACACACACACGGACCTTTTTGTGAAAATGCTTTTTTTTTGGATATTGGGGATCCTAAAACATATATTTCCGGTAAAATCTCGGTATCGAATTTTTGGTGGTGGAATACAATACCTTCTCTATACACAATAGTAGTAGTAAATATGGAGAAAGTCCACCTCAAAATTCTATACCGGGATTTCACCGGGAATATATGCTTTAGAGTCTCCTGTATCCAAAAAAAAAAGCATTTTCAGAAAAAGCTCCGTGTCTGTGAACACGATAACTCAAAAACGAAAAGTCGGTAAAAGACCAAACTTGGTATTCAAGTTCAGTATCTTCCAGGGATGCAACACGAAGATTTTGAGAAAAATCCCGCCACCCAAACGACCACTTTTTTGAAAATTTAGATTTTTTCAAAATGACTAACGATTTTGATTAAAATATCGTATATTAAAGATATTTCTGACAAATAATATATATATATATATATATATATTGAATTTTCTGGAAATAGCCTCAGAAGACTACTTTATTCTGGATGAATTTTACGGAATTTTGCATAACTGCTAAACCGTAAGAGACGGACAAAAACTTACCACACAAAAAATGTAGAGCACGTTAAAACACACAATTTATGTTAAATGCAATTTTGTCGGGGTGTTGATTGTTTTTGATTTCACTATTAAAATTTTTCTCATACAGGAATTTGTCAACTTCTCTCCATACAAAGGAACTTCAGTCACATATCTTTAGACTAACACTTTAACCTATGATACTCCCTTATTTCACTTCTACTTACAAAGAAGCAAACAATAAGACTGATAATTTTTTCTAGGTTAGCATAAAGTAAATAGAAGCATAAGCTTTTTAAAATTTGTTGCAAAGATGTAGAGAAAGTATTGTGAATGTATCACAGCATCATGTACGTTTTACAGACTTGCCAATTACCAGGGTTCTACTGTTTTAAGTTTGTGTGTACATCATTAGCTTTTCTATGATTTATCTACATAATGAGAGGGAAATAAGTGTAATATTTCTATCAGCGTGTGAGGACGATGTGATGATACAAGTTCTACAATTTTGGGGAACGAATTCTTAAAATTGATGAGCCATGCAATTGACACTAGAGGTGGATACAATGGCGACGAAACAGGAAGTGATGATATCTTATTTTCAATAGTCAAAGTTGGAAAATACACATTAGGATGAATTCTTAATCTACAGGAAACAGAATTTGATGGGAATTATAATACAAATGCTAGATTTCGGCAACCACAGAAAATTAAATCTTCCAAAAGTGGTACTGGTGTCAGCGGCGAGGACGGAGAAGTTTTATTTCCAGAAATTTTGCTGCATATGCCATTGAGGTGCACCATATTTAGATCAAATGGCACTAGAATGAGCATACAGAATACAAATACAAAGTTTTCACTCTTCACTTGCTTTTATAAGTTCATTTAGATTGTATGTCCGCTTTTTACACTTGTTAAAGTAATATGGTTCATATTCCCAGAAAATTCAAAATATACATTTTATTTGTCAGGTAAATATCTTTAATATACGATATTTTAATCAAAATCGTTAGCCATTTTTTAGAAAATCAAAATTTTCAACAAAAAAATCCATGTAAAGGGTAGTTTGGGGTGGAGGGATTTTTCTCAAAATATTCGTGTCGACTTCCTGGAAGATACTAAACTTAAATACTAAGTTAGGTATTTTACCGACTTTTCGTTTTTGAATTATCGTGTTCACAGATACACGGACATTTTTCTGAATTTTCTTTTGGATACAGGGGACCCCAAAACATATATTTCCGTTGAAATCTCGGTATCAAATTTTTGGTGGAGTGCAATATCTTCTCTATACACTATGTGCACAAATGTATAGTGAAAGTAAAAATTGTTGTTGATAGACAAGCAGATGTACAGCAGTCATGACAGAATACCTAATAAGCAGCGAAAAAGGCAAGTGTGAGGAAACTCTTGGCAAACTTAACCGTCGACACTTCTACTTGGGATGAACTGAATTGAAAGATGAAAGGAAGGAAAGGAAATCGGGGATGAAGGAAACCAGCAGAAACGCCCCATCTCCACGTGTAGTCTGTGCTTGGAGACCCATGTCAGTGGAAAAGAATACCATCCATGGTTCTAGCAACACAAGCGAAGAAATAGGGAAATAATTAATTGAACATTATAAAGCTCATATTCGTTCTAAAATACTGAAACACAAAAATAGTATTTTGATTTTTGGGAAGGAGATTAAGTGATACAATTTTAAACAATTTTAAAATCCAGTATTCGCATTTTTTCGCTATTTTTACTTTCTCTATACACATTATGTACATAGTGTATAGAGAAAGTATTGCACTCCATCTAAAAATTCGATGCCGTGATTTCACCGGAAATATTTGTTTTAGGGTCACCTTTGTCTGAAAAAGCATTTTCGGAAAAAGGTCCTTGGTATTTAAGTTTAGTATCTTTCAGGGATGCGACACGAAGATTTTGAGAAAAATCCCCCACCACCAACTACCCTTTATATGGAACTTTTTCGAAATTTTTGATTTTCTTAAAAATGGCTCTAACGATTTTGATTAAAGTCTCGTATATTTAAGATATTTACTTGCCAAATAAAATTTATAGCTTGAATTTTCTGGGAATAACCTCTGAAGACTACTTTATTCTGGATGCATTTTACGGAATTTTGTATAACTGCTAAACCGTAAGAAATGGACAAAATCTTACCCAACAGAAAATGTAGAGCACGTTAAAACACACAATTTATGTTACATACATTTTTTTCGTGGAGTTGATCGTTTTTAAGATATTCCTTGTTTTTAGTTTCAGCTTTGAAAAACTTATACTTTTCTCATACAGGAATTTGTTAACTCGTGTCCATACAAATAAAGGAACTTCAGCCACATAGCAACCAGCTTTTGACTATGGTTTAGAGCTATGTTACTCCCTTATTTCGCTTCTACTTACAAGGAAGCAAGTAATAAGTCTATTTCTGCTATTTTTTCTGGATTACAATGGAGTAAATAGAGGCATAAGCTTTTTAACATTAATTTGTTACAGATATGTAGAGAAAGTCATGTGAATGTAACACATCAGATTTTTTAAATTTATGCTCATCAGAAAAATTTCAGCATGTTCTTAGACTATTATTCCCTGTCTCAGAAGTTGGTTCATTGTATAACACATCGCACGATTTACTCTCCTGTTCCCTCTGCCCTTTGCCGTGCCTCACTAGGTGGTGCGATGTATGTAAACACAGCAGAGACTTAGCTCAGGACCGTTCAAATGACTTTAGACCCTGAAATATATTCTTCATTTATGACAATACTATTATAGAGCGAATAAAAAGAGATATATTTATGTGTTATTTGCATTGTTCTCTACTAAACATTAAATACTTGTAGGTATTCACTTACCAGATTATATAATAGCTAGATAAATTAATACATTCTATACAAAGTATTTAGCAGGAATATACGTTTCTAGTTCAGAAATATACGTTTCTAGTTCCGAGGTAAAGTGTGTCACTCATATTTAGGAAGTTGTAGGTTCGATTCCTGACAATGAGTTTTTTTCAGAGTTTTTCCAAGTTGGCAGGCTGTTAAAGTCCAGTACATCCCCCAACATTTCTGTCACCATCACTTTCTTATCATCTGTTTTAGAGTTCAAGGACCAGGTGACGGTGTTCGGTGGGTTGCAACTGAGCGGTGCTATTGTGGGAACACTTTATCGGGACACGTCTTTTGTATTTCCGGACAAGACCCTTTCGGAAGACTCCTGGAGGCTCGGGATTGTGGGTTGGGCCCGGGCAGCATCGGAGCGTTCAATCTCGAACCGATAGAGACCCTCCTGGTCGCCCTGCGGGTCCCTCTTCTCATCACTCCCTACCCTCTTGGACTTATAAGCGTGTGCCTAGGGGTCAGAAGCCTGTTGGTGAGTCACGGCAAGAAATCACAAAGTTTAGAACCTGGAACGGGTGGTTGGCTCGTAGCCAGGCATTAGCGTGGGCAAGTGGATGGATATGAAATGAAAGCGAAATGGATGATAGGAAAGGAAATGATGGAGCAGTTGGTAGAATGAGTGGCGGGGGAAACCGAAGGACCCGAAAAAAATCTACCCAGACGCAGTTTCATATTATTTAGTTGTGAAGTAAAATAATTGTTCAGTTGTGATCAAATTTCACTGATTCTTTACCTTAGATAAAACGATTGTTATTCATCCAACTGTTGATGCTGTTTTTCACAAAATGCTATTTTATGAATTTAATGGATCTCGCCGTTAAAATCTGAATAACAATATTTGGGTTGAGCACACACATACACCTACCATAAGTAAGAAATAAACTAGGTAAGAATTCGTACTTGCAATACAGCACAAAGAAGTTCCTCTCTTTCCTTGAAAGTTTTACAGGCAGCAAAGTTTAGACCATGCAATAGAGTCCTATAGCTAAATGAAACGAACTTTATTATTCCACTGGTAGGGATATTTTGAAAACTCGCCCTCAGACCTTTTTAACTGTTCACTTTACATCGATCTGGGGGAAGCACAACAGTTTTACTGCCCACTTTTTTCCCTCCCTTGTGAGAAACACAAGGAAATTGAAAGCTGTAAATTGCAACAGTTCTCATTTTGCCCCGCTCGCAATGCTCGCGTGAAAACTGATTATGAAGAATGAATGATATTCATGCAGCATTACTCCGTGGGGACCAGAAGGTTATAAACATATGCCCTTTTGGTTCTGGGAAAATAAAACGTGGTAGCTGGATTCGAACCTCCTCCTAACATGCTGGAGACCCGATTTGCATAAACATAAAGACTTCATGAAAAATTGTACATGCTCCATTCACATAACTATCTACCTGCTTGCAAACAACCCTCTTACAAAAGAGTATTCCTTTTCCTGCTTCATACTAATCGACATAAACATTAACATAAATTAATTTTTACTTTCTCTACACGTACATAGTTTATAAAGAAGGTATTGCACTCCACCAAAATTCAATACCGAGATTTCACCGGAAGTATATGTTTTCGGGTCCCCTGTATCCAAAAAAAGTATTTTCAGAAAAAGGTCCATATGTGTGTCCGTGTGTCCGAATGTCCGTGTGCCTGTGAACACGATAACTCAAAAACGAAAAGTGAGTAAAATACCAAACTTGGTATTTAAGTTTAGTATCTTCCAGGGATGCGACACGAACATTTTGAGAAAAATCCCCCCACCCGAAACTACCCTTTACATTGAATTTTTTTCGAGAATTTTGATTCTCTAAAACATGGCTCTAACGATTTTGATGAAAATACCGTATATTAAAGATATTTACCTGACAAATAAAATATATATTTTGAATTTTCTGGGAATAGCCTCTAAAGACTACTTTATTCTGGGTCAATTTTACGGAATTTTACATAACTGCTAAACCGTAAGAGATGGACAAAAACTTACCACACAACAAATGTAGAGCACTTTAGGTTATATACATTATACACAATTTAGGTTATATACATTTTTGTCGCGGAGTTGATTGTTTTTAGAAATTCCTTGTTTTTAGTTTCAGCTATAAAAAACATACTTTTCTTACAAAGGACTTTGTGAACTCGTGTCCATGCAAACAAACGAATTTCAGTCACATAGCAACCAGCGTTTGACCATCACTTTAACCTATGGTACTCCATTATTTCGCTTCTACTTACAAGGAAGCAAGTAATAAGACTGTTTCTGCTAATTTTTCTTGATTAGCAGGAAGTAAATAGAAGCACAAGCTTTTTAACAGTAATTTTTGCAGAGTTGTAGAGAAAGTCATGTGAATGGACCACATCAGATTTTTATAAATAGAGGGGAACTAAAAGAATACACTAAGCTAAAGTGATAGCCAAATGTTTTGGAGTATATTGCGTACCAAGATCTGATAAGTAACTTGCAGTTCGTGGTTAGCCAATTACTTTTTGAAAAACTTGAAAAACTGTAAAAAAAAATCTAATGTGTTCCATTCATATGCCTTTCTCTACATCTCTGAAACAAATTATTGTTAAAAACCTTAGGTTTCTATTTAATTCATGCTAATCGAGAAAAAATAACAGAAATAGTCTTATTACTTGCTTCCTTGTAAATAGAAGCGAAATAAGGGAGAACCATAGGTTAAATTGATAGTAAAAAGCTGGTTGCTATGTGACTGAAGTTCCTTTGTATGTATGGATAGGAGTTGACAAATTTCTGTATGAGAAAAGTATAAGTTTTTTAAAGCTGAAACCAAAAACAGTAAGGAATATCTAAACAACGATCAGCTTCACGAAAAAAATACATAAAACATAAATTGTGTGTTTTATAGTACTCTAAATTTTTGTGTGGTAAGTTTTGATCCATCTCTTACGGTTTAGCAGTTATGTAAAATTCCGTAAAATCTTCCAAAATAAAGTAGTCTTCAGAGGGTATTTCCAGAAAATTCAAGATATACATTTTATTTCTCAGGTAAATATCTTTACTATACGATATTTCAAAATTGTTGGTCATTTTTAAGAAAATCAAACTTTTCGAAAAAAGTCCATGTAAAGGTTAGTTTGGAGTGGGGGATTTTTCTGAAAATTTTCGTGTTGTATCCCTGGAAGGTACCAAACTGAAATACAAAGTTTGGTAATCAACGGTCTCTTCATTTTTGAGCTATGCTTCATACACACAGACACACATGGACCTTTTTCTGTAAATGCCTTTTTGGATTCAGGAGGACCCAAAACATGTACTTCCGATGAAATCTTGGTATCGAATTTTTCGTATGAGTGCAATAATTTCTCTATACACTATGTACAAAGTACATGTAGAGAAAGTAAAATGTATCCCAAATTAAAAGTGTACAACCTTCTAATATAAGTTATGAATATTCTTAAACTTTAGAGGTAAAAATAAAAAAAATACAGAACAAACATAATATAAGAAGTAATTACATACCAAAGGATTTATGTTCCTTACAAAATAATTTTATAGCATATCTAAAACTTATTATTTTCAAAGTACTAGGTTCTAAAATGTACAATAAGCTATTTTTACTTTCTCTATACACACTATGTATATAGTGTATAGAGAAGGTATTGCACTCCACCCAAAAATTCGATACGACATTTCACCGGAAATATATGTTTTAGGGTCCCCTGTATCCAAAAAAAGCATTTTCAGAAAAAGTCCGTGTGTGTGGGTGTGTCCGTGAACACGATAGCTCAAAAACGAAAAGTAGGTAAAATACTAAACTTGGTATTTAAGTTTAGTATCTTCCAGGGATGCAAAACGAAGATTTTGAGAAAAATCCCCCCACCCCCAACTACACTTTACATGTGGTTGTCTTCGAAAATTTTGATTTTCTCAAAAATTGCTCTAACGATTTTGATTAAAATGTCTTATATTAAAGATATTTAAGTGGCAAATAAAATGTACATCTTGAATTTTTCGGGAATAGCTTCTGAAGACTACTTTATTCTGGATGAATTTTACGGAATTTTGCATAACTGTTAAACCGTAAGAGATGGACAAAAACTTACCACACAGAAAATGTAGAGCACATTAAAACACATAATTTATGTTTTATATATATATATATATATATATATATATATATATATATATTTTTTTTCTTCGTGGAGTTGATCGTTTTTAAGATATTCAGGGTTTTTAGTTTTAGCTTTGAAAAGCTTATACTGTTCTCATACAGGAAATTGTCAACTCCTGTCCATACAAACAAAGGAACCTCAGTCACATAGCAACCAGCTTTTGACTATCACTCTAACCTATGGTGGTCCCTTATTTCGCTTCTACTTACAAGAAAGCAAGCTATTTCTGCTAATTGTTTCTCAATTAGAATGAAGTAAATAGAAGCAGCTTTTTAAACAATAATTTGTTGCAGAGATGTAGAGAAAGTCATGTGAATGGAACGATCAGATTTTTGGACTTAAGACAGCAACTTTTAAGCAAAAATTATATGACTGGCTTGTTGCAAAATCTTTTTATTCTCGACAAGAATATTTTGAAATATAATTAGTATATCTGCTTTACTACCATTTTTCTTGGTAATTATATACCAGGACTTGGGTGTGATTAGTAAACTTATTAATTTTTAAACATTATTACTTTATGGAATACTGTATGTTCATTCCTTATGAATACTCTGTACTGTAAAAGTAATATTATTTGTAATTATTGAATTGAATCACTCTGACGTTGACTACAAATGTTTGAACTCACCACCACCACCAACACATTCAGAAGATAAAATATTTTTCTGAACGTACAAATGTTGAAGAACTGGTTTTCTCCATTATGTTGTTCGATATTGCTATATCAGCAAACAAATTTTACTTTCTCTAGATAGATTTCATTCAAAATTTCACTACTGAGAGTTCACCGAAAATTTAATAAAAATCTGATTTGTTCCATTCACATGACTTTCTCTATATCACTGCAACAATTTATTCTATTTACTTCATCTAATGGAGCAAAAATTAGCAGAAATAGTCTTATTACTTGCTTCCTTATTAGTAGAAGCGAAATAAGGGGGTACAATAAGTTGAAGTGATAGTTAAAAGCTGGTTGCTCTGCGACTGAAGTTCCTTTGTTTGTATGGACACGAGTTCACAAAGTCCTGTATGAGAAAAGTATGTCTTTATAGCTGAAAAAAAACAAAAACAAGGAATATCTAAAAAAAAAAAACATCAACTCCACGAAAAAAAAAGGTATATAACATAAATTGTGTGTTTTAAGGTGCTCTACATTTGTTGTGTGGTAAGATTTTGTCCATCACTTACGGTTTAGCAGTTATGCAAAATTCCGTAAAATTGACCGAGTATAAAGTAGTCTTCAGAGGCTATTCCCAGAAAATTCAAAATATACATTTTATTTGTCTTGTAAATATTTTGAATATACGATATTTTAATCAAAATCGTTAGAGTCATTTTTTACAAAATCAACATTTTCGAAAAAAGTTCCATATAAAGGTAGTTTGGGGTGGGGGGATTTTTCTCAAAATCTTCGTGTCGCATCCCTGGAAGATACTAAATTTAAATACCAAGTTTGGTATTTTACCGACTTTTCGTTTTTGAGTTATCGTGTTCACAGACACACGAACACACTGACACACACATGGACCTTTTACTGAAAATACTTCTTTTTGGATACAGGAGACCCTAAAACATATATTTCCGGTGAAATCTCGGTATCGGCTTTTTTGGTGGAGTGCAATACCTTCTCTATACACTATATACATAGTACGTATAGAGAAAGTAAAAAGGTAATTTTTAGAAAAAGACCCTACTGTTTGTGTGTGTGTGTGTGTGTGTGTACATTTTAGTATTTTAGTTCAGGATCTTCCATAGACACTACATGAAGATTTTCTGGAAAATCCCCTATCCCAACCATCTTTAAATAGAACAAAATGCCGCAACAGGTTTAGATTAGAACAATATTTATAAGACATTTTTATTACAAACCAAATATATATCTTGAATTTTCCGGCAGTATGCCCTAAAGACTTCATTCTGAATGACTTTTGTATAACTGGTACACCATAAAAATAGACAAAATCTCACTGCATAAAAATGTAAACTTCTTTAAAACACACGATTTATGTCATGCAACACCTTTTCCGAGATATTCCTTATTATTGGTTAAACTTATACTTTTCTTAAACAGGAAGTTATTTTTCGTTTCATATCCGGTATTTTACTCCTGGCCTTGGAGAGGGACAACCAAATTTTAATGACAAACGCATAGTGATAGCATTTAAAAGATTTGACTGTCGCTTTAACTTAGTGTATTGCCTTAATTCCCTTGTACTTACAAGAAACTAAATGATAAGTTAATTTCTAATTGATTAGCATTAGCACTATTTAAATAAAAGAATAATCTTTTTAATACGAAAGTTTGTTTGCACTTCAAAATGTTTATCTCTTTCCCCCCTAAACGCAAAATAAAGAAAATAGCTTTGCTAATTATGTAGAGCTATTTCTGAAATGCTTTGTGAGATGTACATGTATAGAGAGGGTTTGTTTTAATTGTTTCATTTATATAACCCCCTTTAACATCTAACGTCATATCGGGGGCTTTCCACTTGAAACAATTCATTGTCTGTAGGTTCTTTACGTTGGTTTAAATCATTTTGTTTTACTCAAACACACACACACATTCACTCTCACATACCTACTTCCAGACTCTGTGGGGGGATAGGGAATAAATCTGGCTAAAGAAAAATTCTCCGCCCCAGCCGGGAATCGAACCCGGCACCTCCGGGTGGGAAGTCAGCGAGCTGACCACTCAACCACGGAGGCAGTCAGAGAGGTGCACCCAAATATTCAATACCGAAATTTCACCGGAAATGTATGTTTTAAGAGTCCCCTGTATCCAAAAATATATTTTCAGAAAAAGGAACACGATAACTCAAGACAAAATGTGGGTAAAATACCAAACGTGGTATTTAAGTTCAGAATCTTACAGAGATGGGACACGAACATTTTCAAGAAAATCATCCCACCCCAATAACCTTTGCATGGAACTTTTTTGAAAATTTTGATGTTCTCAAAAATGGTTAACGCTTTTGATTAAAATGCCGTATATTAAAGATATATATCTGACAAATAAAATGTATATTTTTTATTTTCTGGGAATAGTTTCTTAAAACTAGTTTATTCTGGATAAATTTTACGGAATTCTGTATAACTGCTAAACCGTAGGAAATGGAGAAAGACTTACCACACAAAAAATGTAGAGTACTTTAAAACACACAATTTATATTGTTTACATTTTTTCCTGGAGTTGATCATTTTTGAGATATTCCTTGTTTGTGGTTTCAGCTTTGAAAAACTCATACAGGAAATTTGTCAACTCCTTTCCATACAAACAAAGGAACTTCAGTCACATAGCAACCAGTTGTCTATCACTTTAACCTATGGTACTCCCTTATTGCGTTTCTACTTACAAGGAAGCAAGTAATAAGACTATTTGTGCTAATTTTTTCTCGATTAGCATGAAGTAAATAGAAGCATAAGCTTTTTAACAATAATTTGTTGCAGAGATGTAGAGAAACTCATGTGAATGGAACACATCAGATGTTTACATGCTATAATTTTCGATATTGTGAATTTAACTCGTAAACATCCTGTACTAAAACGTGATTCTATTGTTCATTTAATCCTCATCGGTCTCATTACGTCCATTAGCTATTCCTAGCCAGCACATACAAATGAACAGCTATTTGACATGCGAAAATGCATATAAATGGATGAAGTACATGTTTAATATGCTTACAAACACATATTCATGAATTAATTGAAGTATTTTAATCGCGTGGACAATTTATGGTGTAAAAGATATAGAAGTCTTGCGTATTTTAACATTTCATTCACCATATGAATAATGGATATACAAGCCGTTTCAAAGCGACTCCAAACTAAAATAGCAGTCGATTAGCTTACACTTGTCCGAAACGTGATGCTGCAACCTTCAAACTCTTCTATTGAAAATGTTATGGGTGTTTAAAAAACGCACACATTTGGGATTAGGCAGCGAAGCAACAATGGTTGTCATAGGCCACACCCACAGGCTACGTTTTCCATTGCTAAGGTGACCTGTCCCGTAACTGCATGTCTATCAAACCACGCCTACACCACGCAACTGAGACCTTCACTACCAACCGGCATCTCTCTTGGAGTGGGCCAGGCACGTGTGATTGGTTTTGTACGACTGTCTAATCCATGGTGATTTTATGACAGTTTTTGTATTGCCGAATTTAGAGCTGAAAATTATATTCACGTATCACGTACGGTATGACCAACCAAGTCCACCTCTGCGTTTGGTGTCGTTTTGAAACACCCTGTATAATTATTTTTATCCAAAAGACTTCATGTATACTTTTCATGTATCCTAGGAAACAACAAAAATGAGTATTTCATTGTAAGTTATTTTAACTACTTTGGGAGCTCCCCATTTTTACTTTCTCTAGCCACTTATGCACAATGTACATAGGGATAGAGAAGTATTGTATTCCACCCAAAAATTCGATACCGAGATTTCACCGGAAATACATGTTTTAGGACCACCTGTATCCAAAAAAAGCATTTTTAGAAAAAGGTCCGTGTGTGTCCGTGTGTCTTTGAACACGATAACTCAAAAACGAATAGTAGCTAAAATACCAAACTTGGTATTTAAGTTTAGTATCTTCCAGGGATGCGACACGTAGATTTTGAGAATAATCCACCCACCCCAAACTACCCTTTACATGGAACATTTTTCGAAAATTTTGATTTTCTTAAAAATGGCTCTAACGATTTTGATTAAAATATCGTATATTAAAGATATTTAGCTGACAAATAAAATGTATATCTTGAATTTTCTGGAAATAGCTTCTTAAGACCTGTTTATTCTGAATGAATTTTGCTTAATTTCACATAACTAGTAAACCGTAAGAGATAGACAAAAACTTACTATACAATAAATGTAGATTTTTTAAAATACACAAGTTATGTCGTACACATTTTTCTCGTGGAGCTTACCGTTTTCGAGGTACTCATTGTTATTAGTTTCAGTCGTGAAGTACTTATACTTTTCTCAGACGGGAGTGTCCGTTTTTCTTATGTTCTATTCCTGGCCAAAAAAATACTCAATTTGTAATGACAATCGCGTAACGACAGCTTTTAAAACATTTGACTATTGGTTTAGCTTCTTAACCATATAAGACCTTCGACTTGACGAGTAATAAACTTAGCACAGCCTTTTTAACATAATCGAAAACTTGTTCGCGAATATCCATTTTCATTCAGAGTTGAAACTGTTTCTTCCGCGGATTTACGCAGCAAATAACAAAGTACTACCTATATTTCTCGTAACGACGAACCAATAATACTTATATTATTAAATATAAGAATAGTTCAGTTAAGATTGGGATAGGATAAAAAGTTGTACATTACACGTGGCTTATTAGACTATTATTTGCTCATCCCACTCACAAACAATAGTCTATTTAAGCCACTTATAAAATAAATAACTATTATTTCTTTAGCGCATTATGTACAACGTAAATATAGAAATGTAAAGAAGTTTTATTTATGGACGCTCTTTAACTGCTGTGGCTCTCAGTGGCCCATTCTACATCGGGCGTGAAAGACCGTTTACTTTTGCTCAGAATTATGTATAATAACCCTTGTATCTAATTATTTAAACCAAATGCCAGATTTCTAAATTTATTATACTGCACATTTAAACATACATCATCTTTTATAGATAAATTTAAGGTAACATTATAAATGTAAATTATAAATATAAAAGTAAAAATATATAAAATAAAAATATAACTTTAAACAAATAAAATATAAATAGAAAAAATATCAATAACATTTCCAAAATATAATAAATAATAAACTAAAATATCAAACACACTTCACGCATACGTTCATAATTAATGCCAATAATTAACATTACAACTTCTAAACAACTATAGCAAATATACAAAATGAGATTACCAAGTTTATTTATCTTTAAATTTCATTTTTACTAAAATATTATAAATTATAATTGATATATTACCTTTCATATATATATTTATATATTAGATATTATACCAATAATTAATATTACAATTTATTATATTTAAAATACATATTTTACATTATTTAGTAAATTTTACTACTTAATTAATATTGATATCATTTATAGTTAACCATTACACCACAGAGCGCGATATACGTATAGAAGGTATTGCATTCCACCAAAAACTCGATACAGAGATTTCGCCGGAACTATATGTTTCAAGAAACCCCTGAATACAAAGAAAAGCATTTTTAGAAAAAGGTCCAAAAGAAGGTGTGTGTGTATGTGTGTGTGTCCGAGTCTATTTGTGCATGTGGATAGCATTGTTCAAAAACGAGGAGACCGTTAAATACCAAAATTGGTATTAAAGTGTTTATCCCTCCCACCGCAAACTACCTTTTACATGAAACATTTTTCGAAAATTTTGATTCTCTCAAAAATGGCTCTAACGATTTTGGTTAAAATACCGCATGTTTGTATCACAAACCAAATGTATATTTTGAACTTTCTGGAAATAACCTCTGAAAACCTCTTAATTCTGGATGACTTCTGTATAACTGGAAAACCGTAAGAGATATACAAAAACTTAGTACACAAAAATGTAGATATCGTTAAAACACACAATTTATGTCAAGTAATTTTTTTTTTTTTTGTAGAGTTAACCGTTTTCGAGATATTCCGGGTTATTGGTTTCAATTTTAAGTCACTTAAACTTTTCTCAAACGAGAAGACTTCACTTTTCTCGTTTTTCGTTTGCTTAATTCTGGCAAGCAAAGAGGTTGGAATTTCACATAGCGACCGGCTTTTAAAGAATGAGATTATCGCGTTAACCTGTGCATTTTCTTATCTCTCTTCTAATTTCAGGGACGCTACTAATCAGGGACGCTATGATGTAGGTAACAAGTTAATGCTTTGAATAAAAGGTTTGTTTACCGAACAGCTAGAGGACATCATGTGAATGGAACACAGTAGATTTGTTTCCCTTCCACTTACAAGGTACCTAATAAGGACAATTTCTTGAAGTAAATAGAAGAATAAACTTTTCTACATTATTTTAAAGAGATGTAGAAACGCTCATGTAGAAAAGCTCATGTGAATGGAACGCTTAAGATTCTTACGTTCTCTACACGTACTATGTACATACTGTATAGAGAAGGTAATATAATGCACCAAAAATTGATACCGGGATTTCACCGGATATACAAAAACAGCATTTTCAGAAAAAGGTTCATGTGTGTGTTTGCGTATGTCTTTGGACAGCGTAGCTCAAAAATGAAAAGCCCGTTAAATGCCAAATTTGACTTCTACAACTTCTCTTTACATGGAAAGAAAATTCGAAAATTTTGATTTTCTCAAAAACGGCTCTAAAGATGTTGATTAAAATCTCTTACAGTTAAGATATTTACATGTCAAATAAAATACACATCTTGAATTTACTGGGAATAGCTTCTGAGGACTCCTTTATCTGGATAACTTTTATTGAATTTTGCATAGCTAGTAAACTATAAGAGATAGACAAAAACGTATTATACAAAAAAATGCAGATCACAATAAAACACACAATTTATGTCATATACATTTTTTCGTAGAGTTGGCCTTTTTTTGAGATATGCCTTGTTACTGATTTCAGCTTTAAAATACTTTTCTCATATGGGAATTTATCAACTCCTGGACACTCAAAGTTACGGATTTCCATCCCATAGCAACCACATTTTAAAATATTTGATTGTCAGTTTTGTCTAGTGTATTTTCTTATTTCTCTTCTACTTATAGAGGAACTAAGTACCTAATAAGACCGTATCTGCTAGTGCATTGAGTAGGTAGAAGAATTGGCTTATTAACAATAATTTTTAGAGATGTAGAGAAAGTCATGTGAATGGACAACATTACATTTTTACTTTCTCTATACGTGCTATGTACATAGTGTATAGAGAAGGTATTGCACTCTACCAAAAAATTCGATACCGAGATTTCACCGGAAATAAATGTTTTAGGGTCCCCTAAAAAAAATATATTATCAGAAAAAGGCCCTTGTGTGTCAGTGTGTGCGTGTGCCCGTGTGTCTGTGAACACGATAACTCAAAAACTAAAAGTCGATAAAATACCAAACTTGGTATTTAAGTTTAGTATCTTCCAGGGATGCGACACGAAGATTTTGAGAAAAATCGCCCCACCCCAAACTAACCTTTACATTGAACTTTTTTCGAAACATTTGATTTTATAAAAAATGGCTCTAACGATTTTGATTAAAATATAATATATTAAAGATATTTACCTGACAAATAAAATGTATATTTTGAATTTTCTGGGAGTAGCCTCTGAAGACTACTTTATTCTGGATGAATTTTGTATAACTGCTAAACCGTAAGAGATGGACAAAAACTTAACACACACAAAATGTAGAGCACGTTAAAACACACAATTTATGTTATATACATTTTTTTCGTGGAGTTGATCGTTTTTGAAATATTTCTTTTTCTTTGTTTCAGCTTTAAAACGCATACTTTTCTCGTACAGGAATATGTCAACTCCTGTCCATACAAACAAAGGAACATCAGTCACATAGCAACCAGCTTTTGGCTTTCACTTTAACCTATGGTACTCCCTTATTTCGCTTCTACTTACAATAAAGCAAGAAATAAGAATATTTGTGCTAGTTTTTCTCGATTAGCATGAAATAAATAAAAGATAAGCTTATTAACAATAATTTGTTACAGAGATATAGAGAAAGTCATGTGAATGGAGCTCATTATATATTTATATTGTGAATTAGATCTGATAAACATTCTGTGTTAAAACGTGATTCCATTGTGCTTTTAATTCCCATATCTCTCATTTCGTCCATTACTAACCCTATCCACCACATACAAATTAACAGCTATTTGTCACGCGAAAGTACATATAAATAGATGTAGTACGTGTTTAATATACTTAAAAACATATTTTCATGAATTAATTGAAATATTTTATTGGTGTGGACAGTTTATAATGTAAACGATATCGATATCTTGCGTATCTTAACGTTCCATTCACCATATAAATAATGAAAATTATAAAGTGATTACTTTCTCGGTCACGTATGAGAGGTATCGTATGCCATCCAAAATCTACGTGGAGATTTTACCGGAAATAAAGTCCGAAAAAGTAAATTTTAGAAAAAGGTCCGTTTGTTGCTCAAAAACGAAAAGACCGTTAAATACCAAACCTGGTATTTATGTTAAGTATCTTCTAAAGATGCGAGATGTAGATTTTATAGAACCCCCCCTCGGTAAAAACTAGCCTTTAAATGGAAAGAAGTTTTGAGAATGTTTTCTTTTTAAAATGACTGACAATTTTGATTAAAAAGATATTTAAATCACAAATAAAATGTGTATCTTTCCCTACAGGTACCATGTAAAGAGAAGGTATTGTATTCCACCCAAAAATTCGATACAGAGATTGCACCGGAAAACATGTGCGGTCCCCCTGAATCCGAAGAAAGTATTTTTGCAAAAAGGTCCGTGTGTATGTGTGTCTGTGGACGGCATAGCTCAAAAATGAAAAGACCGTTAAATCCCAAATGTATTTAAATTTGATATCTTCCAAGGATGCGACATGAAGATTTTCGAGAAAATCACCCCCCCCCCAACTACCCTTTACAGGAACTTGTTTCGAACATTTTGATTTTATCAAAAATGCCTCTAACGATTTTGATTAAAATATCGTATACTAAAGCTATTTACCTGACAAATCAAATATATATCTTGAATTTTTGGGATAGTCTCTGTTTATTTTGGATTCATTTTGCAGAATTTTGCATAACTGGTATACCGTAAGATATAGACAAAAACTTACTGAATTGAAAATGTGGAGCTCGTTAAAACACACCATTTATTTTATATACATTTTTTTCTTGGATTTGATCGTTTTTGAGATATTCCTTGTTATTTGTTTCAGCTATAAAATATTTTATACTTTTCTCATACGGGAATTTATCAACTCCTGTCCATAAGAACTAAGGAATTTCAACCACATAAAAACCAACTTTTGAGTATCACTTTAGCCTATGGAACTTCATTTCCCTTCCCTTCCTACATGGAAGCAAGTAATAAGACGATTTCTGCTGATTTTTTTCTCGATTAGCATGAACTAAATAGAAGAATAAGCTTTATAACAATAATTTGTTGTAGAGATGTAGAGAAAGTCATGTGAATGCAAAACTTCAGATTTTTCCTGTAAAGTAGGCTGTTTTTAAGATATTCCTTTTTATTGGTTTCAATTTTAAACCATCTAACTGTTCTCAAACGGGAAGTCAGATTTCATTTCATCATTTGCTGACCATGCAAGGTGAACCGAACCTCAATTGTTTCACAGTGACCAGCTTTTAAAAGATCTGACTATCGCTTTAACCTAATGGATTTCCTTATTTATATACAAGTAATAAAGCCAATTTCGCTAATGTATTTCTAGGTTAGCATGACGTAGATAATAGAATAACCTTTCGTAAGAAAAATTTGTTTGTGGAAGAGATAGAGAAAGTTACGTGAATGGAACACGTCAGATTTTTACGTTCTCTACACTTACTAAGTACATAGTATACAGACAAGGTATTGTAATGCACCTAAAAATACGATACCAAGATTTCAGCGGAAATATATGTTTTGAGACCCCCCGAATCCAAAAAAAGTATTTTTAGAAAAATGGTTATGTGTGTGTCTGACATTCTGTGTGTGTGTGTGAGAGTGTGGGGGGGTAGCATAGCTCAAAAACCAAAATTCCGTTAACTGCAAAACTTGGTATTTAAGTTCAGCATGTTCCAAATCTGAGACAAGAAGATATTCAAGAAAATGCCCCTACCCCTATCTACCCTTCACATAGAACATGTTTCGTAAGTTTTGTTTTTCACTAAAATAGCTCTAATTATTTTGTTTAAAATATTGTTTATTAAATATATGTATACGACAAATAAAATGCATATTTTGAATTCTCTTGGAATACCCTCTGAAGAGATCTTTATACTGGATACGTTTTACGAAATGTTGCATAACTATTAAACCGTAAGAGACAGAAAAAACTTATTGGGTAGAAAATGCAGATCTCGTTAAAACATACAATTTATGTTATATTAATTTTTCTCGTAGAGTTGACCATTTTTAGGTATTCCTTGTTATTGGTTTCAGCTTTAAAATAGCTGTGTTCCATTCACATGACTTTCTCTACATCTGTGCACAACAAATTATTCTATTTATTTCATCTAATCGAGAAAAAATTAGCAGAAATATTCTTATTACTTGCTTCCTTGTTAGTAGAAGCGAAATAAGGGGGTACCATAGGTTAAAGTGATAGTCAAAAGCTGGTTGCTATGTAACTGAAGTTTCATAGTTTGTACGAGTTCACAAAGTCCTGTATGAGAAAAATATACGTTTTTGATAGCTGAAACCAAAAACAAGCAATATCTAAAAAAAAAAAATCAACTTCACGAAAAAATGTATATACAATATATTGTGTGTTTTAAGGTGCTCTACATTTGTTGTGTGGTAAGTTTTTATCCATCTCTTACGGTTTAGCAGTTATGCAAAACTCTGTAAAATTGACCCAGAATAAAGTAGTCTTCAGATACTATTCCCAGAAAATTCAAAATATACATTGTATTTTTCATGTAGATATATTCAATATACGATATTTTAATCAAAATTGTTAGAGCCATTTTTTAGAAAATCAAAGTTTTCGAAAAAAGTTAAATGTAAAGTGTAGTTTAAGGTTGGGGGATTTTTCTAAAAATCTTCCTGTCGTATCCCTGGAAGATACTAAACTTAAATATCAAGTTTGTATTTTACAGACTTTTGGTATTTGAGTTATCGTGTTCACAGGCACACGGACACACACACGGAACTTTTTCTGAAAATACTTTTTTTGAATACAGGGAACTCTAAAACATATTTGCGATGAAATCTCGAATTTTTTGGTGGAGTGCAATACCTTCTCTATACACTATGTACATAGAACGTATAGACAAAGTAAAAAATATACTTTCCTATACAGGAATTTGTCAACTGCTCTCTATACAAACAAAAGAACTCAGCTTTTGACCATAACTTTAGCCTATGGTAAATTTGTTGCAGAGATGTACAGAAAGTCATGTGAATGAATTTTATAGATTTTTTTTTTATTTACAGGTCTTGAAAACATGTGTATTCGACAAGGTCTTTGTGCGGTACGATGTTTCGCTACGTACAATGTACATTGTATGTCGTGACATGATTTTTTGGCCGATTTTGGTCATCTCTCAAGCAAAGCCCAATATTTCTCCAGTTTTGGTGGCAATAGATTCTTACTAGAGCTGCTAGGAAACGAGAAGAATCGCTTCCTATGAGACCTGGAGATTGCAATGTTTAGTAAAACGGGAGCCATATCCTTGTTTTGTTGGCTACCAAACTGTTACCCAGTTCGTATCGATAGAAGGCACACACATCTGCTAAAAGGGTAGTGCTCAATAGCGGACCGATAATGGCTTTCAAAATGAAAGGAAACCGCTGGCTCATTCAGCCAACTGAAAAGCGGATGGACGGCGCACGTTGCAAATGTAGAAAATTGATAATACTCGCTCACAATGGTTTTGTCTTTCCGGTACACATCTGCTATGCAACTCTAACAATAGATAGCAGCACAACTGCTCAAGAAAAATCCGAGTGTTGCATTCCTATAAATGTCTCTATTTATCCTCCACAAACTAGCCTAAGAAAACTGTATGCTTCTATTTATGCGTTTTACTTTCTCCAGCACGTATGTTCATACACTGTACATTGTAGGTAGAGAGGGTCCAGATTCTATGAGGGGATTTCACTAAAAATATATGTTTTGTGATCCCCTGAGTCTATAAAAAGCACTTTTAGAAAAATGGTCATGTGTGTGTATGTGTGTGTGTGGACAGCTTAACTCAAAAACGAAAATACAGTTTTACTTTCTCCATCACGTATGTACATACAATGTACATAGTTACTAGAGAAGGTATTTTTTTTTTATTGTTTCATTTATATATTTTATTTATTGTTCGTAGTGTTTAACGCCCGCTTTAACTACTTATGGCACCGCAGGCGGTGACACTGATGATACATGAATGAAGATGGAGCACCGCTTTGTCCACCACAAATCTCACATGCGGTCGCTTGGGATTGAACCCGAGTCGTCTAGGTGAGAGGCCAATGGTCTAACCACTCGGCCACGGCGCGGCCATATAACCCCCTTAAACATCTAAGGTCATATCGGGGGCTTTCCACTTGAAACAACTCATCTATAGATACCTTTTACGTTGATTTAAATCATTTTGTTTTGCTCAAACACGCATACATTCACACTCACGTGCAAACTTCCAGACTCTGTGGGGGATAGGGAGCAATTCTGGCTAGAGAAACATTCCTCGCCCCAGCCGGGAATTGAACTGGGACCCCCAAGTGAGAAGTTAGCGTGCTGACCACTCGACCACGGAGGCAGTCTGAGAAGGTGTTGTAATGCACTCTAAAATTCAATGTCAAGAGTTCACTGGAAATATATGTTTTTGGTTCCCAGAGTCCAAAAAGGATAAAAAAACATCTATCATATATATATATATATATATATATATATTTTTTTTTCTTTATATATATAATTCTTCTTGCGTGTGTATGTGATTAAACTCCTCCTAAACGACTGGACCGATTTTAATGACATTTTTTGTGTGTGTTCCAGTGGATTCGAGAATGGTTTAGATTCTCAGTTCGATTCAATTGAAATTGTTTATTTAATTAATTTTTTATTTAAAAATTGTTGTTGCTGATTTTGGAATGTTTTAGATTGGATCCGGCAGACTGCGCTACAATCGCAGTATCGAATATTCAATAATATTTTATTCCAATTCCAGTTTTTCCCGACAGGTGGTGCTACGATCAAATTCAGGAAAATATTTTATAACTTAGTGTTATTATTCTGTTACAAAAAAAATGTGTGCTGATTGAAATATTACAATAAGATTCAATTAATGTTTCAAGAGTTTATAAGTATGCATAAAAAACTATACATTTTGCAAATTCAGTGTGGAATTGATGCGAGTACTTTGTAAAATGTTATATCAAATTTACACGTGCGTTAATTAACAGCCACCCTAACCTACAAAAAAGTTTTAAATTTTCGAATTAAAGACGTGACTACAGGACAGCGAGGTTAAGGTGTTGTGTATGTTTGTCTGTGGACAGCATAGCTCAAAATGAAAAGACCGTTAAAACCCAAACTTGGTGTTTAAGTTTAGTATCTTCCAAGGATATGACATGAAGATTTTCAAGAAAAACCCCAACCACAAGATATCCTTTACATGGAACATTTTTCCAAGTTTATGCTTTTCAAAAAAAATAAATAAATAAATAAAATGGCTGTAATAATGTTTATGAAAATGCTGAATATTAAAGATGTATATGAAATTTGAAGCTGGTTCCCGGTGTGCGGCGATGCCCTTCCTCTGCCTCGGCTGGTCTCGCATTCAAACCTCGTTTCCTGCAGAAGGTTAGAATGGTTTCAGGGAATGCGGGATCGTTAGAGCATGGGTTCGGATCTGATAAGGACGTTAGCGATTTTCATAACGGCTGACCTTTTGTCACCTTCCAGTCTCACAATGTCCGATGGATTTAAACTCACTATTCCGGAGGAAGCTTTGGCGATCACAGCAATAGAATGTTCTCACTGCGCTCAAATTAACTGCCCGTCGCTCTTGATTATTTCGCGAGTTACGAAAATTTAAACTTTAGCCGCACACTCACCGCGCGGTTCCTATCCCTTCTGAACATAGCTTCCAGAAAAGTGCGAACTGCCTCTTTTTTTTTTTTAAAGGGGCTACTTTTACAGATTCATTTCAATCAATTCTTAACCTCAACATTTAATAACTTATATACAAATATAATATTTTCTCAACATATGTACATATCCTTGCTTCTTTTATTTCCCTGACACACATATCTATTACTACTTAACCAGCTATCGCTAACGTAATATACGGTGCTACGTCTTTTTTCTAAACATCGTGGAAAATATGTGTGTATATATACACACACACAATATAAATACATATATACATGTATATTTATATTGAATTTCTTGGGAATAGCCCCTGAAATCCTCTTAATTCTGAATGACTTTTGCATAACTGGTAAATCGTAAGAGATGGTTATAAACATTTTTACTTTCTCTATGCACACTATGTACGTAGTGTATAGAGAAGGTATTGTACTCCACCAAAAATTCGATACCGAGATTTCACAGGAAATATATGTTTTAGGGTCCCCAATATCCAAAAAAAAAAAGCATTTTCACAAAAAGGTCCGTGTGTGTGTGTGTGTCCGTGTGACTGTGAAATCGATAACTCAAAAACGAAAAGTCGGAAAAATACCAAACTTGGTCTTTAAGTTTAGTATCTTCCAGGGATGCAACACGTAGATTTTGAGAAAAATTCCCCCACCCCCACTACCCTTTACATGGAAATGTTTTCGAAAATTTTGATTTTCTCAAAAATGGCTCTAACGATTTTGATTAAAATTTCGTATGTTAAAGACATTTACCTGACAATTAAAATGTATATCTTGAATTTTCTGGGAATAGCCTCTGAAGAGTAGTTTATTCTGGATGAATTTTACTGAATTTTGAATGACTGCTAAACCGTAAGAGATGGACAAAAACTTACTACACAAAAAATGTAGAGCACGTTAAAACACACAACAAATGTTATATACATTTTTTTCGGGAGTGTGTCGCTTTTGAGACATTCTTTATTTTTGGTTTCTGCCATGAAAATCTTTTCTCATACAGGAACTTGTCAGCTCCTATCCATATAAACAAAGGAACTTCATTGATAGAAACCAGCTTTTGATTATCATTTTAACCTATGGTAGTCCCTTATTTCGCTTCTACTTACAAGGAAGCAAGTAATAAGACTATTTCTGCTATTTTTTTCTGATGAGCATAAAGTGAACAGAAGTATAAGTTTTTAAGAATAATCTGTTGCAGGGATATAGAGAAAGTCATGTGAATGGTACACATCAGATTTTTTTGTAGAGCTAACGATCTTGAGGTTTTCCCTGTTATTGGTTTCAATTATAGAATACAAACTTTCCTCAAATGGGAAGTTCTCATCCGTTTCAGAACTTGGGCATGGAAGCAGAACAGAGTATTAACGACGATTACATAGTGATAGCTATCAAAGGAATTGACTGTCGCTTTAGTATAATTTTCTTCCCCTTATTAGGCTTCTGCTTACAATGAAACAAATAAGACCATTTCTGCTAATATTTAAATGATCAACATGATGGGAATAAAAGGATCTTTTGCAAGAAACTAGTTTATTTGCAGAACAGACAGATAAACGCACCAGTTTTAGAATTTGAATTGTTGTCTAAGTGCGTGGATTAGTTTACTTTTTAGTTTCCCTACACGTACTATTACATAGTATATAGTGGCGGTATTGTATTACACCCAAAAATTTGATGCCAATATTTCTCCGGAAATACATGTTTTGAGACCCCCCTGAACAAAAAAATAATTTTAGAACCATATCTTTGTGTGTGTGCGAATGTCGTATCTGTCTAGCTGTGGACACTACATCTCAAAAACGAAAAGACCGATAAACACCAAATTTGGCATTTAATTTGGTATCTTCCAAGGATACAACACGAAGATGTTTAATAAAATTCCCCAGCATAAATTACTCCTTACATGGAAACATTTTTCGAAAATGTTGATTTTCTCAAAGTTGACTCTGATTTCGATTAATATTTCGTATATTAAATATATTTAGATTGCAAATAAAAAGTAGGTATATCTTGAATTTTCTGGGAACAGCCTCTGAAACAATCTTCATTCTGGATTAATTTTGCTGAATTTTGTATAATTGGTAAACCTAAGATAAACAAAAATTTACTACACAAAAATTTAGATATCGTTAAAACGAACAATTTATGTTATATACCAAAATCTTGGTGTCGCATTTCTTGAATACCAAGTTTTTTATTTTACCGACTTTTCGTTTTTGAGTTATCGTGTTCACACGGACATACAAGCATACTCACGGACCTTTTTCTAATTTGTTTTATTATAGGGAACCCTAAAAAGTGTATTTCTGGTGAAATCTCGATATCGGATTTTAGGTGGAATACAATACCTTCTCTATCCTCTATGTATATTATACATAAAGGCTAGAGAAAGTAAAAATGTGATGTGTTACATTCACATGACTTTCTCTACGTCTCTGAAACAAATTATTGTTAAAAAGCTTCTGTTTCTGTTTTACTGCATGCTAATCGAGAACAAATTAGTAGAAATAGTCTTATTACTTGCTTCCTTGTAAGTAGAAGCAAATAAGGGAGTACTATAGGTTAAAGAGATAGTTACAAGCTGCTTGCTATGTGACTGAAGTTCCTTTGTTTAAACGGCTAGGAGTTAATACTTTCCTGTATAGAAAAGTAAAGCTTTTTAAAGGTGATACCAAAAACAAGGAATATCTATAAAACGGCCAACTCCACGAAACAAATGTATATGACATAAATTGTGTGTTTTAAAGTGCTCTACATTTTTGGTGCGGAACTTTTTCTCCATCTCTTACGGATTAATAGTTATTCAAAATTCCGTAAAATCCATCCAGAATAAAGAGAACTTCAGAGACTACTCCCAGAAAATTAGAGATATACATTTTGTCAGATAAATATGTTTAATATATCATATTTTAATAAAATCCGCATCCCTGGAAGATACTGAACTTAAACAACAAGCTTGCTATTTTACCGACTTTTCGTTTTTGAGTTATCGTGTTCACAGACACACGGACACGCACACACACACACACACACACTCGTGGACTTTTTTTCTGAAAGTGCCTTTTTCGAATACAGGGGAGCCTATAACATGTATTTCCAGTGAAATCTCGGTATTGAATTTTTGGATGGAGTGCAATACTTTCTCTATACACTATATTCATAGTACGTATAGAGAAAGTAAAAATCTAATGTGTTCCATGCACATGAATTTCTCTATATCTCTGCAAAGAAGTCCATGCCTCTGTTTACTTCATGCTAATCGGGGGGGGGGGGAAATTAGCAGAAATGGTCTTATTACTTACTTCCTTATAACTAGAAGCGAAATAAGGGAGTACCATAGGTTAAAACGATAGTCAAAGGTTGGTTGCTATGTAAATGAAGTTCCTTTGTTTTTATGGACAGGATTGACAAATTCCTGTATGAGAAACGCATAAGTTTTTCAAAGGTGAAACCAAAAATGGGGTAAATGGGAATCAACCCCACGAAAAAAAATATATATAATATAAATTGTGTATTTTAACGTACTCTACATTTTTGTGTGGTAAGTTTTTGTCCATCTTTTACGGTTTAGCAGTAATGCAATGTTCCGTAAAATTCATCCAGATTAAACTAGTCTTCAAAGGCTATTCCCAGAAAATTCAAGACATACATATTATTTGTCAGGTAAATATCTTTAATATACGATATTTTAATCAAAATTGTTACAGCCATTTTTGAGAAAATCAAAATTCGAAAAAAGTTCCATGTAAAGGGTAGTTGGGGGTGGGGGATTTTCTTGAAGAGCTTCGTGTCGCATCCTTGGAAGATACAAAACTTAAATACCAAGTTTGGTATTTAACGGTCTTTTTGTTTTTGAGCTATGCTGTCCACAGACACACAAACATTTTTCTAAAAATGCTTTTTTTGGATTCAGGGGGACCCAAAACATGTATTTCCGGTGAAATCTCGGTATGAAATTTTTGGGTGCAATACAATATCTTATCTATACACTATGTACATAGTTCGTGTAGAAAAGGTAATAGTACAAACGCGACTAAAATCTATCGCGTGCTCGTATCTGTAAGAGATATGTATCTAGAGCTAGAACATCTTGGCCAGAGTGATATTTGTGAACGATCTTACGTATTACTGACGGAGTTTCCCTAAACTTTACGTTTCCATGGATACCAAGCTCTGCAAGTAGATAGATAATGTCTGAGTATCAAGCGGACGAAATTCCTTGATTGCGGGGGTTGAGAGAGATGAATCGTAATCCTTTAAATACAGAGAGAATTACGGGCCTTATCCACAAAGGGTAGCTTTTCCATTATAACCGCCAACGCTGTGTCGAAGGTAATAAATGTTTCAGAGTCAAAAGAGAACATTACGTGTTAAATTTACTGAATTTCTCCCATATATATTTTACGCAACTTTGAGGACAGGAATTACACAGATATTATTTTTAATTAGCTATGTTGCTCTTTTTATTCTTGCTTATCTCCTCATATTCTATGTAAGTAAATTTGCCCTCTGGTATCTACATGCATGGTATTCTTTGTTGCTTGCATCGCAATTTAAGCAGTTTTTCGTTTACATTTATTATTCACTATAATGAGAGCGTATGTTTCCTTGAATTAAAGTCAGAGATTATAATTTAACTGTTCTTGGATATGGTTATAAAAATACAGTGCTGCTGAGTTTTTCTTTAAATGTTTGCTTTCTCGATCACATAGTGGATAGAGAAGCTATTGTTCTCTACCCAAAAACTCGATATGGAGATTTCATTGCAAATACATGTTTTGATCCAACTGAATAAATAAATCTGATGTGTTCCACTCACATGACTTTCTCTATATCTCTGCAATAAATTATTTTTAAAAAGCTTATGCTCCTATTTACTCCTTGCTAATCGAAAAAAATTAGCAGAAATAGTATTATTTCTTGCTCCCTTGTAGGTAGAAGCGAAACAAGGGAGTACCATAGATTAATGTGATAGTCAAAAACTGGTTGCTAGTTTTTATAGCTTAAACCAAAAACAAGGAATATCTCAAAAACAATCAATTCCACAAAAAAAAATGTATATAACATAAATTGTGTGTTTTATTTGTGTAGTAAGTTTTGTCCATTTCTTATGGTTTAGCGGTTATTCAAAATTCAGTAAAATTCATCCCGAATAAACTACTCTTCAGAGGCTATTCCCAGAAAATTCAAGATATAAATTTTATTTGTCAGGTAAAATACCTTTAATATACGAAATTTTAATCAAAATCATGAGAGACATTTTTGAGAAAATCAAAATTTTCGAAAAAAGTTCCATGTAAAGGGTAGTTGAGGGTGGAGGGATGTTTCTCAAAATCATTTTGTCGCATTCCTTGGAAGATACTAAACTTAAATACCAAGTTTGGTATTTTACCTACTTTTCGTTTTTGAGTTATCGTGTTCACAGACACACGGACACGTTCACACACACACACACACACACACACACACACACACACACACGGACCTTTTTGTGAAAATACTTTTTGGGATGCAGGGGACCCTAAAACATATATTTCCGGTGAAATCTCGATATCGAATTTTTTGGTGGAGTGCTATACCTTCTCTATACACTATGTACATAGTATGTATAGAGAAAGTAAAAAGGTCCACACAAAGATTATCAAGTAAATCTCCCACCCCAATCTACCCTAAATAGATACAAAATTGTTGAACATTTAGATTTTCTCAAAAATGTCTAACCATTTTAATGATTAAATGTCATATGTTTAAGATATTTTCATGGAAAATGAAGCACATATCTTGAATTTTCGGTTAATAGATTTTTTTTTTAATAGTCTGCATTATGGATGAATTTGTGAAAGCGGTAAGAGCAGAAAATAAGACTTTTTTGGGGTAGTGTTTAACGCCCGCTTTAACTACTTATGGCACCGCAGGCGGTAACACTGATGGTACATGAATGAAGATGCAGCACCGGTGGAATTCGACGGCGGGGGAAACAGGAGAACCCAGAAAATCCGGGGAAAACCCGCCCCACCACAAAATCTCAATTGCGGTCGCTTGGGATCGAACCCGGGCCGTCTAGGGGAAGATAAGACAGAAACCTACTTTACAAAACATGTAGAATTCGTTAAAAACACAATTTATGTAATATACATATTTTTTGATTTAACCGTATCCGAGATATTACTTGTTAGTTATTTCAATTTTAAAATACTTGAAGCTTTTCTCCAACTAGGGTCACGGATATATTTTGTCAAAAGGCGAAAATTATGGACTGGCTTAAAATTCAATGTTTATCGAGATAAATATTAGCAGAAACGGTCTTATTACTTAGTTCCTTATAAGTAGAAGGGAAATAAGTGTTTACACTAAGCAAACTGACAGTCAAATGTTTTAAAATGTGGTTGTTATGGGAAGGAAATCCGTTACTTTGCGTGAAAGTTGACAAGTTCCTGTATGAGAAAAGTATTTTAAAACTGAAACCAATAACAAGGAATATCTCGAAAATGGTCAAGTCCACGAAAAAATGTATATGACATACATTGTGTGTTTTAAGGAGGTCTATGTTTTTAGTGTAATAAGTTTATATCTACCTCTTAAGGTTTACCAGTTGTTAAAAGTTCAGAAAACTTTATCCAGAATAAAGAGGTCTTCAGAGGCTATTCCCAGAAAATTCAAGATATACATATTATTTGTCAGCTAAATATCTTAAATATATGAGATTTTAATCAAAACCTTTAGAACGTTTTTCGAATTTTTTCCCAGGTTAAAGTGTAGTTGGAATGGGGGGATTTTCTTTAAAATGTTCGTGTCGCATCCTTGGAAGGTAAGGAAGTTATATACCAAGTTTGGTATTTAATGAACTTTTCGTTTTTAGCTATGCTGCATACAGACTCACTTATTTCAATTTTTTTCTATTTTTTTGGATTCTGGTGAAATCTTGGTAACGAATTTTTGGGTGCAATACAATACTTTTTCTATACTTATGTACCTAGTACGTGTGGAGAACGTAAAAGTAACAGAATAATGGAATCCTTATGAAAATGAATAACCTTTACTCTAAAAACGAAGATCGAAAAAACCGACATCAGTTTTTATCACTTTTAACAAAGCCACATGCTTCTTTAAATTCCTTGATCACATTGTCCTTTTTACTTTCTCTGCTTACTGTATGGTGCATAGTCAGGGAAGGTACTGTACTCCACCTAAAAATCCGATACCGATATATTACTGGAAATAAAAATCTGATGTGTTACACTCAGATAACTTTCTCTAGCTGTTCTACAAACTTCATACATAACATTCTTCTTCTTTCTGCACCTTGCTAATCATAGTACTCATTAGCACAATGTTCTTATTATTTAGTTCCGTATAAGTAGGAAGAAAATAAGGGAATACACTAGGCTAAACCAATAGTAAAAAGTTTTAAACATGTCGTTATGCGATTGACATTATAAATCGCTTCTTTTCTTGGTCAGGAGTAGAACAAAAGAAAAACGGACACTCCCGTCTGAGAAAAGTATAAGTACTTCACAACTGAAACTAATAACAATAAATACCTCGGAAACGGTAAGCTCCACGAGAAAAATGTATATAACATAACTTGTGTATTTTAGCAAGACCTACATTTTTTGTACAGTAGGTTTTTGTCTATCTCTTACGGTTTACTAGTTATATTAAATTAAGCAAAATTCATTCCGAATAAACATGTCTTCAGATGCTATTCCCAGAAAATTCAGAGATATACATTTTATTTGTTAGTTAAATATCTTTAATATATGATATTTTAATCAAAATCGTTACAGCCATTTTTAAGAAAATCAAAATTTTCGAAAAAAGTTCCATGTAAAGGGTAGTTTGGGGTGGGGAGACTTTTCTCAAAATCTTCATGTCACAGCCCTGGAAGATACTAAATTTAAATACCAAGTGTGGTATTTTAGCTACTTTTCGTTTTTTAGTTATCGTGTTCACAGACACACGGACACACACACGGACCTTTTTGTGAAATTGGTTTTTATGGATACAGGGGGTCCTAAAACATGTATTTCCGGTGAAATCTCGGTATCGAATTTTTGGGTGGAATGCAATACTTCTCTATCCCTATGTACATTGTACATATGGGGCCAGAGAAAGTAAAAATAAAATTATAAGAAATTATGCCTGTGTGTGTATGTGAACACGATAACTCTAAAATGAAATATATGTTAAATACCAACTATATATATAAGTTCTGCATCATCATCGAATATGATGCGAGGAGTTTCAGAAACATTGAGACACTATCGAAAATGTTGCGTTCTCAAAATAACTAACAATGTTTATTAAAACACCATTTCTATAAAAAATTCCAATGAGAAATGAAATGCATATCTTAAATTTTCTGAGAGTAGCTCCTGAAGCCCTCTTCAGGATGACTTTTGCATAACTAGTAAATCGTAAGAGAAAGAAAAAATTTACTACGCAAATATTCTAGATATCGTCAAAACACACAATCTGTGTCAAATACATTTTCTGTTAATTTAAGTCCCTTCGAGATAATCTAAGTAATTGATTCCATTTTTTGTTTTTGTTTTAGTCTTCTCAGTTTTTATTTGTCTCAAATAGGAAATCGTAAATTGTTTTTCCATTTATTTACTCCTAAACATGAAAGAGAATGGAATTTCATGTCATCACTATTCGACCAGTTTTTGTAATATCTTAATGGTTTTAGCGGAGATATGACTGATAATATTATTTCTGTTAATGTTTAGCATTGCTCAGATAGAATATTGAACATTTGTAAACTTAATTTGTCGCAGAATAGGTACAGAAAGTATATTGATGGAACACTTAATATTTTTAATAAACATTTTGGTAATACTTCCACAGGCGTTCCAGATTTTAAAGCGTTAAAAATAATATGTCCAGATTTTAAATCTGGTAAATATACAAGGTTTTGGTTTATTAGGATTATATAGGTTTTAGCTTCAAATATCCCTTGGTGAGGCTTGGAGGCCTAGATGTTAATAACAGAGTCGTAATAAACGGTTCTAATTGGAAAAAAAAAAATCTGATGTGTTCCATTCACATAACTTTCTCTATACCTCAGCAACAAATTATTCTTAAAAAGTTTATTCTTCTATTTACTTCATGCTAATCAGTATACAATTAACAGAAATAGCCATATTACTTGCTTCCTTATAAATAGAAGCGAAATAGGGAATACCATAGTTTAAAGTGATAATGAAAAGCTGGTTGCTATGTCCCTGAAGTTCCTTTGTTTGTATGGACAGCAGTTGACAAATTCCTGTATGAGAAAAGTGTAAGTTTTTCATAGCAGGAATCAAAAACAAGGAATGTCTCAAAAACGATCAACTCCACGAAAAAAATGTATATAACATAAATTGTGTGTTTTAACGTGCTCTACATTTTTTGTGCAGTAAGTTTTTGTCCATCTCTTATGGTTTATCAGTTATTCAAAATTCCGTAAAATTCATCCAGAATAAACTACTCTTCAGAGGCTATTCCCAGAAAATTCAAGATACACATTTTATATCTTAGGTAAATGTCTTCAGTATTTGATATTTTAATCAAAATCGTTAGAGCCATTTTTGAGAAAATCGAAATTTTCGAAAAAAGTTCCATGTAAAGGGTAATTTGGGGTGGGGGCATTTTTCTCAAAACCTTCGTGTCGCATTCCTGGAAGATACTAAACTCCAATACCAAGTTTGGTATTTTACCGACTTTTGGTTTTTGAGTTATCGTGTTCCCAGACACACGGACACACACACACGAACCTTTTTCTGAAAATACTTTTTTTGGATACAGGAGACCCTAAAACATATATTTCCGGTGAAATCTCGGTATCGAATTTTTTGGTGGAGTGCAATACATTCTCTATACACTATGTACATAGTGCCTATAGAGAAAGTAATAACTAAAGTACCAAATCGGATTACGTATGGAAGTAAGTTGAAAGATTTTAGCACACCATTACGTATTAATTTTTGTTGTCCTTACCTTCTAGATTATTTAGGACGTCATAAACATCAGAATCAGTTCCATCTAATACCATCATATCTCTGCAGCTGCATTTTACTGTACTATCTTCTATTACGTTAACACTAATCGATACATTTGAACACTGATTATGAAAGAGACCTTTGAACTACACACATTTGGAACTATTGACGACTTTTGCTTTAGAGCGAGTTTCTGTTCCATTTGACACGCCACCACTGCCCGGTAACGGAGACCAAGACAAAGGGACCAGCAGGTCCGCCCTCCACGGAGGTTAACCGGCTACTCATTGTAAACACTGTTTATTCAGCTTGGTGCACTTAGTACCTGTCTGAAGAATAAATATAGGTGGTCATGAATGGAAGCTTGCGTAAACACAAACAGATAAGCTGTATTACGTCACCACTCCCGGTGCATGCCCAGTATAGCACAATACTGGAATGCAGCTCTTGAGTCTCTTACAGTGGACGGATTCGAATCAAATCAAAATGCAAACATCGCAGGGCGTGGTCATACGCTTACAAAGTAAGAAATTAATATTCATTAGTGATAAAGAAAACAGAAAGTTTAACCTGTTGTGTAACGTTTAGTGTATTCCTGATGTTTTGAAGATCAGACAGTACTGCACTATATTCCAACTTTCTCTGAACGTTCTAAATCAAGTCATGCACCACCAGCGACCTCCCCTAACAACTGCATTCTTTCGTCAGACAAGTAGTACCTGTATAAAGCTTTAACTACTTTTACATGTGTAGAAAAACATGCATAATTATTTATCCTTGACGCAAAGTTTGCTTAACCATTGCTAATAATTCTCGTTACTGCATATGTATTGTGTAAGAAGTCTGTAATGTAACTGCTCTAACCTTAATAGCAAATGAAAAAGAGCATGCTAAAGAAAGGGTTTCGTGACGTCAAGAGAGGTAAAACATTAGAAAATCCTACCAGTAGGAAAGAAAGATGTATTCTTATATTTATAATGTTTCGTAAAACTATTAGTATGTGAAATGTATTAACATAAGTAAAGCGTAATATTTGTGTTATAGAAAATGCTAATAACGTACATTTGTATAATATGTATAACTAGTAAACCGTAAGCAACAGACAAAAACTTACTACTCGAAAATATAGATCTCGTTAAAAAACACAATTTATGCATTGAGATAATCATTTCCGATATTTTCCTTATTCTTGATTTCAATTTTAAAATCCTTAAAATTTTCTTAAACAGGAAGTCGTCCTGTTCCTTTCCTTTCTCCTATTTTTACTTTCTCTACACGTAGTACTACTTAAGTGTATAGAGAAAGTATTGCACTCCACCCAAAAATTCGATACCGAAATTTCACCGGAAATATAAGTTTTAGGGTCCCTTGTATAAAAAAAAAAGCATTTTCAGAAAAAGGCCTATGTGTGTCCGTGTGTATGTGAACACAATAACTCAAAAACGAAAAGTCGGTAAAATACCAAACTTGGTATTTTCAGTTTATTATCTTCCAGGGCTGTGACACGAAGATTTCGAAAAAAATCCCCCCACCCCAAACTACCCTTTACATGAAACTTTTTTCGAAAATGTTCAGTTTTTTCAAAAATGGCTATAACGATTTTGATTAAAACCTCGTATATTAAAGATATTTACTTGACAATTAAAATGTATATCTTGAATTTACTGGAAATTGCCTCTGTAGACTACTTTATTCTGGATGAATTTTACAAAATTTTGCCTAACTGCTAAACCGTAAGACATGGACAAAAACTTACCACACAAAAGTAGTAGAACACGTTCAAATACCCAATTTATGTTATATATGTACATTTTTTCATGCAGTTGATTCTTTTTGAGATATTCATTGTATTTAGTTTCAGCTTTGAAAAACTTATACTCTTCTCATACAGGGATTTGTCAACTCCTGTTCATACAAACAATAGAATCTCAGTCACATAGCAACCAGCTTTTGACTATCACTTTAATCTATTTCGTTTCTACTTACAAGGAAGCAAGTAATAAGAATATTTCTGCTAATTTTTCCTCGAATAGAATGAAATACATGTAAGCATAAGCTTTTTAACAGTATTTTTTGCAGAGAAGTAGAGAAAGTCGTGTGAATGGAACACATCAGATTTTTATTCTTGTCGATGCAAAGAGACCTAAATTTCAATTGCATCATATAAGGAACCAGCTTTTGAAAGATTTGACTCTCGGTTTAGCCTAGTGCATACCTTATTTCCCTTCTAGCATAAGGTACTAAGTAATGGGGTCATTTCTGGTAACGTTTATCTTGACATGCATTCTGTAAGGAAAGGCAATAACTTTTTCTAAGAATAGTTTGTATAATAGATAAAGAAAGTCATATGAATGGAATACATCAGATTCTTTAAAGAAATGCACTGCTGTTTAAACGAATTAGTTCTAATTGTAGTTCCAATGGAGTATATGTTACACAATGAACATTGGTTGCATATTTTCTTCCATATTGAGAATTTCTGTAATTGAAACCTCGCTGACCGCCCTGTACACAGTTAAGTGGGCATAGGTAGTTGGTAAAGCAGGGGTGACAACGTCTGAGCTTCGATTAGAGCAAGCTCTCCAAGTCTGGCCTAGGGAGTATCGAATAGCTGGGCACGACCTTTGCCACCCCTCCGCCCTTACAGAGTGAGGAAGCGAGCAGCAATGTTCACATTTCAATATATTGCCAGCGCAAAACTTCGGAAATCGTGATCATGACCTCGACTGCTGAGCCTAGCTTACTTGAAGATTGCGCTATGATATCTTTGCGACTGCTTACTCACAGTCACAGCAAACAAAACATTGTACAGTCTGCATCGAAAGTGTTCCGCAAATGTTTATATTTTCAAAGAGGGCAGTAAATAGTCTTTATATTGATTTAATTGCTTTTTTCACTCAGGCCGTGTTTAGGACAGGAGTTGGATAGGTAGAGTCAGACCGGGAAATATGCAAGTCAGTTGAGAAATCCAATGCTATGCCGGTATGTTCCAATGTTAGCTCAGTGGTAGAGCAACCGGCTAGAAACCGGGAGATCCGTGATTTAAACCCCTAATATGACATTGAATTTTTCAGTTTGACACTACCTATCCAGTCTTCATATTATTACTTTCTCTATACACACCATGTACATAGTGTATAGAGAAGGTATTGCATTCCACCCAAAAATTGGATACCAAGATTTCACCGGAAGTATATGTTTTAGGGTCCCCAATATCCAAAAAGAGCATTTTCACAAAAAGGTCCGTGTGTGAGTCCGGGTGTCCGTGTGCCTGTGAACACGATAACTCAAAAACGAAAAGTCGGCAAAATACTAAACTTCGTATTTAAATTTAGCATCTTCCAGGGATGCGACACGAAGATTTTGAGAAAAATCCCCCCACCCCCAACTACTCTTTATATGCAACTTTTTTCGAAAATTTTGATTTTCTCAAAAATGGCTCTAACGATTTTGATTAAAATCTCGAATATTAAAGATATTCACCTGACAAATAAAATGTATATCTTGAATTTTCTGGGAATAGCCTCTAAAAGAGTGGATTATTCTGGATGAATTTTATTGAATTTTGAATAACTGCTAAACCGTAAGAGATGGACAAAAACTTACTACACAAAAAATGTAGAGCATCTTAAAGCACACAATTTATGTTATATACATAATTTCCGTGGAGTTAGTCGTTTTTGAGACATTCCTTATTTTTGTTTTCTGATATGAAAAACTTCAGGAACTTGCCAACTCCTATCCATACAAACAAAGGAACTTCATTGACATAACAACCAGCTTTTGATTATCACTTTAACCTATGGTAGTCCCTTATTTCGATTCTACTTACTAAGAAGCAAGTAATAAGACTATTTCTGCTAATTTTTTCTGATGAGCATAAAGTGAACAGAAGTATAAGCTTTTTAAGAATAATCTGTTGCAGGGATATAGAGAAAGTCATGTGAATGGTACACATCAGATTTTTTTTGTGGCATTAAAAACCATGGCGACCACGTTGAAAGTTAAGTGGCAAGATATATACTTCATGAAACAAGAGGCAGAGATGAAGGAAGGGAAAATATTATATTCACCCGACCTCTCCAAAAGCCTGATTCTCGGAAATGAGCAGATAATCTTGCAATGTTTATTCTTGTAACATCCCACATAAAATTCGCTGTTCACGGTTTCCACCATCTGTTATGCCACAAAACAGAATACTACGTTCAAGAGGATGTGATTTGGAATTTTTCTTAGGATGTTATTCTGTTATTCGCTATAAACTTTACAATATCATTTTATATATAATTTTAATATTTATAATTTCTTGCATTAAATTCAATTAATATAATAATTGAGAAAAAGAAAATAATATTAATAGGTTTAAAGGTTTACTTGGTTAAAGGCTTTTATCAAGGTTTTTCCTTATGCTGAGAACACGATTGTCGAGTAACCTTAAGAACTCCAAGATCATTTTACTTATTTCATTCATCCTTTTATATGACCGACAGGGTTAAAGGACATAAAAATCTGATGTGTTTCATTCACATGACATCTCTGTAAAGTATTATTGTTAATAAGCTTATCTTTTATTTATTTCATGCTAATCGAGAAAAATTAGCAGAAATAATCTTATTTCTTGCTTTATTGTAAGTAGAAGCGAAATAAGGGAGTACCATAGGTTAAAGTGAATGCCAAAAGCTGGTTGATATGTGCCTGATATTGCTTTGTTTGTATGGACAAGAGTTGACAAATTCCTGTATGAGAAAAGTAAGTTTTTCAAAGCTGAAACCAAGAAAAAGGAATATCTCAAAAACGATCAACTCCACGAAAAAAATGTATACAACATAAATTGTGTGTTTTGTCGTGCTCTACAGTTTTTGTGTGGTAAGTTTTTGTCCATTTCTTACGGTTTAGTAGTTATGCAAAATTCATCCAGAATAAAGTAGTCTTCAGAGGCTATTCCCAGAAAATTCAAAATATACACTATATTTGTCAGATAAATATTTTTAATATATAATATTTTAATCAAAATCGTTAGAGCCATTTTTAGGAAAATCAAAATTTTCGAAAAAAGTTCCATATAAAAGGTAGTTTGGGGTGGGGGGATTTTTCTCAAAATCTTCGTGTCGCATCCCTGGAAGATACTAAACTTAAATACCAAGTTTGGTATTTTACCGACTTTTCGTTTTTGGATATGTTTCCGGTGAAATCTCGGTATCAAATTTTTTTGGTGGAGTGCAATACATTCTCTATACACTATGTACATAATGAGAATAGAGAAAGTAAAAGAATAAATAAAAGAAGTGTGTTCAAACGTTGTAGTGAAGTGTGTGACAGATAGCATGTGATGTTTCGTAAACAAAGACACCGACAAAGTTTTGTAATGGAGGAAACTAATTCATAAATTTGTGCACATTTTGCGCTCTTCTTTGTTCAATAATTTCCTACAATCGAATTTTGGAAAAGATGGATATGTAGAAAATAAATTAGAAAGAATTCTCATCCAGGGTAATGGTACAGAAAGTAGTGACAGCAGAAATTGTGATTTTTAATAGAGGAAACTGATTCATTAATTGGATAGAGATGGTATTGTATTCTAACCAAAAATTCGATACGGAGATTTCACCAGAAAAGGTCCGCGCGTGTGTGTGTGTTTGGATAGCATAGCTCTAAAGCGGAACGTCGGTTAAATACCAAACTTGGTGTTTAAGTTTAGTAGCTTCCAAGGACGCGACACGAAGATTTTCAAGAAAAGCACCCAACCCCAACTACCAACATTTTTCAAAAATTTTGATTTTCTCAAAAATAGCTCTAACGATTTTTACTAAAATACCGCATTTTAAAGATATTCACATCATAAATAAAATGTATATTTTGAATTTTCTGGCAATAGCTTCTGAAGAAATCTTTATTCTGGTCAAGTTTTGCAGAAGTTTGCATAACGGTTAAATCGTAAGAGATAGACAAATACTTACCTCAAAAAATGTAGATATCTTTAAAATGCATAATTTATGTCATATACGTTTTTGTTGCATAGTTTGCCGTTTGGGAAATATTCATTGTTATTGATTTAATTTTAAACTAATTAACTTTTCTTAAACTGGACCATGCAAAGCGAACCGAACATCAATTGTTTTACACAGCGACCAGCTTTTAAAATATTTGACTATCACTATAGCCTAATGTATTTCATTTCTTGCGTTCTACTTACAAGGAAGCAAGTAGTAAGGCAAGTTCTGCCAATGTTTATCTTGAATAGCATGAAGTATGTAAAGAATTGTCTTTTGTAACAAAAAGTTGTTTGTGGAACAGCTAGAGAAAATTATGTGAATGGAACACGTCAGATTATATTCAATATTCTCGTACAGTGCATGAAGACGGACTGTCAGGTGTGGAAGACATGGAGGCAGACGATTGATATATATATATTTGGTTTTTCGTAGTCAGCTTACCCTCCCCATATTTTAGGACACCCTCCTACGACTTATAAACGGATGCCTAGGGGTCAGAAGCCTCTCGGGGAGCCAACGACACGTAACCACGGAATTGAGAACCTGGAATCAGTGGTCGAGCTGTAGCCAGGGATGACGTGCAGAAGTAGATGGTACGAAATACAATTAAAATGGATGATAGGAAAGATGATGATGGAATTATTGGTGGGGTGAGTGGCGGGGGAAACCGGAGGACCCGGAGAACGCTGCTTCGTCCACCACAAGTACCACATGCGGCTTAGGTGGGAGGTGATTGGTCTAACCACTCGGTCACTCTATATATATCCCTATAATTTTATCAGTCCAGTGCATAAGCGGTGAAATATTTGACATTGACCGTGACAGCCACTCCTCCAGCAACCAAGCAGTCGACTGGTGAACTACTTTTCAACAGATATACAACTCGCTTCCAAGCTCTCGTTAAGATTTTCACATGTCCAGATCAGTTGCGCCAGCTATAAACCAGGCGTTATATATGAATAATATAATACAGAAGGGATATCGGTTAAAAGGTATTGGTTGCACAGAGTAGCCTGTGTATATTATATCTGGTATTATTATTTATTTTCCTTTTTAGAGTTATGGATTTCATTTTTGTGTAATTTTCTGCACGTTATTGTGCTGACTAATAACAAAAATATCTCTCACGTATTTTATTTCTGTAGCATTGTTTTCGACATACAAGATAACACGTACATATATGTTCACAAGTGTTAAATTTCCCGTATATTGGTTTACGTTAAGCTCGCAATATCATTAAAACATTTTACCCTCCTCCCTTTTTATTTTTAATCTTTCAGCGGCTACCACAGAATTTTAAACCCGGCAGCCGTTGTCATGAAATGAAATAGGTAAAACCCATACTTACAGCATGTGCCGTTGGCGACACTGGCGTTTGATTTATGGTCAGTAAATACAGAACCGACATGTGGAATTAAAATAAGGTGGCCAGTGTTGCGATAAGAGGCGATGATCGATTGCTCGTTGCAGCTATCGCTGCTGGAGGAATATTAGTTTTTTGTTAGCTTATTAACTCTAAGGACTGGATTTTACTTCTGCGGCAGTGAGGAAGATGTATGGGCCACGCACATGACTGTCCCGCAGTCTTACCAACCTTGGCAGCTATTACCAACCGAATGATGCATCGGTCAGCAAGGATTAGACAGTCTTTCAGACAAAGCCAAGCAGTTTTCAGTATAAAATCAGTGTTCCATTCACATGTATCTCTCTACACATCTGCAACAAATTATTGTTAAAAACCTTATTCTTCTAACATTTTCATGTTAATCGGGATAAATATTAGCAGAAATTTTCTTTATATTTTGCTTCGTTGTAAGCAGAAGGGAAGTAAGAAAATACACTAGGCTAAAGTGATAGTCAAATATTTTAAAAGTTGGTTGTCATGTGGCTGAAGGCCATTTCTTTGCGTTACCAGGAGTTGACAAATGCCCCTATGAGGAAAGTATTTTTAAAATGAAACCAATAACAAGAAATATCTCAAAATGGTCAACTCCACGAGATATATATGCATACATACATACATATGTAACATTCAGCATTCAGCCAGCAATAATGAAGGGATTTTCAGAGGCTACTCCCAAAAATTCAAAACATACATTTTATTTGTCATGTAAATATCTATAATGTACAGTATTTTAATAAAACTCGCTAGAGCCATTTTTGAGAAAATCAAAATTATCGAAAATTTTTCCATGTAAAGGGTAGAGTCACATTGCTGATATCTACTGAACTTAAATACCAAATTTGGTATGCAACACACACACGGCAAATGGAAATGGCGTGTTATTTATGGTCGCTCTTTAACTGCTACGGTTTTCAGCATCCCATTCTATACTGGGCGTGAAAAACCGCTTAATTTTGCTCAGAGGCCTCTCTATCAGGCTTGAGGTTCTTTTACGTGCCGTAAATCTACGACACGGGACCCACGGGTTTACTTCCCTTCCGAAGGAAGCCATGCTAAGGATTTTTACGCCCGAAAAAACCCATCGTCCTCCGCCGGGTTTGAAACCGCGACCTTGAGCACATGAAGTTAGCATGGTAACCATTACACCACGGAGGGTGACACACACGGCGCGCGCGCAGACACTCGGACATGTTTTTATTCAGGGTTCTGAAAATACGCATTTCCGGTGAAATCTCAGTAACGAACTTTTGAGTGGAATGGAATACCTTCTGTATTATATGCATTATAAATATGTGCTAGAGAAAGTAAAACCTGATTTATTCTACTCACATGAATCTCTGTCTTGCAAACAAACTTATTCTTACAAAAGATTATTCTTTTATCTACATAATGCTAATCAAGATAAAGGTTATCAGAAATTGACTTATTAATTATTTCCTTACTGGTTATAAGTAGGATGAAAATACGGAAACACACTTAGGACAGGTCAAAACCATTAAAAGCTAAATGAACTTATTATCTCTAACATTGTCCAATTTTATTAAAAAAAAATATGATGTGTTTCTACATCTCTGCAACAAGTTATTGTTAAATGTTATTACTTCATGCTAATCGATAAAAAATTAGTACAAATAGCTTTATGACTTGCTTCCTTGTAAGCAGAAGGGAAATAAAAGAGTACCATAGGTTAAAGTGATAGTCAGAAGCTGGTTGCTATATGACTGATGTTCTTTGTTTGTATGGACAGGAGTTGAAAAATTCCTGTATGAGAAAAGTGTAAGCTTTTCAAGACTGAAACCAAAAACAAGGAATATCTTAAAAATGATCAAATCCACCAAAAAAATGTGTGTAACATAAAGTGTTCGTTTTATCGTGCTCTACATTTTTTGTGTGGTAAGTTTTTGTCCATCTCTTACGGTATACTAGTTATGCAAAATTCCGTAAAATTCATCCAGAATAAAGTAGTCTTCAGAGGCTATTCCCAGAAAATTAAAGATATACATTTTATTTGTCACGTAAATATCTTTAATATATGATATTTTAATCAAAATCGTTACAGCCATTTTTTAGAAAATCAAAATGTTCTATAAAAGTTCCATACTACAATACCTTCTTCATACATAGTACTTGTAGAGAAAATAAATAAACGATATGAAACGGATGCGGACTTCAGTTAGAGAAAGATTTAAACCTTTTAAAATTGATAACAATAACGGAGTAGTTGAAAAAAACTGTATACGACATATTCGTATATCTACAATTTTGTGTAGTAATATTTTGTCTATCTCTTACGGTTTACTAGTTATGCAATAGTCATTCAGAATAAAGAGGGATTCAGAGGCGATTCCCAAAATTTCAAATATAGATTTTCTTGTCATGAAAATATCTTAAACATATTATATTTCAATAAGAATCATTCAAAGGTTTCGAAAAATTTTCCGTGTAAAGGGTGGTTTGGTGTGTAGAGATTTTCCTGAAATCTTCATGTCTTATTCTTGGAAGATAGTGAACTTACCCTTTGTTGCCTGTCGGTACTTATAAGTTCCGCTTGTTATAAACTGACAAATAATCAGCACCGTTTTATATTGTAAAAATCTGATGTGTATCATTCACATGACTTTCTCTGCAACAAATTATTCTTAAAAAACTTATACTTCTATTAACTTGATGCTAATCAGTAAAACATAAGTAGAAATAGCCATATTACTTGCTTCCTTGTAAGTAGAGGTGAATTAAGAGAGTGCCATAGGTTAAAGTGATAATCAAAAGCTGAAGTTCCTTTGTTTGTAAGGACAGCAGTTGACAAATTTCTGTATGAGAAATGTGTAAGTTTTTCATGGCAGAAACCAAATTTAAGGAATGTCACAAAAACGACGAACTCTACGAAAAAAATGTATATAACATAAATTGTGTGTTTTAATGTGCTCTACATTTTTTGTGTAGTAAGCTTTTGTCCATCGCTTACGGTTTAGCAGTTATTCAAAATTTAGTAAATTTCATTAAGAATAAACTACTCTTCAGAGGCTATTTCCAGAAACTTCAAGATATACATTTTATTTGTCAGGTAAATATCTTTAATACACGAAATTTTAATCTAAATCGTTAGAGCCATTTTTGAGAAAATTGAAATTTTCGAAAAAAGTTCCATGTAAAGGGTAGTTTGGGGTGGGGGGATTTTTCTCAAAATCTTCGTGTCGCATCCCTGGAAGATATTAAACTTAAATACCAGTTTTGGTATTTTACCTACTTTTCGTTTTTAAGTTATCGTGTTCACAGACACACGGACACACACACATACACACACACGGACCTTTTTCCCAAAATGCTTTTTTTAGATAAAACATATATTTCCGGTGAAATCTCGGTATCGAATTTTTTGGTGGAGTGCAATACATTCTCTATACACTATGAACATAGTGGCTATAGAGAAAGTAAAAATTTATACAATTTTTGCCCTAAAATTACAGCGATTTTTTTTAAAGAAATGAAAGAGTAAAGTCCATATAACTACACTCAAATGTAAGCCCATTAACTTCCGAACATCACACCGATTATTTTACTTGGGGTCTCCCCGTCCTTTACCACAGTCACTGGGATTTGAGCTTGCAACATTTGACTTTGAATGGGTGGCCAGTCCATTACCTATCACCTAACACTCATGGTTATTTGAACCACAATTTTGGTAGTGCCTTTGTCAGGATAATGAAGACTAGTTTAGAAGAATTTAAACTATTTATCACGAAGAAAAAAATTAATAAAGGATCTACATATATTTACACTTCTATTTTCTCTATTATTTTATATAATAATTTTATGGGTTTATTCCCATATATTTTAGTATAACCCCAGTTTTAAACTTGAACTAAAAGAAAAACGAAATATGCATATGCAATATACTAATGCAGGCAACTAAGTTTTCTAAAAATGCTTTTTTGGGGGATTTAGATTTCCTAAAAAAATTTCGATTTCGAATTTTTGTTTGAAATTCGATACCTTCTCTATTTACTATTTACATACGTGCTAGAGAGAAAGGTGTTTTTTTATTCAGGAGTTCTCAAAATATTTATTTCCGATTCTAATATGTAAATGGAATACAATACCTCTCTACTTAATATGTACATTCTATATAGGTGTTGGCGAAAGAAAACAGCTTTTGTGCTACGTTCACATGACTTTCTCTACGTATAATGCAGCAAACAATTCTGATAAAGCTTCTATCTGCTTCAGCATTATCAAGATAGCACTAACAGAAATAGTCTTTCGATATTGTTTCCTTGTGCAAGAAGAATAAGGAATACAATACCTAAGCTGTCTTCAGAGGCCATTCCCAGAAAATTCAAGATATACATTTTATTTGTCGGATAAACATCTTTAATATACTGCATTTTAATCAAAATTGTTAGAGCAGCTTTTAAGAGAGTAAATATTTTCGAGAAAAATAATTCATGTAAAGGGTAGTTTGGGATGGGGAAATTTTTCAAAAATGTTTCATGACGCAGCACTAGAAGACATTAAACTTAAACACCATGTTTGGTATTTTACCAGCTTTTCGTTTTTGAGTTATCGTGTTCGCAGGCACACACCGGACCTTTTTCTAAAAATGCTTTTTTTGGATACAGGTAATTTTAAAACATGTATTTCTAGTGAAATCTCGGCATCGAATTTTTGGGTGGAGTGCAATACCTTCTCTATAAACTATGTACATAATATGTGTAGAGAAATTTAAAAATATGCAATATCACCTTTGAAAATACCAGGTAAGTAATAGGTTACAGAAAGATAGTTAGATAGATAGAGAGAGAGGGAGAGGGAGAGGGCAAGAGAGAGAGGGAGTAGGGGAGATAGAATTCTGAGTTAGCTAAAAACTGGGGCACAACTTCGGGTTTCTGTTGCTAGCATATAAAAACAGAATGAGTGGAGGCGAAAACACACAATAAAAACAGAAAAAGACTAATATGTAGTATAATGGAAGAGGAAACGGAAAGAGTGAGAAAGAAGATCATCTAAAACAGTAGATATAAAAAGCGCTACACAAAAGATAGCGAATATGAAAATAAAAGCAGCTGGAATGAAGATAAAGCACAAAAAGACCGTAACGTTAATCCCAATACATGGTCCATATGAAAAGGTCAGACAGAATGTACATTATGAATGGTAAATTATTCCGCTTAACTAACGGCAATAAAACAAACGAATGCATCATATAATTAGCGCATGATTACATTGCGACCGCCGCGCCGCGTGTGGGCCGACACACAAACTTGTTGTTAATAATAATAATCACCAGTGAAATTTAACTAAGCCTATGGGGCAAACAGCAATCAATAAAAATCTACATTATTGCTTGCAGAGATTCAGTTTTTGTCACCACGTTTAACAGCATTTACGAGAAAAACAAGTTACGACCACTAAAAAAAATCTTATGTGTTCTATTCATATGACTTTCTCTACATCTCTGCACCAAATTGGTTTTAAAAAGCTCATGCTTCTATTTACTTCATGCTGACCGACAAAATATTAGCAGAAATAGCCTTATTACTTGCTTCCTAGTAAGTAGAAGGGAAATAAGGGAGTAGCATACGTTAAATGAAAGCCAAAAGCTGGTTGCTATGTGATTGAAGTTCCTGTGTTTGTATGGAAAAAAGTTTTTCGAACCTGAAAACAAAAACAAGGAATATCTCAAAAAGCATCAACTCCACGAAAAAATGTATACAACATAAATTGTGTGTTTTAACGTGCTCTACATGTTTTACGTAGTAAGTTTTTGTCCATCTCTTACTGTTTAGCAGTTATTCAAAATTCCGTAAATGCCATCCAGAATAAAGTGATCTTCAAAGGCTATTCCCAGAAAATGCAAGATATGCATTTTATTTTTCAGGTAAATATCTTTAATATACGATATTTTAATCAAAATTGTTAGAGGTATTTTTGAGAAAATCAAAATTTTCGAAAAAAGTTCCATGTAAAGGGTAGTTTGGGGTGGGGGGATTTTTCTCAAAATCTTCGGGTCGCATCTCTGGAAGAAACTAAACTTAAATACCAAGTTTGGTATTTTACCGACTTTTCGTTTTTGAATTATCGTGTACACAGACACACGGACACACATACACACACGCACACACACACACGGACATTTTTCCGAAAATGCCTTTTTTTTTTTAGATAAAGGGGACACTAAAACATATATTTCCGGTGAAATCTCGGTATCCAATTTTAGGGTGGAGTGCAATAACTTCTCTATGCACTATGTGCAGAGTGCGTGAAGAGAAAGTAATATGGTGTGTTACATTGTACATCTGTGTAACAAATTATTATTAAAATGTTTATTCTTTTATCTATATCATCCTAATCAAGATAGAAATGAACAGAAGTTTGATAATTTTAATTGTTTTCTCACAGAAACCGTGTGTAGGACAGGAGTTGGATAGGTAGACTCAGATTGAAAATTCAATGCCATAGCCGGTTGCAGAATCACGGATATCCTGGTCTACAGCCGGTTGCTCTTCCACTGAGCTAACATGGCAACATGCCGGCATAGCATTGAATTTCTCAACTGACTCGCAGTAAAATGGTAGCTCAGTGGTAGAGCAACCGGCAAGAGACCGGGAGATCTGTGGTTCATATCCCAGCTGTGGCATTGAATTTTTCAGTCTGACTCTACCTATCCTGTCCAACACGGTTTCTGTGACAAAACAATTAAAATTATAACAAATGTCCATAATAGTTGGCTAGAACTAAGAATTCTGGGACTTAAAGTACTTACAACATTGTGAGTCGCCATTGAGTTTGTCATCTCAAAATAATTTAAGATCACCTTGTATGGTTTACCAGAAACCAAGCGAGTCAGTTGAGAAATTCAATGCTATGCCGGCATGTGCCATGGTAGCTCAGTGGTAGAGCAACAGGCTAGAGATATGTGGCTCACATCCCGGCTAAGGCAATGAATTCTTCAATCTGACTCTACCTATCCAATTAACAGAAGTGGCTTTATTACTTGATACTTTAGAAGCAGAAGGAAATAAGGGAATATGTTAGACTAAAGCGATAGTCAAATATTATAAAACCTGGTTGCTATGAAAACTGAAACCAATGACAGGGAATATCTCGGAAATGGTCAACTACACGAAAAATAAATATAAATAAAGTGTATGGTTTAACATCCTCATGTTTTGTTAAGTAAGTTGTTGTGTATCCCTTACGGTTTGCAACAGTCATTCATAATGAAGAGGACTTCAGAGGTTATTCCCAAAAATTCAAAATATACATTTTAATTGTGATGTGATATACGATATTTTAATTAAACATTTTGAGCCATTTTTGAGAAAAGCAAGACTTTCAAAAATGTCTCCATGTAAACTCAATGTAGTTTGTGGCGGGGGATGTTTTTGAAAATCTTCGTGCCATATCCTTGAAATATACTTTCTGGGAATAGCTTCTGATGACTTGGATGGCGTTGTATAGCTTTTGCTTAACTGAAAAACCGATAGATATAGATAAGAAATTAACACACAAAAAATGTAGATCTCATTAAACACACAATTGATGTCCAACACATTTTTTGTATAATTAACAGTTTTCGAGATATTCCGAGTAATTGATTTCAATTTTAAAATACTTAAAACTTTTCTCACACGGGAATTTGTCAACTCTCACCTATGCAACGGATTTCATCCACATGGCAACCAGTTTTAAAAATATTTGACTATTGCTTTAACCTAGTCTACTTACAAATAAGCAGGTAATAATACAATTTCTGCTGATGTTTAACTCTATTAGCATGAAGTAGATAGAAGAATAGCAATAAGTTTATACAAAGAATTAGAGAACGTCATAGGAATGGAACACATTAGAATTTTAAATACCTATAATTTTCTCAAATAGAAATCCTTTATTCATTTTTTAACCCTGACCATGCAGAGAAATTTCAGTGACATCGTATAACAAATATCACTTAAATGGATTTAATTCACCTCAGTCAAGTTTATTCGTTTATTTCCTTAATGCCATCAAGGAAATATAATAAAACAATTTATAAAAATCTGATGTGTTCCATTCACACGACTTTCTCTATATATCTGTAACAAATTATTGTTAATAAGCTTATTCTTTTATTTACTTCATACTAATCGAAAAAATTTAGCAGAAAGCCAAAAGCTGGTCGCTGTGTCACTGAAGTTCCTTTGTTTGTATGGATAGCAGTTGACAAATTCCTGTATGAGAAAGCTACAAGTTATTCAAAGCTGAAACCAAAAGCAAGGAATATCTCAAAAACGATCAACTCCTCGAAAAAATTTTATATAAGATAAATTGTGTGTTTTAATGTGCTCTACATTTTCTGTGTGGTAAGTTTTTGTCCATTTCTTACGGTTTAGCAGTTATGCAAAATCCATCCAGAATAAAGTAGTCTTCAGAGGCTATTCCCTGAAAATTCAAGATATACATTTTATTTGTCAGGTAAATATCTTTAATATACGATATTTTAATCAAAATCGTTAGAGCCATTTTTGAGAAAATCAAAATGCACGAAAAAAATCCATGTAAAGAGTAGTTGGGGGTGGGGAGATTTTCTTGAAAAATCTTCGTGGCGCATCCTTGGAAGATACCAAACTTGAATACCAAGTTTGGTATTTAATGGTCTTTTTGTTTTTGAGCTATGCTGTCCACAGACACACACACATATGCACACACGGATCTTTTTCCAAAAATGCTTTTTTTTTTATTCAAGGGGACCCAAAACATGTATTTCCGGTAAAATCTCGGTATCGAATTTTTGGGTGCAATACAATACCTTCTCTATACACTATGTACATAGTACGTGTAGAGAAAGTAAAAATATATTACGTGTATTTTCCCATAAAAGTCATCGAATAGCTGTAGGTTGAAATTCGATATTTTGAGAAGGAATTGTTGTGTTGATATTAAAGCAAGTTTGGTACGTTACTGTATGCAGGCAGAATCCGTGTTACCGAAATGTATCATTCTTCTCCCAACCCCCCCCCCTTCCCCCTGGGTTTGTGGAGACATCGATTCCTGGCGAGTAGCAGGAAAAGTGAATGCTGGTTTTAAATAACGTATGAACGCAATATAGCATTTTACCACGTACCGAACAGGGGCGGGACGGTGTTGAATATTTCATTGATACCATTTCGAACAAAACCACTCGCAAGGATGCTTCTTGAATATTCAATCGTGCGTTTTGGTTATACTGAAACAAAATACAGGGGAGATTGAAACGGGACAGGACAATTCCCAAAAGTAAAGGCACCCCCGGTGTTTGGTGCACAACCGGATAATGCCAACCTTGTAACGCAATTACTTTATTTAATTTGGGGGTAGCAGAATTTAATAGATTAAATTCAATTTCGTGTTCACGAGCTCTACGAATTTGTTAACATTCTGGAAAACAATGTTTTGAGGACAGATATACGCAACAAAGCGGAAAGCATAAATACAGAACATTTTAAACTATTTAATTATAAAATCTAATATTTCAGCACTGAAATATATTACCTACTATTAAACCCAATTATATGTATAGTTATATACAATAATAATTTGTATTTACAGATGAAATATACAAGGGTCGGTTCATGTCCAGGCCTCTCAACGAAAACAGCATTTAATTTTTTTTTTTTTGCTTCATTTCTGAATATAATCTCCAGAATGGTAAAAACATTTGCCATATTGGTGTTCTAATTTAATTAAACCATCTCTGTAGCGCGATTTATTAAGGTCATAAGGTCACCAATGACCTCCTCGTTGTCATGAAATCTTAGTCCTCAAGACATTTTTTGAGGTTTGGAAACAAATGGTAGTCACTAGGTGCTAGATCTGGTGAATAGGGTGGATGTTCAAGATTCCAACTTTAATTCGCACATTCTTTCCTTTGCAATGACCGAAAGATGGGCGTTGCAGTAAGCTTGCGTAGTAGTCACCAGTGATTCTTTTACCTTTTTGCAAGTTATCAATATAAATACTTTCCTGTATATCCCAGAAAACACTCGCCATAACCTTGTTAGCAGACACAATTGGCTTTGCCTTTTTTGGAGTTGGTTCACCTGGCGCAATCCATTGTTTTGACTGTGATTTACTTTCGGGAGTGTAGTGATGTATCCAAGTTTCATTCATGGTAATAAGCCGTCTCAAAATTCACTAGGATTTTTACGGTTGAGCTCCACATTCTTAACAGAAACAGTTTTTCTTTGCAACTTTTGATCAGGTGTCAACAAACGCGGCACCCATCTTGCACAGACCTTATGAAAGCCCAGAACATTACGTAAAATATTACCTGCACTTTCTTTTGTTATGTTTGCTGCCTCTGTTGTTAATCTGCGGTCTTCCAGTACTAAACGATGAATTTTTTCAATGATCTCTGGAGTTGTCACTTCTGCAGGGCGTCCAGAGCGAGGCTCATCACTAGTGCTCGTACGTCCCATTTTAAATTCTGCAACCCACCTTTTAATCATTGAATATGAAGGGGCAGAGTCTTTCAATGTACTGTCCATTTCCTCCTTGATTTATTTAGGCGTTAAGCCTTTCAAATGGAAGTATTTAATCACCGCTCGTTTTTCCAAATCCTCGATTTTCGTGAAAACTCTAAAGTTGTCTTGTTTAAAATGCTCTCATTCGAAAACTAAACAAGCTATTGACCTGTAACTGTGGATACTAGCTAGTCTAGAGCTAAACTATACGATGATACCGTCTAACTGGCCTAGTGGCGCCAGATCTGTGTGTATCCGGGACTTATCAACCCTCGTATGTATGTGTGTACATAGGTAAATCTAAGTTGTTCTCCGGGGCAGTATACTAGCATCTGGTTCTCAAGGTCACGTGTTCATACCTGGTGGAGGATGATGGATACTTTTGGGCATGAATGGAAGTAATGTATGTGTTTGCGCATCGTAGATTTACGACATGAAAAGAATCTCAAGCCAGATAAAGTGGCCTCGGAAATAAATTTAAACGGCATTTCATGCCCAATACTGAATGGGGCGATGAGAGCCGCAGCTAAAGAGCGTTCGCAAATAATTAATCTAAAGAAATTTGATGTGCGGCTTCCGCACGACTTTCTCTAACTGTTCCACAAATAAACTATCCTTACAAAAGATTATTCTTTTATCTACACCATGCTAATCGAGATAAACAATAGTAGAAATGGCCTTCTTACCTGCTTCTTTGTAAGTAGAAGGGAAATAAGGGAATACAGTAGAATAAAGTGATAGCCAAATATTTTAAAAGCGATGTGAAATAATTTAAACTCGGGTTTCTTTAGCAATGGCCGTCTCCTTAGAACGGTAGACCTGGGTTCAATTCCCGAGACCGGCGTGGAGATTTTCCCCCTGCTGGAAGACCTGGTCCAAGGTGCACTCAACCACGTGAGGTCCCTGAGGATCAATTGAGGAACTACTTGATGGAGAAGTAGCGGCTCCAGGTGATGAGGACCGCATTAGTCGGCCGGGAGGGTTTGAGGCGCTGACCACGTCTCACCCTCCAATCTGCACCCCATCGATGACGTCTGTCATGGACCGAGATGGGGGACGCAGGGGCCGGGCGGTAGACCAAGGTTCCTTGTGAGCTGTCGTGCCATTGAGTTGTTCTCTTTAGCATTCCCAAGAATAAAAAAAGGAATGAAATGAAAGTTGACTTCCCGCTTGAAACCTATTACAAAGAATATCTCGGAAACAGTTAGCACTACAACAAAAATGTAAAGGACATAAATTGTATGTTTTAATGAGATTTACATTTTCGTGTAGTGAGTTTTCGTTTAACTCTTACGCTTTACCAGTTATGCAAAAGTCATTCAGAGGACTTCAGAAGCTATTGCCCGGAAATTAAAGAATACATTTTATTTGCCGTGTAAACATCTGTAATATACGGCATGTTAACCAAATAGAGCCAATTTCTAAAAAGTCAAAATTTTCATACTTTTTTCGGTGTGAAGGTCAGTGTGGGATGGAGAGATTTTCTTGAAAATGCTGAACTTAATATCACGCGACCGAGTGGGATTTGTGGTGGACAAAATGGTGCAGAGGCGGGTTTTCTCCGGGTTCTCCAATTTCCACCGCCATCGTATTCCACCGACTTTCCATCTTCATTATGTGTCTTCGTCTATGATGCTATTGTAGTAAAAGCGGGCGTTAAACACTTTAAAAACAGACGTTTCGTTTTTGAGTTATACTATCCGAAAACACATGCGCGCACATACACACACACACACACACACACACACATATGCATAGAATCACAGATCCTTCTCTAAATAAGCTTTTTTTACTTTTTCTACGCGTATTATATCCATAGTGTAATGAGGAAGTAATGTATTATATCCATAGTGTAATGAGGAAGTAATGTATTATATCCATAGTGTAATGAGGAAGTAATGTATTATATCCATAGTGTAATGAGGAAGTACTGTATTCCACCCAAAAATTCGATACCGAGATTTCACCGGGAATACATGTTTTAGGACCACCTGAATCCAAAATACGCATCTTCAAAATCCGCGCGCGCCTGTGTGAGTATGCCTGTGGACAGCATAGCTCAGAAACAAAAAGACCGTTAAATATCAAACTTGGTATTTAAGTTTGGTATCTTCCAAGGATGCGACACGAGGATTTTCAAGAAAACTACCGGAAAAAATTTCGAACTTTTTCATTTTCGCAAAAAATGGCTCTAACGATTTTGATTAAAATCTTTTATATCTAATACATTTACATAACAAATAAAATGTATGTCTTGAATTTTCTGGGAATATTCTCTGAAGACTACTTTATTCTGGATACATTTTACGGAATTTTGCATAACTGCTAAACCGTAAGAGATGGACAAAAAATGTAGAGCACGTTAAAACACACAATTTACGTCATATACATTTTTTCGTGGAGTTCGACGTTTTTGTGACATTCCTTATTTTTGGTTTCTGCTATGAAAAACTTATATATTTCTCATACAGGAATTTGTCAACTGCTGTACATACAAACAAAGGAACTTCAGTGACATAGCAACCAGCTTTTGATTATCACTTTAACCTGTGGTACTCCTTTATTTCACCTATACTTACAAGGAAGCAAGTAATATGACTATTTCTGCTAATGTTTTACTGATTAGCATGAAGTTAATAGAAATATAAGCTTTTTAAGAATAATTTGTTGCAGGGATATAGAGAAAGTCATGTGATTGGTACACATCAGATTTTTACCTAGTATTTTGTACATGCATAGTCCTTGGTAGGGAAAGTAAAAGGTGTAAGAACGAACCTCATATGTCTGCAATTTTCTTTATGGCTTCTGCATTGTAAACACATTAAAGCGACTAGCGAAATAAATAGAGATCGTTGGCACTTTTAGGGAAAGTAAAACAGGTGTAACCATCCCACAAAGTTCACCAAGCGAGAAATAACTCTTTATGGTCACATAAACCATTAATACTTCCCTTGGGAGTTCCAAATTACAACATGTCATAAAGTTCTATAAGTGGCGGGTGATAAAAATAGCTTCTTCGTTCACACACAGAAAACATTTCGTTATATTATCCTCTGCAGTTACGTAATATCCTGGATCTAGGCTACGAAACATATACAGAGTGTTTCATTCGAAAGCATATTAAAAAATCTGGTTGCTATGTGATTGAAGTTCCTTTGTTTGTATGGACAAGAGTTGACAAATTCCTGTATGAGAAAAGTGTAAACATTTTATAGCTGCAATCGATAATAAGGAATATCTCAAAAACGATCACCTGCACGGAAAAAATGCATATAACGCAAATTGTGTGTCTTAACGACTTCTACCTTTTCTATTCAGTAATTTTGTATCTCTCTTACGGTTTACTAGTTATGCAAAATGCTGTAAGATTCATCCAGAAAAAAGAGGTTTTCTGAGGCTATTCCCAGAAAATTTAAAATATACATCTTATTTTCAATATGACATTTTAATCAAAATCGTTAAGCCATTTTTGAGAGAATCAAAACTTTTGAAAATTTTTCCATGTAAAGAGTAGTCGGGGGTGGGGGATTTTCTTGAAAATCTTCATGTCGTATCCTTAGGAGATAAAATAACTCCATGGCACGACAGCTCACAGGGAACCTTGGCCTACCGCCCATCTCGGTCCAGTACAGACGTCATGGATGGGGCGCAGTATTGGAGGGTGAGACGTGGTCAGCACCTCGAGTCACCCGGCCGGTTAATGCGGTCCTCCTGACCTGGAGCCGCTACTTCTCAATTTGCCCCCCAGGGACCTTACGAGGCTGAGTGCACCCCGGGCCAGGTCTTCCAGCGGGGGAAAAATCCACGGTATTGGGGATCGAACCCTGGTCTCCCGCTTGGTAAGCAGCTGCGTTACCACCGCAGGAGCAACGATTGAATTTTGTTTACTTTATCGCATCCGTTGCGCTAATAACTTGACTTTGATTTAAAGTCCAAGTTTTCTTATGTCGCTTCTGCGCAGCAACGGTGTCTATTACAAGTATCTGTAGCTTAAATTAACGACGTAAGAAAACTTGGACTTTAAATCAAATTAAGAACCGCCTCTGCGATATTGACAGAGAGCAAATAATTGCGCAATGCACAGAGAGGGGCTCGAAAATTTCTGACAAGAATGGTACGAGAATCTGTCCCATTTGCGAGGAGGAAGAGTCGACTCAGATCTTGGCAAGATGTAGGGGTACGGAGGAATGGCGGGAAAAATATTTGCCGCGATTTTTTACCACTGCGAATGTAGGGATAGAAGCATGTTGGACGCTACTGGCAGGCACGGAAAACATGGACGGGCTAGGTAAATTTATTCTTAAGGCAAGACAGCTGAGATCTGAGGAGGCTGCCAATAGAGAAGGGAATAAGATCAACTAAACAAAAGTGACTACAATGTTCTACATACATATATATTATGTCATACTTAGGTCACTGTTGTGCTATGGTTTTATATATGCTGTATATATTATGTGTATATATGTCTTTCAGGTGTAATTATCTATTATAAGAGGGTGCATTTATGAAGGTATACTCTGTGCTGTACATTTAAATTGCTATATTTGAATATCTTCATAGAACACAATGCTAATCAAGATAAATATTAGCAGAATGTTTTTGTTACTTAGTTCCTTATAAGTAGAAGGGAATGCGCTATGCTAAAGTGATTGTCAAATGTTTTAAAAGCTACCGTTATGCGATTGTCATTGCAAATCACTTCTTTGCTTGGCCAGGAGTAGGACAAAAGAAAAATGGACACTTTCTGTTTGAGAAAAGTTTAAGTACTTCACAATTGAAGCCAATAACAAGAAATATCTCGGAAACGGTTACCTCCACAACAAAAATATAAAGGACACAAATTGTGTGTTTTGTCGTGATGTACATTTTTTGTGTAGTGAGTATTTGTCTATCTCTTACGTTTTAGCAGTTAAGCAAAATTCGGCAAAATTCATCCAGAATAAAGAGGTCTTCAGAGGCTATTCCCCAAAAATTTGGGATATAAATTTTATTTCGGACATAAATAGCTTTAATATATGGGATTTTAATCAAAATCGTTAGAGCCATTTGTAAGAAAATCAAAATTTTCGAAATGTTTTGCATGTAGAGGGTAGTTTGTGGTGGGGGGATTTTTTTGAAAATCTTCGTATCGTATCCTTGGAAGATACTAAACCTAAATACCAAGTTTGGTATTTAACGGTCTGTTTGTTTTGGGGCTATGCTGTCCAAGGCACATACACGGACCTTTTTTTAAAAATGCTTTTTTCGGCCTCTGGTGACCCCAAAACATATATTTCCGGTGAGATCTCGGTATCGAATTTTTGGGTGCATTAGAATACCTTCTCTATCCCTGTGTACGTTGTACACATGGGGCTAGAGAAAGTAAAAAAAAACTCATATTTGTATCCCGTTGTTTTCTGGTGGAATGTGGTCATCTAGTGGGGTATCTCTTTCCTCTACTTACGATAAGAAAACTAGAGAAGTAATAAAACATCAAGATGTGTTCATAACCTGTATCTACAGTAAAGAATATTCCATATTAACCAAATTATACTAAGGGCACAGTGCTCTAAAGGACTGTATATACATAGCTTGTTCTTCTTCATTAAGGAAACGATAAAAGCTTTGCAGCACAATGTTGAAAGGTATCTCGCGAGATCTCGTCCCCTGTCTGACGTCTTAAAAGCCTGAGCGTGTCTTCTCTCTGGAGAAACACCAGGATCGCCCGAGGGGTATTCCTTACTCCAGGAATTTCGATAGGAAATCGAAAGGAATTTGTTCGGGCTTTTATAATATGCATACACGCAAGGGAAGAAATAACACAGCCGGTGCATAACAAATTGTTGTTTTACCTTGAAAGCAAAGACATGTTTCTGTTTCAAATTTCATCATAAATATTTATGTATCACTCATATAATAAATATTGTCATTGCTAAATACATATACGTGTGCAGGAAAGACAGAAAGTGATAAATATTTGTTCGGAAATTCACGGATTTCATATGATAGGAATAGTGAAATAAAGATAAAATTAACTTATTCCTTTTTCTAACTTCGGTGCAGTGGCCGAGTGGCTAGAACCCTTGTCTCCCATCTAGGTGGTCCGGGTTTTATCTCTAGCGCCCACATGTGGGATTTGTGGTGGACAAAGGGGCCTCTGGGTGGGTCCATCGGTTTCCCCGCCACTCATTCCACCATTTGCTCCATCATCACATTTCCTATCATCCATTTTCTTGCACCCACCTCCTCACTCCCATGCCTGGCTCCGGGCCGACCACTACTTCCAGGTTCTCCATTCTGTGTTTTCGTGCAGTTGGTTCCCCGACAAGCTTGTGACCCTTGGACATTCGCTTGTAAGTCCTAGTGGGGGGTCAGTCCTTACTAGTTGGAGGGTAAGGCGACTACGAAAGAAAATCAGGGATTTTCGTAAGATAGAAATAATTAAATAAAGCTAAACTTAACCTATTACTTTTTCTAGCACGTACATAGAGATTGCATTCTGTCCACCAATTCTATACCGATATCTCCTGAAGCCTCAAAATATGTATATTTCCACTGAAATCTTGACAATTTATTACTTTCTCTTCACTTACTATGCACGTAGTGTTCAGAAGGTCTTGTATTGCATCCAAAATTTCAATACCGAGATTGCACCTAAAGTACATGTTTTGGGACCCCTGAATAAAAAAAAAGCTATTTTAGAAAAATATCCGTGTGTATGAGACTGTCTTTATGTGTGCAGGATAGCTCGAAAACGAAAATATCAAACGCGATATTTAAGTGCAGTGTCTTTCAAGGATGCGACACAAAGATTTTAAAAAAAAATCCTCCCCCCCCCCAACTAACCTTCAGATGGAAAAAGTTTCGAAAATGTTGGTTTTCTCAAAAATGGCTATAGCTTTTTTGATTAAAATCTTTTATATTTAAAACATTTATATGATAAATAAAATGTATATATTGAATTTTCTGGGAATAGTCTCTGATGACCTCTTTATTCTGGATAATTTTTTCTGAATTTTTTATAGCTGGTAAACCGTAAGAGATAGACAAATACTTGCATACAAAGATGTGGATCTGGTTAAAACATAAAATTTATGTTATATACATCTTTTTCGTAGAATTTACTATTTTATAGATATTCCTTGTTATTGTTTCAGTTTTAACTTGTTTTACCTTGTTTAAAATGTATCAACTCCTGGCCATGCAAAGATACGGATTTCAATTCCAGAGAAACCACATTTTAAATTGAGGGGCTCAATGTCACAGGGAGCTATCCCACACATTGTGAAAAAATGAGATTTTTTTTGTTTTTAGACAGCTTCTGCCGTCTCTCATGTCTGTAGAAATCTTGGTAATATTAACTGTTTTAGAGTGCCATCTACAGCAACTTACAGAAACGGTGTCATTTTCCAAAGGGAGAAAGTTTGTGCCAGATGGGGATATCCCACTATGAAGTAGCCTGCTATTTAAAGAACAATGCCACCAAACTTACACAACTTTAACTATTTAATAGTACTGTTTATTCTTTAAACTATAGGCCAAGAAATAATGATTTTAGGCCTTAATACGTGATACAGAATAATATGCAAGATTATTATTAAACATTAAGAATATTGTGTAAATAGTTGAAATTTTAGGCATTATACTATGCTGCAGATTATTCTGTTTTTCAAAATGGAGGTAAATAGTATAGCTAGTGAAGGAAAGAAACGAATATGCAAGCAAAACATATGGACAAAAGTTGTTACTAAACGAAAAAGAAACAATGGTGAGGAATATGAGTAATATCATGTTTAGTTTCTCTCTCTCTGCATAAGTAAAATTTTAGTAAATAATACGGTTTGCAGTGCTAAATAAATAAAAAAACTATTAAATATCACTTTTTTGTATTTTCTTGGACATTTCAAAGTGTGGATCAAATATTGGATTTAAAAAAGTTGTACCTTACTATTACATTTTTCACCAAATCAACAACTCTAATAAAACTCCTTTTTTCTCAAATTTAGCTATTTGTGGGATAGCTCTCTCTGGCGCTGAGCCCCTCAATTGTTTGATTAGCATTTAATCTAGTGTATTCCCTCATTTCCCATTTGCTTTTAAGGAGCTATATAATAAGACCATTTCTGCTTATGTTTATCTCGTTTAACATGAAGTAGATAGCTCATTAGCAATAATTTGTTACAGAGATGTAGAGAAAGTCATGTGAATGGAACACATCAGATTTTTTAATGGAACACAATCCTTCTCTTAGTAGTATAATAACTGAACGTTCTCATAGCGTTTCATAAAATAAATAATAATAAAAAAGTATCTATGTGAAGATGAGTTTTGGATGGAGGAAAGTTTATAATCTATCTGCGAAAGCTTTAGAAATTGCTGAGCTTAAACACGATGTTCATCTAATTTCTCTACTTAGTGATAGCGCATAGGTAGAGAAGATAATGCATTTCACCCAAAAATTCGATACTAAAATTTCACTGGAAGAAGGTACATCTTTTATGCCCCCTGAATTCAAATAAAGTATATTTAGAAAAAGTCTGCGCGGAGGTGTGTATGTGTGTCTGTGAATGAACACAATAACTCAAAAACGAGAAGTCCGTTGAGTATCAAGCTTGATAATCTCAGTATCTTCAAAGAAGAAGATTTTCAAGAAAATAACCTCAAATCAAACTACCTTTAAATGTTTCGAAAATGTTTGTTTCCTCAAAATGGCTCTAATGATTTTGATTAATATATCATATGTTTAAGATATTTTATGTCAAACGAAATGTATATCTTAAGTATTCTGGGAATAGCCTCTGAGGACCTCTTCATACTGGATGTCTTTTGTATTAACTGGTAAACCGTAAGAGATAAACAAATCCTTACGTCACATAAAACATTTGTGTCATTAAAACAACAAATCTGATGTGTACCATTCACATGTCTTTCTCTATATTCCTGCAACAAATTATTCTTAAAAAGCTTATACTTCTATTTACTTTATGCTAATCAGAAAAATTTAGCAGAAATAGACTTATTACTTGCTTCCTTGTAAGTAGAAGCGAAATAAGGGACTACCATAGGTTAAAATGATAGTCAAAAGCTGGTTGCTATGTCAATGAAGTTCCTTTGTTTATATGGATCGAAGTTGACAAGTTCCTATATGAGAAAAATATGTTTTTCATAGCAGAAACATAAAATAAGGATTGTCTCAAAAACGACGAATTCCACGAAAAAAATGTTATATCACAAATTGTGTGTTTTAACGTGCTCTACATTTTTGTGTGTTAATTTTTGTCCATCTCTTACGGTTTAGCAATTATTCAAAATTCAGTAAAATTCATCCAGAATAAACTACTCTTCAGAGGCTATTCCAAGAAAATTCAAGATATACATTTTATTTGTCAGGTGTTTAATATACGAAATTTTAATCAAAATCGATAGAGCCATTTTTGAGAAAATCAACATTTTCGAAAAAAGTTCCATGTAAAGGGTAGTTGAGGGTGGGTTTTTTTTCCTCAAAATCTTCGTGTCGCATCCCTGGAAGATACTAAACTTAAATACTAAGTTTGGTATTTTACTGACTTTTCGTTTTTGAGTTACCGTGTTCACAGACACACGGACACATTTTCTGAAAATGCTTTTTCTGGATATAGGGGGTCCTAAAACATGTATTTCTGGTACATATTTCTTTACGTCTGTGTTTGTTTACTCCTATCAAACAAAAATAACCGAATTTCAATTGTTTCACGTAGTAACCGACTTTTAACAGATTTGAGTATCGCTTCAGCCTAATTATTTCCCTTCTATTTCAGAGAACCAAGTAGTAACACAAATTCTGGTAAAGTTTATTGATGCATATAAAAGCACATATTTTTTAAGAATAGTTTGTAGAATAGGCAGAAAAGGTCATGTAAATATAACATATCAGATATTTTATCTATCTAATTATTTGATTTTGATTTATAACTTTAATACGCATGCATACAGACAGGTTATGTAGATATTCGCACCACCTCCGTTAATTATTATAGGTAGGTGCTGGAATAAATATTGTCTCATCTGCATTAAATGTCTCTACAAGTAAAATAGGATGTTTCTATGGAAATTACCACTCCCCTAAAGGCGTTTAAATAAAATGAACTGCATTCCCGTTGTCATGATTAATCAGAAACAAAGTGTATACATCACGTCTGTTTTTATTTCCCCTGGTTTATGATCTGCTCATATCTGTCAACAAAGAATGCATGACGTGAATATCATCTTTAATTTTTATCATATTTATTTTTCCTTGTTTATTGAGTTCATAAAGCATATGTACACTGTTTGTATAAAGCAGTGCTCTACTGTGTGTTATTCTTCAATTAAAACAAGTAATTGATTTCTGTGCACTGCAGTCGTAAATTGGTAGCTATATATAAGCGATCTCTTTAAGTTGGGTAAAGGAAAAAAGTAGAGTAAATTTTTCAATAAAACATCATTCAGCAGCAAGATATGTTTTCGATACAAACATTCTGTCAGATGGTTGAGTTCGTAATTACAGAAACTTCAAGCAATCTATTATTATGTACCACAGTTCGTTATTATTGTAGATCTGATGGTCAGCTGTTTACAATATAAGGTAGAATGTATAAAAATCTGATGTTCCATTCACATTAATAATCTTATTATTTTATTTATTTCATGCTCATCGAGAAAAATTAGCAGAAATATTCTTATTTCTTGCTTTATTTTAAGCAGAAGAGAAATAAGGGAGTACCATAGGTTAAAGTGAAAGCCAAAAGCTGGTTGCTAAGTGACTGAAGTTCGTTTGTTTTTCTGGAGACGAGTTGGCAAATTCCTGTATAAGAAAAGTATGTTTTTCAAAGCTGAAACCAAAAACAAGGAATATCTCAAAAACGATCAACTCCACGAAAAAAATGGATGTATCATAAATTGTGTGCTTTAATGTGCTCTACGTTTTTTGTGGGTTAAGTTTTTGTCCATCTCTGACGGTTTAGTAGTTATGCAAAATTCATCCAGAATAAAGTAGTCTTCAGGGGCTATTTCCAGAAAATTCAAGATATACTTTTATTTGTCAGGTAAATATCTTTAATATACGATATTTTAATCAAAATCATTACAGCCATTTTTTAGAAAATAAAAATTTTCGAAAAAAGTTCCATGTAAAGGGTAGTTGGGAGTGGGGGATTTTCTTGAAAATCTTCGTGTCGCATCCTGGTAAGATACCGAACCTAAATATCAAGTTTGATTTTAACGGACTTTTCGTTTTTGAGCTATGCTGCCCACAGACACACAAACAATTACACACAGACACACACACACACACAAGGACATTTTTCTAAAAATGCTTTTTTTGGATTCAGGCGGTCTCAAAACAGGTATTTCCGGTGAAATCTGGTATCGAATTTTTGGGTGCATTACATAACCTTCTCTATACGCTATGTACATAGCACGTATAGAGAAAGTAAAAATATCGTTTATTGTAAACAAAACGGCCCTACGTTGAGGAGGGGATTCCTGTGATTTGCGAAACTCAATTGTGCGGGGAAATATGTGCTTTAAATTTAGTTTACTGATGATAAATCTATAATATTTTACTTGTATCGCACCAATAAAAAAATACCACACATAATATCGTGATGAAAAAAAAATCCTTATGCGTTACATTCACATGACTTTCTCTACATATCTGCAACAAATTATTGTTAAATAAATTATGCTTCCATTTACTCCATGCATATAAAGAAAAAATTAGCAGAAATAGTCTTATTACTTGCTTCCTTGTAAGTAGAAGCGAAATAAGGGAGTACCATATGTTACAGTCATAGTCAAAACCTGGTCGCTATGTGACTGATGTTCCTTTGTTTGTATGGACAGGAGTTGACAAATTCCTGTATGAGAAAAGTATAAGTTTTTCAAAGCTGAAACCATAAACAAGGAATACCTAAAAAACGACTTACTCCAGGAAAAAAATGTATATCACATAAATTGTGCGATTTATCCTTATCTACATTTTTGTATAGTGAGTTTTTCTCTATCTCTTATGGTTTACCTATGATACAAAATTCAATAAAAATCTTCCAGAATAAGATCTTCAGAGGCTATTCCCAGAAAATTCAAAATATACATTTTATTTGTCAGGTGAATATCTTTAATATAGGAAATTTTAATCAAAATTGTTAGGAGCCCATTTTGAAAAAATCAAAATTTTCAAAAATATTTCCATGTAAGGAGTAATTTGGGTGGGAAAATTTTTCTCAAAATCTTCGTGTCGCATCCCTGGAAGATACTAAGTTTAAATACCAAGTTTGGTATTTTACCGACTTTTCGTTTTTGAGTTATCGTGTTCACAGAAACACGGACACACACACACTCGGACCTTTTTCTGAAAATACTTTTTTTGGATACAGGAGTCCCTAAAACGTATATTTCCGTTAAAATCTCGGTATTGGATTTTTGGGTGTAGTGCAATACCTTCTCTATACACTATGTACATAGTACGTGTAGAGAAAGTAATAAAAAGGTGACCCTCAAGAGGTCATATCACATTTTTTTAGTGGAACAGGTTTGAGAAAACATTTCATGTGTTCCAATTCACATGACTTTCTCTAAATCTATGAAATAGTTTATTGTTAAAAAGCTTATTCTTTTATTTACTTCATGCTAATCGAATTAAGTATCAATATAAATGATCTTATTACTTACTTCCTTGTAAGTAGAAAGGGAATAAGGGGATGCATTAGGCTAAAGCGATAGTCAACTCTTGTAAAAGCTATCGTTATGTGAAACAATTGAGGTTAGGTTCGCTTTGCATGTCCGTTTGAGAAAAGTTGGGTAGTTAAAACCTGAAACTAACAACAAGAAATATCTCAAAAACGGGTCAACTCTAAAAGAAAAACGCATGGGATATAAAGTGTGTATTTTAACGAATCTACAGTTTTGTGTGTTAAGTTTTTGTCTAGCTGTTACGTTAAATTTTGCTAAACTCATCCAAAATGAAGAGTTCTTTAGATGATATTCCCAGAAAATACAAGATATATGTCTCATTTGTCATGTAAGTATCTTTGATGTACGATATTTAAATCAAAATCCTTAGAGGCATTTTTGAGAAATAAAAAATTTTCGAAAAACTTTCCTTGTAAAGGGTAGTCGGTGTGGGGGGATTTTCTTGAAAATCTTCGGTCACATCCTTGGAAGGTACTAAACTTAAATATCAAGACACACGCTTACAGCCATACAGACACACACACGAACGTTTTTCTAAAAATCTGATGTGTTCCATTTACATGATCTTCTGTACTTCTCTGTAACAAATTATTGTTAAAAAGCTTTATCCTCTATCTACTTTATGATAATCGGGATAAACATCAGCAGAAATTATTTTAATTATTTGCCAATCTGAATCCACCAAAAATATATAATTATTTGTATTTATGTTATTTTAGGAAACATCCATCACTGGAAAAAAAATTCTTATGTGCTACATTCATAGGACTCTCCCTAGATATTCTACAAAACGCTATACTTACAAAATATTATTATTTTATCTACATCATGCTAATCGATACAAACATTACCAGAAAAGATCTTGCTTGCTTTTTTGTATGTAAAAGGGAATACACTAGGATAAAGCCATAGTCAAACCATTTAAAAAGCAGGTCGCTATGTGAAACAATTGAACTTTGGCTCTCTTTACATGACGAGAAGTGAAACAGAAGAGAGATTATAAGAAAGATGACTAACTTTAAGCAGTTTGAAATTGAAACCATAAGGAATATCTCGGAAACGACTAACTCTACAAAAAGAAGTACAGGACATAAAAGATGTGTTTTCAGGAGATCTAAATGTTTTATGTAGTAATACTTTGTCTATTACGGTTTACAGTTACACAATAGTCATTGAAATTGAAGAGGTCTTCAGAGGCTATTCCCAAAATATTCAAGACACATTTTTAATTTTTATGAAAATATCTTAAATAGTATATTAATCAAAATCATTAGTGCCATTTTTGAGAAAATCAAAATTTTTAAAAATTTTCTATGTGAAGGGCAGTTGATCGCGCGGATATTTTCTTGAAAATCTACATGTTGCACCTTTGGAAGATAGGGAACTTAAATACCAAGTTTGGTATTTAATATACTTTGAGCTATGTGCCACAGACACACACACACACATAAGCAAATATACACACGGAAATTTTTCTTTTGTTTTTGTTTTGGTGAAATATCGGAACAAAATGTTTGAGAGGATCAATATATGCTGTACATACCTGCCAGAGAGTTAAAAAGTAGAACAGCTTTTTCAAATTAAAACGTCATTCAGGACACACTTGTTAACGACACAAAAATTGTGTCAGTAATTGCAGAAAATTCCAGCAAGCATTATTTTCGTACACCCCAGTGCGCTATTATTGCAGCTCTGAAGGTGACAAATATAGGGCAGAAAATAACAAAAAGTCCGTTTAGCTATTGGAGAATAGATTATGTGTTACTTCACATCGCCTTAACTACCCATCATATCTGCAATTTGACAACAAAGATGGTTAGTCAAAGTTTAGTTACAAATATATAAGTTATTTAAAATACTTTTAGAACGTTTAGGGATGGATGTCTCACATCGAAACAAGAGAATAGGTTCATATTAGCATTCATTTTCGCGTTATCAGTTTATCCAGCGGAGTCGGCCTTGTATTGCCATGGCTAATTGTGAGACGGATTGTCACCCAGGTGAATAAGCGCATAGCCTATATTTTTAATTGATTAAATTGTTTAGGTTAAATACTAAGTAAAATGTCATGTATTTATTTTATATTGGATGTTCAGAGAGGTTGTTCCTGGAAAGCGTTTCTAACTTCAACTCGAGAGTTCTCAAGTGACGAATTCAGTTGTTTACGCTATTTCTTTGTATATTGCAAAAGGGGAAAGACGCTATTATGTAGTCACGTCTCCGAAAGAGAAAGTAGAGATGCCATATAAACAGGGGAACCACGAGGAAATTTAGATCAAGAATCACGTGAAAGACGCATTGACCAATTAGAATTAATCACGTCACGGCAGAAGCGCACCCCAAGCTAACTTCGGCGCCAAAACTGGGCCACTGAGATTACAAATTGAGAGTTTTGCACGTGGTTAGAAGTTGCTATAAATGTGGAGAATTCACCTTAATTTTCACGCAGTTGGAATGTAACTACACGCGGAACCTGTGACGCTCAACACAAGAATCCACGCAAATATAGTAAAGTTATTACAGTAATTCACGCAGTTGAAACGTAATGTCACTCAGAACCTGCGACGCCGGAAACAAGAAAGCTACGGCAAAAATTTGACGTGTCTACAATTATTCTGCACGTAACAGTTGCACTCGTCGCCGCGTAAATTTTAGTTACCTCTGTGCGCGTTATATCCTTGTTCGAGGGAAATTATCGGAACACAATCGCGCCAGGAACTTTCTCGGGAACGCTTGTAAAGGGAAATAAACCGTTGACTGAACGAAACGTGCCGACGCTTATTTTAAGTTAATTTCCCGTACCATTCCCTGGCGATCATCGTTGCTCAAAACCTGAGCTAAATATAAATAGGTCTCATTTGCTCGTCGCTGAGTCCAATAGCCGAGGAGCGTCGAGAATCGACTTTAGCACTGCAACGCCGGAGAGGGGACCAGTCTTCGCTGCGCAGCCCAGCTCCAAAAATACGTCTCCCAGATCTTCACCAGTTCCCGCCTCAATTATTAACATTTGTCATTTATCAGAAGTGTAATACATTCCCCCAGCTCGCATTACAAGTGCTGTCTACAGGGACTTCATTCGGAACACTCATCCAGACTTATTAGAAAACGAATCTCTGCAAATAAGAAGAAACCTGTGGTTTATGCATGATGCTCTAACACATTTTAGTCTCATTGTTCGAGATGCACTGGCTGGTATCTAGAATGACAAATGGATAGGTAGAGTGGGACTAGTTTCATGGACTGAACGTTCTCCCGACCGCAATCCTTTGGCTTTTAATCTTTTGGGGGCACCTTGAACTATTGGTTTATGCAGCAAACCTCACAGAAACTCTTAATTTATGTCATGGAAGCCTGGGAAATCATACAACACCGACTGGGAGAATTTGACATTCCATGCTTTGACGAGTGCATGCGTGTCTAGACGCAAGAGGAGGACATTTGGATAATTTTCTATAAGTGATGTTTGTATGGAACACCTCCTGAAAAGCTCAAAACGCAAAAAGTAGAATAATGTGTCACTTCAAAGGTTCTGTGATTAATAGCATTTTGAACCTCAATAAATCGAGAACGAAGAATTTTGGGACATGTGTTTATATGAACACATTTTCTTGTTTTGAAGTAAGGAACCTGTCTCCAAAATGTGTAAAATTGGTTTTAAATCGTCCTGTGTGTGTATTTATGTATATGTATATGTATATATATATATATATATATATATATATATATATGCATATTTTGTTGTTATTTTCATATTATACCTGCATTTAAAAATAAAATGAAGGTATTTTAGTTACTTTATGTAATCAATTTATTCATTTATATCAATATTAGTGTTGTGTAGTGTTTTTTCCTTCTCTAGCACGTATGTACAATGTATAAATACGCAGAAATGGTATTGTATTCCACCCCAAAATTTCAATACCAAGATTTTATAGGAATAACGTTTCAAGGCCCTCTTAGTATATACAAATTTTCAGAAAAAAAGTTCGTGTGTGGTGTCTGTAAAAGGATAAATAAAAAACTAAAAGTCTAATAACTATAAAACTTCATATTTAATGCCAGTACCCTTCAAAGACGCGACACGACCCCTCCCCCCGCCCAAAGTAACTTTTACATGGAACTTTTTCGAAAACATTGATTTTCTCAAAAATGGCTGTAAGAATTTTGATTAAAGTGACATATTATAAAACTATTTACATGGCAAACAAACACTTACTATAAATAATGTAGATCTCGTCAAAACACACACTGTATCTCCTATAAATTTTTATGCCCCAACCATTTTCAAGATGTTCCTTGTTAATAGTTTTCTTTATACTCTTTCTACACCTACTCTGTACACACACACAGTGTATAGAGAAGTATTGTATTGCTCCCAAAAATTCGATACCGAAATTTCACCGGAAATACATGTTTTGAGACACCCTTAGTAAAAAAGTATTTTTAGAAAAATATCCGTGTGTGTGTGTCAGTCTGTGTCTGTGTATGTGCGTGTGCCTGTGGGCAGCATAGCTCAAAAATAAAAGATCGTTAACTACCAAACTTGGTATTTAAGTAAGGTATCTTCCCAAAGATGCGACACGAAGATTTTCAAGAAATTCAACCCGCCTCAACTACATGGAACATTTTTCGAAAATTGAGATTTTCTCAAATTGGCTCTAACGATTTTGATTAAATATCTATAAGATGCTTGTGTCACAAACGAAACGTATGTCTTAGATTTTCTGGGAATAGCCTCTGAAGTCATTCTGGATGACTTTTGTATAACTGACAAACCGTAAGAGATATACGACTACTCATTAAAACACACAATTTTTGTTGTGTACATTTTTTTTCTAGAGTTAGCCTTTTCGAGATATTCCGGATTATTAGTTGTAATTTTAGCCATTTAAACTTTTTTTTAAACGAGAAGACATCTTCCTTCTTGTTTCTCGTTTGTTTACACCTGGAAAGCAAAGAAATTGGAATTTCAATTGTTTCACATAGCGACCGGCTTTTTTTAAAGGACGATACTAACGCTTTATTTCCCTTCTACTTATAATGAGCTGGTAATAATGCGAATTCTGTTTATGTTTATCTTGATTAGCGTAATGTAGAAAATAGATTAATCTTTTGAATAAAAGGTATGTTTACCAGCCAGCTAGGACATCATGTGAATGAAACACATAAATGTTTTCCCTTCTACTAGCAAGGGACCAAGAAATAAGGACAATTTCTAAAAATGTTGGTAACGTTTATCGCGATTAGCATGAAGTAGTTAGAAGAATAAGCTTTTTAACAATAATTTATTATAGAGACGTAGAGAAAGTCATGTGATTGTAACACATCAAAGTTTTAAAACAAAGTAGGAAGTCGTCATTTGTTATAACTTTGTGCCGATTATAAAATGTCAATCGCTTTAGCTTAGTGTTCCCTTATTCCCCTTCTATTAATAAAGCAAGAAATAAGAATATTTCTGCTGATGTTAATCTAAATTAGCATGAAGTAGATAGAAAGATAGGTTGTTAGAATATTTTTTTAGCAGAGCACATAGATTAAGTCATGTGAGTGTAACACATCAGATTTTTTACTTTCTCTACACGTACTGTATACATAGTATATAAAGAAGGTATTGTATTGCACCAAAAAATTCGGTACCGAGATTTCACAGGAAATGTGTTTTGGGACCCCCTGAATACAACAAAGAGCATTTTTAGAACAATGTCTTGAATATGTGCGTGTCTGTCTGCCTATGTGTATGTGTGTGGCAGTCTATCTGTCTGTGTGTGTTGATGTGTCTATGCGCAGCGTAGCTCAAAAACAAAAAGTCCGTTGAATACCAAACTTGATATTTAAGTTTAGTATCTTCCCACCCAAACTACCCTTTACAAAGAAAAAGTTTCGAAAAGTTTGATTTTCTTCAAAATGGCTCTAAAGATTTGGATTAATGTACCGTATTTTAAAGATATTTACATCTCAAATAAAATATGTATCTTGAAATTTCTGGGAGACGACTTAATTCTGGATGAATTTTCCGGAATTTTGCATAGCTGTAAAGCATAGGAGATGGTTAAAAACCTACTCACAAAAATGCAGATCTCGTTAAAACACATAATTTATACTACATACATTCTTACTTTCTCTGCACGTACTATGTACATAGTGTATAGAGAAGGTATTGTATTCCACCCAAACTTCGATTCCGAGATTTCACCTGAAATACACGTTTTGTGTCCTCCTGAATCCAAAAAAACGCATTTCTGGAAAAAGGTCCATGTGTGTGTGTGCGTGTGTGTGTGTGTGTGTGTGTGTGTGTGTGTCTGTGGACAGCATAGCTCAAAAACGAAAAGGCCGTTAAATACCAAACTTGGTATTTAAGTTTGGTATCTTCCAAGGATGCGACACAAAGATTTGCAAGAAAATCCCCCCACCCCCAACTACCCTTTACATGGAACTTTTTTGAGAATATTGATTTTCTAAGAAATGACTCTAACGATTTTGATTAAAATATCGTATATTAAAGATATTTACCTGACAAATAATATGTATATGTTGAATTTTCTGGGAATAGCCTCTGAAGACTACTTTATTCTGGAGGAATTTTGCATAACTGCTAAACCGTAAGAAATGGACAAAAACTTACCACACAAAAAATGTAGAGCACATTAAAACACACAATTTATGTCATATGGTTTTTCTTCGAGGAGTTGATCGTTTCTGAGATATTCCTTGTTTTTGGTTTCAGCTTAGAAATTCAGCAATTCGTGTCCATACAAAGGAACTTCAGTCACCTAGAACCAGCTTTTGACTTCACCTTAACCTATGATACTCCCATATTTCGCTTCTACTTACAAGAAAGCAAGTAATAAGACTATTTCTGCTAATTTTTTTTCGATTATCTTGAAACAAATAGAAGAATAAGCTTATTAACAATAATTTGTTACACAGAAGTAGAGAAAGGCATGTGAATGGAACACATCAGATATTTTTTCCGTGGAATAGACAGTTTTTGAGATGCTTGTTGTTAATGTTTTCAGTTTTTAAATTCTCATACGGAAACTGGCAACCCTGGCAACGCAATTAATCGGATTTCAATCCCATAGCAACCCCATTTTTAAAACATTCGACTCGGTTTAGCCTAGTCCATTCCCTTATTTCCCTCCTACCTTTTTTTTTACTCCATGGCACGACAGCTCACAAGGAACCTTGGCCTACCGCCCGGCCGCTGCGTCCCCCATCTCGGTCCACTACAGACGTCATGGATGGGGTGCAGTATTGGAGGGTGAGACGTGGTCAGCGCCTCGAATCCCCCCGGCCGGTTAATGCGGTCCTTATGACCTGGAGCCGCTACTTCCCCATCAAGTAGCTCCTCAATTGGCCGCCCCCCAGGGACCTTACGAGGCTGAGTGCACCCCGGGCCAGGTCTCCCAGCGGGGGGAAAATCACCACGCCAGTACTGCGCTAAGGAGACCACCTTCCCTCCTACTTACAAGACAGTTTCTGCTAACGTTTTAGCATGAAATAGATAGAAGAATAAAGCTTTCAAGAATAATTTGTTACAGAGATGTAGAGATAGTCATCGATCGGAACACATCAGTTTGTTTTTTTCGTTCTTTCTTCCATTTATTTAAGAAAATTGTTACATGTTACATCTTTATGTGGACCACCCGGTGTACAAAGTAACCCATTCAATAATATAGGATTGAATAGTTATTGTTTGTTACGCTAAAAGCTTCGTTTAAATAAAATAATACAATACAGGTCCATTATTATGTTGCTTTTAGCCCATGCTAGTAATTTCAAAGTTCCAGCCACGAAAAAATGAAAAAGACAGCACATAGTTAGTTTAGGAAAACAAATGAACTGCTGGCCTGCAAAAACAGACTCTTAACGCAACAATGACTGTAATAAATTACACACTCCATGCTTCACATTGAAATTGTCTTTTTTTTTTGCCCTAATGTAAACGTTTTTCATCTCATAAATATTTTTGCTGCATGTAATATAATTTATTTTCAATTCCTTTTACAATCCAGGTCTCTGAAACAAATTAGAAACAGAGAAAAGAGTAGAACGGAGGTACACAAATTGCTTTGTGTGTAATTCATTCAGCCGCACAATCACAAACCTCTGCATATAAAGGGAATATATAAATAAAAATAAATTACTTTAACAAAATGTTCCAATTTATATCTGCACTTCATTTAGTTTGTTTGGTTTTCGCGAAGCGTTATCCTGTAGTGTAGCTATTGCCAGGACGATAGATACACAGAGTCCTGGCATGTCAAATTTGACCAGTGTTTGATCACAGATCAGCTTTTGATTCCCACCGTGCGCATTGCAGGTTTTAAGGGTATGAATGACTGAAAATTCATGAAAAATCACAAAAAATCGATTCTTTTATCTTATTTCCATAAAATAATTTAAACGTTTCTGAATATAAAACTCAAATGTGTTCCATTCACGTGATTTTCCTACATATCTAAACAAATTATTGTTAAAAAGCTTATTCTCCTATTTACCTCATGCTAATTGAGAAAAAATTAGCAGAAGTCTTCTTATTACTTGCTTCCATATAAATAGAAGAGAAATAAAGGAGTACCACAGACTAGAGTGATAGTCAACAGCTGGTTGCTATGTGAGTGAAGTTCCTTTGTTAGTGTGGACAAGAGTTGAGAAATTCCGGTATGAGAAAAGTATTTTATAGCTGAAAGCAATAACAAGGAATATCTAAAGAAATGATGAACTCCAAGAAAAAAAGTATGTAACATAAATTGTGTGTTTTAATGAGCTCTACGTTCTCAACTAAATAACTTTTTTTTCCTATCACTTACGGTTTACCAGTTATACCAAAACCCACAAAATTCATTCATTCAGAATAAAGATGCCTTCAGAGACTGCTCCAAAAATTCAAGATATACACTTTATTTGTCAGGTTAAGTATCTTTAATATACGATATTTTAATCAAAATCATTAGAGCCATTTTTGAGAAAATCAAGATTTTCGAAAAAAGTTCCATGTAAAGGTACTTTGGGGGGGGGCTGTTTTCAAAATCTTCGTGTCACATCCCTGAAAGATACTAAAAATAAATACCAAGTTTGATATTTTACTAACTTTTCGTTTTTGAGTTTTCGTGTACACAGACACAGGGACACATGGACACGGGGACACCTTTTTCTGAAAATATTTTTTTTTAATACAGGGAACCCTAAAACATATATTTCCGGTGAAATCTCGGTGTCGAATTTTTGGTTGGAATGCAGTACCTTCTCTATACACTATGTACGAGGCACGTCCAGAAAGTAAGTTCCGTTTGGTAATAAAATTAAATTGTGTGCAGATACAGAATAATTATTTATTGCACAAAATTCTACAACTCTTAAACTACTTTCCCACACAACTGCCGAAATTTTGCAGGCATTTGTCATAGCGTGGCACAAGTTTTTGTATACCTTCTTCATAGAAGTTTGCCGCCTGTGTCTTCAAAAAGTTGGAAACACTTTCTTTCAGCTCTTCGTCATTGTTGAAGTGTTGACCGCCAAAGAAAGATTCGAGATGTAAGAACAGCTGAAAGTCGCTAGGAAGGAGGTCAGGGTTGTACGGAGGATAGTCAAACACGTCCCAGCCAAATCCCTGTAGGAGGTTTTTCGTCACATTTGCAGTGTGTGGTCGTGTGTTTTCGTGAAGAAAAACAACACTTCCTCGGCGCTTATTCTGTATTGCGCGGCGCAATTTCCTAAGTGTCTCGCAATAAACATCTGCTTTGATTGTTTGACCACGAGGTAAGAAATCAATGAGTAAGATGCGGCGGGATTTTCAATCAACACCGACATTGTAAACAACCACAGCGATCTCAAAATGGCGCACGTTTCTTCTCCTTGATACAGAGCGTATACCGCGCATGTGCGGAACTGCGATCGCAGCGCTGCATCGGAGATAAATTGAAACGGAGCTTACTTTCTGGACGTACCTCGTACATAGTACGAATAGAGAAGGTAAAAAAGGTATAAATGGCCACCAGGCGCCTTTTCTAAATGCCTTAAGTCACCGGAGCTACAGCTAAGCAGAAAAGGTGAAACTGGGCTTGGCAAGAAACACATCAGTTCGACGAGATCTAATTCCCATCAGTCAAAGTAAAAAACGAAGTTATACAGAAGCTACGCAGTGATACAAGAAACAAAGAACAGAAACGGCAGCAGCAGAGGAGAAGAAATGGAAATCAGAGAGCCCAACCTACAAACCTGGTGGATTTTAAAGCATTCTAATCTTTCTTTGTTTATTTTTCAACTGACTATCTTTAATATTCGGTAATTTAATCAAAATAGCTACAGCCAATTTTCAGAGAAGCAAAACTTTAAAAAAAAAATCTCCCAACGAAAGTGCATTCTGGGGTAGGGGGATTTTCTTTAAAATCTTCGTGTTGTATCCTTGGAAGATAGTAAACTTAAATACCAAATTTGTTAATTAACGGTTTTTTGTATCTGAGTTATGCTACCCACAGACGCGCGCGCGTACACACACACACACATACACACACAAACACACAAACATATAGTATACATAGGTTTTTTTTCTTCAAAAATGATATTATGAATTCAGGGATCTCAGTACCTGTATTTCCAGTGAAATGTTGGAATGGAATATTTGGTTGGAATACAATACCTACCTCCTCTACCTACTACTCTATTCTACATTGTAAATACCTGCTAGAGAAAATAAAACTTGTAGAAATTGTACTGAATAACTGAAATTGGATAGAAAGACAGAGAGAGAGAGAGAGAGAGAGAGAGAGAGAGAGAGAGAGTGTGTGTGCGTACTAATATTACGGAGGGGTATTCCACAACTGCAGCCGTTGGCTTATTATACGTCAGATCACTGTAGGAGAGGATGAGATGAGCGTAATAGTAAAGAGCGGCCGACATTCGGACAGGGAGAGAGTCGCCGTGGAGGGTCCTTAACAGTTCGCAAGCAGTTCATCTCGAAGCGGGGCGCGCCAGGATCCCGTGGCTCAGTTCCGGGCAGGTCACCTGATTCCGCCACCACCAGCACCATCCCGTTGCCAAGACTGTATATCCGGAGTGCAGTCACCTCCATGGAATAGCGTCTCTGTCGCAATCCTCGTCGACACTTAAAACCTTAAAAGAGACTGTTTTAATTTCGTTTCATAGTCGGCATACCCCCCCCCTAGGACAGAAGCCTGTCTGGGAACCAACGGCACGAAACCAGAGAATGGAGGACCTAGAACGAGTGGTCGGCCCGTAGCCGGGCATGCGAGTGAGGAAGTGGATGGCATGAAATGATAATGAAGTGGATGATAGGAAAATGAAATGCAGTTTTATTTATGGACGTTCTTTAACTGCTGTGGTTCTCGGCGTCCCATTCTATACTGGGGTGAAAAACCGCTTAATTTTGCTCAGAGGCCTGTTCATCATGGCACCAAGGGCTTTATTTCCCTTCCGAAGGAAGCCATGCCAAAGATTTTTCCCCGCAAAAATCCATCGTCCTCCACCGGGTTTGAACCCTCGACCTTGGGTGTATGGAGTCAACATGGTAACCATTAAACCACGGAGGGCAACAATGGACGATAGGCAAGGTGATGATAAAGCAATTGGTGGAATGAGAGCTGGGGAAACCGGAGAAAACCCGCCCATACACCGCTTCGTCCACTACAAAACCCACATGCGGGCGGTCTAACCACTCGGCCACGGTGCCGGAAGAGACTCGTTGGGGGAATGAAGAACTCTCCCCAGTATTCGCCTACTGACCCTGTAAATAATGGAAATGGCGTGTTATTTATGGACGCTCTTTAACTGCTGTGGTTCTCAGCGTCCCATTCTAAATTGGGCGTGAAATACCGCTTAATTATGCTCAGAGGCCTTTCTATCAGGCTTGAGGTTCTTTTATGTGCCGTAAATCTACGACACGGCACCCACGGCTTTACTTCCCTTCCGAAGGAAGCCATGCTAAGGAGTTTTACACCCGAAAAAATCCATCGTCCTCCGCCGGGTTTGAACCCGCGACCTTGGGTATATGAAGTTAGCACTATACCACGGAGGGCGACACTGACCCTGTAAAAACTTCGAAAAACACATGGGTCAGAGAGGACGACCGCGGGGAACGGATCCCATGACCTCCAGAATGCCAGCCCCAGACAAAACACCTGACCTGGCTCGGTGGTTGGAGAGCATTTAACACAACATTTTCAGAAAATGCTGCACATATGTGAGATCTTCTTATGTTTTTCCTCTAGGTGCTTGTTTGCGTATCGTTGTAATCTGTTATTAAGTTTCCCTTTAGAAATAAAAACCGTTAACAGATGACGCAAGCAAGCAAGCAACCTCTCATACATCTTACAACAAGAAGGTCTGATAAGGTCCCCCAGGCAGGGTTTTCGTTCCTTTCAAAAGAAAACAAAATTAATGCATGTTCTGGGAAACTGGGCACACAGCTGAGACTTTTCTTTACTTGAAAAGAAGCAAGGGCCCAGCAAAGTGGTTTCTTTTAGTGGCCTGAATGCGTCTGACGTCATGTATAAAATATGTACGTTCCTCTTTTCATATACGTACAGATAGCAATCACATGGCAATTTAACAATTCATGTGCTCGCAGCTCTAAGGAGCTTTACTTCATCTCTGGGCTCTGCAGTTCACACAAAAATGGATTTCAAAACCTCTACATCCTTTCACTAGCTGAGATCCTTTCCTATTTGAGCTAAACATAGACTTAAACCCCAACTTTTCCATGTGTGTAAGTAAACATCGTCTAATTACACCGATTGCGTGGCTTAGTTGTTAAGAGGACACTTTCTCCATTTCTTTCTTTAATTATCCCGTTGGAAATTCATACAATGACCCAATTTTGGCGCCAGATAATGCAGAATGTTCTGGAGTTTTTGATTCCTTGTCACTAGATACGCAGATGTTTAACCAGACTGTGAACACTGCAGATTTTCATGGAGTTTGTTCAGCAACTGGACGATGTAGAGCTGAGTCAAGGATATTTTCAGCAATAGCGCTACATACCACACATTAAACGAATCCATGAACCTAATTGCAAGTTTCTTTGACGACCGGATAATTTCCAGGATCTGTGGCCACCGAGATCTCCAGATTTGACATCGCCGGACTTCTTTCTATGCGGTTACTTAAAAGACAGGGTATACGCCACACGTTCCCAGACATTGGAGGATCTGAAACACAATAGATGAATTGAAGATTCAAGCTATTGACAACAGAGTCCTCCAACGAGTGGCCAGTAGCATGGAACGTGTTGAGTTGTGTCTTATGCAGGATGGAGGACATTTTCAATATTTACTATAAAGGTAAATAATCTCCCAAAATTCATCTACAATTTAGGTATAATAATTTGTCACTAGCATAACACGTTTTGAAACAATTAATGAAAGAAATGTGTCAGCTCTATATAAATCACCATGTAGAATGTACGTATTGTACAGAAGATATTGTCTGGAAAGTGACAGCACAACTAAACAATAACAAAAGCTATCGACACAAAGTGTTGTTTACAAAGCTACTTTTCAACGTAATCGCCATTGCCATCAAGTCCTTTAATGTAACGTACTACCGGTTTTTCAATGTTGATGTCATACTCCTCCACCGCTAAATATATGAGCCAAGTGTCTCTTTGAGGTCCTCATCGGTTGAGGAATATTTTCTATCCAAAACGTCCTGTATTGTGTCCAAAATAAAACACCGATTTTTACTTTCCCTACACGTACTATGTACATAGTGTATAGAGAAGGTATTACATTCTACCCAAAAATTCGATACCGAGATTTCACCAGAAATATATGTTTTGGGTCCCCATGAAACCAAAAAAAAAGCATTTTCAGAAAAAAAAAAAAAAAAAAAAGTCCGTATATGTCTGTGGACAGCATAGCTCCAAAACTAATCGACCGTTGAATACCAAACTTGGTATTTAAGTTTAGTATCTTCAAATGATGTGGCACGAAGATTTTCAAGAAAATCCCACCACCCCCAACTACCTTTACATAGAAAAAATGTCGAACATTTTTATTTTCTTAAAAATGGCTCTAACGATTTTGATTAAAATATCGTATATTAAAGATATTTACCTGACAAATAAAATGTATATCTTTAATTTTCTGGGAATAGCCTCTGAAGACTACTTTATTCTGGGCAAATTTTACGTAATTTTGCATAATTGCTAAACCGTAAGAGATGGACAAACATTTACCACACAAAAAATGAAGAGCACGTTAAAAGACACAATTTATAGATCATGGAGAATAATATCAAAGCTGAATTGGCTAAAATTACTCCTGTGTGTGTATGTGCGCACCAGTGAGCAGCACAGCTCAATAACGAAAATCCCTTAAATACCAAATTTGATATTTAAGTTCATTATCTCCTATTGATGAGACACAAAGATTTTAACTCATCCACCCACAATTACCTTATGCATGAGCATTTATTAAAAATTTTGATTTTGTTAGAAATGGATCTAAAGAATTTTATTAAAATGCCATATATTTTAAGATATTTCTGTGAAAAACGAAATGAATATCTTGAATTTTCTGTGAATAGCTTCTGAAGACCTCTTGATTCTAGATTACTTTTGTATAACTTTTGTATATTATTATTATTATTATTATTATTATTATTATTATTATTATTTTCATCACAAATGAGCCCAGGAGGGACTACGCAAAGTACTTAGAAATGTCTCTTTGTTTTCCTTTGAGCCCATATTTCTCTCATTCTTTGGCTGTGGTCTTCTTTTCTTTCGTCTATCTACATTGCTCCAGTTTTTTTCTTCGGTCTGTCCTCGTGGTCACTTGCCATTTATGAACTTTGTTTCTGAAGAGCTCTCTGTTTAATATAACTTCTTGGGTAATTCCTGCTAATTTTAGATAATTTTTTACTTCCCCAATCCATTTCATAGTATCTACATGTGATTTGCTTCTATTTTCATAAAATTCAATGACTTGTTTTGTGAGCCTGCTGGAAGAATTCATTCGTTTGATATGTCCATAAAGTTTTAACCTTCGTTTTCTAATATCACTATGAATATCTGTATATAATTTTATTTCATTCTTGCTTCTGAGTCTGTACTGTTCACCTACGACTTGTGGACCTAAAAGTTTCCTTATAATTTTGCATTATTTTTTCAGCTTTTTTTCTAAATATTATTATTATTATTATTATTATTATTATTATTATTATTATTATTATTATTATTATTATTTTGGTGGGGTTTAAGGGCATTCAACTGCAAGGTTATTAGCACCCTGAAGAAGGTTGTGACGAAATCCAAGTGACAAAAATAATATAAAACCAATCAGATTTAAAATAAGAGTTAAAACGATACATAAAATCCAGTGTAAACAGTCTTCTGGAGTTAAAAAGGGGAAAGATGTTGATCGATAAAACCAATTCAAATAATGGGGCTCAAAAGGGATAAAAAAGGTTGCTAAAACGAAGCACTCAGTATAAAAGACAAACGCGATATAACTTAAAAAGGTAAAAGTATAATGCTACCTCTAAGAAATAAAAAAAAAATTGATGTGTGACACTCACATGTCTTTCTCTAGCTGATGTACGAGTACAAACAAACTTCTTGCAAAAGATTATTCTGTGTTACACTCACATGACTTTCTCTAGCTGCTGTACAAACTTCTTGCAAAAGATTATTCTTCTTTCTACACCATGCTAATTGAGAAAAGCATTAGCAGAATGTTCTTATTACTTATATCCTTATAAGTAGAAGGGAACTAAAGGAATGCGCTATGCTAAAGTGATAGTCAACATTTTTAAAAGCTGTCGTATTGTGATTGTCATTGTAAATCGCTTCTTTACTTGGCCAGGAGTAGAATAAAAGAAAAACGGGCACTTTCTGTCTGAGAAAAGAGTAAGTACTTTACACTTTTGAAAACACTTTCAAGGAATATTTTGGTTTTTTCGGAGTTTTCCCTTGTCCTGAGAAGACGAATGAGCTCCATAAACCCCGAGATCATTTGAGCAACATTTCATCAATTTGATTCATCGCCCGATACAACCAACCAGGTTAAAGGACGTTAAACTTAAATATATATATATATATATATATATATATATATATATATATATATATATCTTGGAAACAGTTACCTTCACCACAGCAATTAATGGACATAAATTTCGTGTTTTTACACACTAATTTTTGCTTTCTCTATGCGTACTATGTACAGCGTATATAGAAGGTATTGATTGCACTACACCCACAAATTTGATACCGAGTTTTCAACGATAATGCAAGTTTTGGGATCCCCTGAATCCAGATATAGCATTTTTAGAAAAATTTCCGTGTAAGTCTGTTAAATTCCAAACCTGAAATTCAGCATAGGCCAAGAATGCAACACGTAGATGTTCAAGATGTGCCCCTAAGTACCTTTGCCTCGAAAACCCCATGGGTCAGAGAAATCGGTCGCTAGGAACAGATCCCACGACCTCCCGACAAAACGCCTGAGTCATCTGGCTCGGTTAGTTTATCTTGTACTTATGTTATTTTTGATAATATTACATATTTACGGTTCGTTAATACCATAAATCAGAGTTTCTACATAGCGTTTGAATCTCAAGCAGATGGGTGTGTTTCAATGATAGAAGGAATTATCAAAATCATTTGGGAGTTTTCAGAGTTTGGTGCAAGTGCACATTCCCCATATTTATAACATTAATATAGGTATATCATAATAACTTTTTTTACTTTCTCTACACGTACATAGTGTATACAGAATGTATTGCACTCCACCCAAAAATTCGATACCGAGATTTCACCGGAAGAATATGTTTTAGGGTCCCCTGTATCCAAAAAAAAGCATTTTCACAAAAAGGTCCGTGTGTGTGTGTCCGAGTGTCTGTGAACACGATAACCCAAAAACGAAAAGTCGGTAAAATATCAAACTTGGTATTTAGGTTTAGTATCTTCCAGGGATGCGACACGAAGATTTTGAGAAAAATCCCCCCACCATCAACTACCCTTTACATGGAAATTGTTTCGGAAAATTTTGATTTTATCAAAAATGACTAACGATTTTGATTAAAATATCGTATATTAAAGATACTTACCTGACAAATAAAATTTATATCTTGAATTTTCTGGGAATAGCCTCTGAAGACTACTTTATTCTGAACGATTTTACAGAATTTTGCGTAACTGCTAAACTATAAGAGATGGACAAAAACTTACAATAAAAAAATGTAGAGCACTTTAAAACACACAGTTTATGTCGTATTCATTTTTTTCGTGGAGTTGATCGTTTTTTATATATTTCTTGTTGTTGATTTCAGCTGTGAAAAACTATACTTTTCTCATACAGTAATTTTTCAACTCCTGTCTATACAAAGGAACTTCAGTCACATAGCAACCAGCTTTTGACTATCACTTTAACCTATGGTACTCCTTTATTTCTCTTCTACTTACAAGGAAGTAAGTAATAAGCTTAATTCTGCTATTTTTTTCAATTAATGTGAAGTAAATAGAAGCATACATTTTTTAACAATAATTTGTTGCAGAGATGTAGGGAAAGTCATGTGAATGGAACATATCAGATTTTTGTAATAGGAGCTCTAAAGAAAGGGTTTGAAAATTTACTAAGGAGCTCTCTTAACATATTATCAATGTATATATTCCCATTTCGTTATGGCGCCTCGACCACGTGACCAAGACGTCCACAAAACAACTAGGAATCTGAGTGGGCAAAGCATCATTTAGGCGAGTTTTCACCGGGTTCTCCAATTCTCTTCATTCTACCATATACTATTTAATGAATTTCTTTTGTTCATTTCACCGTCATTCCATATCGCTGCCTTTTATTTTTTCATTTATATAGTCCCGTTTAACATCTAAGGTCATATCGGGGGCTTCGAATTAGAAACAACTCGTTAGGTTTACGTTTGGTTTAAACCAATTTATTTCCTCAAACACGCACACATTCACTCTCACATACATACTTCCGGACTGTGGGGGAATAATTCTGATTAAAGAAAAATTCCCCGCCCCGGCCGGGAATCGAACCCGGAACCACATGGTGAGAAGTCAGCTCGCTGAAGTCAAATCGACTTCTTCATTCTCACATCAGACATTGAAGGCTGCGCTGTGGCCGAGTGGTTAGACCACTCACCTCGCACATAGACGGCCCGGGTTCGATCAAGTTTTGTGTTGGACAAAGCGGCGCAGGGGCGGGTTTTCTCCGGGTTCTCCGGTTTCCCCTGCCATTGCATTCCACTGGTGCTCCATCTTCATTCAGGTATCATCAGTGTCATCGCCTGCGGTGCCACAAGTAGTTAAAGCGGGCGTTAAACACTACCAAAAAAAAAAAAAAAAATATTAGACATCGAGTTGATTACCCAACTTTTCAATTATGAATTATTTCCAAAACTCAACACTATGTGAAATAATTAAAATATTTACACATGTATTATAATTTTATTACTGTTTTCTCTACTATTTAGCTTGGTAACTAGAATATTTCATGTGGAATATCATTTATACTACCTGAGTAATTGCTTTTCATTAAGAGAATTCAATGCTGACAGTGGAATATTTAAAACAAGACACATAAAATAAATAATTAACTGATGTCTTGTCTGAGACAAAATGCTGCACCACTGCTTTGTGTCGAACGCACCTAAAGCAGCCACTCATCTTAAGAGATGGCGTCAAAAGAGTGTAAAAACCAAGAGAGAGATAGAGTGATTACGGTAAAATCCTCGCTGTAGAAAAGATACAAGTGTTGTAGAGAGAGGCAGCCACTCCCTTATCTGATAAAATCTGCTTCTCTCCATCAAAGACTCGCAAGTGCCTTGAGCTCTTTACAGACTGAAAAACGACATCGTTAAAAATATGCAGATAACGGCTTGGGTCTATTCAGCGAGTCTCGGCAATGAAAAGCACAGTGTATTTAAACGAAAACTGTTCAGACGTACTCATAAAGCGATGCAAACCTTGTTTCAAAATACGTTATGTGCTCGGTGAAGCAACTCAGTGGTTTAGGTTCGTATCTAAACATGTAGGCCGGCCCACCAGCCCCGAATACTCTAGTTTCATGCAACCAGTGATACACCGGATGGAAGGGAAGGCATTACAATAACATACCAGTTACAGATTCCACTATGTAGAACATCATTTACTTATCTAAATCATTAAAAGAAAATTTTAAACCCAAATAAAAAAAAAAACTGATGTGTTACACTCACATTACTTTCTCTAGCTACTCTGCAAACAAACGTCTTACAAAAGATAATTCTTCTTTCAACACCACGCTAATCGAGATAAACATTAGCAAAATGTTATTACTTAATTCCTTATAAGTAGACTGGAACTAAGGGAATACACTAGGCTAAAGTGATACTCAAATGTTTTAAAAGCTGTCGTTAAGCAATTGTCATTAGAATGTAGTAGATAGAAGAATAAGCTTTTACAAGAATAATTTCATATGAATGGTACTCACCAGATTTTTACTTTATCAACACCTACTACGTACATAGTGTATAGAAAAGGTATTGTATTGCACCCATAAAATCGATACCGAGATTTCACTGGAAATATATATTTTTGAGACTCCCTGAATTTAGAAAAGCATTTTTACTTTTTCTATACGTACTATGTATATAGTGTATAGAGAAGGTATTGTAAAAATTCAATACCGAGATTTCACCGGAAATGCATGTTTTAAGACACCCTGAATACATAAAAAGCATTTTTAGAAAAATGTCCGTGTGTGTGTGTCTGTCTGTGTGTCTGTGTGTGTATTTCTGTGGGGCAGCATAGCTCAAAAACGAAAACGCATTTAAATACCCAACTTGGTATTTAACGAAGGTTTTCAAGAAAATCCCCCCAACCCAAACTACCCTTCACATGGAAAAATTTTCGAAAATGGTTATTTTCTAAAAAATGGCTCTAACGATTTTGATTAAAATATCGTATATTACAGATATATACCTGTGAAACGAAATGTATATCTTGTATTTTCTGGGAATAGCCTCTGAAGACTACTTTATTCTGGATGAATTTTACGGAATTGTGTATAACTGGTAAACCGTAAAAGATAGACAAAACGTTACCACACAAAAATTGTAGAGCACAATTTATGTTATATACCTACATTTTTTTCGTGGAGTTGATCGTTTTTTAGATATTCCTTATTTTTGGTTTCAGCCTTGGAAAACATACTTTTCTCGTACAGGAATTTGTCAACTCATGTCCGTACAAACAAAGGAACTTCAGTCACACAGCAACCAGCTTTTAACTATCACTTTAACCTATGGTACTCCCTTTTTTCACTTCTATTTACAAGGAAGCAAGTAATAGACTATTTGTGCTAATTTTTCTCGATTAGCAGGAAGTAAATAGAAGCATAAGCTTCTTAACAATAATTATTGCACAGATGTAGAAAAAGTCATGTGAATGGAACACAAAATATTTTTGGAATAAGATCTGTTTGCGTGTGTGTCTGAGAACAGCATATCTCAATAGCTAAAAGACCGTTAAATACCAAACTTGGTGTTTAAGTTTGGTATCTTCCAAGGAAGATACACTAATATTTTTAAGAAAATACTCCTACATGGAAAAATGTTCGAATATTTTGTTTTTCTCGAAGTTAGTTCTAACGATTTGATTAAAATATCACATATTAAAGACATTTCCATCACAAATAAAATGTATCTCTTGAATTTTCTGGGAATAGCCTCTGAAGATCTGTTTATTATCGTTTGTTTTGTTTCTCATGACCTATTTGCTCATAGAAATATTTTTCCTAAGGTTGATAATTATTATTCCCTAAACATATAGCACTAGAAGTCTACGTTTGAATATGAAAGCCTAAAAATTAAATTATTAACAAAAGCTCTGAAAATACTTAGTTTATTTAGTTGTAGAACTTTAATGTTTAAAAGCTCTCATCCGTATTACCACATAATACTAGCACTCCCTGGTGGATAAAATTGAAAATAAACAATTTTGGTTGTCACAGCTAAATGAGACTGGCAGCTTTATTTTGGCAAATAGGATCCTTTTTTCATTTCATTCCATTAGCACTTGCATTAATGAGAAAATGCTAAAAGCAAAAAAGAAAATAACGATGGAATGAGCAAAGGCACAAAAAATTAGAAGAATGGATTTTTATCATGTACCACGAAGACTTTAGAAAGTGTGAAATACTTAACCCTAATATGCTGAAACAAACAAAAAAAATAAATAAATAAAAATAAAAAGTAACAAAAAATAAATAAAAATAAAATTCTAATATGTTCCCTTCACATGACTTTCTCTATATCTCTGTAACAAATTATTGTTAATAAGCTTATTCTTTTATCTACTTCATGCAAATCTAGATAAACACTAGCAAAAATGATCTTATTAATTAGTTCATTATAAGTAGAAAGGAAACAAGGAATTGCATTAGGCTAAACCGACAGTCTTATGTTTTAAAATATGGTTGTTATGGGATTGAAACCGGTTTCTTTGCGTGGACAGGAATTGACAAATTCCCATATGAGAAAAGTATAAGTATTTTAAAGCTGAAATTAATACAAGGAGTATCTCAAAAATAGTCAATTCCACGAAAAAAGTAATATAATATAAATTGTGTATTTTAACGAGCTATATATATATATATATATATATATATATATATATATATATATATATATATTTGTTATTACGCTTTTGTCTATCTCTTTCGGTTTACCAGTTATGCAAAATTCCCAAAAATGCATCCAGAATAAACATGCTTTCAGAGACAGCATTTTAATATCTTAAATACACCTAAGATATTTTAATAAAAATTGTTAGAGCCATTTTTGAGAAAATAAAAATGTTCGAAACACGTTCCATGTAAAGGGTCTTTGGGGTGGGGGGATTTTCTTGAAAGTATTCATGTCGTATCCTTGGAAAATACCAAACTTAAATACCACGTTTAGTATTTGACGGTCTTTTCCTTTTAGAGCTATGTTGCTCCCCCCCCCCCCCCACACACACACACACACACACACGAAGACAAACACACCCACGGACATTTTCCTAAAATACTTTTTTTTTATTCAAGGGGTTTCAAAACATATATTTCCGGTGAAATCTCGTTGTCATTTTCTATATACTATGTGGATACATAATACGAGTAGAGAAAATAAAAATTTAAACTTTCAGATCGAGCGAATTACTTTAGTGAGATATCTTCCTTTTTTTACCACGTACTTTTTTTTTATTGTTTCATTTATATAGCCCTAATTAACCTCTAAGGTCATATCGGGGGCTTTCCACTTGAAACAATGTCTGTAGGTTCTTTAGTTTTACTCAAACACACACACAAACTTCCAGACTCTGTAGGGGATAAGGAATAATTCTGGCTAGAGAAAATTTCCCCGCCCCAGCTCGCTGACCACTCGACCACGGAGGCAGTCTAGGGAATGTATTGTGTTCCACCCAAAGTGTCAAAGTGTGCGCTGCAACAGAAAATCCTGCCACTTTGATATGCACCAAACTCCGTGAAATTTGGGGAAAATGCCCCGAAAGTTCTGTAATTGTGAAACGACCATTTTTACGAGTTTTGTCATTGATTTTCATTGCCAATTGATCAGTCACAAGGCTAGGCCTACTTCGTCGTGAACATTGGTACGGTCATTTTCAAAATAAATGCACCATTGCCTGACTCGGCTTTCACTGATTCCCTGCCCGTAAACATCACAAAGTTGACCATAAATTTCAATTGGTTTGTTGTTTTTAGCCAACAATAACCAAATCACACGCCGCACTTCACAAGTGGCAGGATTTTCTATTGCAGCGCACACTTTGACAACTCACAGAGGGCAAAGTAAGAAAGGCACAGTCCTCGCGTTACCACAGCTGGATGGAAACTGAAGGTAGGAACGTTATGAAACCAAGACGGCAGCTTTAGCCGTACTCATTGCCACGTATATGACAAGGAATGTTCATTATTGAAAGAATGGGGAGCTGATAATGGAGTTAATATAAATTATAATCAAATAAAGACTATTTTTATTGTTTCCTAGGATACATGAAATGTATACATGAAGTCTATAAGACAGGACAAAGTTTATTTACATAAATACAATTCCACCGGCAAGCAGTGGGCTAGCCGCTGCCAGAAAATTTCTCGTAGACCGGCCACGCGTCCAACGAAGGCTCTGTAATCCCCTACTTAACTGAAACTAATGTCGTGCTGACATTATAATTGTACATTTCCAACTTTAAGCATATTTACAATAAAAATTAGACGCGTATACAGCAAAAACGCGAGTGTTCCAATCATGTTATTTTATGGGAGCATTCACATTGAGTCACGCAACGCGTTGTATAACACAAGAGATTGCAAACTCCAAACTTTATGTTTGCATTGCGTGCATAGAAGAAGAATTCTGTATTTCTTTCACCATGCGTTACTAGCTTCTGAACAACGCACGATCGCGATCCGAGTTTTACGCCAAGAATAAACATCTAGCGTCCGTTGCAAGAAAGAGAAAAAATCTATGGTACAATCACATGAACTGCTCTACCGCTTCTTCAGCAAACTTATAACAGTTCATTCTTAATCGAGATAAAACTTTACACAAATACTTTTAATATATATTTCCGTGTAGATACAACAGGATTAAAGAACACAGTAGGTTTAAGCGACAAACAAATCTTTAAAGGGCTGGTTGTTATGTCAGGGCATTGACATTTCATTCCAATTTGAGAAGCCGAAAGAAAACGAATAGCAACTTTCTGTTTGAGGAAACTTTGTGTATGAAAAAAAAAATCAAACCATCACGGAATATCATGGAAAAGTTAACTCAACAGAAATGTATTTGACATAATTTGGATGATTTGGCGAAATCTACATACATTTTTAGTTAGAAAGTTTTTGTGTATCCTTTACGATTTACCAGTTATACAAAGGTGATCAACATTTTTGAAAAATGTTACATATAAAGAGTAGTTTGGGATGAGGAAAGTTTCTTGAAAATCTTCGTGTCCCATTATCTTAATTTTTACTTTCTCTGCATTAAATAGTAGGAAAAAAAGGTTCTTATTGCACCCAAATATTTGGTATCGAGATTTGACCGTAAGCATATTTTTATGTCCAGAAAAAGTATTTTAATAAAAAGGCGCGTATGTGTCTTTGTGTCTGTGAACACGATAACTCAAAACCGAAATGTTGTTAAATCCAATCTTTATTTTAAGTTCAGCATTTCCCTACAAATTTCAAGAAAATCCCCCTACCCTAAAGTCCGTTTACCTGGAAATATTTAGAGTTGCATATAATGACTAATGATTTTGATAAAATAAAGTTTATTTAAAATATTTTCATGAGAAATAAAAATATATATACCTTGAATTTCTTGGGAATAGTCTCTAAAGCCTTCGTCATTCTGAATACCTTTATAACTGGTAAACTGTAAGAAATAGATGAAATATTATTGTATGAAAAGTGTAGATCTCGCTAAAATAGATGAGATATACACTTTTTGTAGATTTACGAAATAATACCTGTTATTGTTAACAATTTTGCAATACTTACCTTTATTACACAGAAAATTCTCATCCGTTTCATACCCCTTTTATTTTACTCCTAGAAGCATAAAAGAGATCTGAATTTCAATTGTCGCACACAGCGACCAGCATTTTTTAAGGATTTGACTAGCTGATTTTTTTTTTTTTTGGTAATTTTTCTTATATTTCTTCTACTTACAAGGAAGTAAGTAATGAGACAATTTCTGCTAATTTTTATCTCGATTAGCATGAAGTAGATAGAAGATAACATTTTTGTAGAACTATTTTTGTTTGCGGAATAGGTAAAGAAGGTTGTGTGGATAGGATGCATCAGATTTTTAAACATGTGTTCAATCCACATGACTTTTTCTACAACTAGGTAAAAAATTATTGTTAAAAATTTTATTCTCATTTCTACTTCATTTCAATCAAAATGTACATCAGAAATGATCGTATTAGTTGCTTTCCTTGCGAGCAGAAGGGAATAAAGGGAAATCACTGGACTAAAGCGGTAGTCTAATCTTTCAAAAGCTGGTTGCTATGTGATTCAAATTCGTTTCTTTCCAAGGCTAGGAGTTGTAAGTATTCTAAAATTGAAATCAATGACAAGCAGTATCACGAAAAAATGAATATAACATGAATTGGGAATTTAACGAGAGCTACATTTTCTGTATAGTAGGCTTTTGTCTTATCTCTCATGGTTTCCCAGTTATGCAAAATTCACCAAATCCAGGATAAACAGAACTGCAGTAGCTATTCCTCGAAAATTAAAGATATACATTTTAATTTATCGTGTAAACATATTTTATACATGATATTTTAATCTAACTCAGAGTAATTTTTGAGAAACTCAAAACTTTCGAAATTTTTTCCACACAAAGAGTAGATTGGTTTGCGGAAATTTCCTTGAAAAGCTTCATGTCGCATCCTTGGAAGACAATGAACTAAAATACCAAGCTTAGTATTTAACTGAGTATTTAGTTTTTGAGCTATGCAGTTCACAGACTAACGCACACACACAGACACACATGAACCTTTTACTAAAATGTTTTGACCCATGGGACCTCAAAACATTATTATATGAAATCTCGGTATCGAATATTTGGATGGAACACAATACCTTCTGGCCGCTTCGGGTTTGTTGTGGTCAAAGCGGCGGAGGGGCGGGTTTTCTCTGGGTTCTCCAGTTTGCCCTGCTATCACATTTCACTAGTGCTTCATCTTCATTCCATTTATCGGTGCCAATGTAGTAAAAGCGGGCATTAAATAGAAACAATACCTTCTCTATACACTATGTATATCTGTAGAGAAAGTATAAATGTCGTCCTCCGTGGTGTAATGCTGACTTCATATACCCAAGGTCGCGGGTTCAAACCCGGCGGAGGATGATGGATTTTTTCGGGCATGAAAATCCTTAGCATGGCTTCCTTCGGAAGGGAGGTAAAGCCGTTGGCCCCGTGTCATAGATTTACGGCACGTAAAAGAACCTCAAGCCTGATAGAGAGGCCTCTGAGAAAAATTAAGCGGTATTTCGCGCCCAGGGACGCTGAGAACCAAAGTAGTTAAGAGCGTCCATAAATAACACGCCATTTTTATTTTTTTAGAAAGTAAAAATGCTTTCTTTGGACTACGCGGAGTGTGTAGTTAAAATGACATTTCGTACCACCGATTATTTAACCTAAACCCCCGGCGGGTCTCACCACGGCATATTTCCGGCCGTGAAATAGTTTTGGCGGTAGAATGCGGCTTGGCTTGGACCAAATACCTTGCAAATTTTCCTTGCTTTATATATTGCTCTGAATTATTGTAAACAATCTGTGAGATTTGACAGATATAACTGATGTATAAATTGCTGCAGGACAATATGAATTCTACAATCGGTCATACCTACGGTCGAGTTAACTGCGATCATCTCAAAAACATTTTTTTTTGAAGCATATGTTACTTTTTCTTAAAAACTATAAAAGCTACATGACTCAAATTTTGCACACTTGTGTGAGGTAACATATCACATACACTGAACTAGAGTTATATTTTTAAATGTAATACATTTTTAAAAATCTTATGTGTACCATTCACATGATTTTCTCTATTATCCCTGCAACAAATTATTCTTAAAAAACTTTTATACTTCTATTTACTTTATGCTAATCACAAAAAATGAGTAGAAATAGTCTTATTACTTGCTTCCTTGTAAGTAGAAGCGAAATAAGGGACTACCATAGGTTAAAATGATAATCAAAAGCTGGTTGCTATGTCACTGAAGTTCCTTTGTTTGTATGGACAGCAGTTGACAAATTCCTGTATGAGAAATGTATAAGTTTTTCATAGCAGAAACCAAAAATAAGGAATGTCACAAAAATGACGAAATCCACGAAAAAAAAATTTTATAACATAAATTGTGTGTTTTAACGTGGTCTACATTTTTTGCGGAGCAAGTTTTTGTCCCTCTCTTACGGTTTAGCAGCTATTCAAAATTTAGTAAAATTCATCCAGAATAAGCTACTCTTCAGAAAATTCAAGATATACATTTTATTTGTCAGGTAAATATCTTTAATATACGAAATTTTAATCAAAATCGTTAGAGCCATTTGTGAGAAAATCAAAATTTTCGAAAAAAGTTCCATGTAAAGGGTAGTTGGGAGAGGGGGGATTCTTCTCAAAATCGTCGTGTCGCATCCCTGGAAGATACTAAACTTAAATACCAAGTTTAGTATTGTACCTACTTTTCGTTTTTGAGTTATCGTGTTTACACACAGACGGACTTTTTTGTGAAAATGCTTTTTTTGGATATTGGGGACTCTAAAACATATATTTCCGGTGAAATCTCGGTATCGAATTTTTGGGTGGAGTGCAATACCTTCTCTATACACTATGTACATAGTGTGTATGGAGAAAGTAAAAATTGAGGATATTACTTCAAAAATTTAGTTATACATTTTGTTACAGTGTTTTCATTGTTTTTAAATCAAAAATATCATAGGTAACTTAATTCCCCTAGTTCAGTGGTATAAGCCAAAATGTCTTTATATGTAGCAAAAGTTCATATGTAAAAAGTTCAGCTACTTCTGGTTCCTCCGAAAAGGGAACATAAAGATGTCCAACATTTACCATTTATTTAGCAAACGATTTTTTTTAAGTTAATTTTTTTCTCAGGCAAACTACAAAATAAATTATCATAAAAATTTAAAGATACATACGTACATAGATATTGAGATTATACAGTAATTCTTTTACATTGACCTTTAAATTACAGGCAGAGAAATTCACATATTTTGAGTTAGTTGTATGCCGACTCTCCTTAAGGCAATCTTAAATCACATTTCCAACGAAATCTAGGTATCGAAGTTTTGTATAGAATGTAATGAAGCCCCTACTAACTCCATCTAGTAGAGAAAGAGTTAGTTATTAGTTATTTCATAGTACATAAATATACTTATATCGTTCCATCTACGGAACGTTTCTTGTTAATAACCAATCGATGAAGAGAGTTTCTCTATCTGAGTGCGTGAGGTAACTGAAGAAGGGTTTGAAGTGGTGTTACTTGCTGTGAAGGCTCGCCAGACAGTTCATATTGCTGCATAGTCAGCTCAGGGGTGGCCATAATCACCGGTTCGTTAAATATATAAATCCGTCCTTTAAGGAGAGAGTCAACTAAAATCACCCTGTGTTTTTATTACTAAATAATTCTTTTTTTCTTTCTCTATTTAAAAGTAGTTTACTTTTTACTTTCTCTATACGCACTATGTACATAGTGTATAGAGAAGGTATTGCACTCCACCCAAAAATTCGATACCGAGATTTCACCGGAAATGTATGTTTTAGGGTCCCCAATACCCAAAAAAAGCATTTTCACAAAAAGGTCCGCGTGTGTGTGTCCGTGTGTCCGCGTGTCCGTGTGTCAGTGTGTCCGTGTGTCTGTGAACACGATAACTCAAAAACGAGAAGTCGGTAAAATACCAAACTTGGTATTTAAGTTTAGTATCTTCCAGGGATGCGACACGAAGATTTCGAGAAATATCCCCCCAACCCCAATTACCCTTTACATGGTGCTTTTTTCGAAAATTTTGATTTTCTCCAAAATGGCTCTAACGATTTTGTTTAAAATTTCGTATATTAAAGATATTTACCTGATAAATGAAATGTATATCTTGAATTTTCTGTGAATAGCCTCTAAAGAGTAGTTTATTCTGGATGAATTTTACTGAATTTTAGATAACTGCTAAACCGTAAGAGATGGACAAAAACTTACTACATCAAAAAGGTAGAGCACATTAAAAGACACAATTTATGTTATATACATTTTTTCGTGGAGTTCGTCATTTTTGAGACATTCCTTATTTTTAGTTTCTGCTATGAAAAACGTATACTTTTCTCATACAGGATCTTGTCAACTCCTATCCATATAAATTAAGGAACTTCAATGACATAGCAACCCGCTTTTTACTATCACTTTAACTTATGGTATTCCTTTATTTCGCTTCTAAGTACAAGGAAGCGAGTAATAAGACTATTTCTGCTTTTTTTTTCTGATTAGCATAAAGTAAATAGAAGTATAAGCTTTTTAAGAATAATTTGTTGCAGGGATATAGAGAAAGTCATGTGAATGGTACACATCAGACTTTTTTAATCTATCTATCACGTATGTACTAAATTTCACAAAAGTATATAGCTACTGTGCAATGGGTCACCCAATTCTCAGAAATTCTCGCATACGTGGTATGACAGTAACATTTGCCATATAAATCAGCTCCCTTTGTGTTTAAGCGAGCATGGAAGCCATCCGCTCAACTTGCAGTTTTGGAAACAAATATTACAACAATCATTGTAACCTGACGGGAAAAACACTTGTAGTAAATGAGTTGTTATTGTGTGTTTAAGTGTTTGTGTGGGTGTGTGTGTGGTCTGTGTGTGTTTGTATGTTTGCGTGGGTGTGTGTGTTTGTATGTGTGTGTTTGTATGTGTGTGTTTGTGTGGGTGTGGTGTGTGTGTTTGTGTGTGTTTGTGTGGGTGTGTGTGTGTTTGTGTGGGTTTGTGTGGGTGTGTGTGTGTGGTGTGTATGTTTGTGTGTGTTTGTGTGGGTGTGTTTTTGTGTGGGTGTGGTGTGTGTGTTTGTGTGGCTGTTTGTGTGGGTGTGTGTGTGTGGTGTGTATGTTTGTGTGTGTTTGTGTGGGTGTGTTTTTGTGTGGGTGTGGTGTGTGTGTTTGTGTGGGTTTGTGTGTTTGTGTGTGTAAGTGTGGTTGTGTGTGTCTTTGTGTGGGTGAGTGTGTGGGTGTGTATGTTTGTGTTTGTGTGGGTGTGTGTTTGTGAGGGTGTGTGGTGTGTGTGTATTTGTGTGTTTGGTGTGTGTGGGTGTGGTGTGTTTGTGTATGTGGGTGCGTGTTTGTGTATGTGTGTTGGTGTTTGTGTGGGTGTGTGTGGGTGTGTGCGTGGTGTGTGTGGTGTGTGTGCTGTGTATGTGTGTGGGGGTGTTTGGTGTGTGTGTTTGGGTGTGTGTGATTGTGTGGGTGTATGTGGGAGTGGGTGGGTGGTTGTGGGTGTGTGGGGGTGTGCATGTGTGTGGGTGTGGATGTGTGTGGGTGTCTGTGTGGGTGTGTGGGTGTGTATGGGTGTGTGTGGGTTGTATGTGTTTGTGGGTGTGGTGTGTTTGTGGGTGTGGTGTGTTTGTGTGGGTGTGTGTGGTTGTGGTGTGTTTGTGTGAGGGTGTGTGTGTGGAGGTGTTTGTGTGGGTGTGTTGGGTGTGTGGGTGTGTTGGGTGTGTGGGTGTGTTGGGTGTGTGGATGTGTTTGTGTGGTGTGTGTAGTGTGTGTGGTGTATGTGTGGGTGGGTGTGGGTGGGTGTGGGTTTGGGTGTGGTGTGTGGTTGTGGGTGTGTGTGATGTGTGTGGTTGTGGGTGTGTGTGATGTGTGTGGTTGTGGGTGTGTGTGATGTGTGTGGGTGGGTGTGTGTGGTGTGTGTGTGATGTGTGTGTGTGGTGTGTGTGTGGGTGTGTGTGATGTGTGTGGGTGGGTGTGGGTGTGTGTGAGTGGGTGTGTTTGTGGTGTGTGGGTGTATGTGGGTGTGTGTGGTGTGTGTGGTGTGTGTGGTGTGTATGGTGTGTGTGGTGTGTGTGGGTGTGGGTGTGTGTGGTGTGTGTGTTGTGGTTGTGTGTGTGTGGTGTGTGTGTTGTGGTTGTGTGTGTGTGTGGGTGGACTTGAATTAAGCGCTTCTAGTGTTGGGGGCTTTGCTTACAAAGATAACTTTAATCTGCTGCAATTGCCTCCGATATTAGAACATACAAAGAGGGTAACGCGTGCTGCTTTTGCTGTTGAATAACAGAAAAGACGGGAGGTGGATTGAATCCTGTGAAACGCGTGCCTTTACTTTACGGTGAAATCTCGGTATCGAATTTTTTGATGCAGTGCAATATCTTGTCTATACACTATGTACACTGTACATGTAGAGAAAGTAAACCGCTTTATTTTGGATACAGGAGACCCTAAAACATGTATTTCCGCTGAAATGTCGAAATCGAATTTTTGGGCTGATTTTTTTTTTTTTTTTTTTTTTTTTGGTAATGTTTAACGACTGCTTTTACTGCTATGACACTGATGATACATGAATGAGGATAGAGCACCGGTGGAATGTAATGTAATGGCGGGGGAAACCGGAGAACCCTTAGAAAACCCGCACCGCTTTGTCCACCACAAATCTCAGATGCGTTCGCTTGGGATCGAACCCGGTCGTCTGACCACTCGGGCTACCTTCTCTACACACCATATACATAGCACGTGTAGAGAGAGTAAAAATGCTTTATTTTGGATACAGGAGACCCTAAAACATGTATTTTCGCTGAAATGTCGATATCGAATTTTTGGGCTGAATTTTTTTGGGGATAGTGTTTAACGCCCGCTTTTACTGCTGACATTGATGATACGTGAATGAATATGAAGCACCGGTGGAATATAATGTATTGTTGTGGCGGGGGAAACCACTAAAAGTATATAAATAGGACCAATGTTTTTCTTCATTCCTAAAAGTTTGAATTTTGGGCAAAAATTCTTTTTTAGGTAGGAAAGGCCTTTGTTTATTTTTACTTAATTCACCTCTCTCTTACTGATCCAATTCGGAGAACCCGGAGAAATACGCCCCTGCGCCGCTTTGTCCACCACAAATCTCACATGCGGTCGCTTGGGATCGAACCCGGGCCGTCTAGATGAGAGGTCAGTGGAGTGGTCTGACCACTCAGCCATGGTGCGGCCTCTTTGGGCTACCTTCTGTATATACTATGTACATATTACGTGTAGAGAAAGTAAAAAAAGTGTTTATACAGGACTTCTAAAACGTATATTTTCGGTGAAATTTCGTAATCGAATTCTGGATTAAATACAATACCTTCTTTATGCACTATGTACATAGTACGTGTAGACAAAGTAAAAAATGTTTTTTTAAACAGGTGATCCTAAAAGGTGTATTTCCGGGGAAATCTCGGTATCAATTCTTTTAGTGGAATGCAATACCTTCTCTATACACTGTGTACATGGTACGTGTACAGAAAGTAAAAAGAAGTTAATTTTTAATAATCTTCCTAACAACTGTAAAATCATTGGTAAAATATAACACATCCGGGCTTGTAGGCCGTGGTCGAATATTAAGATTATTAAAATAATTAAAACTTGACGTTTCGTCCTCAGCTGTGGAGGACATCTTCAGAATGAGGGTAGGCAGGAATGGATAGCGACTACAGATTCAAGGAGCAGTGGACGGCAATATATACGGTTGGAGTAGTGGGAGGGGTGTAATTGGACTGCTGTGTTCTGATTGGCTGAAGATGTCCTCTACAGCTGAGGACGAAACGTCAAGTTTTAATTATTTTAATAATTTTAATATTCGACCACGGCCTACAAGCCCGGATATATTTTACCAATAATAACACCGGCCGTGAAAGACTATGACCATATTTAACTGTAAAATCCATTTGCCAATATTAAGTCGTAGTCCATGTTCATCATCCATTATTTCTAAATATGTATGAGCAGAAAGAATAGTGATCTAATAAAAACAATATACTATCTTTAGGCGAGGTTTAGCTAGGAACGTTCAGTTGCTCCAAGGATGTGCGCAACAGAAGCTCCAATTCTCATGTATGGCGTCATTTCTCAGGACGGCTTCTGCATCCATTCATGAACTGTTCAAGGTCAGTAGTTGCTTTGTCCACCGGTTGAGGAGCGCGGTGCAGACCATCAAAACAAGTAGGGCACGACACAACGGTCTTGAGATCGAACTCAGTCTAATGTGTCTTTGTTGTTTAATGGGCTATGGGTACCCTGCATCACGGCAGCAAAGCTCTCTAACCTGTACAGGAATCCCATAACAGATTGTGGCGCCATCACTCTGTCCCCATTTGAATGTCAAATTTATGTTACGAAACTTTAATATGCAGGGGTAGAATGGAGCAAACGATTTCTATTCGGGTCATAGATAAATGAAATACAGAGTGGTCCAAAAAAAATGCATACACTGTTTAACAGTCCATAACTTGCAAAACAATGGACGTAAAAATCTTATTTTTTGTAGTGTAATAGATTGTAGTTCCGGCAATTGCCACACAAGCGGTGTCTGATGACAGTCATCAAATACGTAAGCATTTTTTGTTGTTAGTTACTTGAGTAACCATGGCCGGTGCAAGGCTTATATTCGATGAACGGAAGTCAATTTTGAAGTGGTACATTAGGTACGAAAACATTAGTGAGGTTCAACGTCAGTGGCGAAATGAGGATTAAACAGAGCCACCGACAAGTTTAACAATTGCGCGCATTTGAGACAAGTTTGAAGTCGAGGGCTGTGTTACAGATGTACAGAAAAAAAAAAAACGATCTGGACGAACTTTAACAGCAACAAGTCCAGCGAAAGGTTTTACTTCCAACAAGATGGTGCGCCAGCCCACTATCATAATCTGGGTGTATCTCAACGAAAATATATCTGCACGATGGACAGGCCGAACAGGTGCTGTAGAGTATCCACCACGTTCCCCAGACTTAACGCCTATGGATTTTTACCTATGGGGAACACTAAAGGATGACGTTTGTGGAAAAAAAGCCACGCACATTGGATAATCTACGAAAATGTATCGTACATTCGAGTGCTGATATCCAATTGAGCACATTGCAGTCGGTAGTTTGTGCTGCAGTTCGATGGCATGGATGTTAATGGTCACCATTTCGAACAGCTATAGCGATATCTGTAAGTTGGACTTTAAGCTACACTTTCACAAAAAATGAGACATTTCCGCCAATTAGTTTGCAAGTTATGGACCGTTAAACAGTGTATACATTTTTTTTGGACCACTCTGTATTAACGAGAATATACCACTACCCATATGCTCATTTCGAAACTATGGATTAATTCTTGTATTCGAAACTAATATTTCTTACCGATGTCATAAAAATTGAGTTTCTTTAACTGCTGTGGGCCTCAGCGTCCTATTCTATATTGGACCGCCTAATTCGATCACATGATCTTTTCGGGTGTAAAAATCCTTAGCATGGCTTCCTTCGGAAGGGAAATAAAGCTGTTGGTCCCCTGTCGTAGATTTATGGCACATAAAAGAACCTCAAGCCTGATAGAGAGACCACTTAACAAAATTAAGCGGTCTTTCACGCCCAATTTAGAATGGGACGCTGAGAACCACAGCAGTTAAAGAACGTCCATAAATAACGCGCCATTTATTTTTACTTAGTGCTTTGTAAGTAGAAGGGAATACACTAGGTTAAACTAAAGTCTAACTTAATAAAAGCTGTTCTATGCGATTTTCATTTCAATTCAGTTCTCTTTCTATGAGCACATACGAGAAAAGTTTAAGTACGTATGTGCTCATTTGAAATCTTTACCGGCAACATTTTTTGAAGTGAGTATTGCAAAGCTTGTGCACAGATACGATAAATATCTCCATCTTTTCGGTGATTATGTTGAAAAGTAACCATAAGTGTGCAAAACTGTTAGTAATAAAATAATTGTATTCTATGAACTTTTCGTTTATTTATAGCTTATCGGAGGTTGAAAAAAAAAAAACGGCCCTCGTATTTCCGGTGAAATCACAGTATTGAATTTTTGAGTGAAATACGATATCCGCTCTACCTACTATGCACATATTATGTACATTGTATTGATAGGGAATGTAAAAAAGCTCCACGCGTGCATTTATTTGTCACAAATAACGGGAAGATGAATAAAACCAAGCTTGTTATAACCACAGAATATTTAAAAAATCTGATGTGTCCTATTCACATGCCTTTCTCTACCTTTCTGCAACAAATTCTTGTTAAAAAGCTTAAGTTTTTATTTGCTTCATGCTAATTGAGAAAAATTAGCAGAAATACTCTTATTACTTGCTTCCTTGTAAGTAGAAGCGAAATAAGGGAGTACCATAGGGTAAAGTGGTAGTCAAAAGCTGGTTGCTATGTGACTGAAATTCCTTTATAAGGACAAGAGTTCATAAATTCCTGTATGAGAAAAGTATAAGTTTTTAAAGCTGATACCCAAAAAAGGAGTACCTCAAAGACAATCAACTCCACACAAAAATGTATATGACAGAAATTGTGAGTTTTATCGTGATCTAAATTTGTTGTGTAGTAGGTTTTTGTCTATCTCTATGGTTTACCTGTTATCTAAAATTCAATAAAAATTATCCAGAATAAGGAGGTCTTTAGAGGCTATTCCCAGAAAATTCAAGATATGAATTTTATTTTTCAGGTAAATATCTTAAATATAAGAAGTTTTAATCAAAATCGTTAGTGTCATTTTTAAGAAAATAAAAATGTTTCCATGTAAAGGGTAGTTTAGGGTGGGAGGATTTTCGTGAAAATCTTCGTGTCGCATCTTTGGAAGATAGCAAACTTAAATAAAAAATATGGTATTTAACGGTATTTTCGTTTTTGAGCTCTGCTGTATACAGACACACACACACGGGAGTTTTTTAAAAATGATATTTTTTGTTTGTTGGTTTTTTTTTCGATTCAAGGGGATCCAAAGCATGCATTCCCATTGAAATTTCAGTATCGAATTTTTGGGTGGAATATAATATCTCCTCTATACACTATGTACATAGTACGTGTTCAGAAAGTAAAAATACGACAGGAAAAATACAATGAAAATAGTAGTTTAAACACAAAAATGTTTGTTAGCTCTTGTAGCAGAAATAGTTCTCATGATTTTTATTAAAATGCAATAAATTATAGACATTTAGATGAAGAATAAACTATGTACAAATCCTGAATTCACAGCGCATAGGTTGTGAAGTCGTATAAACTCGAAGATCTATGGTTCACACTCACTGTGGTAAGAATGAGAGGTAAAATGAAGGTCGCTTAGTTCGATTTTCAGCTGAAAATCATATAACACAGTAACAAATATTAATGTCAAGCGCATAATGGGAGTATATATCCCGTTTCATGTCTCTAATATAAAAATAACGTCATTTTTAATGGTTTTGATACTAAACACCTATAATTGATCTATTTTATCAGAGGGGATTAATAATTTGAGTAGCTATGTATACAGTAACATAAAAGGTCGTAATTTCTGATATGAACGAGGAATAATGTCAGTTAAATGAATCGTATATTACTTTCTTTAGCCCGTCTTTAGGACATGCACATATTGCATAGAGAGGGTATTGTATTCCACCCAGAAATTCGATATAGAGATTTCACGATTAATACATGTTTTGAGATCACCTGAATCCAAAATAATTATTTTTATAAACCTGTCCGAGTATGTGTATGTCTGTGTGTGTGCATGTGTGTGGCTTAAGGCACCATAGCTCAAAAACGAAAAGTTGGATATATATACCAAACTTTGAATTTAAGCTCAGTATCTTCCATGGATGCAACACGAAGACTTCAAAACATACTCCCCCCCCCTTACTACCTTTTACCTGGGACAGTTTTCGAACGTTTTGATTTTCTCAAAAATAGCTCTAACGATTCTAATTAAAACTCCATATGTTTGAGATATGTATAAAAATATATATCTTGAATTTTTTGCGAAAAGCCTCTGTAGACCTCTCCATTCTGGCTGAATTTTTATAACTTTTGTATAACTGGTAGCCGTAAGAAATAAGAGAAAGTGCAGATCTCATTAAACCACACATTTTATGTCGTATACATTTTTTGTAGAAATATTCTGAGCTATTGGTTTCCGTTTTAATCCACTTAAACCTTTCTCAAGCTGGAGGACATGTTTCTTTTCGTCTCTCTTTTGTTCACTCCTAGCAAATAAGAAAATTGAATTTCAATTGTTTCACTTAGCGACCGGCGTTTAAAAGTCTTGATATAACTTTAGTCTAGTGTATTCCAATATTTCCCTTCTATTTACAAAGAAACGATTAGTAAGACCAATTCTGATACTGCTCATCTTGACTAGCGGGATGTAGATAAGAGAATAATACTTTTAAGAAGGTTTGTTTATGGAATAGCTGGAGAAAATTATATGAATGGAGTACATTAAGCTTTTTTCAATCTTCATTGTAGTTCAAGGTTCTTTATATCCATTATCTTCTGAAGACCTCTTTATTCGGCATGAATATTTTACTTTCTCTACACGTACTATGTACATAGTGTATAGAGAAGGTATTGCACTCCACCAAAAAATTCGATACCGAGATTTCACCGGAAATATATTGTTTAGGGTCCCCTATATCCAAAAAAAGTATTTTCAGAAAAAGGTTCGTGTGTGTCAGTGTGTCCGAAAAAAAAACCAAAAGTCGGTAAAATACCACCAAACTTGGTATTTATGTTTAGTATATTTCAGGGATGCGACACGAAGATTTTGAGAAAAATCCCCACCCCAAACTACCCTTTACAAGAAACTTTTTGATTTTCTAAAAAATGGCTATAACGATTTTGATTAAAATATCGTATATTAAAGATATTTACCTGACAAACAAAATATATATTTTGAATTTTCTGAAGACTACTTTATTCTGAGTGAATTTTACGGAATTTTGCATAACTGCTAAACCGTGAGAGATAGACAAAACCTTATCATACAACAATTGTAGAGTACATTAAATCACAGAATTGTATACATTTTTTCGTGGAGTTAATCGTTTTTGAGATATTCCTTGTTTTTCTTTACAGGTTCGAAAAACTTAACTTTCCTCATACAGAAATATGTCAGCTCTTGTCCATACAAAGAAAGGAACTTCAGTTACATAGCAACCAGCTTTTGACTAGCACTTTAACCTATACTACTCCTTTATTTCCCTTCTACTTACAAGAGTAAAGAAGTAATAAGAGTATTACTGGTAATTTTTTGTCGATAAGCATAAAGTAAATAGAAGCATGAACTTTTTTAAAACTAATTTGCTGCAGAGATGTAGAGAAAGTCATGTGAATGGAACACATCAGATTTTTCTGAATTTGCTTGGCTGGTAAACCGTAAGAGGTAGACAAAAAATTACTACACAAAAATGCAGATCATATTAAAGCAATAATTTATATAATATGCATTTTTTTCGTGGAGTTGTACATTTTTTAAATATTCCCCGTTATTAATTACAGTGTTAAATACTTCATACGAAAATTTGTAAACTCCTAACAATACAAAGAAAGTGATTTCAACCACATGGTAACCAGTTTTAAAATATTTGACTATCGCTATAGCCTAGTGTACTCCATTATTTTACTTCCACTTACAAGGAAGCAAGAAATTAAGACAATGTCTGCTAATGTTTATCTCGATTATCACAAAGTAGATAGAATAATATGTTTTATAACAATAATTTGTTACAGCGATGCAGAGAAATTAATGTTAATGATACACATCAGATTTTTACTTTCTTTACAATTACTATGTACATAGTAAATAGAGAATATATTGCACTCCACCCAAAAATTCGATAGCGAGAATTCACCGGAAATATATGTCTTAAGGTCCCCTATATGCAAAAAAATCATTTTTAGAAAAAGGTATTTGTGTGTGTGTGTATCCGTGTGTATGTGAATACGATAACTCAAAAACGAAAAGTCGGTAATATACCAAATTTGGTATTTAAGTTCAGTATCTTCCAGGGATTCAACATGAAAATTTTTAGAAAAATTCTCCCCCCCACACCAAACTACCCTTTACATGGAACTTTTTTCGAAAATTTTGATTTTCTCAAAAATTGCTCTAACGGTTTTGATTAAAATGTACATTAAAGATATTTCAGTGACAAATGTATATCTGGAATTCTGCATAACTGCTAAACCGTAAGAGATGGACAAAAACGCACAGTACAAAGAATGTAGAGCACGTTAAAACACACAATTTATGCTGTATACATTTTTTTCGTGGAGCTGGTCGCTTTTGAGATATGCCTTGCTTTTGGTTTCACCTTTAAAAAACTTATTTTTCTCATACAGGACTTTGTGAACTCGTGTCCATACAAACAAAGGAACTTCAGTCGCAGAGCAACCAGCTTTTGATTATCACTTTAACCTATAATACTCCCTTATTTCGCTTCTACTTACAAGGAAGCGAGTAATAAGACTATTTCTGCTAATTTTTACTTTCATTAGCCCCGTATGTACAATGTACATAAGGACAGAAAAATATTGTATTCTACCCAAAAATTCGATACCGAGATTTCACCGGAAATATATGTTTTAGGGTCCCCTGTATCCAAAAAAAGCATTTTCACAAAAAGGTCCGTGTGTGCGTGTGTGTGTGTCCGTGAACACGATAACTCAAAAACGAAAAGTCGTTAATGCGCCAAACTTGGTATTTAAGTTTAGTATCTTCCAGGGATGCGACACGAAGTTTTGAGAAAAATCCCCCACCCCAAACTACCCTTTACATGGAACTTTTCAAAAATTTTGATTTTCTCAAAAATGGCTCTAATGATTTTGATTAAAATATCGTATATTAAAGATATTTAGCTCACAAATAAAATGTATATCTAGAATTTTCTGGGAATAGCTTCTAAAGGCCTGTTTATTCTGGATGAATTTTGCTTAATGTGGCATAACTAGTAAACCGTAAGAGATAGACAAAAATTTACTATACAAAAAATGTAGGTCTTGTTAAAATACACAAGCTATGTCATATATATTTTTCTCATGGAGCTTACAGTTTTCGAGGTCTTCATTGTTATTAGTTTCAGTTGTAAAGTACTTATACTGTTCTCAGACGGGAGATTGCGGTTTTCTTTTGTTCTACTCCTGGCCAAGAAAAGAAGGGATTTGTAATAACAATCGCATAACGACAGTTTTTAAAACATTTGACTATGGCTTTAGCCTAGTGTATTCCTTTATTTTCTTCCTACTTATAAGTAATAAGAACATTGTGCTAATGAGTACCTCGATAAGCAAGCTGCGGCAAGAAGAATAATCTTATTAAGAAGTCATGTGAATGGACCACATCGGATTTTTTATGTCGGGTGCGTTGTCCTGAACACGTGTTTGAAAAATTACGCCAACATTAGAATTCGTATTTTTTAATAGAAGCATCCTGAAGGTTATTTTCACGACGGAACTCAAACCGGACTATAACGAGCATATAGACAAAGGACGACTATAAGGAAACGCATCATTAAGAATCTGCTATAAAAGTCTGTGAAGAGTTTACAGTTGGCACATCTGGGAAACAGGCATTTTAAAAGAGTCATCCTTACGTCAAATTGAGGACATGTAAAGGAGAGCTTTTATGAATCCCTCTCTCTCTCTCCCCACCTTTAATGATCCCCCGAGGGACACAGTGAAATCTTTTCCTAATGGTTGCCCCATCACGTCCGTCCATACGCTATGAGCATCTCCTAATGAGCTCATCCAGCACTTACTGAAAGTGCCTGTTATAACTTGTCTAAATAATATCTGTATTCAACTGTTTCTAAATACAAGCAATATTAAAGGAAGAGTTTGTGTGAAGACTCTAAAATTACTGGACAGAATTTTGAGTTATCTTCTCGTTCAATGAGTTAGACTAAGGTCCATTCAAGGAGTAATACTTCCTCATTTACAGGATGATGTGTTCCATTCACTTGACTTTCGCTACATCTCTATAAAAATATTATTAAAAAAGCTTAGGCTTTAGCAATAATAGTCTTATTACTTGCTTCCTTGTAAGTAGAAACGAAATAAGGGAGTACCATAGGTTAAAGTGATAGACAAAGCTGGTTGCTATGTGACTGAAGTTCCTTTGTTTGTATGGAAAAGAGTTGACAAATTCCTGTATGAGAAAAGTATAACTTTTTCAAAGCTGAAACCAATAACAAGGAATATCTCAAAATCGATCAACTCCACGAAAAATATTCATATTTTTTGTGTGGTGAGTTTTTTCCATCTCTTACGGTTTAGTAGTTAGCAAAATTCCGTAAAGTTAATGCAGACTAAAGTAGTCTTCAGAGGCTATTTTCTGAAAATTCAAGATATACATATTATTTGTCAGGGAAATATCTATGATATACGATATTTTAGTCAAAATCTTTAGAGCCATTTTTGAGAAAACCAAAATTTTCGAAAGAAGTTCCATGTAAAGGGTAGTTGGGAATGGGGGGATTTTCTTGAAAATATTAGTGCCGCATCCCTGGAAAAACCAAACTTAAATACCAAGTTTGGTATTCAACGGTCTTTTCGTTTTTGAACTATACTGCCGACAGACACACCATATACGCCGCGCCGTGGCCGAGTTATTAGACCATTTAACTTTCACCTAGTTGGTCGTGGCTCGATCCTATGCGACCGCATGCGAGATTTTGTGGTGGACAAAGCGGCACAGGGGCGGGTTTTCTCCGGGCTTTCCGGTTTCGCCCGCCATCTCATTCCACCGGTCTGCATCTTCAGTCCATGACTCACCAGTGTTATCGCCTTCGGTGCCATAGATAATAAAAGCGGGCGTTAAAAACTATACAAAAAGCAAAAAAACCTTACAGACACAGGCGGACATTTTTCTAAAAAAATGTTGTTTTTTGGATTCAGGTGGTCCTAAAATATGTATTTCCTGTAATATCTCGGTATCGAATTTTGAAAGCAATACAATAGTTTCTCTAACCCGCCTGGTTATTGTGGTGGTAGCGTGTCTGCTTCACATGCAAAAAGTGGTGAATTCAAATCTCGTTTAGGGTGAGTTACCCGGGTAAGGTTTTTTTCGGGGTTTTCCCTTATCCTGGAATAACGAATGTCGAGTAACTTTAAGCTCCATGGACCCCAAGATCATATGAGTATCATTTCACCAATTTCATTCAAAACACTACCTGCTCAATACACTATGTACATAGTACCTGTAGAAATAGTAAAAAGTGAATTTGGAAAATTATTAAATATTGAGTTTTCTTGCTTTAAGTAGGTGGAAAGATGCTCTTACACGATATCGAGTAGAGAAAGTCTTGAAAAGGTTATGTTTTGTGTAAGCGAGGGGTAAACTGAGACACCCGTGAAAATTAAATTTAGTTTTTCTAAGGTTTGCTTCTGGAGTAAAAAGGTACCTTACTACGTCAGAGCAAAGCCAAGTTGTGAGAACAAATGCTGGCGAAGAGGAAAGGTTTCACTGAGCTTAGACAGTAAGCCGTAACCCAAGCAGGAAATCGCTATGAAGAAAAACGTCATCCAGGGCGACAGGGAGGGCTTAGCACAGGTGGGAAAGTGAAAAGTAAGAGATGACGTGCAAGGAAAAGTTTGAGTAGACATTAGGACACGCCCCACACTTGCAGCCCATATGAAAGACCAGAGGAGTCTTGCACTAACTTAATGTCAAGTATCTGCTGGTCACGTAGGAATACTTAGAGACTATTACAAAACGTTTTCAGACTATCCAATCGTAAAAAAAACTATTGTGACAGTATCAGGAATATAACTAACATGAATAGTATAATCGCTGCAATAAAATATGCAAAAGAAGATTAATTGATGGCCCAATAGTTTCATATTTCATTCTTGAAGATAAATTCAGCCAAAAATATGTTACAAAAAATCAAATGTGTTCCCTTCACATGATTTTCTCTACATCTCTGCAACAAATTATTGTTAAAAGCTTAAGCTTCTAATTACTTCATGCTAATTGAGAAAAAATTAGCAGAAATACCTTTTTTCCTTGTAAGTAGAAGTAAAATAAGGGACTACCATAGGTTAAAGTGAAGTCAAAAGCTGGTTGCTATGTGAATGAAGTTCCTTTGTTTGTATGGACACGATTTGAAAAATTCCTGTATGAAGAAAGTATGTTTTCTAAAGCTGAAACCAAAAATAAGGAATAATTAAAAGAAGATCAACTCTACGAAAAAACATTATATTACATAAATTGTGTGTTTTAATGTGCTCTGTGGTAAGTTTTTGTGTATCTCATAGCAGTTATGCAAAATTCCGTAAAATTCATCCAGAATAAATTCAAAATATATATTATTTGTCAGGTAAATATCTTTAATATATCTACAATATTTTAACTAAAATTGTTAGTCATTTTTAAGAAAATCAAAATTTTCGAAAAAAGTTCAATGTAAAGGGTAGTTGGGGGTGCGAGGATTTTCTTGAAAATCTTCATGTTGCATCGTTGGAAGAAACCAAACTAATACTAGGTTAGGTGTTCAACGGTCTTTTCGTTTTAGAGCTATGCTGTCCACAGACACACACATAGACACACACGGACCTTTTTCCAACTATGCTTTTTGTGGATTCAGGGGGACCCAAAACATGTATTTCCGGTGAAATCTCGGTATCGAATTTTTGGGTGGAATGCAATACCTTCTGTATGCAGTTTTTATATATTACGTGTAGAGAAAGTAACAATAATTATATTCTCATGATACATTTTACTGTTAGGTATATTAATATATTAAATACTTTAAGTTAAAATAAAGTAATATGCTTCAAAGTTATAAACAAAGACTCCTTCAACTGTTCGCGGGATAAAAGAAGTGCAGAGTTCCACGATACAATTGGAAGCTTCCACCGGTCAGCGGAGGGTGTGCAAATAACGCGAATGATCTTCATGGAACACCTCTTGCATTTCAGCAAAACGGTGAGGGAATCGAGCTCATCGAGAGACAGACTTGCACTAGAGTCCATGATGATATACAAGAGACCGAAATCTTTGTTAACTGGTTTCCATTTCAATTACAGAGCCGTATTACTTTCTCTACACGTACCTCGTAGTGTATAGAGAATGTATTGTACTACACACAAACGTTTGAGACCGGAAATACACGTTTTGAGACACGCGGTATTCTAATAAAAATCTAATGTGCTCCATTCACATAACTTTCTCTTCTTCTCCTCTATAACAAATTATTGTTAATGGGCTTATTATTCCATCTATATAATGCCAAAGCACTAGCAGAAACAGTCTTAATATTTAGTTCCTATATAAGTAGAAGGGAAATAAGGGAGTACACCAGGCTAAATAGACAGTAAAATGTTTTAAAATGTGGTTGCTATGCATAAGAAGTCAGTTTCTTTGGGTGGCCAAGCGTTGAAAAGTTCCCGTATGAGAAAAGTTAAACCTAAAATCAAAAACAAGGAATATCTCGAAAACCGCCAACTCCACGAAAAGAATTTATAAAACATAAATTGCGTATTTTAAAGAGCTCTAAATTTTTGTTAAGTAGTTTTTTGTCTATCTCTTACGGTTTATAAGTTATACAAACTTACGTAAAAATCATCCTGAATAAAGATGTCTTCAGAGGCTATGCCCAGAAAATTAAAATTTACATTTTCTTTTGTCGTATAAATAAACTTAATATATGATTGGATCAAAATTGTTAGAGCTATTTTGGAAAGTCAATTTTTTTAATAATGTTCTATGTAAAGGGTAGTTGGGTGGGGTAATTTTCTTGAAAATCTTCATGTCCTTGGAAGATACTGAATTTAAATACTCTTTCGTTTTGAGCGGGTATTTTTCTAAAAATGATTTTTATTTGCATTCCAAACATATGTTCCCGGTAAAATCTTGGTATCGAATTTTTGGATGTAATAATACCCTCTGTATACATTGTGTACATAGTACGTGTAGAGAAGGTAAAAATCTGATGTGTTCCATTCACATAACTTTCTCTACATTTCTGTAACAAATTTTTGTTAGAAAGTTTAGTCTTGTATCTACTTCAAGATAATCGAAATAAACATTATCAGAAATTGCTCTTATTACTTGGTTCCTTGTAAGTAGAAGGGAATAAATCTAATGTTTTCCATTCACATGATGTCCTCTAACTGTTTCGTAAACAAGACTTTTATTCAAAACATTAACTACATCATGCAAATCAAGATAAACATAAGCAGAATTAGTCTTATCACTATCTTCCGTGTAAATAGAAGAGAAGTAAGAAAAGCCACAGGCTAAAGCAATAGTTTCTTCATTTAAAAACCGGTCGTTATGTGAAACTATTGAAATTTGAATTTCTTTGCTCGCCAGCAGTAAACAAACGAGAAAGAGGAAAATATATCTTTCCGTTTGAGAAAATATAATGGCTAAAATTGAAACAAATAATCCGGAATGTCGTAAACGGTTATCTACAACAAAAAATGTATGTGACATAAATTGTGAGTTTTAATGAGATTTCTATTTTTTGTGCAGTAAGTTCTTGTATATTTCTTACGGTTTGCCAGTTATATAAATATCTTTTACATAATATATTTTATTCAAAATCGTTAGAGCCATTTTTGAGAAAATATTTGAAAATGTCCATAAAATACGTAGTTAGGGTGGGAGGATTTCCTTGAAAATCTTCATGTTGCATCCTCTTTTACGGCAAAATTTTGAACATTTTGATTTTTTCAAAAAAGTCACTGAAAATTTTAATTAAAATACCGTATATTAAACATATTTACGCAACAAATATCATATATATCTTAATTTTCTGGGAATATTCTATGAAAACCTCTTCATGCTGAATGATCTTTCCATAATTGGTAAACTGTAAAGGATAAACAAAAAATTACAAAAGTAATTTAAAACATAATTTGTTTGGGGCACATTTTTGTTGCTGCTTTGTATAATTAACGATTTCCGAGATATGCTTTGTTGGTTTCAATTTTAAAATAGGTACTTATACTTCTCTCAAACAAAAAGTCGCCATCTGGTTTTCCTTTGTTTTGCACTGACAGAGTAAAAAGAGCCAAATTTCAATTTCATAGACTCTAGCTTTTAAAAGATTATAGTGTCTCTTTTGACTAGTTTAATTTGTCTTCTAGTTGTACGAAACCACGTAATAACGGCTATTTCTGCTAATGTTTATTTTGATAAACTATTTCGTAAGCATAACTATTCCCATTTCTAGGGCTATCAAACTTTTGTGAACATCCGGAATGTATACTTACTAGTTACTCCTGCAAGATGGATGCCCAAATAAGTTCTACATTACCTGAGCGTCTTCTCAAAATGAAGTAGGTACTTAAGGCGTTATTCTTAATAAACATATCATTTATTACCTTTTCTGGCCCCGTATGTACAATGTATTGTATTCCACCCAAAAATTCAATGTTTAGTTTTCACCGGAAATACATCTTTTACGACCCCTTGAATCCAAAAAAAAAAAAAAAAAAAAAGCGTGTGTGTGGGTCTTTGGAGATCATAGCTCAAAAACAAAAAGGCCAATAAATACCAAACTTGGTATTTAAGTTTAGTATTTTGCAAGGATACGACACGAAGACTTTCAAGAAAATCTCCCCACCCCCAACTACCCTTTACATGAAACTTTTTTCGAACATTTTAATATTCTCAAAAACGGCTCTAATAAATTTGATTAAAATATCGTATATTAAAGATATTTACCTGACAAATAAAATGTATATCTTAGCCTCTTTATTCTGGATGAATTTTACAGAACTTTGCATAACTGCTAAACCGTAGGAGTTGGACAAAACCTTACCATACAAAAATGTAGAGCACATTAAAACACGCAATTTATGTTATATATGTTGACCGTTTTTTAAATATTCCTTGTTTTGGTTTTAGCTTTAAAAAACATACTTTTCTCATACACGAATTTGTCAACTAGTGTCCATACAAATAAAGGAATTTCACTTATTTAGCAACTAGCTTTTGACTATCACTTTAACCTATGCTACTCCCTTATTCCGCTTCTACTTTCAAGGAAGCAAGTAATAAGACTATTACTGCTAATTTTTTTCTTGATTATTATGAAGTAAATAGAAGCATTAGGTTTTTAACAATAATTTCTTGCAGAGATGTAGAGGAACGCATCATTTGATATGACATAAACCATACACTAACTTTTACTTTCTCTAGTACGTATGTAAAATGCACATAGTAGGTAGAGATGCACTGTATTCCTCCAAATATTCCATACCAAGATTAAGCAGGAAATGTATGTTTTGAGGACTCCTGAATTAAAAAATAAAATCATTAGAAAAATAGCCATGCTTGTGTCTGTTGTTTATGTGTATATGTGCAGAGCTTAACTCAAAAATGATAAGCTACTTAATATTGATATTAATAAACAAAACTGATATTTAAGGTCCGTATTTTCCAAGAATTTAACAAGAAGTCTTCCAGGAAAATTTTCTACACCAAATTACTTTTTAAATGAAATATTTTTCAAAATATTAGATTTTCCTAAAAAATGGATCAAAAGATTTTGATTTAAATGCCATATATTAAGAATATTCGCATGAAAACTAAAATGTATATACTCAATTTCTTTGCAATGATATCTGAAATCCTCTTCATTCTGAATGAATTTTGTGCAACTGTTAAACCGCAAGAGATAGACAAAAACGTACCACACAAAAAATGTAGATCTTGTTAAAACACACCATTTATGACACGTGCAGTTTTTTGTTGTTGTGAAATTTCGATATATCACTGCTGTTAGTTTCAATTTTAAAATACGTTTTTAAACGGGAATTCAACCGTTTTATATCTCTTTTGTTTAACACCTCTCATATGTCAATCATTTAGAACATTTGACTATCGCATAAGCAAGTGTATTCCCTTATTTTCCTTCTACTTGCAAGGTACTAAGTAATAAGACCTTTAGTATTATGTAGATAAAAGAATAAACTTTGCAGGAATAGTTTGTTTGCAGAACATATAAAGAAAGCCATGTGAATAGAACCCATCAGAGTTTTACTTTCTCTACACGTACTACCTATGTGCATAGTGTATACAGAAGCTATTGCATTGCACACTAAAATTCAATACCGAGATTTCACCGGAAATCCATGTTTTAGGATCCCCTTAACCAAAAAAAAAAAAAAAAGCATTTTTATAAGAAATTTTCGTGTGTGTATGTATGCGCGTGAGTGTGTGTGTGTGTATGTGTCTGATGGCAGCATAGCTCAAAAGCGAAATAACCGTTAAGTACCAAACTTAGTATTTAAGTTTAGTATCTTCCAAGGATGCGACACAAAGATTTTCAAGAAAATCCCGCCACACCCAAATACCCTTTACTGGGAACATTTTTCGAAAACACCCAATTAATGTTATATACATTTTTTGTAGCGTTAACCTTTTTCGAGATATTTCGGATTATTGGTTTAAATATAAGTCACTTACATGTTTCTCGAACAGCAAGACATCTTTCTTTTCGTTTCTTGTTTGTTTGGTCCTGGCAAGTAAAGAGATTGGAATTTAAATAGTTTCACATCCCTACCGGCGTTTAAAGAATGAGACTATCGCTTTAGCCTGTGCATATTTTTATTTCTATTCTACTTACAAGGAAGCTGTAATAAGACTAATTCTGCTATGTGTATCTTGATTAGCATAATGCAGATAACAGATTAATGTTCTGAATAAAAGTTTGTTTATCGAACAGCTAGAGGACATCATGTGAATGGAACACATTCGATTTTTACCCTTCTACTTACAAGGAAGCAAGTAATAAGGGTAACTTCTACTGTTCATCTTGATTGTCATGCAGTACACAAAATAATAAGTTTTAACAATAATTTGTTACAGAGATGTAGAGAAAGTAGTTTCAATGTAACACGTTAGATTTTTACTTTCTCTAGCCCCGTACATGTACATAGGAATAGAGGAGTATTGTATTCCATTTAAGAATTCGATGTCGAAATTTCACCGGAAATACATGTTTTAGGACCCCCTGAATCCAAAAAATGCATTTTCAGAAACAGGTCCGTGTGTGTGTGTGCGTGTATCTGTCTGTCTGTGTGTGTACGCGTGTGTGTCTGTGGAGAGCATAGCTCAGAAATGGAAAGACTGTTAAATATCAAACTTCCCAACTACCCTTTACATGGAAAAATGTTCGAATATTTTATTTTCCTTAAAAATGTCTGTGATGATTTTAATTAAAATCCCCCATATTAAAGTAATTTCTATCACAAATAAAATGTATATGTCGAATTTTCTGGGAATAGCTTCCAAAGACCTGTTTATTATGGATGAATTTTACTTAATTTGGCATAACTAGTAAACCGTAAGATATAGACAAGAAACTTACTGCACAGAAAATGTACATCTTGTTAAAATGTACAAATTACATCATATACATTTTTTTTCGTGGAGCTTACCTTTTCGAGGTATTCCTTATTATTAGTTTCAATTGTGAAACACTTTTCTCAGACAGGAAGTGTACATTTTTTTTTTCTACTCCTGGCCGAGCAAAGAAACGATTTGCAATGACAATCGCATAACGACGGTTTTTAAAACATTTGACTATTATTTTGGCATAGCACATTCCTTTAGTTTCCTTCTACTTATAAGGAACTAAGTAGTAAGAACATTCTGCTAATGTTTATTTTCGATTAGCAGTGTGTTCAAAGAAGAATTATATTTTCAATATAACCTATTGAGTTATGCAAACACTAATGGTTGAAATGATGGTCAAGTTACGACTTAATTCTTTTAAGTGAAATTTAATAATTCCGCTACTTAGTATTCATATATAAGTAGAGGGAGGTAATAAAAGTAATACGATTATAAAGAATGGTGTTGGAGGAACCAGGTGTGTCTGTTACATTTTCGGTGTGACGCAAAGTTTTGAAACGTTGGTAATGCAGTTCAGTTTTATAAATTCGCCTCTCTCTCTTAGTTAAAAAGTGTGAGGAATGGGGTAAGGGTGGGTGCAATGCTGGCTGAGTTAAAACTCTTAGAAAGAGAAGGTAAGCGAATCCCACTTTTCGCCTTTTTTTTTTTGACTTGGCTTTAAAAAGTTAAGCAGCTTAAGTTGGCACCTGTTTTTTTGCTCGTTTCCTTCCTTCAGGACGTGTTTAAGGGGTGCTCCGTGTTTATCAGGTTGTTGGATGACTTTCCGTCGCAAAGAAAAGGACATCCCGTCACAAAATGAACTTTACTCTCGTCTCTCGACTTGTCAAATAGCCACTCGGTTTAAAACCCAGCACAAGTGTCGTATATTGATTTATTGGAAACGCCACTATACCATCACTCGAGGAATGCTTTCCATCTTACTGAGGGGCTTAAATACTTTGTTTGACAGCGACAGGGTGGCAATACCCCAGTCTGGGGACAAGCATTGTTGTACTACAGAACTTTCAAAATGTTTTGACGTTCAAACGCTTATCCTTCGAACACAGAAGACGTTTAAATGAATGATTGTCAAAAAAGGGGAGATGAAAAAGTAAGGCTCACTATCTGCGAAAGACAACAGCAGCTGCCTCATGTACATAGTGTATAGAGAAGGTATTGCATTCCACCCAAAAGTCCATAGCGAGATTTCATCGGAAATATATGTTTTGGGTCCCCCTGAATCCAAAAAAGCATTTTCAGAAAAAGGTCCGTGTATGTGTGTGTCTGTGAGTCTGTGGGCAGCATAGCTCAGAAACGAAAAGACGGTTAAATACCCAACTTGGTATTTAAGTTTGGTATCTTCCAAAGATGCGACACGAAGATTTCGAAGAAAACTTTATATAGAACATTCTTCGAAAATTTTGATTTTCTACAAAATGGCACTAACGATTTTGATTAAAATATCCTATATTAATCATATTTACTTGACAAATAAATTGTGAATTTTCTGGGAATAGCCTCTGAAGACTACTTTATTCTGGTGAATTTTGCGGAATGTTGCATAACTGCTAAACCGTAAGGGATAGACAAAAACTTACCACACAATAAATGTAAATCATATTAAAACACACAATTTATGTTATATATTTTGTTTCGTGGAGTTGATTGTTTTTTAGATATTCCTTGTTTTTGGTTTCATCCTTGAAAAACGTATACTTTTCTCATACAGGAATTTGTCAACTCCTGTCTATACAGACAAAGGAACTTAAGTCACATAGCAACCATTATTTGACTATCACCTTAACCTATGGTACTCCCCTAATTCGGTTCCTCTTACAAGGAAGCAAGTAATAAGATTATTTTTGCTAATTCTTTCTCTATTAGCATGTAGTTAATGCAAGCATAAGCTTTTTAACAATAATTTTCTGGAGAGATGTAGAGAAAGACATGTGAATGAAACATATAAGATTTTTTACTTTCTCTATACGTACAATGTAAATAGTGTATAGAGAAGATATTGTAATGCACCCAAAAATTCAATACCGAGATTTCACAGGAAATAAATGTTTTGGGTCCCCTGAATCCAAAAAAAGCATTTTTTGAAAAATGTCCCCAAACCACACTTTACATGGAACTTTTTCCCAAAATTTTGATTTTTTCAAAAATGACTCTAACGATCTTGATTAAAATATGGTATATTAAAGATATTTACTCGACAAATAAAATGTATATCCTCAATTTTCTAGCAATAGCCTCTGAAGACTACTTTATTCTGGATGAATTTTAAGGAATTCTGCATAACTGCAAAAACTGAAAGAGACAAAACACTTACCACACAAAAAATAAAAGGCACGTTAAAACACAAAATTTACATTATATAATTGTTTTTCGTGGAGTTGATCTTTATTGAGATATTCCGTGTTATTGGTTTCAGCTTACTTTTCTTATACAGGATTTTGTCAACTCGTGTCCACACAAACAAAGGAACCTCAGTCATATAACAACCAACTTTTGATCATCACTTTAACCTATGGTACTCCCTTATTTCGCTTCTACCTACAAGAAAGCAAATAATAAGACACTTTTGCTATTTTTTTCTCGATTACCATGAAGTAATAGAGGCATAAGCTTTTTAACAATAATTTGTTGTAGAGATGTAGAGAAAGTCATGTGAATGTAACACATCAGATTTTTTATATTTTTCCCTACATTTTCTTTGTTTACCGTTTTTTGTTTTGTGACAAATACACATAAGCACCCATTCCCAAAGCGGAACTTGAGCCCGCGATCCCATGCGCCACGAAGCACCAAAGCGAGACGCCGTAGCGAGCGCGATTATGGGGCCCGGCAAATCACATTCAACAGATCGCATCTCGCTTAGGGTAAGTTGCTTGGATAAGGTTTTCTCGAGTTTTTTCCTTATCCTGTGAAGACGAATGTCAAGTAGCTTTAAGCTCCATAGACACCGAGATGATTACAGTATCATTTCACGAATTTCATTCATCGTCCAATATGGCCAACCTGGTTAGGGGAAGGGGGGGGCAGGATCGGGTATCTAACAATAAATTATAAATGATCATAACATATAATGTTTTAAGAAATGAACTTTATTGTAAATTATTGTATCATGAATTGTGAACATTTTAAAACATGTGCTTTGTTGCCATCTTTTTTCACATACGTAATATAAATTAAAAAGTTTTTGTTTGCAAAATACGGTTTTGCCCCTATGGTAGGGGCAGAACCGTTAAAACGGTGGGGCACAACCGGGCTCCAGTTTTACTGTGCTTAACAGTCATTACATTCAAAATATTTCAATGCCTTTTGGGGCCAACCTGTGCAAAGTTCATCTGTTACACTTCACACTTCGTCATTTCGTTTTGTCTCACTATATTTCTCCTTGATGATGATGATAATGGTGTTTAAGGGCGCTCAACTGCCGGGGTCATTAGCGCCCTTATGATTAAAACTTGGCAATAGGCAGTAAGAAAATACCATTGCAAAAAAAAAGTAAACACAAGTAAAAGAACTAACAGAGTTGAAACAGAAGTAACAGAATTGTCCAGCCCTCTAAACAGAGCTGGATATAAAACTCCATATAAAACCAACACATTAAAACCAAAAGAGTTTAAAAACTGCTATCACACTAAAACTTCAAGGTAAAAGAAACTTTTGCTAAAAATTTAAAAACCCTGTCCACTGCTCTTGGGTCATCTGCCAGGACCTCAGCAAGAGAGGCCGGCATGCCCATAGATGACCGATATTTCTCCTTACAATTCTGGCTGTCGCTAGAATTTTCGTCGCTATATTTGGCTTTCTTTGCTCTTGTTGTTTCACCAAACTTAGACTGAAGCGAATTTCTGCAAATTGCTGGTGACTTAGGTTGAGTATTTGCCTTTTTTTGAAGCTCAACCTTATATGGTGACTCTGTAAGGACATCTGTTTTCCCGCGGCCTCTTCCTGACGATGAGGGAAGTCTTTTAACACAGGGAACTGGCAACACATCTTTTGATGAAACTGCAAATGTTTGTGGTTCAACCGATATTGCTATTTTCCCTGCAATTTTGGAGGGAAGAAGAGAGGCTGACTCACAAGGCTGGGTATGTAGTGTAGACCCCTCAGATGTTGATGCTGATGGCTGAGGAGTGTGTTGTTCTGTGGTTTCAGCTGGCATGAAGTCAACATCAATAAATTTGTTAGGACACAGGATTAGTGGGACCCGGTTATGCCCCTCGCTTCTGTCCCCACACGCCATTTTGTCCTTCTTAAGGCATACCTCAATAACGACTTGCATCCTGAATTGTAACGACATTGAAAACAATACTTAAATCTTTGCAATTTAATGTAGTAAAAGTAAAATATGTTGCTGTAGATGCTTACCTCTTAAACCCCGACTTCAAACTTCAGCTAAATTACTTCAAAACGCGGAAATTTCTAATCATAAAGACACAATAATGTGACTATATTCTTCGAACTCCTGGTTCTACCTGCTGATATGAGAATGCAGTTCAGTCAAGAAGTGCTTGATGGTAGTACTTTCCAGTTTCAAAAACCCATCTACCCCGTTGTGCCTCATTACCCAGTATTGCCCCCCCCCCCTTCCCCTAAAGGTAGTTAAGATACAAAAAAAAAAAAACAAAAAAAAAAACAAACAAGAAAACAGCTCTAGTAGCATCATAACTGCAATGGTTGGATTCATGAAATTCCCATATTATTTTAATGAAAATTCTGAAGTGTTCCATTCATATGACTTTTTCTACATCTCTATAACAAATTATTGTTAAAAAGCTTATTCTTCTCTCTTCTTCATACTATTCGAGAAAAAACATTAGAAGAAATGCTTCTATTACTTAGTTCCTTGTAAGCAGAAGGAAAATAAAGGAATAACTATGCTAAAGCATTAATCATATATTTTAAAAGTAGGTTGTCATTTGATTGAAATCTGTTTCTTTTTTTATTTCCTTCTTTTTATTTTATTTTATTTTGCATGGCGAAAGGACCAAAACGAAAACAATGAAAGGCGACAAAAATGAAGTAAAATAAAAAGTAACCACTCCCTCGAAAAACAAATGTTTTATTTTAAAACAAAAAACTGTGACGAATAATAAGGATTATCTCGGAAACGGTTAACTGCACGAAAAAAAATATATATGATATAAACTGTGTATTTTAACGAGATCTACATCCTTAGTGTAGTATGTTTTTTGTATCTCTTAGGATTTACCAGTCAGGCAAAAGTCATTTTATTGAAGAGGTCTTTAGATTCTATTACCAGAAAATTCGAGATATACATTTTGATTGTCAATGTAAATATTTTAATACACGGTATTTTATTTCAAATCGTTAGAGTCAATTGTGAGAAAATCAACATTTTCGAAATTTTTCCCATGCAAAGAAAAATATTTTTCCCCAGTATTTCATATTGCATCCATGGAAGATACAACACAAACTTTTCATTTATGAGGTATGCTACAAACACACGCACACACACACACTGGCATTTTCCTTGGATTCATGGATCCTCACAACATATTGAGAGGTTCGAAATGCCGATTTTACCTACTTTGTACATGGTAGAGAAATTAAAAACAGACCTTCCTAACAATAGTGTATATAGCTATTAATTAAAATAAAGGACAACAAAAGGCATATGAATATAATGCATCGGATATTTTTTATTTAAATATTAAAAATTTAATTGCTTTGAAGTGTTATACAGAAGCAAATGGTACCACAGGATAGTTCAACATATTTGGGTCAAAATATATCGGAAATCGGTTTTAAAAAATCTGAGCGTTGCATTCACTTAAATTTCTCAACCTTTTCTGCAAACAAACATTTATATAAAATATTACCTATGTTATGGTAATCGATATAACCATTAGTAGAAATGCTCTCATTAGTTGCTGAGAATATATTAGGCTAAAGCGGCCCTCATCTCCTGGAAATGCTCGTCCCTATGTGGCACAACTAAAATTCGGTTCTATTTTGCACTTCTATGAGTAAAACAAAAGAGATATAAAAATAAAGTTGACTTCCCGATTGAGCTAAGTTTTAAGCAGTTTAAAATTGAAACAAATAACAAGGAATGTCTCGAAAACTGTTAAATCTAAAAAAGAAATTTATATCATATTAAAATGTGTGTTTAAACGAGATCCACATTCTTTGTGCGGTAAGTTTTTGTCTATCTCTGTTATGCAAATATCATCCAGAATGAAGAGGTCTTCAGAGTCTGTTCCCATAAAATTCAAGATTTGTATTGTATTTGTCATGAAAATACCTAAAACACATAGTATTTTATTCAAAATAGTTTGACGCTTTCTTTGAGAAAATCAAAATTTTCGAAAAATTATCCATGTAATGGTTAGTTTTGGGTTGGGGTATTTCCTTGGTGTGAGTGGGGGGTATTCCTATAATTTAACGGCCTTTTCGTTTTTGAGCTATGATGTGCACACAGTCACGAAATGTTTATTACACGTTTTTGCTTCAGAGACCTCAAAGAATATCTCGTTGAAATCTCGACATCGAATTTTTGGGTAGAATACTACACATTTTCTACTATATGCTGAGTATGTGTTCCATTCACATGACTTTCTCTATATCTCTGCAACAAATTATTGTTAAAAACCCTATGCTTCTATTTACTTCATACTAATCAAGAAAAAATCACCAGAAATAGTCTTATTGCTTGCTTCCTTGTAAACAGAAGCCAAATAAGGGAGCACTATTGGTTAAAGTGATAGTCAAAAGTTGCTATCCTTTGTTTGTATGGACTGGAATTGTTAAATTCTTGTATGAGAAAAGTATGTTTCTTAAAGCTGAAACCAAAAATAATGAATATCTAAAAAACGATGAACTACACGAAAAAAATGTGTTTTAATGCGCTCTACAATATTTGTATGGTAAGTTTTGGTCTTACGGTTTAGAAGTTACGCAAAATTCTGCAAAATTCATCCAGAATAAAGTAGTCTTCAGACGCTATTCCCAGAAAATTCAAGATATGCATATTATTTTTCAGGTAAATATCTTTAATATGCGATGTTATAATCAAAATCATTAAGGCCATTTTTTAGAAAATCAAAATTTTCGAAAAAAGTTCCATGTTAAGGGAGTTGAAAATCCTTGCAAGATACCAAACTTAAATACCAAGTTTGATATTTAACGGTTTTTTCGTTTTTGAGCTATGTTGTCCAAAGACACACACACACACACACACACACACACACAAAAATGCTTTTTTTCCAGAAATGTTTTTTTTAGATTCAAGGGGACACAAAACATACATTTCCGGTGAAACCTCAGTATTGAACTTTTGGGTGCATTACAATACCTTTTCCATACACTGTACATAGTACATGTAGAGAAAGTAAAAAGCGTGTTTTAATGAGAAAATATAAATAACTGAAAATATATTTTCTCCAGGTAAATGAAACCTTAATAGGGATATAAGTATTCTAAGGAAAACATGTGTATGCCAAAAATGACGCTTCTGGCCCAAATGGTATGCAAAATAGAAATTTCACCCTCGTCCCTTTATAAAGTATGAACAAACATATTATGTGTTTTAAAACCACGAGTTCGCCAACACAAAATTATTCACAAGTGGTTTTCCTTGTTTACAGAATCATGTGATTATCCCCTGGGAATGGAGTCGGGGGATATTCCAGACTCTGCCATCACGGCCAGCTCATCCTACGTGCCAAATGTGGGCCCACACCGTGCACGGTAAGTACAAAACCACCAGCTTAACCTGTGTGTGTGTGTGATAACCACGCTGGGTTAAGGGGGCAGTCAAGTGAAAATCCGAAATTCCTTTTTGCTAAAGACAGAGTCTCCAAATTTTGTATATTTCTATTACTAATAATAGTGTGCTGCCAAATTTCAGCAATCTTCCTTGATTAGTTTCTAGTTTATTACTTTTTTAATTGAGAATTTAATTATTTGTATAAAATGCAACTTGCCCGCACTGTCTGCATCATATACAACAGGTCGTGAGTTCGAATCTCACTTATGGTGACTTACACGGATAAGGTTTTTTTCGGAGTTTTCCCCTATTCTGAGAAGACAAATGTCAAGTAACTTTAAGCTCCATGGACCCTGAGATCATTTGAGCATCATTTCACCAATTCCATTCATCGTCCGATTTGACCAACCAGGTTAAAGGACTTTAAGCTCAAAAAAAAAAAAAAATGCACCTTGCGGAACAGTTTGCATTTTTCAGGTGTATATTTGGTAAATTCTTGATTTTGTTGCATATGAAAACAAGATGAAGATTAGTGTATCTGTAATGTTTAATTTAAAAAAAATCTGACGTGCTCCATTCATATGATTTTCTTTACATCTCTATAATAAATTATTGTTAAAAAGCGTATTCTTCTATTTCCTTTCATAATTCTAATCGGGAAAAAATTAGTAGAAAGAGTCTTATAACTTGCTTCCTTGTAAGTAGAAGGGAAATAAGGGAGTGCCATAGGTTAAATCGATGGTCAATTTTTTTTTAAAACCTGGTTATTAGGTGATTGAAGTACCTTTGACTGTATGGATAGGAGCTGACAAAGATCCTATGAGAAACGCTTAAGTATTTTAAATCTGAAACAAATATAGTCAACTCCCCGAAAAAAATGCATATAACATAAATTGTGTGTTCTACCGAGATCTGCAGTTTCGTTAAGTATGTTTTGACCTATCTCTTACGTTTTACCAGTTACGCAAGATTCCGAAAAATTCATGCAAAATAAACATGCCTTCAGAAGCTATTTCCACAAAATTGAAGATATAAATTTTATTTGTTATGTAAATATCTTTTATATAAGACATTTGAATCAAAATTGTCAGAGCCATTTTTGAGAAAATCAAAATTTTCGAAACTTTTTCCATGTAAAGCGTAGTTGGGAGTGGGGAAATTTTCTTTAAAATCTTCTAGTCGCATCCTTGGAACTTAAATAACAAGTTTGGTATTTCACGGTATTTTCGTTTTTGAGTTATAATGTCCACAGTCGCACACACAGAAAAACACACACGGACATTTTTATAAAACTGTTTTTTTTTTTGGATTCAGGGGGTCTCAAAACATGTATTTCCGGGTAAGTCTCGGTACCGTATTTTTGGGTGCAATACAATACCTCTATGCACTATGTAAAAAGTACGCGTGGAGAAAGTAGAACTCCATTAAATTATAAGCCTTCAGTGTAACATAAATGCTGAACTAATTCCTGGTGATCTTATGGTGTAAATGACATTACAATGTTGTCAAAACTGCTTCGCAAAGACTTTCTATGTGAAGAAAAATTTAGTTTTGAGAAACGGAGGAAATAAAATTTAAGGGAATGCCCTCACCATTAAAAATTCCGCGAACTCTCATGTTTTAATGAACACCCCGATTTTCAAAAATCTGATGTGCTCCATTCACATGACCTTCTCTACATCTGTGAAAGAAATTATTGTTAATAAGCTTATTCTTCCATCTATTTAATGCAAAAATATTAGCAGAAACGGTCCTCTTACTTACTTCCTTTATAAGTAGAAGGGAAATAAGGTAATACACTAGGCTAAATCAATACAAATGTTTTAAAATGCGGTTTCTATGGGATTGAAATCCGATATTTTGCATGGCCAAGCGTTGACAAATTCCCGTGTGAGGCTAAAAACCTATATGCTAAATCGATATTCAAATATTTTAAAAGCTGGTTGCTATGTGATTGAAGTATATTTGTTTGTATGTACAGAAGTTGACACACTACTGTATGAGAAAAGTATTAAATATTTTAAAACTGAAATCAATAACAAGGAATATCTCAAAACTGCCAACTCCACGAATAAAATGTATGTGACATAAATTGTGTGTTCTATCGTGATCTACGTCTTTTGTGCGGTTTACGGTTTACCATCCATGCAAAATTCAATAAAAATCGTCCATAATAAAGAAGTCTTTAGACGCTATTCCCAGAGAATTCAAGATATACATTTTTTTTGTTTCATTTATATAGTCCCCTTTAACATCTAAGGTCATATCGGAGGCTTTCCAATTGAAACAACTCGTCTGTAGGTTCTTTTAAGTTGGTTTAAATCATTTTGTTTTACTCAAATACGCACACATTCACACTCACACACAAACTTCCAGACTCTGTGGGGGATAAGGAATAATTCTGGCTAGAGAAAAATTCGCCACCCCAGCTGGGAATCGAACCCGGGACTCCCGGGTGAGAAGTCAGCTGGCTGACCGAACGACCACGGTGGAAGTCTGACGTACATCTTATTTGGCATAAAAATGTCTTAAATATAAGAGATTTTGATCAAAATCGTTAAAACCACTTTTGAGTAAATGAAAATTTTAGAAAAATGTTGCATTTAAATGGTAGTTTGCTGTGAGGGATTTTTTTTTGAAAGTCTTTATGTGTTATCCTTATATATTAATTTTGCTATTTTACCGAATTTTCGTTTTTGAGTTATCGTGTTCACAGAAACACGGAAATACTGACACAAGGACACACACGGAACTTTTTCTAAAATGCTTTTTTTTTTTTGGTTACTGCGGACCATAAAAGGTCTATTTCCGGTGAAATCTTTTTATCCAATTTTTGGGTGAAATACAATAACTTCTCTATATACTATGTACAGACTGAAAGATTAAATCAATTTTAAATACAGAAAGACACAAATATTTTAGTAATAAAACGACAATGGAGTTTCAAACCGCTTTTAAAAATTAATATATATGAAAAAGACAGATAGATACTGGAAATTGAATCGGTAATCAATTTTTAAAAGCGGGCCGAAATATTCTGACCTTGATATTCCATTGTCTTTCACTGATATCGCAAATAACAAACAATCGCACCAACAACGATCTAAAAACAAATGAAAGTATAAGAGAAGAGTTACGAATTTTTACATTCTCTACATGTAGGTATACGTACATAGTGTATAGAGGAAGGTATTGTATTCCACCCATAAATTCGATACCAAGATTTCATCGCATATATATATATATATTTTTCTAGAGTTGTAATGCACAGTTATCCAGGTTAGTGGAAAGTAGACAGAAAATGATGTGCTCCATTCACATAAATTTCTTCACCTATCCAGCAACAAACAATTATTATAAAAATCTATTCTAATATAAAATTCTAGCTCGAGATAAACGTTAGTAAAAACTTCTTACTAAATAGTTCCTTGTAAGTAGAAGAAAAATAAGTGAATACAATTGGCTAAAGCAATGGTAAATATTTTAGAAACTGGTGGCTATACGATGACACTGAAGTATGAGTCTCCGTACATGACCAGCGGTAAAAAAAACAACAACAAATATATCGGATATAGTTAACTCAACAAAATTAAATTGTATACTTTAACAAAATGTATATTTTTTGAATAGTAAGATTTAGCCCATCTCTTCCATTTACCAGTAATGCAAAGTTGATTCAGAATGAAAACAGTTCTGCAAAGGCTATCTCTAAAATTTGAGGATATACATTTTAAATGATACAGAAACAATCTTAGAACATATGACATACTATAAAATATATTAAATCTATTTTGCGAAAATCTAATTTCGAATTACTTTCCTTGTATTTTCTTGAATTTTTTGGTTGTATTCTTGATAGATGGTGAACTTAAATATCAAATTTGGTATTTAGCTATGCACACACACACACACACACACACACACACACATGAGGACTGTTTTTCTAAAAAGAAAAACAAAAAAATGGATTCGGAAGACCCCAAAACGAGTATTTTGGTTGAGTTTTCGGTATCAAACGTTTAGATGGAATGTAAAATCTTCCCTTCTTACTAATTATGTAGTAGAGGAATAAAATCAAAAATAATATTTATTACCTCTTTAGTAAAACTAGATTACAGACATTATATAAAAATAAACGAAACGGTTAGCGAATATGAATGTAACATCAGAATTTTTTTAGAGGAATGATTGCTGGAAACATCTTTTCAGTTAATCTTAACATCAAAATATTTGGTGCATAAGAATATTTCCGCTAGGTTATTTTATATTAACAACCGCTTTTTCTACATAATATGCAGCGATTACCGTGACAATACATGGAATGAAAATGGAACGCTAGCGGAATGCGATGGAGAATCCGGATTACTCGCCCATGCGCCACTTTGTCCACTACAAATCCCACATGTGGTCGCCTGGGATCGAACCCGCGTCCCTTGGTGAGAGACGAGTGGTCTAACCACTCGGCCGAGGCGTGGCTCTCCGACAAATACTACAGAACGGTGATAAAACAACTAGAAAGAATGCATTAGTAGATTTTCCTTGGAGTTAGATAAAACAGTTGAACCTCTCCAGTTTTTAAACAAAATTCCGGAGCGAAAGAGATTTTGGTTACAATGTTGGAGCGCTGTTTTCCCCAGGAAAATTATCTGCACGTGTTATTTCCCTCGCCGACCCGTAATGGGCTGTCTTGTATGCTAATGTGCCCCAGGGAAGTTCCTGCCTAGAGTGTTGGTCCCACTGTACGACCAAAACTTCATTTGTTTACATGCGTTTCCGTTTGCATCACGCTTTATTTTTGTGTGGCAAATTAGCAGTCGGTCAGGGAAATGCCTGGAATATTAAAGCAAGCCTTCATTCAGTTATTATGTGCCCTAGTTAAATTTGTACGCGCAGTTTTCGTGCTAAATAAATTTCACTACACGTCAACAGCATTTAATGAGCGGCTCCTGTTATAAATCTGCTTATTTAGGCACAGTTTTAGTGTTTACTCTGCCTGTTTGAGATACTCATTGAATTTTAAAATTATAAGCTGCGAACGATCGCTAGAAATCATTGGCGGCTAGTGTATTAAAGGGATTCATTCGTAATACAGGACTAACTGAACTTTCACCTCTTTCGTTACCTAAGGTTTGGAAATGTTGCAACGCTGCACCATTCATTACAAATAAACGTTTTAAGCTATTTTCAGAAGATAAAGAGTCTCGGTGTGTGTTCTTGCGCAAATATAAAAAAATCGGATGTGTTACACTCACATGACTTTCTCTAGCTGTTCTACAAACTTCTTACATAAGAGTATTCTTCTTTCTCCACCTTGCTAATTGAGGTACTCATTAGCACAGTGTTCTTATTACTTAGTTCCTTAAAAGTAGGAAAAAATAAGGGAATACACTAGGTTAAAGCCAAATTCAAATGTTTTAAAAGCTGTCATTAGGCGATTGTCATTACAAATCGCTTCTTTTCTTGTCCAGGAGTAGAACAAAAGAAAAATGGACACTCCCGTCTGAGAAAAGTATAAGTACTTCACAACTGAAACTAATAACACTGAATACCTCGAAAATTGTAAGCTCCACGAGAAACATGTGCAAGACATAACTTGTGTATTTTAACAAGACCTACATTTTCTGTACATTAAGTTTTTGTCTATCTCTTACGGTTTACTAGTTATGCTAAATTAAGCAAAATTCATCCAGAATAAACAGGTCTTTAGAAGTTATTCCCAGAAAAATCAAATTATGCATATTATTTTTCAGTTAAATATCTTTAATATACGATATTTTAATAAAAATCGTTACAGCCATTTTTAAGAAAATCAAAAATTTCGAAAAAAGTTCCATGTAAAGGGTAGTTTGGGGTGGGGAGATTTTTCTCAAAATCTTCGTGTCGCATCCTTGGAAGATACTAAACTTAAATACCAAGTTTGGTGCTTTACTGACTTTTCATTTTTGAGTTATCGTGTTCACAGACACACGGACATACGGACACCCCCCTCTTTCCCCCCCCACACACACATACACACACGGACCTTTTTGTGAAAATGCTTTTTTTGGATATAGGGGACCCTAAAACATATACTTCCGGTGAAATCTCGGTATCGAATTTTTGAGTGGAATACAATACTTCTCTATCCCTATGTACACTGTACATACGGGGCTAGAGAAAGTAAAAATGAAAAATATTTGTATATCAAATTTCGTATTAGCTTATTCCTGTCTCTATCATTCAGCTAGTAAGTAGAAGAATTATTTCAATCTACCCAAATCTTCAATATTGAGTAGATTTCACTGGAAATACTTAAAGAGACGACTATGGAATATAAACAGGGGGAAATATAAACTACATGTAGAAAAAACCATTATTAAAACTCCAAAATTAGATGGGGTAAAGAAACATATATTTTAGAATTGGGTATGAAACAGTAATATCATGGCTTAGGTTCAGAAGGTAGAAAGGTGAAAGAAGGATTTGTTCATTATGCGGGGATCCGGAAGACTGGACGCATGTTTTGGTAGATTGCGTATAGATGGAGGGTATTAGGAAATAATTATTACCAGAGGTATTTTTAGCTTCAAACAGACGGAGGACAGCATGCTGGGACTTAGCCGAAACTGGCCAAGCCTAAACTCATACTTAATGGAGCTGCGTGTGCTAAGATATAAGATGTGTGTGTGTGTGTGTTCAACCGACAGGTTTAACGACCGCTTTTACTGCAATGGCACCGCAGGCGATGACACTGTTAATACATGAATGCATATGGAGCACTGGTGGAATGTGATGGCGGGGGAAACCGGATAATCCGGAGAAAACCCGCCCCTGCGCCGCATTGTACACCACAAATCTCACATGCGGTCGATTGGGATCGAACCCGTGAGAGTTGAGTGGTCTAACCACTCGGTCACGGCGCGGTCATGCGTGTGAGTGTGTGTGTGAATTCCCAGTGTTGCGAATATATGTAAAATATGGGTAAGTATTATTTTCAATTCAAGTATTTTTAGTGAGCATGTAAGGTCAGCCCGAACCAAACGAATGTGATAAGTGAGGGGTAAATTGGATTGGTAAGTGAGGGCTGAATTGAGTAAAATTAAACAAAGACCCTTCCTCCCATAAAAATAATTTTGGTCCAAAATTCAAACTTTTAAAAACAAATGAAAACATTGGTTCTATTAACAATACTTTTAGTTTATTTTTATACTTGAAGATTTCATTTTTTATTCTTCATAAAAGCAATTGATGTAATATTATTCACTTAAATACTATCACCACGACCACCACCACCACGAGCTCTACTATTACGTTTAAAGATGTCCTGGATCTAAAAACCTGTGACAGCCTAGCTTTAGCTAGATAACGGATTTCGCTTTCTATTCTTAATGCAGCACCTGACCTAAGCAGGTACGGAGCCCAGGGAAATCCGTAGACTTTTCTATTAGGCCGTCAACTATTTTATAAACCAGTCTCCCTTGCGCCAGCAAGGACGGAAGTACATACACGCGTCAACCCCTGAGGGAAGACTACTGAACAACCTTGGTGGGGGTGACATGTACCTGCTTCCAGGTTAGTGCCGGAGGACATTGAGACGTCTCACAATTCCGCCCAGGCATACCCAATCTCCCGTGGGCATCGGGTCACTGCCACGTCGAGTCCAACCCAATCCGAACACTCACTGCCGAGAGGGGCTTGGTGATCTGCCCGACTTCTTTTAGTAACGTCAACGCTCTGGAAACTCCCCCTTGCGGTGAGACAACGGAGAGGACACAGGAACTTCGTTGACTATACTCCATTTTGCTCTTGATATAGTATCTGTAGTTTTTATACATGCAGAAATATTTTAAGTGTAAAACTGATTCTTTTAGTATTATTTCCTTGATTAAGAATCCATTTCTTAAAATGACTTATTAATATCATTGTTAACATTAATATACAATTAGTGGCGGTGTTCACTAATTTTCCTTAAACCAGGCCAATAGACGTGACCCGCACACAGTCTCCGCTGATAAGCAAGAGGGGTAAAACGAAGGTCGCTCAGGCCAGTTCCTCACTCTCGTATTTTACCTAGAAATAGTCCAGGTGAGTTCTACAACTCTTTATAAAGAATGTTTCTGCATATCTAAAACACGGGGCAGTTGAGCCACCTGGTATCATCCGCTCTAGGTCTGGTGTAAAGCAACCTCTTCATTGGCGCAGTTTTGATGTCTTCGGACACATCAAAGAATACTTTTAACTTGTTCATTGTGCGTTTGGTTACTTTTCGAAAAAGTTACATTCTATGCACAAATTTTCGCAACAACCTTCTTTTTCCTTATTGGTAATTCATCAGCTTTATACTTGCTTTCTTTCTTTTTTACTTTCTCTATACATACTATGTATCGATACCGAGATTTCACAGGAAATACATGTCGCCTGGTCGCCCTGAATCCAAAAAAAGCATTTATGGAAAAAGGTCCTTGTGTGTGTGTGGGGGGGGGGGGGGGAGGCAGCATTGCTAAAAAACGAAAAGTCCATTAAATAGTAAACTTGGTATTTAGGCTCAAGCATCTTCCAAGAATACGACACGAAGAGTTTCAAGAAAATCCCCCCACCCATCTACCAATTACATGGAACTTTTTTCGAAATTTTGATTTTCTCAAAAATGGCTCTTAACAATTTTGATTAAATATCGTATATTAAAGATATTTACATGACAAATGAAATCTATATCTTGAATTTTCTGAATACATCTTTATACTCGATGAATTTATCGGAATTTTGCATATCTGGTAAACCGTAAGAGATAGACAAAAACTTACGCAACAAAAAATGTAGAGCTCGTTAAAACACACACTTTATGTTATATACACTTTTTCGTGGAGTTGACCGTTTCTGAGATATTCTTTGCTAATGGTTTCAGCTTACACTTTTCTCTTACGGGAATTTAGCTCCTGACCATACAAACAAAGGAACATCGAACACATAGCTACCAGCTTTTAAAAGATATTTTACTTTCGCTCTAGCCTATGGTACTCCCTAATTTCCCCTCTACTTACAAAGAAGCAAGTAATTAGAAATGTATGCTATTTTTTTCTCTCTCTCGTTTAGCATGAGGTAAATAGAAGATTAAGCTTTTTAACAATAGTTTAGAGCAGAGATGTAGAGAAAGTCAAGTGAATGGAGCATATCTGATTTTTCTTACAGTTTAACGCCCTTAATCCTGATAGATCATTCGGTCGATGAGTGAATCTTAGGATGTAATGATGCTGAAATGATCCATAAATGATAGAGCTATCCATCTTCTCAGGATAAGTGAAAAGTGCGGGAAAAAACCTCAAGTGTTCATTCTCCGGTTCTGAAAGCAGCCATTCCTGCAAAAGGTTATTCTTTCATCTACATCATCCATCAAGACAAAAATAGCAGATATTGTTTTACTACCTGTTTCCTTGTAAGTGGAAAGGAAATAAGGGAGTACTATAGGCTAAAGCGATAGTTAAAAATTGGTCACTGTGTATAACGGGTCTTCTCCTGAGCGCGGTAGTAGCGTTGCTGCTTGCCAAGCGGGAGAACTGTGTTCGGTTCCCAGCAACGGCGTGGGGATTTTCCCATGACGTTTGTTATGGACCGAGATGAGGGATGCAACGGCCGGGCGATAGGTCAAGGATCCTTGTGAGCTGTCGTGCCATTGGAGTTATTTTACTATGTACAACAACTAAAATTCGGTTCCGTTTAAATGATCACAAGTAAAACAAAAAATTTGAAACCAAATGTCTTCCCGTTTGAGAAAAATTTTAAGTATATTAAAATTTAACTAAGAACAATGAATATCTCGGAAATGGTTAAGTCCACAAAAAATATAGTGGATCATTAATTGTGTGTATTAGCGAGATCTACTTTTTTTTTTTTTACGGTAAGTTTTGTCTTTCTTTTGTCTTTCTTTTATAATTTTCAAGTTGTGCAAGTCATTCAGAATAAGGAGGTCTTCAAGGCTATTCCTAGAAAACAGAAGATATACAGCTTTACTTCCTCTACACGTACCTACTATGTAAATTCCACTCAAATACACCGGAAATACACGTTTTAGTGTACCTCGTATCCAAGAAAAGCATATTTATAAATAGGTCCGTGTGTGTGTGTGTGTGTGTGTGTGTGTGTGCTTGTGTATGTGTCCATGTCTCCACGTGTCTGTGATTACGATAACTCAAAAACACTAAGTCAGTAAAATACCAAACTTGGTATTTAAGATGAGTCTTCCAAGAATTCAATACGAAGATATTGAAGAAAATCCCCCAACCAACCATCCTTAGCCGCCTGGGTAGTGTGGTCGTAGAGTGTCTGCTTCACATTCAAAAGGTCCTGAGTTCGAATCTCGCTTAGGGTGAATAACCGGGATAAGTTTTTTTCGGGGTTTTCCCTTGTCCTGAGAAGACTAATGTCGAGTAACTTTAAGCTCCATGGACCACGAGATCATTTGAGCATCACTCCACCAATTTCATTCATCGTCCGATAAGAGCAACCAAGTTAAAGGACGTTAAACTATAAAAAAAAAAAAAAAAAAAAAAAAAAAAACCTACCCATTACATGGAAAAAAATTCTAAAATTTGTATTAAATAATTTTTATTAAAATATCGTATATTAAAGACATTTGCATAATAAATAAAATGTATATTCTGAATTTTCTGGGAATAGCCTCAGAAGACCTCTTTATTTTGGATGAGTTTTGCTGAATTTTGCATAACTGATAAACTTCACGTAAACCGTAAGAGACAATAAAAAAAGATCTGATGTGTACCATTCACATAACTTTCTCCATATCCCTGCAACAAATAATTCTTAAAAAGCTTATACTTCTATTTACTTTATGCTAATCAGAAAAAAATAGCAGAAATAGTCTAATTACTCGCTTCCTTGTAAGTAGAAGCGAAATAAGGGACAACTGTAGGTTAAAGTGATAGTCAAAAGCTGGTTGCAATGTCAATGAAGTTCCTTTGTTAATATGGACAGGAGTTGACAAGTTCCTGTATGAGAAAAGTATACGTTTTTCATAGCAGAAACCAAAAATAACGAATGTCACAAAAACGAAGAACTCTACGAAAAACATAAATTGTGTGCTTTAATGTGCTCTACATTTTTTGTGTAGTAAGTTTTTGTCCATATCTTACGGTTTAGCAGTTATTCAAAATTTAGTAAAATTCATCCAGAATAAACTACTCTTCAGAGGCTATTCCCAAAAAATTCAAGATTTACATTTTATTTGTCAGGTAAATATGTTTAATATACGAAATTTTAATCAAAATCGTTAAAGCCATTTTTGAGAAAATAAAAAATTTCGAAAAAAGTTCCATGTAAAGGGTAGTTGGGGTGGGGGGATTTCTTTCAAAATCTTTGTGTCGCATCCCTGGAAGATACTAAACTTAAATACTAAGTTTTGGTATTTTACCGACTTTTCGTTTTTGAGTTATCGTGTTCACAGACACACGGACACACGGACACACACACACACACACACACGGACCTTTTTGTGAAAATGCTTTTTTTACTTTCTCCATACGCACTATGTACATAGTGTATAGAGAAAGTATTGCACTCCACCAAAAATTCGATACCGAGATTTCACCGGAAATATATGTTTTAGGGTCCCCGATATCCAAAAAAAGCATTTTCACAAAAAGGTCCGTGTGTGTGTCCGTGTGCCCGTGTGTCTGTGAACACGATAACTCGAAAACGAAAAGTCGGTAAAATACCAAACTTGGTATTTAAGTTTAGTATCTTCCAGGGATGCAACACGAAGATTTTGAGAAAAATCCCCCCACCCCCAACTACCCTTTACATGGAACTTTTTTCGAGAATTTTGATTTTCTCAAAAATGACTCTAACGATTTTGATTTAAATTTCGTATATTAAGCATATTTACCTGACAAATAAAATGTATATCTTGAATTTTCTGGGAATAGCCTCTGAAGAGTAGTTTATTCTGGATGAATTTTACTAAATTTTGAATAACTACTAAACCGTAAGAGATGGACAAAAGCTGGAACTTGTCAACTCCTATCCAAATAAACAAAGGAACTTCATTGACATAGCAACCAGCTTTTGACTATCACTTTAACCTACGGTTGTCCCTTATTTCGCTTCTACTTACAAGGATGCGAGAAATAAGACTTTTTCTGCTAATTTTTTTTATCTGATTAGCATAAAGTAAATAGAGTTATAAGCTTTTTAAGAATTATTTGTTGCAGGGATATGGAGAAAGTCATGTGAATGGTACACATCAGATTTTTTGGATATTAGGGACCCTAAAACATATATTTCCGGTGAAATCTCGGTATCTATTTTTTTGGTGCAATACTTTCTCTATACACTATGTACATAGTGTGTATGGAGAAAGTAATTACTACACTAAATATGTAGATCTTGGTAAAAACACATACTGATGTCATATACGTTTTTGGAAGAGTTGGCAGTTTCTGAGATATTCCTTGTTGTTGGTTTCAGATTTAAAACACTTATACTTTCTCATACGGAAATGTATCAACTCCTGGCACGCAAACAAAGGAATTTCAATTACATTGCAACCAGCTTTTGAAATATTTGAGTATCACTTTAGCATAGTATATGCCCTTATTTCCCTTCTGATTACAAGGAAGCAAGCAATAAAATTAATTGTTAATTTTATCTCCATTAGCATGAAATAGAAGAATAAACTTTTTACATAAGATTATTCTTTTTCTGCACCTTACTAATCGAGATAATCATTAGAAGAATGTTCTTACTACTTAGTTCCTTATAAGTAGAAAGAAAATAGGGGAATACACCAGGCTAAACCGATAGTCAAATGTTTTAAAATCTGTCGTTATTCGATTGTCATTGCAAATCGCTTCTTTGCTTGGCCAGGAGTAGAACAAAAGAAAAACGAGCACATCCTGTCTGAGAAAAGTATAAGAACTCACAACTGAAACCAAAAACAAGGAATATTTCGGAAACGACTCCCTCCACAACAAAAATGTAAAGGACATATATTGTGTGTTTTGATCAGATCAACATTTTCTGTGTAGTAAGCTCTTGTCCATCACTTACCGATTAGCAGTTAAGCAACATTTAGCAAAATTCATCCAGAATAAAGAGTTCTTCAGAGGCTATTCGCCGAAAATTCAAGATATACATTTTAAATGGTATGTAAATATCTTTAATATACGGGATTTTAATCAAAATCGTTAGAGCCATTGTTTAGAAAATCAAAATTTTGGAATTTTTTTCCATGTAAAGGGTAGTTGGAGGTGGGGGGGGGGTTCTTGAAAATCTTTGTGTCGAATCCTTAGAAGATAGCAAACCTAAGTACCAAGTTTAGTATTTAACGGTCTTTTCGTTTTTGAGCTATGTTGTAGACAGACACTCACAAATACACACGGACCTTTTTCTGAAAATTACTTTTTGTTGGATTTCGGGGGTCCTAAATAATGTATTTCCAGTGAAATCACGGTATCGTATTTTTGGACGGAATACAATACTTCCTCTATACACTATGTACATAGTACGTATAGAGAAAGTAAAAATAGAAGATTAGGTAAGCTCTTTAACAGTAATTTGTAACAGAGATGAGGAGAAAGTCATGTGAATGGAACACATTTGATTTTTTATTATTTTGTTATTATTATTATTATTGTTATTGTTATTATTATTATTTATATTATTATTATCATCAACAGACTAGTACGTCATTTCTTATCTAGATATGTGCAACTAAATAGTATAAACATCTTACGTTTTATTAATTAAGGTGGTTAAAGTTATGTCCCTCTGCGTCTTTACAAGCCTGACACCTGTTGATCATTTTACTGACTAACGTGTCGCGGAAATATTGGAAAACATACGACGGATGCTATCTTATAATTCATCGAACCTATGGGAAGTTTTTGTTTGTTTTGCTTTGTAAAAGCTTAATCTCTAACTATTTACAAAATATAATAATCATATGAAGTTAGATCAGGAGTAGGTGACAATTAAGCCGGGATTACGACGTCGCCCTCCATGTTGTAATGGTTACCATGTTAACTTCATATACCCAAGGTCGCGTAAGACGAATTTTATCAGGCGTAAAAATCCTTGCATGGCTTCCTTCGGAAGGGAAGTAACGCCGTTGGTCCCGTGTCGTACATTTATTGCACGTAAAACAACCTTAAGCTTTATAAAGAGACCTCTGAGCAAAATTAAGTGGTCTCTCACGCGCAATATAGATTGGGACGCTGAGAACCACGGCAGATAAAGAGCGTTAATAAATAAAACTCCATTTCATTTCATTTTTTCGGGATTAAGATGAACTTTACTTAGTGTGACGGGATGTAATAGGTAAAACAATCTATTTATAATTATAGTATGTTTATAAATATTGAGAACTGTCTAAAAAATACTGTTTAGCACACGCATTAAAATTATTTTATATTATGCTTAGGAGCAGAAAACTCGGTCTTGGTCTCGTTTCGCAAGCTTCTTACTCAGAATATAAAACACTATTTTTACTTTCTCCACCAAAAATTTCAATACAGAGATTGCACTGGAAATATATGTTTTAGGGTCCCCTTTTTCCCAAAAAAAATATTTTCAAAAAAAGGTCCGTGTGTCTGTGTGTCAGTGTGTCCGTGTGACTGTGAACACGATTACTCAAAAACGAAAATTCGGTAAAATACCAAACTTGGTATTTAAGCTTAATATCTTCCAGGGATACAACACGAAGATTTTGAGAAAAATCCCCCCACCCCAAACTACCCTTTACATGGAACTTTTTTCGAAAATTTCGATTTTCTCAGAAATGGCTCTAACGATTTTAATTAAAATATCATACATTAAAGACATTTACCTGACATATAAAATGTATATCTTGAATTTTATGGGAATAGCCTCTGAAGACTACTTTATTCTGGATGAATTTTACGGACTTTTGAATAACTGCTAAACCATGGACAAAAACTTACTACACAAAAAACGTAAAGCACGTTAAAACACACAATTTATGTTGTATACATTTTTTTCTTGGAGTTGGTCGTTTTTGAGACATTCCTTGTTTTTGGTTTCTGCTTTGAAAAACTTACACTTTTCTCGTGCAGGAATTTGTCAACTGCTGTCCATACAAACAAAGGAACTTCAGTGACAGAGCAACCAGCTTTTGACTTTCACTTTAACCTATGGTACTCCCTTATTTCGCTTCTACTTACAAGGAAGCAAGTAATAAGACTATTTCTGCTATTTTTACTTTCTCTATACGCACTATGTACATAGTGTAAAGAGAAAGTATGCACTCCACCCAAAAATTCCATACCAAAATGTCACCGGAAATATATGTTTTAGGGTCCTCTATATCTAAAAAAAGCATTTTCACAAAAAGGTCCGCGCGCGCGCGTGTGTGTATGTGTGTGTGTGTCCGTGTGTCCGTGTGTCCGTGTGTCTGTGAACACGATAACTCAAAAACGAAAAGTCGGTAAAATACCAAACTTGGTATTTAAGTTTAGTATGTACCAGGGATGCGACACGAAGATTTTGAGAAAAATCCCCCCACCCCAAACTACCCTTTACATGGAACTTTTTTTCGAAAATTTTGATTTTCTAAAAAATGGCTCTAACGACTTTTGATTAAAATTTCGTACATTAAAGGTTATACCTGACAAATAAAATGTATATCTTGGATTTTCTGGGAATAGCCTCTGAAGAGTAGTTCATTCTGGATGAATTTTACTGAATTTTGAATTACTGCTCAACCGTAAGAGATGGGCAAAAACTTATTACACAGAAAATGTAGAGCACGTTAAAACACACAATTTATGTTATATACATTTTTTTCGTGAGTTCGTAGTTTTTGAGACATTCCTTATTTTTGGTTTCTGCTATGAAAAACGTATACGTTTCTCATACAGGAACTTGTCCACTCCTATCCATTTAAACAAAGGAACTTGATTGACATAGCAACCAGCTTTTGACTATCATTTTAACCTATGGTAGTCCCTTATTTCGCTTCTACTTACAAGGAAGCAAGTAATAAGACTATTTCTGTAAGACTTGAAGCTTTTATACACCTGACACGGCTGATCACCCGTGAAGCCATAATGAAAAACTATTTCTGCTATTTTTTTTCTGATTAGCATAAAGTAAATAGAAGTATAAGCTTTTTAAGAATAATTTGTTGCAGTGATATAGAGAAAGTCATGTGAATGGCACACATCAGATTTTGTAACATAAATAACTAACATAAAACATTAACACTGTAGTTTATTTATTCTTAAACTTCGCTGCTTACCTACTCATATACCAGCTCTCTCGCCTTAAGTAGAAATTTACCTATCCCCGCCACGTCTTGGGTGCTTGCTAGTAGTGCCTAATATGCCCTTTAAAGGGCAATTGTAAGTACTTTCCTTTTATTTCCTCGTACCCTTCTTGCTAGATATGCATCCATGATTCTTCTTACTCACAAATGAAGCAGACTCTTATACCATTTTCGTTAATCATTTTTATCATCCGCCGTGCTCCCCATCTAAAACGTGAGAGGCTCTATTGAGGAGGGAAATTATACTTATAAAATAAATTGAGTTAATGTATCCTTCTTTATTTCTATGGGTTTCAGCATCCCATTCTCTATTGCGAGGGAGCGACTGCATAATCTCGATAAGAGTCCTCTATCAGACGAGGTTATTTCACGTGCCTTAAATTTACGACACGGTGTCACCGGCTTTACTTTGCTTCAGAAAGACGCCATGCTAAGGTTTTTACGTGTGAAAATTGTGTTATATCACATTAGTGAAGTGGCAGTGAATTTTGAAGCAGAATCGCATTAGTAAAGTGAGAGTGAAATTGAACTAGATCATATTAGTGAACTGGCAGTCAAAACTGGACTAGATCACATTAGTGAACTGAATAGCACACTAGTGAAGTGACAGAATGAGTGACGTTGAGAAAGTATTGAAATAACAGTGAATACTAAGAGAAGTAACTATAAAAATCTGATGTGTTCCATTCATATGACTTTCTCTACAATGCTGCAATACATTATTGTTAAAAAGCTTATGCTTCTATTTACTTCCTGCTAATCGAGAAAAAATTAGCAGAAATAGTCTTATTTCTTGCTTCCTTGTAAGTAGAAGCGAAATAAAAGAGTACCATAGGTTAAAGTGATGGTCAAAAGCTGGTTGCTATGTGACTGATGTTCCTTTGTTTGTATGGACAGTAGTTCACAATGTCCTGTATGAGAAAAATATGTTTTTTATATCTGAAACAAAAAACAAGGAATATCTAACAAACAATCAACTCCACGAAAAATATGTCTAATATAAATTGTGTGTTTTAAAGTGCTCTACATTTGTTGCGAGGTAAGTTTTTGTCCATCTCTTTATGGTTAAGCAAAATTCCGTAAAATTGACCCAGAATAAAGTAGTCTTCAGAGGCTATTCGCAGAAACTCCAAAATATACATTTTATTTGTCAGGTAAATATCTTCAATATACCTTATTCTAATCAAAATCGTTAGAGCCACTTTTTAGAAAATCAAAATTTTCGAAAAAAGCTCTATGTAAAGGGTAGTTTGGAGTGGGGGGGGATTTTTCTCAAAATCTTTGTGTTGCATCCCTGGAAGATACTAAGCTTAAATACCAAGTTTGGTATTTTACGGACTTTTTGTTTTTGAGTTATCGTGTTCACAGACACACGGACACACACACACGGATATTTTTCTGAAAATACTTTTTTTGGATACAGGAGACCCTAAAACATATATTTCCGGTGAAATCTGGATATCGAATTTTTTGGTGGAGTGCAATACCTTCTGTATACACTATGTACATTGTACGTGTAGAGAAAGTAAAAAGACAGTGAGAACTTAGTGAAATGGCAAAGAAAACTGGAAAAAGGAAATTAAACTGCATCACATTACTGAAGCATAGTGAAAATTTAACTAGAATACACTAGTGAAGTGACAGTGAAATTGCAGTGAGAAGTTAGTTACGTGACAGTGTAAACGGGATACAATTTCAATATCGTCTTTGTTTTACGTTCAGTTCTACTTTAGCTTACGGCTGCTTTTGCAAGTCACGTGCAGTTTTAATTTGACACGGTCGGCTTGTAACGGAAATCCGCCACTGTAGTTGTCGTCTGCGTCGCTAAAGGAGCAGTCTATCGTTTCCAATTCAGGACAGCAACCACCGCTTCATTTAGCGGTTTTTCACATGTCCGCCGGCCGTTAAAGAGAGCTAATCAATTTGCCCATAAGTTCTGTTAGTTACGTGCGACAGACCTTGCTGGTAATTAGAGTCGGCTTGCTCTTCTTCCAGACGAGGTCCCGAGATCGATAAGGCGACCCACAGGAAATATTGTCCTTCATCGTTGACTGTGCGTTGCAGCGGAAAAGGGAAACAGCCTTTGATATATATTGCTAACAAGCAAGGAGTTCTAGGAGAAGCGGTACACTAGGAACATGACGTCTTTGTAAAATAAACATAATAAACTAGCATCTCCTAGCACCTAGGAGACAACCTGAAGCTAATTATTACCACGTTTCCATGGGGAATTGAAATCGATTTGAGTACACTTATGGCATTGAATACTACATGGAAACGCGGATTCAAATCGTATTGAATCTTGGAACCGAACCTCTTAAAAAGTGGGATCGGAATGGGATCGGATCGAGATCGGATCGGGATGAGATCGGATCGGAAAGAGATCGGATCGAAATATGTTGAATGCGAACACCTCCATATCTACTGCTATACTCCTTGCATAAGGTAGTCATTTGTTAATATATCATTTTAAATTGTTCTGTGGTAGATTATAGCAGAACCATATTAATGGTTTCTATAGTTTGCAATGAAACCACAATAAAATGACTAAACTTAAAAACCTACAAGTAATATACAGATAAATATATGTTTAACGCAAATAAAAGTTGACCAACATGAATAGATGAATTAAATTATTCTCGAAGCCTACGTATTCAAAACAATCTCGATTCGTATAAACATGTGAAACGCGTATCGTATTGAGATGGAATAGCCTTCAAATAGATTTTAATTCCCCATGGAAACGTGATATATCATTCATAACAACTTAAATAATATGAAAATGGAATAAATGTTGAGTAAGACACAGAGGAATTCGTCCGTAATACTACCTATCTGTGATGAGCATATCTCAAAAACTCTTAATAAGAGATTAAATATATTAATACACATTGTTAATCTATTATATTCGCTCTGGACTTAAGATAAAATACAAATATATGTTCATTTTGGGTCTCTTTTTTTTTTTTTTTTTTTTTTGTCTCTAGCCCGTACCAGATGGCCCAGCTTACTGATTTGACGTGCGCGGATATCCCTTCTTACGTTAAAATAGTTGCAGAACTCAACGGGACTATTTCAAGTTAAAACCAGTCAATAAGGATCTAACCTGAGCGATTTTTCTTTTATCCTTCTCAATTATCTTTCATAATAACTTAAATAATATGAAAATGGAATAAACGCAGACCAAGACAGAGTGGAATTCGTCCTTAATATCCCTCTCTGTGATCAACGTAACTCAAAAACACTTAATAAGAGCTTAAATAGCTTAATAAGCATTGTTAATCTATTATATGTGGTCGGAACTAAAAATAAAATACAAAAATGTATTCATTTTTGGTCTCTTTGTCTCTAACACGTACCAGATGGCCCAACTGACTTGATGTGTGGTGATGTCCCTTCGTACTTTAAACTAGTTGCAGAACTCAACGAGGCTATTTTAAACGACTACCCTTCTAATGAGTGAAAAAATCTGATATGTTCCATTCATATGACTTTCTCTACATCTCTGCAACAAATTATTGTTAAAAAGCTTATGCTTCTATTTACTTCATGCTAATCGAGAAAAATTAGTAGAAATATTCTTATTACTTGCTTCCTTTTAAGTAGAAGCGAAATAAGGGAGTGCTATAGGCTAAAGTGATAGTCAAAAGCTGGTTGCTACGTGACTGAAGTTCCTTTGTATGGACACGTGTTGGCAAATTCCTGTATGAGAAAAGTACAAGTTTTTCAAAGCTGAAACCAATAACAAGGAATACCTAAAAACGATCAACCCCATGAAAAAATGCATATAACATAATTTGTGTGTTTTAATGTGCTCTACGTTTTTTGGCAGGTTTTTGTCCATCTCTTACGATTTAGCAGTTATACAAAATTTCGTAAAATTCGGTCAGAATAAAGTAGTCTTAAGAGAGTATTCCCAGAAAATTCAAGAGATACATTTTATTTTTCATGTCTTTAATATACGATATTTTAATCAAAATCGTTAAAGGCATTTTAGAGAAAATCAAAATTTTCGAAAGAAGTTCCATGTAAAGGATAGTTGGGGATGGAGAGAATTTCTTGAAAACTTTCGTGTCGCATCCTTAGAAGAAACCAAAATTAAATACCAGGTCTGGTATTCAACGGTATTTTCGTTTTTGAACTATGCTGTCCACAGACACACCCACACAAACAAACACTTCTGTAAAAATGCTTTTTTGGGATTCAGGGGGACTCAAAACATGTCCTTTCAGTGAAATCTCATTATCGAATTTTTGAGTGGAATGCAATACCTTTTCTATACATAGTACGTACATAGTACGTGTAGAGAAAGTAATAAAGGTTGCCGATTCTCCCCTGGCGGGTTTTATTTTAAATATTCCCGTTGAGTTCTGCAACTGCTTTAACGCACAAAGGGGTATCAGCACACGTGAAGTATGGGGCAGTGGGCATCTTGCATGTACAATGCACATATCAGGTAGAGAGGGTGCCTATAGTATTCCAGGAAAAAAGTTATACCGAGATTTCAGCGGATATACATGTATTCAGAAGCCCTGATTAAAAGAAAAAGATCTATAGAATAGTTCTTATTGCTTCCAAGGATGCAATAAGATTTATAAAATATCCTCATACCCTAAGCTACACTTTAATTGAAATATTTTTCGAACATTTTTGATTTTCTTAAAAAAGCAAACTGTTTTGAATAAAACACCATATGTTGAAGATATTTCCAAAATAAATAAAATGTAAATTTTGAATTTTATTGGTATAGCCTCTGAAGACCTCTTTATTCCATACGTTTTTTTCATAACAGGTAAACCGTAACACATAGTGAAATCATACAAAACAAAAAATTCAGATCACGTAAAGCAGACTATTTCAGATACATCTTTGTACATATACTCCTTCTTATTTGTTTACCTTTTCTCAAACAGGAAATGCTATTCGTTTTTACTTTCTCTATACGTACTATGTGCATAGTGAATAGAGAAGGTATTGCATTCTACCAAAAATTCGATACCGAGATTACACCGGAAATACATGTTTTGGGTCCCCATGAATCCAAAAAAAGCATTTTTACAAAAAGGTACGTGTGTGTGTGTGCCTTTGGACAGCGTTGTCCAAAAACGAAAAGACCGTTAAATACCATAATTGGTATTTAAGTTAGGTATATTCCAAGGATGCAACACGAAGATTCTCAAGAAAATGCCCCCCACTCCCAACTACCTTTACATGGAACTTTTTTTCGAAAATTTCATTTTTTTCAAAAATGGCTTTACCGATTTTGATTAGATTATCCTATATTAAATATATTTACCTGACAAATAAAATGTATATCTTGAATTTTCTGAGAATAGCCTCTGAAGACTACTTTATTTAGGATGACTTTTACGAAATTTTGCATAACTGCTAAACCGTAAGAAATGGACAAAACCTTACCACACAGAAAATGTAGAGCACATTAAAACACACAATTTATGTTATATAACTTTTTTTTCGAGTAGTTGATCGGTTTTGAGATATTCCTTGTTTTTGGTTTGAGGTTTAAAAAATGTGATTTTCTCATACAGGAATGTGTCAACTCGTGTCCATACAAACAAAGGAAATGCAGTCACCTAGTAGCCAGCTTTTGACTTAATTTTACCTATGATACTCCCATATTTCGCTTCTACTTACAAGGAAGCAAGTAATGAGACCGTTTCTGCTATTTTTTTCTCGATTAGGATGAAGTAAATAGAAGAATAAGCGTATTAACAATAATTTGCTACACAGAAGTAGAGAAAGTCATGTGAATGGAACACATCAGATTTTTTTTACGCACTAAACAAACACACATGGTAAATCCTACATCATCATACTGTCATCCAACTTTTGTTAAAGAAATTCTAAAACTATTGGAGTTATGAACTCCTGTTCAGATTGAAAGATATTCATTCAAGAATGTCTCGTTTGAATACAATTGTAGTCAATCAAAAGTAGCAGAAAGAAATTAAAAAGTCAATTTTGAAAATAAATAAGGAATTACACTGTGTAGCCTCGCTGGTTGTTGTGACTTTATATTTACATCGTTATTCAATCCAAGCTTGCAAACATAACGATGTAAGTAATTTTGTTGGGCTCATGTTTTATGTATCTTTGATGTGGTGCTGAGGCAAGATGATGCAGTTCAGTGAGTACATCGTTTTCAAATAGGAACGGCATGCTGTAACTTTTTAAGTGCTTCTTAATGCAGCACAAGGTTTGTACAGTAACCGGCAAAAGATTTCTCTATGTATTTATTATGTGCAATTGGGTACTGCCCGGTGACAGAATTAAATGTACAAAATTAACTTACAATAACAATCTTGTAAATTGCCATTATGTTTATGAATAGTTAATATGAAGTCTCAACATTAATATTTACAGAACAGTTTTGAGATTCTTAATTACACCGATGGATGTAGGATGGATGGATGGAATAGGATAGGATAGGATGGGATGGGACTGATGTTTACCGTCAAAATTTAATCCAGTATAGCAACCTCATAATTTAAAGGTTATCAAGTTAAATTATAGAAATCTGATGTGTTCCATTCACATGACTTTCTCTATATCACTGCAACAAATTATTCTATTTACTTCATCTTTAATTTCAAAAATTAGCAGAAATAGTCTTACTACTTGCTTCCTTGTTAGTAGAAGCGGAATAAGGGGGTGCCATAGGTTAAAGTGATAGTCAAAAGCTAGTTGCTCTGCGACTGAACTTCCTTTGTTTGTATGGACACGAGTTCACAAAGTCCTGTATGAGAAAAGTATGTCTTTATAGCTGAAAAAAAGGAATATCTCAAAAACAATCAACTCCACGAAAAAAATGTATATAACATAAATTGTGTGTTTTAAGGTGTTCTACATTTGTTGTGTGATAAATTTTTGTGTCCATCTCTTACGGTTTAGCAATTATGCAAAATTCCGTAAAATTGACCGAGAATAAAGTAGTCTTCAGAGGCTATTCCCAGAAAATTCAAAATATACATTTTATTTTTCATGTACATGTCTTTAATATACGATATTTTAATCAAAATCGTTAGAGCCATTTTTTAGAAAATCAAAATGTTTGAAAAAAGCTCCAAGTAAAGCGTAGTTTGGGATGGGGGGATTTTTCTCAAAATCTTCTTGTCGCATCCCTGGAAGATAATAAACTTAAATACCAAGTTTGGTATTTTACTGACTTTTCGTTTTTGAGTTATCATGTTCACAGACACATGGACCTTTTTCTGAAAATACTTTTTTTGGATACAGGGAATCCTAAAACATATATTTCCGGTGAAACTCGATATCGAATTTTTTGGTGGAGTGCAATACCTTCTCTTTACATTATATACATAGCAGGTATAGAGAAAGTAAAAAGCATTCACAGAATATAATGGATTAGCCACCACTGTATGCCGTAAAGTCATTTTGAAAGTAGAAATAGGCAGCTCTCTTAACCTGTGGGGTAATATGTTATAAAGTTTAATAGAAACAACTATTGAGCTGTTCTGAATTTTCGTATGATTAAATTTGTTTATATATAAATTCATACAATATGAGTATTCGAACAAACTATAAAACTTCTAAAATTGTCCTTAACAAACAAGAATGTTCAGCACATACCTACATTTTAAGTTACCTACATCAGTAAAATGTGATTTACAAGGTTCTTTTGGAAGAACCCCACAAATTAATCTAACTGCCCTTTTTACTTTCTCTAGCCCCATATGTACAAAGTACATATAGATAGAGAAGGTATTGTAATGCACCCAAAAATTCGATACGGAGATTTCACCGGAAATATATGTTTTGGGGTCCCCTGAGTCCGAAAAAAGCATTTTTAAAAAAGGTCCGTGTGTGTGTGTGTCTGTATGTGAGTGTGTCTGTGGACAGCATAGTCCCAAAACAAAAAGACCGTTCAATACCAATCTTGGTATTTAGGTTTAGTATCTTCCAAGGATGCGACACGAAGATTTTTAAAAACATCCCCTACTAAAAACTACCCTTTACATGGAACAAATTTCCAAAATTTTGATTCAAATCCCGTATATTAAATCTATTTATGTCCGAAATAAAATGTATAACTCTAATTTTGGGGACCTTTATTCTGGATGAATTTTGCTTAACTGCTAAACCGTAAGAGATAGAAAAAAGCGCACTACACAAAAAATGTATATCACGACAAAACACACAATTTATGCCCTCTATGTTTTTGTTGTGGAGGTAACCGTTTCTGAGATATTCCTTGTTATTGGTTTCAATTGTGAAGTACTTAAACTTTTCCCACACATGAAGTGTCTGGATTTCTTTTGTTCTACTCTTGGCCAAGCAAGGAAGTGATTTGCAATGACAATCGCATAACGATAGCTTTTAAAACATTTGACAATCATTTTAGCATAGCGCATTCCCTTATTCTCTTATATTTATTAGGAACTAAGTAATAACATTCTGCTAATATTTAACTCGATTAGTATTATGTATAAAGAGGAATTATCTTTTGTATGAGGTTTATAGAGCAGCTAGAAAAAGTTATGTAAGTGTAACACGTCAAATTTTTTGTAATACAAAGATCTTCGTTGCCAAGGAGGATTCCCCCAAAGAAGCAAACAATGATTAGCATGCGAATAAATATAAACACAACCTTAGTAACACTTTGGCTGAAGATTCTCAACATAAAAATTCTGTTGTAATTGTGTTTAAAAATATATTTAATGTGTTGAACATACAGGGTATGAATCAATATGAATACCTAAAAATGTTATCGAGCTTTCAAAACAGCCAATGTTAATTGGAATAACTGTTTTTTCACACAAGCCGTGTGTAGGACAGGAGTTGGATAGATAGAAAAATTCAATCCAACTCCTGCTCTATACACGGCTTGTGTGAATAAAAAAAAAAAAAAAAAATTATTTCAATACCAATTGACCATAATAGTTGGCTCTACTATGAATCCTGTGTCTGAAGTACTTACAGCAAGTCGCCGTTGGGGTTGTCATCTCAAAGTAATTTGAGATCACCTTGTGGTTTACCGGGAGACATACGGGCCAGTTGAGAAATTCAATGCTATGCCGGCAAGTTGCCATGGTAGCTCAGTGGCAGAGCAGCCGGCTAGAGAACGGGAGATCCGTGGTTCAAATTCCGGCTATGGCATTACATTTTTCAGTCTGACTCTACCTATCCAACCAATGTTAAGTTTATACTGAATATAAGTAATTTTTCTAGTGTTTATGCACAGATTATTGGCACTATACCAGTTTAAAAAAACTTATATTACCTATCTACGAGGGCGGTTTTTTTTTTCAACTTCCGATAGGTTATAAATAAAAGACAATTTCATAGAAAACAATTATTTTATTACTAAAGTTTTGTACACTTATGATTACTTTTCAACATAATCACCAAAAAGTTTGAGATATTTATCGTACTTGTGCACGAGCTTTGCAATACCCGCTTCAAAAAAATGTTGGCGCCAATGATGCAGCCCGGAACCACTATTAATGCAGCTGTTTATTGTGAAACTTAACGACGTTTGCGGAGAGCCTTTCAAAACAAACGAAGAGGATCGCTGAGTTCAGGAATTGTGTTGATCCATGACAACGCTTGTCCACACCCATCGGCTCCTTGAACAACTTCAATGGGACATTTTCGATTATCCGCCGCACAGTCCAAACCTGGCACTCAGCGACTTTCACCTTTTCCCTGAACTGAAGACGTGGCAGCACTTTCAAACCAACGACGATCTTCAAAACAAAGACAATGGTTATTTGAAATCATTGGCGGCAACATTTTTTGAAGCGGGTATTGCAAAGCTTTTGCACAGGTACGATAAGTGTCTCAATCTTTTCAGTGATTGTGTTGAAAAGTAAGCATAAGTGTACAACACTTTTAGTAATAAAATTATTGTTTTCTATTAACTTGTCTTTTATTTATAGCCTATCGGAGGTTGAAAAAAAAAACAGCCCTCGTAGTTTAGATCTTATTCAGGGGTACCCAAAAGAGTGACCGGGAACCATGGTATCGACATTTTGGAGAGAATGCAATACTTTCTCTAACTACTATGTACGTGGTAGACAGAGTAAAGCAATATTTCTTTAGTGGATTGGGTTCTTTCATGAAATTGTCATTCTTCCTTCCATTCCACGAATACAGGACTACGTTTACTGCATATAAACAACCTACTCCTAAATTTGCGCACGATCTCAAACAAATTACATCCATGAATATTCACATGGCATTTGTTAACACCCTCACTTGTTCTCTCGTAATTTCAATAATACTAACATAACCAAAATAATGCTGGTAACTGCGCAGTTTGTATTTTCCAAACCAATCTACATGAATGCAGTTTTATGGTTACATTGTGGTGTAGAACGTTTTGTATTTCTGTAAGTTTCCTGGCGGGATTATTGACTATTAATCATAGATTTAACATTGTATTAATTTGTGAAATATTTTAAGTTATGCTAAAGGAAACACGGTATCTCTGGGCGTATGGCGAATATAATATGATGTATCTTTAAAAAATCTTATGTGTTACACTCACATTACTTTCTCTAGCCGTTCTACAAACTTCTTACATAAGATGATTATTCTTCTTTCTTCACCATGTTAATCGAGGTATTCAGCACAATGTTATTACTTAGTTCCTTATAAGTAGGAAGAAAATAAGGGAATACACTAGGCTAAATCGATATTCAAATGTTTTAAACGCCGTCGTTATGCGATTGTCATTACAAATCGCTTCTTTTCTTGGCAAGGAGTAGAAAATAAGAAAAACGGACACTCCCGACTGAGAAAAGTAGAAGTACTTCATAACTGAAACTAATAACATTGAATAACTCGAAAACGGTAAGCTCCACGAAAAAAATGTACATGACGTAAGTTGTGTATTTTAAAAAGGCCTACATTTTTTGTAAAGTAAGGTTTTGTCTATCTCTTACGATTTACTAGTTATGCCAAATTAAGCAAAATTCATCCATAATGAACAGGTCTTTAGAAGCTATTCCCAGAAAATTCAAGATATACATCTTATTTTTCAGGTAAATATCTTAAGTATACGATATTTCAATCAAAATCGTAGAGCCATTTTTAAGAAAATCAAAATTTTCGAAAAAAGTTCCATGTAAAGGGTAATTTGGGGTGGGGGAATTTTTCTCAAAATCTTCGTGTCGCATCCCTGGAAGATACTGAACCTAAATACCAAGTTTGGTATTTTAGCTACTTTTCGTTTTTGAGTTATCGTGTTCACAGACACACGGACACACACACACTCATGCACACACGGACCTTTTTCTGGAAATGCTTTTTTTGGTTTGAGGGGGTCCTAAAACATGTATTTGCGGTGAAATCTCGACATAAAATTTTTGGGTGGAATGCAATACTTCTCTATCCCTATGTACATTGTACATACGGGGCTAGAGAAAGTAAAAACTTCAATTGATGGTGGTTGCAACGAAAAAGTTGGTTCGTACGTATTTCATGTTCTTAATCTTATACTTCTCTATGTAGACTCTTCTCTCTTCTCAGATTTGTGGTTTACAAGACGCGCTCTGTATTTTGATTTCAACTACCATAAATCAATTTTGTTATTCCTTCTTACTTTATTGTTAAACATTGCAGATACATAAACACACACAGAATCAAGCTGTAACACTTATTACTTTCTCTACCCGAACTATGTACATAGTGTATAGAGAAGGTATTGCACTCCACCAAAAAATTCGATACCGAGATTTCACCGGAAATATATGTTTTATGGTCCCCTGTATCCAAAAAAGGTATTTTCAGAAAAGGTCCGTGTGTGTCCGTGTGTCTGTGTGTCTGTGAACACGATAACTCAAAAACGAAAAGTCAGTAAAATACCAAACTTGGTATTTAAGTTTAGTATTTTCCAGGGATGCGACACGAAGATTTTGAGAAAAATCCCCTCATCCCAAACTACCCTTTACATGGAACTTTTTTCGAAAATGTTTGTTTTCTAAAAAATGCCTCTAACGATTTTGATTAAAATATCGTATATTAAAGATATTTACCTGACAAATAAAATGTATATCTTGAATTTTCTTGGAATACCCTCTAAATGCTACTTTATTCAGAATGAATTTTACGGAATTTTGCATAACTGCTAAGCCGTAAGAGATGGATAAAAACTTACCACACCAAAAATATAGAGCACATTAAAACTTACGATTTATGTCACATACATTTTTTCGTGGAGTTGATCGTTTTTGAGATATTCCTTGTTGTTGGTTTCAGCTTTGAAAACCTTATACATTTGTCATATAGTAATTTGTCAGCTACTGTCCATACAAAGGAGCTTGTCCCATAGCAACCAGCTTTTGACTGTCACTTTAACCTATGGTACTCCCTTTTTCTCGATTAGTATGAAGTAAATAGAAGCAGAAGCTATTTAATAATATTTTTTGCAGGGACGTAGAGAAAGTCATGTGAATGGAACACAGCAGATTTCTTTTTTTTTTTTTTTTTTTTTTTTTTTTATGAATATGGTAGTAATGATGAGCTGACTGCCAATTGGTGTAACGCAGCCGTGAACATACTTAAACATGGTTTTTAAATCTTCGCTGAATGTGTTCAAAATAATCCTTTTCAGTTTATTTTTGTTGTTTTAAGTTTTGGAAATCGAAATTCATTTGTCTACGCAACTGGAAGTACGTAAGCGTCTTGCGTGTATTTAGACAGGTGGTCTACTGCTTGTCCGGGTAATGGGGAGCTAATCCTCTTGTGAATTCCACCTGCCTCATTATGTACCTAATTTACCATTATTTCGATTTTAGTCGTCCCAGCTTCTCTGAGAGGATTACTTATCAGTGCTTTGTTGTACTTCTCTCCTCTCCAATATTTTCCGATAATTAGTGTACGGAATATCTGATCTGTACAAGGCAAATGGCGTACACTGCTCAACAAAAGTTAAAAGCGTTTAAATTGCCACACAGAGATTTAAAAAACCGCATTAAGTTTCTCTATATAAATAAACAAATCTCCTGCTATGCTTCATCTGCCCTATTATGCCCCTTCGAGGGTGTACTTATATTTATCTTCTTAAGGATAAAAAAGGAACATATTTGTAGCAGTATGTCTGAGATACATATTTTGTACAACGATTTCCGAACTATGGTTATTAGCAAAGCTTGGTTTTGGATTCCGAAACGCACAGTTACGAACAAACAAAGCAGTTGAATGAATAAGTGTATTTATTGACATAACAATATTATACATTGAACTTCAACAATCGCACGGTTCCACAGACCGTACGTGCTTTTGTAATACGCACTAAAAAGTAATATTAAAACAACAAAGAATTAAAAGAGTAAACACGAAAATAAAAAGGCAAAGATATTCAAATACATCAATTTAAATTTATAGCACAGGGTACACCTGAATGTACCCTCTTATAATAGATAAATACACTAAAAGAAAAATATAGGATATAAAACCATAACACAATGACCTAAGTATGACTTAAAATATATGTATGTAAAACATTGTAGTCCCTTTTGTTTAGTTGTTCTTATCCTTCCCCCCTCCCTCTTCTCTATTGGTAGCCTTCTCAGATCTCAGCTGTCTTGCTTAAGTATAAATTTACCTAGCCCGTCCAAGTCTTCCGTGCCTGCCAGTTGCCTCCAACATGCTTCTAGCTCTACATTGCCGGTGGTAAAGAATCGCGGTAAATATTTTTCCCGTCATCCCTCCGTACCTCTACATCTTGCCAAGATGTGGGTTCACGACTCTCGTACCATTCTCGTCAGCAATTTTTGTGCTCCACCATGTTCCTAGTCTAATGCACGCGAGCCCCTCTCTAATGAGTTTGGTACCTGTTTTGATGTATTGCTCCATACCCCACTCCGAGTTTAGCCCAGACTGTACTTCTGATGAAAACTTCTCCATGTATTGCGCAATTTTTGCTGTCTGTCAACATCACATAGTCGGTTCTTAATTTTTCTCGAAATACTCCGCCTGTTTGCCTGCCCCGCCATCCAAATGTGTCCCATCCCAATGGTTTCCAACCCTTTCTTTAATTTTGATGCCCACGTCGAATTACCTTCCATTCGCAACTGTTCAGACTGGCCTAATCAGATATTGGTTTCCAAACAAAGCAGTTAGCGCATAAAGAGGTGGGGAGGTATTTGTAGCGTAAACATGCACACGTTGAGGTATAATCTGTTCCAAAACGCCTTGCACTTTTACAAATAAAAAGTATAAACCGTGATATAAAAAAATAAAGATAATAATATACATAGCTTTAAAATGCAATGAACACAAGTCAACCAAACTCACTCAGAATTCATTACAGTGAATTACAAGATACATCTTTACTGTGGAAAAGGCTCTCCTCCTGTCATTCAAAATATGAATCATCCATAAGTTTAGTTTATTCAGTATCGAGCGCCTACCCTATCTTATTTTCAACATTTTTCAATCTGCGCTCTTTTTCAGTGTTCACCAGTATATTTACTAGCAGGAACTGAGCCAAGCAGTAAGCAATTCTAGATAGTGTTAACACCTTTCGAAAGGACGGTCGAAACCACGCTTACTCCACCACGTCATGGTTATACTCTGAATGCACCGAGCCTTAATATGTCAATTTCGTGACCCTGGACCGAGTTCTAGTTATTATTTTCAATTTGAGCTGTTTGTTTACCCCCTTCCAGAAATTCCGAGCCAGATATTTTTTTTGTAGTACTTAACGCCCGCTTTAACTACTAATGGCACCGCAGGCGGGAGCCAGATGTGATTATATCCATTAACGGCATGTATTTATGGAATAAAAAAAGATCTCCCACCATCTTCAGAGCGACGGATACCGGGTGGAAGGGAAGTCATTACATTAATTTAAACCAGTGATAGTTTTCGGTAGTCTGTTGCCATACACGGCACAGATAGACTCGTCATAAATGTACATTAATTAAATAATTCACTTAAAATGTAAAAAGTTTTGTCATGTAAAAATAAATGTAGTGATCTTATAAATTTACACACACACACACACACACACACACACACACACATATATATATATATATATATATATATATACATATTTATATTTTAAAAAGGTCCTATAGGAGAGCATTGACAATTTTACTCATGAGGCACTCTAGTGATTTTGAGTATTTAGTTGTATATTTTCCTATATGGGTGTCATTCATACCTCTAGAAAATGATTATGAACATCACAAGCTGAGAGTGAATAAGTATAATTTATTTTTACTTTCTCTACACGTATTATGTACATAGTGTATAGAGAAGCTATTGCACTCCACCTAAAAATTCGATACCGAGATTTCACCAGAAATATATGTTTTAGGATCCCCTATGTCCAAAAAAAGCATTTTCAGGAAAAGGTCCGTGTGTGTGTGTGTCCGTGTGTCCGTGAACTCGATAACTCAAAAACGAAAAGTCGGTAAAACACCAAACATGGTACTCAAGTTAGGGATCTTCTAGGGATGCGGCACGAAGATTTTGAGAAAAATCCCCCCCCCCAAACTACCCTTTTTTCTAAAATTTTGATTTTTTCAAAAATGGCTCTAATGATTTTGATTAAAATATCGTATATTAAAGATACTTACTAGACAAATAAAAAGTATATCTTTAATTTTCTGGGAATAGCCTCTAAAGACTACTTTGTTCTGGATGAATTTTACGGAATTTTGCATAACTGCTAAACCGTAAGAGATAGACAAAAACTTACCACACAAAAAATGTAGAGCACGTTAAAATATACAATTTATACAATATACAGTTTTTTCGTGGAGTTGATCGTTTTTTCAATATTCCTTGTTTCTGGTTTCAGCTTTGAAAAACTTACTTTACTCATACAGGAATTTGTCAACTCCTGTCCATACAAACAACGGAACATTAGTCACATAGCAACCAGCTTTTGACTATCACTTTAACCTATAGTACTCCCTTGTTTCGTTTCTACTTGCTTGGAAGCAAGTAATAAGACTATGTTTTCTCGATTATCATGAAGTAAATAGAAACATAAGCTTTTTAACAATAATTTGTTGCAGAGATATGGAGAAAGTCATGTAAATGGAACACATCATATTTTTATAAAATAGTGGAGCATTATATATTAATAAATGAGTCAAAGTAAAAATATAAAATTGTTTAAAAACTTGCCTTCATATTAAAAAGTATTCTAAGCACTCTATTCTGAATTAAAGATACCATATTTACTTCAGTTGCAGAACCCCATATTAAAATATTCTATGATAAAAATGATTGTACAGTGGCATAATATGCAGTAAGCAAGCAGTTAATGTCCAAACTCATACATAGTAGAGAAAGAAATATTTATATAGATAATATTCAATTATATGATAACCACTTATGATATTAGCCAAGAGAATTAGAAGCCAAGGTAAGTATTGCACTAGGTGTGGTAAGGTATGCACCAATATTTTCTTTTTGCGCATCTTTAAAACGCTGAAATACGCCAATATCGTTTCTCCTGTATGCAGAAGAGGTTTTCAGCGAATGGAACCGATATTGCTTCGAAAACCAATAAAGTTATTCGCATAAAGGGACGGCTGAGAGCTAATAATATTATATAAAGGTGAGGTTGTACGCTTATAGCGTGTCGAACGACAGAAAAGGAATTCTTTTGTAATATGAAATTTAATTTTAAAACATGACTTTGACAAATTCACGGGAGGATGAGATCAAGCTAATTTTTTTCTCTTATGAAATATATGTTCCAGCGAGGTGGAGATCCTGTAGGCAGTAATATAGAAATCTCATTTTCTTTTGAATTTAGAGGTAGTAAGGACATTGCCAACGAATTCTAGGAAGTTATATTTACGGAGTGAATGTGACAATTTTAATAAAAAAACGTCTTTGATGTGCTAGCTTTTATGCTTTTCCTAGCGCCCAGTTAATCTTAAGCAGAAAAAGAGTTGTATTTCGTACAAAATTTCTGAGTCATCATTTTAACGGAAATGCATGGTTTCATTGTAGAACTAAATAAATGTTATACCATCTGTCGCCATTATTTTACTAGTTCAACGGGCTAGAAAAAAATCTGATGTATTCCATTCACATGACTTTCTCTACATCTCTGTAACAAATTATTGTTATATAGATTATTGTTCTTCTAACTTCATGCTAACCCACATAAAATTATCAGATATGGTCTTATTACTTGCTTTCTTGTAAGTAGAAGGGAAATGAAGGAATGCACTAGGCTTAGTGATAGTCAACTATTTTAAAAGCTGGTTGCTATGCGATTGAAATTCCTTTGTTTGAAAGGCCAAGAATTGACACATTCCCATAGGAGAAAATTGTATTTTAAAGCTGAAACTAATAACACAAACGATCAGCTCTAGCTAATAAACATATATAACATCAGTTATGTGTTTTAACAAAACTTATGGTTTTGTGTAGTAAGTTTATCTCATACGGTTTACCCGTTATGCAAAAGTCATAGAGAATGAAGAGGTCTTCAGATGCCATTCCCAGAAAACTCAAAATATATACGTTTTATTTTTGATGTAAATATTTTAAATATGAGGTATTTTAATCAAAATCATTATAGATATATTTGAGATATATATACACATTATATTTACGGTGGTATCTCGGTATCAAAGTTTTGGGTGCAATGCAATACCTTCACTATACACTATGAACATAGTACGTATAGAGAAAGTAAACATTCGAAAACTTAGGTATCGTATAATATTAAGATGCCACTTGACTCTAGAAGTTAACAGTCTCCTGCTTATTGTTGGGGAAGCTTCTTCATTCCCCCGAAATGTATGTCCCTTCATTTCAACCAACCTGTCTCTTTTACGGTTGTAAATGTTGGCGACGACCGCAGTGTTGTAGCCCTTCCGTGGTGGTGACTGCGCTTTGGAAATATGGCTCTCCGCGGCGGGATGGTGTTGGAAGTCGTGTGTAGACTCAGGGAGTTTGGTCAGACCTGGGGTGTGGGATCCTAGCACTCCTCGAGGAATGAATTGCTTGGAATATTATACATTATTATTCGTTTTTTCACGTAATCCGTGTGTAGGACAGGAGTTGGATAGGTAGAGAAAAATTCAAAGCCATAGTTGGGATTTGAACCAAGGATCTCCCGGTCTGTAACCGGTTGCTCTATCACTGAGCTATCATGGCAACATTTCGGCACGGCATTAAATTCCATATCCCGGCTATGGTATTGAATTTTTACTTTCTCTATACGCACTATGTACATAGTGTATAGAGAAGGTATTGCACTCCACCCAAAATTAGATACCAAGATTTCACCGGAAATATATGTTTTAGGGTCCCCAATATCCAAAAAAAAAGCATTTTCACAGAAAGGTCCGTGTGTGTGTGTCCGTGTGTCTGTGAACACGATAACTCAAAAACGAAAAGTCGGTAAAATACCAAACTTGGTATTTAAGTTCAGTATTTTCCAGGGATGCAACACGAAGATTTTGAGAAAAATCCCCCCACCCTCAACTACTCTTTACATGGAACTTTTTTCGAAAATTTTGATTTTCTCAAAAATGGCTCTAACGATTTTGATTAAAATTTCCTATATTAAAGATATTTACTTAACAAATAAAATGTATATCTTGAACTTTCTGGGAATAGCCTCTGAAGGGTAGTTTATTCTGGATGACTTTTACTGAATTTTGAATAACTGCTAAACCGTAAGACATGGATAAAAGTTTACTACAGAAAACATATAGAGCACATTAAAACATACAATTTATGTTATATTACATTTTTTTTCGTGGAGTTCGTCGTTTTTGGGACATTCCTTATTTTTGGTTTCTGCTATGAAAAACGTATACATTTCTCATACAGAAACTTGTCAACTCCTATCCATATAAACAAAGGAACTTCATTGACATAACAAACGGATTTTTACTATCATTTTAACTAATGGCAGTCCCTTATTTCGCTTCTGCTTACAAGGAAGCAAGTATTAAGACTATTTCTGCTATTTTTTTTTTCTGGTTAGCATAAAGTAAATAGAAGTAAAAGCTTTTTAAGAATAATCTGTTGCAGGGATATAGAAAAAGTCATGTGAATGGTACACATCAGATTTTTCAGTCTGTAGTTCAAATCATAACAGGTTTATTTTTAGCAATATATTATTCAGCTCATATTGATTTAGCATTCTCTAAAGTAGCTCATATTTGTCGAGAAGTAAATTATGGTTGACTTCTACGTACACTCCATGCAAATAGTGCTTCAATATGCTCAACCTCTCCAACTGCTGTCCTACACATGGCTTGTGGGAAAAACAATTCAATTAACACTAACTGGCCATAATAGTTGACTATACTATGAATTCCGGAACTTAAAGTATTTATGGCATTGTAAGTCGCCATTGGATACATCATCTCAAAATAATTAAGATCACCTTGTGGTTTACCGGGAAACATGCGAGTTGGTTGAGAAATTTAATGTCGTTCCAGTATGTTGCCATATTAGCTCAGTGGTAGAGCACAGATTAGAGACCGGAAGATCCGTGGTACAAATCCTGGATATGACATTGAATTTTTCAGTCTGACTCTACGTACCCAATTCATCCATTGTTCTAGCATGTTTGCGGATAGCTGCTTGGAATATGTTTAACAACCCTCAACGGTGGCTCTTGTTCGACCATCCGCCCTTTGGAATTAGACTCATCTCATCCTATCCTCCTGGGAACTAACGTACAAAATGCCAATGGATGCATTGCGGAATCACCTCTGGCATGACACACACACACACACACACACATACACACACACACACACACACACACACACACACAGTAGGAAGGAGGTTCTACCCCTTCAACTGCTCCGGTACGAGCGCTGCGAACCCCGAGCACCGTGGTATTTCTGACGTTACTAGAAGTAGTTGGGCCGAACATCTGAGCCTATTTCGAAAGGGAGCTATTCGGATTGGGTTAGACTCGATGTGGCAGTGGCCCCATACCCGTGGGAGATTGGGTACGTCTGGGCGGGGTTGTAAGAAGCCTTAATGCACTCCGGCACTAACCTAGAAAGTTAGTAGACCTAAGTCGGCTCTAACATGGTTTTCGATAGTCTTCCCCTCGGGGTTGACGCGCGTAAGTGGCGTATCCACTTCCGTCCTTGTATGTAAGTATTTCGGTACTTACACGCAGGGGGGAAGGGTTCAGTGTATAAAATAGGTACTGGCCTAACGGAAAAAATCTGAAGTGTTCCATTCACATGACTTTCTCTACATCTCTGCAACAAATTATTGTTAAAAAGCTTATTATTCTATGTACTTCATGCTAATCGAGAACAATTAGCAGAAATAGTGTTATTACTTGCCTTGTAAGAAGAAGCGAAATAAGGGAATACAATAGCTTAAAGTGATAGTCAAAAGCCGTATGAGAGAAGTTTAAATTTTTTTAAACCAGAAACCAATAACAAGGAATATCTAAAAAACGATCAACTCCACCAAGAAGATGTATACGTTATAAATTGTGTGTTTTATAGTGATCTACATTTTTTGGGTAGTAAGTTTTATCTATATGTTATCTGCAAAATTCAATAAAATGATCTAGAACAAAGAGGTCCTTAGAGGTTATTCCCAGAAAATTCAAGATATACATATTATTTGTCAGGTAAATATCTTTAATACACGATATTTAAATCAAAATCGTTAGAGCCATTTTGGAGAGAATGGGGGGATTTTCTTGAAAATCTTCCGTTTCGCATCCTTGCAAGATACCAAACTTAAATACCAAGTTTGGTATTTTACAGTCTTTTCGTTCTTTTTTTTTTTAATGCATTTATTTTAAGTCGCCTAACTGCAAGGTCTAATAGCGACTTTAAAAACATGATACAAACTTTAAGACATGGGATAAACATATAACATTATATAGAACATTAACTTTACAATATTTCCCAAGCTAATATACTAAAAAAATTCACATACATTGTTTACAGTGAGATTGCATTGTGAAGCAGTTTTACAATAACTTATCATACAATTTGGTGCATTTAAAAAACTGTATCAGTCTAAGACATGAGCTCGAGTCCTTCATTGACAGCTTTAGGTTATCTGGGATCTTGAGTTTTTTCCTGTAGAGTTGGTACTTGAGCTATGCTGTCCACAGACACACACACACACACACACACACACACACATGGACCTTTTTTTTTTTTCAGAAATGCTTCTGTTTTTGGATTCAGGGGGACCCAAAACATGTATTTCCAGTGAAATCTCGGCATCGAATTTTTTGCGTGCCTTATAATGGCTTTTCTAAATAAATAAAATAAATGCCGTTGTATTTTTATGGACGCTTTTTAACTGCTTGGTTCTCAGCGTCCCATTCTAAATTGGGCGTGAAAGACCGCGTAATTTTGCTCAGAGGCCTCTCTAAAAGGCTTGAGGTTCTTTTAAGTGCCGCAAATCTACGACACGGGACCAACGGCTTTACTTCCCTTCCGAAGGAAGCCACGTTAAGGATTTTTACGCCCGAAAAAATCAATCGTCCTTTTCTATACACTATGTATATAGAACGTGTAGAGAAAGTAAAAACGCGGATTTGTCCCTGGGTTGCAAGCATACCTGAGTTGTCGGTACCCTGCATGTTATTTCAGATGACATCACACACACACACACACCTGTACATTTTTCTGTAAGTATGCACGAGCCTCCAAGAAGATTGTGGAATGGTACTGAAACATAAGTTTTGGTGTGTTGTAGGCTCAGAGTGGACAAGACCGGAGGAGCATGGTGCCCCAAACAGCAGATAGAGAGGGGTGTCCGCGAGTTCCTGGAGGTGGACCTGGATGATGTGTACGTCCTAACGGGAGTGGAGACCCAAGGACGGTATGATCGTGGCAGAGGACAGGAATACGCCGAGGAGTACACCCTCGAGTACTGGCGACCTGGACTAACTGACTGGCGACAGTACAGTCGCTGGGACGGCAAACAGGTAAGGTTTACTTTGATGTCTTGTGTAGAATAGAAGACAGTTGAGGCGAAAGCATCCGTAATTTACTATTCTTTGTCTCAAATAAGAACAATCCGTTGTAAACAACGCAATACCGTTAGACCTTGATTGGCCTATGGAATTTCAATGGATGTTTTATTTTATTTGCTATCATACAACAGCCACCTGATTTCTTCTGCAGTCGAGTGGTCAGCATTCTGCCTTCTAAACTCAAAGAACCCAGGGCTCATTCCCGACTGGAGCGAGGAATAACCAGAAGTATTCCCTTTCCACCAAAGTGTCTTGCGGCAGTAACTAGGGGTTCCGCAGAAAGGTTTTGGATAATAAGGAATGGTATGGAGATGTGGATGCCCTAGCAAGTAATTTTCTTCGAGTTCCAGATTATTATCAAACTCATTTATTCATTTTGTTTGGCCATTTCTGCCATCGATCTCGTACGCATTCCTCCTAAATGTTCTTACTCTTAAGTGTCTTTTTGTGCAGTGATTTGGTCCGTATTCTGGTCCATATTAAATCAACACTATTTCCACCACAAACAAAGGTAGCCCATTCGGCTCCACCACGGACCCAAATATCACATCTTAGCTCTGCGGATGTTCCATGCCAAGAGCCAAAAGTTGTTCCATGCCAAGAGAATTGTTTCTGTTTTCCTTGTTATGTCCACCCTTGGGCAGTGGAACCTCACCCGTTTAGTTCAATGTCCTTCCCTTAACGGTACTATCCTACCTGGGTCGCTCGTCAGCTCCTGACAACTGTTATCCCTTTTAGATAAATTTTAACCCCGCGACACATGTACTGCCTCAGTCTGAAGTAGGAATGTGGGAGTGAATATGCGTATGTTTAATAACATACTGAAAAAATCTAATGTGCCCCATTCACACGACTTTCTCTACATCTCTGCAACAAATTATTGTTAAAAAGCTTATTTTTCTACCTACTATATGCTAATCTAGATATATATTACCAGATATGGTCTTATTACTTGCTTTTTTTGTAAGCAGACGGGAAATAAGGGAGTACACTAGACTAAAACGATAGTCAAATATTTTAAGCTTTTCTTTGCGTGGCCAAAAGTTGACAAATTCCCGTATTAGAAAAGTTTGTGAAACCAATAATAAGGAACTTCTCGACGTCACGAAAAAATGTATATGACATAAATTCTGTGTTTTAACGAGATCTACATTTCTGTGCAGTAAGTTTTTGTCTGTCTCTTACGGTTTACCAGTTATTCAAAATTCATACAGAAAGAAGAGGTGTTCAGAGGCAGAAAATTCAAGACATACATTTTGTTTATCATATAAATATTATTACTACATAGTAATTTAATTAAAATCGTTAGAGTTATTTTTGAGAAAATCAAAATTTTCGAATCTTTTTCCAAGTAAGGGATAGTTTGGGGTGGAGGAACAGACGTCTCATCCGCGAACCGTACTACGTTCTCTTAGCGTTAAGCATATGATGTTAGAGGGCCGTCCAGTCTACCTGTTCTACCATCAGTAGTCAAATGGTGCCATCCGTAGTTGGGTGGCAAAGTGCATATTTTAAGGTCCTTTTAAGGTAGCATGACTCACACCATACCTACCATATAGCTCTTGCGACAAGCAGATGGGGTTAGGGAGCATCCAGTTCACTACTTTCACTATCTGTGGATAGATGGTAGCACAATGCAATTACTTTTCAGTTTTGCTTGTTTTAGACTGAACGTGGAACTTTTGAATTTTGGTATTAAATTGTGTAGTGTCGGTGACCTAGCAAATTGCTAGTTTAAAAAACAGAATGAATCGAAAAAAGAAATTTTCCTTAAATATATAAAGGTTTAGAGAGAAAATTTCCAGGAAACAACAAAGAAACACTGGCAGTGTTGAGAATTTACTCACTTGAAATCTTTTAACAAGCATCTATTAAAGGTATAACTGATTTTATGTTGATCTTTTTTGTTTAGAATAAATTTTACATTTGTTAAATTTGTAAGTTTCTGGCCTTGTATTAACTATTTGAAAACCAAATCTTGCTATCAAAAAACGCCAGATTGCCTAGCAAAGTATGTTTTTCAAGATAATAACAATTTTTACTCACCAAAACATATGCAACCCCACAATTTTGCCCAAGCCAAAAGAAAGCCAAACCTTAGCCTGCCCTTGGCAACTACACAGTGAAAGTTTGCTGTGCTCTTAAAGACGTTCGGTCCCTCAGCGAATTTACAGCTGGACTGGCTAAGTATTTCCCACATTGTCTCGTCGAAGAGCGAAGGGTTGAGTGGTTCGAACTTTTCCCAAGTCGAAGCTAACTCTCGTCACATTCGTCACTATGAAAATGTTAGGAAGCTTTTATTTATCTCATAAATGCATGACGTCAGTGGAGATAACCATATCGTACACAACTTATGGACGGGAGTATTAAAATAGTTGAATAACCACTCGTTATTTACCTTTGCGACTGGTGCAATACGTTTTCTACTTTTTACTTTCTCTATACGCACTATGTATTTAGTGTATAGAGAAAGTATTGCACTCCACCCAAAATTCGATACCGAGATTTCACCGGAAATATATATTTTAGGGTCCCCAATATCTAAAAACAGCATTTTCAAAAAAAGATCCCTATGTGTGTATGTGTGAGTGTGTGTGTCCGTGTGTCTGTGAACACGATAACTCAAACTTGGTATTTAAGTTTAATATCTTCCAGGGATGCGACATGAAGATTTTGAGAAAAATCCCCCCAACCCAAACTACCCTTTACATGGAATTTTTTTCGAAAATTTTGATTTTCTGAAAAATGGCTCTAACGATTTTGATTAAAATTTTGTATATTAAAAATATTTACCTAGCAATAAAATGTATATTTTAAATTTTCTGAGAATAGCCTCTGAACACTACTTTATTCTGGGTCAATTTTACGGAATTTTACATAATTGCTAAACCGTAAGAGATGGACAAAAACTTATCCCACAACAAATGTAGAGCACTTTAAAACACACAATTTATGTTATATACATTTTTTTTGTGGAGTTGATTGTTTTTGAGATATTCCTTGTTTTTGGTTTAAGCTATAAAAACATATTTTTCTCATAAAGGACTTTGTGAACTCGTGTAAATACAAATAAAGGAACTTCAGTCACATAGCAACCAGCTTTTGACTATCACTTTAACCTATTTTTAGTCCCTTATTTCGCTTCTACTTTCAAGGAAGCAAGAAATAAGACTATTTCTGCTATTTTTGTCTCGATTAGCAGGAAGTAAGTAGAAGCATAAGCTTTTTAAAAATAATTTGTTGCAGAGATATAGAGAAAGTCATGTGAATGGAACACATCAGATTTTTATACATGTTCTATAGAAGGTAAAAATATGAAAGAAATTGGCAAAGTATAATTATCGGGTTGTGATCCGAGTTTGTCTCACGTAAAGTTATTAATTTTGCTCTAAAGAGCTTCTATAAATTTACTTATGGTTTAAAGAACTCTAATTTCACAAGACACTCAATCGTAATGTAGAACCCGAGTATCGGTATGCACCTTGCCAGGTGTAGCAACCTCATTCCAGTCGAGGCAACACACGGAGAGCAAATCATGTAATTAGCCCTACTTTGGAGAAAGTGCAGGGAGCGTGGAAGTCGGAAAGAGAAAGTTGAAGACAAGGCGGTAAGGGTTAGCATGGCTTCATGCACTGCAACATATATACAAGAAATAGTTCATGAATTTCCCTTTCATTCAAAACACCAAAATACTCGAGAAGTTGGCTGCAATGTGAGATAAGCGTGGTTCGCCAAGCAGTGGCGGCTAATACCATTGCAAAATTGTAAATGAGCTGTTTGCCTACGTCAGAAGCTTTCCAGCAGTATCGTGAAGCGTGTGACATTTACAGAAATTGTACTTCACTATTCGTTTGTTTGAAAAATCGGATGCATTCCATTCACATAGCTTTCTCTAGCTGTCCCATATCTAAACTATTCTTACAAAGATTATTCTTATGCCAATCTAGATAAACATTAGCAGAACTGGTCTTATTATTTGCTTCCTTGTAAGTAGAAAGGAAATAACTAAATACATTAAGATAAAACGCTATTCAACTACTTTAAAAGCAGTGAAACAATTGAGGTTCGGTTCGCTTTGCATGGTCCCTTTGAGAAAAGTTAAGTAATTTAAAATTGAAACTATTAATAAATAATAACCAGAAAGTGTGGATTCTACATAACAAATGTATATGACATAAATTGTGTGATTTAACGACATCTACATTTTTGTCTATCTTATGGTTTAACCATTATGTAAAAATTAGCAAAATTTATCAAGAATAAAGAGGTCTTCACAGGCTATTCCCAGAAAATTCAAAATATACATTTTATTTATGATACACATATCTTTAATATACGGTATTTCAATCAAAAACATTAGAGCCATTGTTTAAAGAAAACAAAATTTTCAAAAACTGTTGCATGTAAAAGATAGTATGGGCATTTTTTTTAAACTCATTCGCATCCTTGGAAGATACTAAACTTAAATACCAAAGGTATTTTTATGTAACGGTTCTTTTAGTTTTTGAGCTTCTATCCACAAGTACACAGATCTTCTTTTCAAAATATACTTTTCTCGGACTCGGGAGACCTCAAAGCATATACTTCCGGTGAAATCTGGATAGCCAATTTTTAGTGGAATACAATCCCTTCTCTATTCACTATGTAGATTCAGTGCATATTCAGGTTAGAGACGTGAAAGTAACGCTATAATACTGAAATAAATTCATATTTTACGATATAAAGTAGCTACATTTTAGTATTAAATGTCAGTATAATATGAAAATATGAGGATCATCCAGAAAGTAACAAGCGATAAATTTACTACTCATTTTTGTTGTCGGATGGCAAAACCATACGATAGAAAGGGCCCCGTTGAGTTCTACAACTCTTTTAACGCACGAAACACGGGGCAATTGGGCCACCTGGTATATTTAAATCTTCGCATGCCAGTATCTTAAGTTTCTTGCACACCTAAAGATTTAACTTGTGCAGGCCGAGCGGCTGCGTTCAACACCGGTAGTGCAATTGTTCTAGGGTATGTATTGTCTCCCTAATGGAGTAATTAATGACGTAATAGCCCGCTAAAAGTCCGGGTGAGATGAAAGGCAGGAAGTGCGGCTCGCTATTGATTCATCGCTCCGGTCAACCCATCATTGTCTTCAAGTGGCTTATTATCAGAGAGCCAAAAATACTCCACGACTCTGCAAGTTTTAGAACAGGTGCTTAAGTATACGGTAATTTGTGAGGCCTCATTTACCCTGAAAGCATCATCCATTACTTATGAGTTTCAGCGCTCAAATAAAAGGTTTCGTGCTTTGTATGAGCCGTGTTTTCACAGCCTTCAGCACTTAACTTAGGGTAGAAGCTGAGCTTTATTCCACCCAAAACTAGATATCAATATTTCAGCGCAAATATACGAGGGTCGTTCAATAATTCCTTAGAAAAAGATAGAAAAACAAATTATTTTTGGTAGATTTGTTTTATTTTCCAACATATTTTCCTTTTAGCTCGATACGTTTTACCCGGCGTTTCTCCAACTGATTTAATCCTTCCAAAAAGTAAGATATCGAAAGGTCTTCAAAACAGAATCTGTTTGGGAGATGACCTTTTCGTTAGACGTGAATTGTTTTCCACCGAGCCGCTTTTTCAAGTTTGTAAATAAAAAAAAGTCACTAAATATGGTGGATGTTGTAATAATTTGAACCTTAATTCTCTAATTTTCGTCATCGAAACTTTGCAGGTGTACACCCTTGCATTGTCTTAATGCAACAGAATCCTTTTCTTTCCAGATGAGGGCGTTTTTTCTTAATTTCTCATTTGACCATTGCAATAACGATACATAATACTCTCCATTTATATTTCTTCCTTTCTGCAACTAATCAACGTAGATGATTCCGCGTGCATCTCAAAATAACCAAGATCATCACCTTGTCTGCAGCTTTCACCATCATTACCTTCTTCGGAGCCGGTTCAACTTTTCAAAACCCACTTGTTTTATTGTACGTATGTCTCTGGAGTGTAATAGTGCGACCATATTTAATCCACAGTTATGTATCGTCGCAGATACTCGTCAGGATTGCGACGGAAAGGTGCCAAACCAGCTTCCCAAACGATTGCGTTTATTCTCCATTGAGAGCAATCGCAAAATTCATTTTCCGAAACTCTGTCAGACCTAGTTTTTTGGTGCAAAATGGAGAACAACGGTATCTTGCGATATGCCTGTGGCCTCTACAATATCGAAAAGTTTGATTCGTCGATCACTCAAAACTATATGAGTTTTGTCAATCATTTCGGAGGAAGTCACTTCTACTGACATACGAAACGATGTTCATCATTTGTGGATGTACGGCCACGTTAAAATCCATTTAACAAATTACAAATTGTTGCAAACGCAGGAGCAGATGTGGAGTGATCTTCATCGAACTCGGATTTTATCTTTCGGTGTTAAATCTTTTAAATAAAAATGTTTAATCATGGCACAAAACTCGTTTTTCCCTATCTTTCTAAATAAGCACAAGATTGTTGATTCAATCGTCTATGGTAACGAAACCACTTGATGGATATAACTGAAACTGTAACTGCTCTCTGGTAAGATACGACGATTACTAATACAAACCTTTCGATGCTAGGAGTGTAATTTTTTGGATTTTCCAAAGACTAATTGAACGACCCTCGTAGGTAGTAATGCTAGAACTTCAATTTTTGTACAGGCATTACTGGTAAGAAAAATCTAATCTGTTGCATTCACATAACTCTCTTTACATCGCTGCAACAACTATTGTTAACAAGCTTATACTTCTATTTACTTCATGCTAATTGAGAAAAAATTAGCAGAAATAGTCTTATTACTTGCTTCCTTGTACGTAGGAGCAAAACAAGGTTTGCTACGTGACTGAAGTTCCTTTGTTATTATGGACAGGAGTTGACAAATTCCTGTATAAGAAAAATATAAGTTTTTCAAAGCTGGAACTAAAAACAAGGAATATCTTAAAAACGATGAACTGCACGAAAAACTGTATAAAACATAAATTGTGTGTTTTAAAGTGCTCTATATTTTCTGTGCGGTCAGTTCTTATCTACCTCTTACAGTTTAGCAGTTATGCAAAAATCCGTAAAATTCATCCACAATAAAGTAGTCTTTAGAGGCTATTCCCAGAAAATTCAAGATATACATTTTATTTGTCAAGTAAATCTCTTAAATATACGAGATTTTAATCAAAATCATTAGAGCCATTTTTAAGAAAATTAAAATTTTCGAAACTTTTTCCATGTAAAGGGTAGTTTGAGGTGGGAGGATTTTATTGAAAATCTTCGTGTTGCATCCTCGGAAGATACGAAACTTAAATATCAAGTTTGGTTTTTAACGGTCTTTTCATTTTTGAGCTATGATGCCCACAGACACACACAGACAAACAGACAGACAAACTGACACACACACATACAGGCATTTTTCTAAAAATGCTTTTTTTTTGGATTCAGGGTGTATCAAAGCATATATTCCCGGTGAAATCTCGGTATCGAATTTTTGGGTGCAATACAATACCTTTTCTATATGCTATGTACGTAGAGAAGGAGATATAAATGCTTCCTTTTACCCATTGTAAACTAATATAAACATTTGTACATTTGCAATGTATATGTTATAAATCATTCAATTGTAAAATTGCAATTGTGTTGCAGCAGTCGCAAGACGGCGGGAAATATTAAGGTGCTATGCGAAATAAAACTTACCACGTAATTTGATGCTCTAAATGAGGAGTTTTATCATAAAGAGGTTCCATTAACCTAACAAATTAATCTGGGACACAGGTCACCTAAATAATATTTCATAAAAAGAATCTGATGTGTTACACCCACATGACTTTCTCAATCTTTTCTACAAACCTCTTACGTAAGATTATTATTGTTTGTGCACCTTGCTAATCATTAGCAGAATGTTCTTATTACTTAATTCCTTATAAGCAGGAAGAAAATAAGCGAATACACTAGGCTAAATTCATAATCAAATGTTTTAAAAGCTGTCGTTATGCGATTGTCATTGCAAATCGCTTCTTTGCTTGGCCAGGAGTAGAACAAAAGAAAAACGGACACTTACAGTCTGAGAAAAATATAAGTACTTCACACTGGAACCAATAACAAGGAATATCTCAGAAACGGTTATCTCCACAACAAAAATTTAAAGGACATAAATTGTGTTTTGACAAGATCTACATTTTTTGTTTTGTAAGTTTTTCTCTATATCTTACGGTTTAGCAGTAAGCAAAATTCGGCAAAATGATTCCAAAATAAAGAAATCTTCGGAAACTATTCCCACAAAGTTCAAGATACACATTTTATTTGGTGTACTATAAATATCTTTAATATTCAGGATTTGAATTAAAATCGTTAGAGCCATTTTTTAGAAAATCAACATTTTCGAAAAATATTTCATGTAAAGGGTAGTTGCGGGTGATGGGGATTTTCTTCTAAATCTTAGTGTCGCATTGTTGGACGATACCAAACCTAAATACCAAGTTTGTTATTTATGGGTTTTTGAATCATGCTGTCCACAGACACACACTCACACATTCAGACAGACAGACAGACAAACACGAGGACCTTTTTCTGAAAATGCTTTTTTTTTTGGATTCGGGGGGTCCTAAAACATATGTTTTCGGTGAAATCCTGGTATCGAATTTTTGGGTGGAATACAATACTTCCTCTATACACTATGTACATAGTACGTATAGAGAAAGTAAAAATAAAATAAAAAGCATTCTTGACTAGAGAAAAATTCCCATTCAGCTGGGAATTATACCCAGTACTCCTCGCAAAGCGGCAGGTACTCTATCGAATAGACTAAGGGACCAAACCTCACATATGTAAATTGAATACTTTAATAAAATCTAAATTTTTTGCGTAATAAAAGTTTGTCTATCTCTTACGTTTTACCGGTTATGCTAAAGTCTTCAAGAAGGTAGAAGTCTTCAGGAAATATTCCCATAATATTAAAGTTTTACGTATAATTTGAGTTTTACATATCATACTGTGGTTTTTGGAGAATCCACATTTAAGATATCTTATTCAAATGTATATCAGTTGTTATACGCAATACAGTGATACTTTTGGCGTGTATCAAAATTCCTACTAACGTGGTCATTTAAATAACACATTTTAGTGTATAAATTCATTTTTGTAATAAAAACGAGTCATGTGATGCATTTTTAAAAAGTTTACCATGAATTTGCTTAGAGACAATTAATACAGAATTTCCACAGAAAAAATGGCTTCATGTATATACCGACGATTCAATGTGTAATGAATATTTAGGTTCTGGTGCATACTGTAAACGTTTTACAATATATGCTTCGTGTGGTAAACTCAAAACCAACTGGTAAGATGGAAGTAATATATATTACTCTCTAACTGCCTAACAGAATGAGTTCATTTCAATATGCTGTTATATTTCAGCAATCCAAGAAACAGCAAAGTATAAATAGCCTACATCATCAAGGATATCATAAATTAAAGAACTATTTAAAAAGAGGAAAGATGGGGAAAGGAAATTAAAACTACAATGGATCTCATTTCACATACGATTAATAATACAGAGATTTCCAAATGCTACTCCCAGAAAATTAAAAAAATACATTTTATTTTCCATATACGGCATTTTAATCAAAATCGTTAGTCATTTTTGAGAAAATTAATCATTTTCGATTTTTTTCCATCTAAAGAATTGGAGGACTTTTCTCAAAATTTTCGTGTCGAATCCCTGGAGGGCACTAAACTTAAATACCAAGTTTGGTATTTTACCCTGTTAGTTTTTGTGTTATACAGGGGACCATAATATGTCAATTACCAGTGAAACCTCAAAATCTAATTTTTGGGTGGAAAGCAATATCTACATTCTCTATACACGATGTATATAGTGCATGTAGAGAAAGTAAAAAAACGAAAGAGCGAAGAACAAATTTTTCAAAAATGTTGGCATAGTTTCACAATTTAATCAAAATTGTTAATACTATTTTTTGGAAAAGTTTTTTTTTTAATATAAAAGTTAGTTTGGGTAGAGGGATGATTTTCTTGAAAATCTCTTTATTGTATCCTTGGAAGGTGATGAACTTATATACCAAGTTTGGTATTAAATGGAATTTTGCTTTTTGAGTATTGCTGTTTAATACAGAAAGACGGACGTATACACACACGGGTCTGAAGCAGTGGCAGAAATTTAATGGAGTTGATTACTTTGCCCCCAAGTTGGGCTACACGTTTGAAGCAGTCGGTTGAGTCCTTATAAATTAAAGTTGGAGTCACGTATGAAGCGAGCGGTTGGGGTCCTGTAAGTTGAACTGTTATGTATGAAGCTGTCAGAACAGTTATCAGGCAGCTGTTAATTGTGGAGCAGTTGAGCAGCCCCACAATTGACGACCTCATAATTAAATGGGTTCCAGTATAAAGTATGTTTCCCAAACTGAATCTTTACCTGCTTTATGATTGGTGCGTTAACATTGCGGAGTATCTTTGAGTAAGGGGGGGCAGCATAGCTCAAAAACGAAAAGTCCGTTAAAAACCAAACTTGGTATTTAGGTTTGGTATCTTCCAAGTATGCGACACTAAGATTTTCAAGAAAATCACCCCACTCCCAACTACCCTTTACATGGAAATTTTTTCGAAAATTTTGATTTTATAAAAAAATGGCTCTAACGATTTTGATTAAAATATCGTATATTAAAGATATTTTCCTGACAAATAAAATCTATATCTTGAATTTTTTGGGAATAGACATTAAAGAATACTTTATTCTGGATGAATTTTACGGAATTTTGCTAATTACTAAACGGTAAGAGATGAACAAAAGCTTAAAACACAAAAAAAAGTAGAGCACGTTAAAACACACAATTTATGTTACATACATTTTTTTCGTGGAGTTGATCGTTTTTGAGATATTCCTTGTTTTTGGTTTCAGCTTTGAAAAACTTGTACTTTTCTCATACAGGAATTTGCTATCTCGTGTCCATACAAACAAACGAACTTCAGTCACATAGCAACCGGCTTTTGGCTTTCATTTAACCTATGGTACTCCCTTATTTCGCTACTACTTACAATAAAGCACTGCTAATTTTTTTCGATTATCCTGAAATATATAAAATAATAAGCTTATTAACAATAATTTATTACAGAGATATAGAGAAAGTCATGTGAATGGAATACATCAGATGTTTTAAATTGTAGTGAAAACTTTATTTATTGAAAACTGAGAATGTCAATATGATGAACTATATAAAACCAGCCGGTGATATTTATCTAAGGTTATTCAATGATTGACATAGAACATAAGTCCGTTCCATTGCATACACACAATGTTACGTAAATTATATATTATTATTTAGATAACCTTAAATTGTAACGTTTATGGTGATTTAGTTACTCCTAAAATGATCAAAGAATAAACAGTTTTTCGTTGTTACAAAAAAAATCTGATATGTTCCATTCGCCTGCCTTTCTCTACATCTCTGCAACAAATTATTGTTAGAAAGCTTATGCTTCTATTTACTTCATGCTAATCGAGAAAAAATTAGAAAATATAGAATTATTACTTGCTTCCTTGTAAGTAAAGCGAAATAAATAGGTTAAAGAGATGGTCAAAGGCTGGTTGCTATGTGACTGAGTTTCTTTGTTTTTATGGACACGAGTGGACAGAGTCCTGTATGAGAAAAGGTATAAGATTTTTAAATTGAAACCAAAAACAAAGAATATCTCAAAAACAATCAACTCCATGAAAAAAATTATACAAAACATAAATTGTGTGTTTTAACGTGCTCTACATTTTTGTAGTGATACGTTTTTACTATCTCTTACGATTTAGCTGTTATGCAAAATTCCGTAAAATTCATCCAGAATAAAGTAGTCTTCAGAGGCTATTCCCAGAAAATTAATATATACGTTTCATTTGTCGTGTAAATATGTTTAATATAGGTATGATATTTTAATCAAAGGTGTTAGAGTCATTTTTGAGAAAATCCAAATTTTCCAAAAAAATTTCATGTAAAGGGTAGTTGGGGTGGGGGAATTTTCTTGAAATTCTTCGTGTCGCAGCCTTGGAAGATACCAAACTAAATACTAAGTTTGGTTTTTAACGGTCTTTTCGTTTTTGAGCTATGCTGCCCACAGACACACACACACACACACATATATATATGACACACACATGTGGACATTTTTCTAAAACTGCTTTCTTGGATTCAGGGGGTCTCAAAACATGTATTTCCGGTGAAATCTCGGTATCGAATTTTTGGATGCATTACAATACCTTCTCTATACACTATGTATATAGTACGTGTAGAGAAAGTAATTGGGTTTCTTCGTAATATATAGGCAGCTATACTTCTACCGCTGTGTATCCTGCATTAGCTGGCAGCAAACGGTCTGTTCTTTTTTATTTCGCAGTCTTTTTGCCCTCCCCTTATGAAGGTCTGATACCCCCTTTGGACTTAGAGTCGAGTGCCTAGAGGTCAGAAGCTTGTCGGGAAGCCAACGGCACAAAATCACAGAATGGAGAACCTGAAACAAGTGGTTGGCCCGAATCCAGGCGTGAGCGTGAGAAACTGGATGATTTGAAATGCAAGTGAAAAGGTGGTAGGAAAGGTGATGTTGGAGCAATTGGTGGAATGAGTGACGGGGGAAACCGGAAGATCCGGAGAAAAATCGCCCAGACGCCGTTTCGTCCACCATAAATCCCACATGCGGGCGCTTGAAATAGAACTTGGGCAACCTAGGTCTAACCACTCGACCACGTCGCCACCACAACCTCTTTTTTATGAGTATGTGTGTATATAATATACATACTAGATTTCCATTAAAACAAATTGTTCATCGTTTTTAAGACATATAAATTACAAAGAAATGAAAAAAGAAATCATAGATTAACAAACAAACTAACAAACAAAAATTAAAAGTGTGCCGTTTCGCAGAATCGATCTAACTTATTTGGACTATGTCATATTATTTTTGTTGTTGTTTTATTTGTATAACCCTCTTTAATTTCTATGATAATATCGGGGGCTTTGACTTGTGAAACAATTCATCTGATCACAGTAGGTTATTGGCATTTATATCATTATACATTTTGTAAAGAAAGTACCGGGCATTGATCATTTAAAAGTCCTGTTTAAAAGGGGATTAGAAATTATTGTTGTAGCTAAGTTGGTACAACCTTCCTCTATACCCACGCGGAGTTTGATTGTCATCTGTCATCTAGTTTGTTTACAGTACACCATTTTGTTAGTTCATCTCAAAGGTGAAAGAACGAGCCAGCTCCGACCCAACATTCATGAAAGGCATTGCAACTGGTGATGAGACGTAGGTTTACGAGTTTGACACTCAAACCTGTCAACAAGCTTCTGAATGGCGCCTTCCAACTGAACCGAAACCTAAAAGGGCACGTCAAACTCGATCAAAACTGAAGGACATGTTGACAGTTTTTTTCGATTGTCGTGGTGTCGTGCACTCGGAGTTCTTTACAGAAGGTCAAATGGTAAATAAAGACTATTATCTGAGCATTATGCGGCGTTTGAGAGAACAACTACGGCGAAAAAGGCCAGATTTATGGAACGACAGCTCATGGATGCTGCACCACGATAACGCACCAGCTCACAAGGCTATTATTGTGAACGAATTTCTGGCCAAAAACTAATTTCATCGAGCAACCACCATATTCACCTGATCTGGCTCCTGCTGATTTCTTTCTTTTTCCAAAACTCAAATTACCGCTTCGAAGCTCCCGTTTTTAGTCGATAGATGACATAAAGGAAAATTCGCGGCGACAATTGACATCGATTCCTAAAAGTGCCTACAAAAATGTTTTGATGATTGGATTATTTGTTGGCATAAATGTATAATTTCAGAAGGGGCCTGCTTTGAAGGCGATAAAATAATATTGGGTGAATAATTCATTTTTTGTTTTTTATTGGCAAATTCCCCGAACTTTCCTGACACAATAGTACACACGCACATTCACTTTCACCTGCTACTTCCAGACTCTGTAGGGGTTAGGCAATAATTCTGGCTAAAGAAAACTTCCCCGGGAATCGAACTTGCGACCTCCGGGTGAGAAGTCAGTTAGCTCTCATTTTAAAAGAATGACAAAGACCACTCGACCACGGAGGCACTCTATTATATTATTGTTTCTGGACATCATTTGACATTCGCACGTCTAACCTGGTTGCTATAGAAACAAAAAGCAATCGCAATGCTCATTGGGACTCAAAAAGCACACGTGCCGTAACTAAAACAGTTGCAATGTATTGTGCACTAACCCGCACTTTTGTTTAGACTTCTCGAGAATTATTGTAGAATAGTCCACTCTCCACTGTAATTCTCTGTCCTCTACCATGTAGTAAAATTGTTAAATCGATTCTAATTAGGGCACTACAGACAAACATTCTCCATAGTCAACAAACCTTGTTATAAAAAACACAATGAAAAGCTACATAATGGCTACCAAATGTTTCTTTCCCACAGATGTCGTTTGAATTCAACCAATATTTTAATTCATTTATCGTTATATTTTAATTAATATTAAAACTCGTGGGAAAAAAAACAAAAAAAAAACATGCGATTCACGTGTATTAAGTATATTGCAGAGCCTCGTAAATTGAAATGACTCAGCTTTGTTTCGTCTTTTCTAACTTTCCCTCAATTCTGCAATAATATTATTCCCACAGTTACATCGCAATATACCATTAAGAGACGGAAATAAAACTTATACAAAATGAGTTATAAATAAATAATTCAGAAGTATCCTTAATTCTTGACCTTTTCTATTATTATTATTATTATTATTATTATTATTATTATTATTACTTTCACTATACGGACTATGTTCATAGTGTATAGAGAAGGTATTGTACTCCACCCAAAAATTCCATACCGAGATTTCACCGGAAATATATGTTTTAGGGTCCCCAATATCCAAGAAAAGCATTTTCACAAAAAGGTCCGTGTGTGTGTGTGTGAGTGTGTGTCCGTCTGTCAAGTTTGTCTCAGTGTGCCCGTGTGTCTGTGAAAACGATAACTCAAAAACGAAAGGTTGGTAAAATACCAAACTTGGTATTTAAGTTTAGTATCTTCCAGAGATGCGACACAAAGATTTTGAGAAAAATCCCCCACCCCTAACTACCCCTTACATGGAACTTTTTTCGAAAAGTTTGACTTTCTCAAAAATGGTTGTAACGATTTTGATTAAAATTTCGTATATTAAAGATATTTACCTGACAAATAAAATGTATATTTTTAATTTTATGGGAATAGCCTCTGAAGAGTAGTTTATTCTGGATGAGTCTTACTGAATTTTGAATAACTGCTAAACCGTAAGAGATGGACAAAAACTTACTCCACAAACAATAAAGAGCACTTTAAAACACACAATTTATGTTATATACATTTTTTCGTAAATTCGTCGTTTTTGAGACTTTTTTATTTTTGGTTTCTGTTATAAAAAACTTATACTTTTCTCATACAGGAGCTTGTCAACTCCTATCCATATAAACAAAGGAACTTCATAGACTTAGCAACCAGCTTTTGACTATCATTTTAACCTATGGTAGTCCGTTATTTCGCTTCTACTTACAAGGAAGCAAGTAATAAGACTATTTCTGCTCATTTTTTCTGATTAGCATAAAGTAAATAGAAGTATAAGCTTTTTAAGAATAATTTGTTGCAGGGATATAGAGAAAGTCATGTGAATGGTACACATCAGATTTTATTTTTTCATCTATTCAATTTTCATCATTCAGTAATTTTATATGGTAAATTACAGACAGGAAGTGTTACCGTAGTACAGAATTAAAACTTTAACCATAACCTGGAGCTAATTTGTACTTCAGTAAATTGCTTTGGCCCAACTTCATAAATATATTAATTTGTATACTTACACCTATAATATAATTTATTTTATGCTGTAACCAATATGAAAATTAGATATATTACATTCATGTTACATAGAGGATCTCAAAATTAGCAGAAATTTATTAAATGTGAGATTACATTCCACACCATAATCTTTAAAATGTCAGGTTTTCCCAATTTTGGAACACTTTATTATATCACAGTAATAATTCATTATATTTCATACTGAATACAGTTTAAATAAAAGTATAATTCCCAAATATACTTTTCATTTATTGTGCATGCAATATGAAATATGGTACATAATACTGGGCTTAAAATTGAAAAAAATGCTGCATTTATAAAATAATAGTGTTACTCATGGTATTGAAATATCTTAATTCTAAAATTAATAGTCTTTTAGAAAATGTTAGCACCCCTAGGTCCGATTTTCCCATTGAATGCAATTAGAAATAAAATATATGTGTATATTTATACAAATAATATGTTTTCCAAAGTTGGGTCAAAGTAACGCATTAAGGGCCAAGTAGTTCTAGTTTATGGTAAAAACTGCAATAATATTATATAATTCCTGGCTATAATTTATCAGATAAGAATGATCTTGAATGAAACTTGAATACAATATTCAAATTTGAAACTTAATTTAACAGAAACAAAGTGTGCAGAATTAATGCCACTAGTATATAAAGTAGAAAATGATGCTGTGGTACAACAAATATTAAAGTTAAGCCCGTAAAGAGAACATATACATTGTCTCAGACCTTTTTATATCGTTACACACGATGTTTCCATGATCGGATTAGAATTTGTAGTTCGTGAGGTTGCCACTATGCGCCATGGTGACGAGAGATCAGCTCGTCACCTACAGATGGCATGGTAGGACGAAAACACGACTTGCGGACGCGAAATGGCGAAACACTTTTCCCAGCAACCTTCTTCTTTCAAAGTTAGTCAAGGGTTCTTTTACGTGCAAAATAAACATTACATGGGGCCACCGAATTTACTTCCCTTCCGAAGAAAGCCACGGTAAGGATTTCTGCGTACGAAAAAATCCATTACGTCTGCCAGATTTGAACCTTCAATCTTGGGTTCTAGAAGCTAGCATGGTAACCACAACACCACTGGATCCTCAAAAATGTATTTCCAGTGAAATCTCGATATCTAAATGATGTGTATAATACAATACCTCCCCTGTTTACTATACGTAGTAGAGAAAGTACTGAGTATTAACGGCTAGAAAATTTAATAGAAATGCACCTCAGAATCTTTTAAGGGTAAGTATGACTAAAATTTCATAAAAAATCTAAAAAAAAGAATAAACTTTTCTATTTTAATTCTTCAAAGTAATTTAAACATTTCTGAATATAAAAAGACCATTAGAGATGAAACTGTACTGGAATCTGCAAGAAAAAATTCAAAATATCATGGAAAGTAAAAAAGTAAGTTGTGCAGCAGAAAGGCAACAATGCAAGAAGAAAATATCAGAAAAGTTGGCAGCAGAGGAGAGGAAAAGGAAATGTTTCCTTGTTTTCTCACTATTTATATTTTCAGCAGTTTTCCTGATACGAAAATAAAATCGTTGTACCTATTTACAGAGGCAGCATAAATAAGAATTGTCCTCGGTTTTACTGTCAAGTTTAAACATAAAAATCATATTTACATAACAAAAAATAATATTCATAACTTAAAAATCTTTGGAGCACAAATCGAAATAAACACGGAGAACCCTCGAGCAAGTTCAAAAACTAGATTATTTTAAGCCTAGGGTTTAAACTTTAGAGGCAAATTTTTAATTTGTTTGTCGCAAGGGACCCTCTTAGTGACGTGACAAAAACAAACAAATTCACCATAACCTCCAAATCATTAGAGCAAAAATCTTATGTGTTCCACTCACATTACTTTCTCTACATCTGCAACACATTATTGTTAAAAAGCTTATTCTTCTATTTACTTCATGCTAATCGATAAAAAATTAGCAGAAATCGTCGCATTACTTGGTTTCTTGTGATTAAAAGGAAAACAAGGAAATACACTAGGCTAAAACGAATGTCACATCTCTTAAAAGCTGGTTGCCATGTAATTGAAATCCGTTTCTATGCAGGTTCAGGAGTTTACAACTTTCCATGGGAGAAAAGTTCAAGTATTTTAAATCTGAAACAAATAACAAAGAATATCTCGGAAATGTTCAATTCCACGGAGAGAACGTATATGACATAAATTGCGTGTTTTAACGAGATCTACGCATTTGTGTAGTAAGTTACTGTCTATTTTTTTACGGTTTATCAGTTACGGAAAATTCATTCAGAATAAAGAGGTCTTTAGAGGCTGTTCCCAGAAAATTAAAGATATATATTTTATTTGCTGTATAAGTATCAAAATCATTAGAGCCATTTATGAAAAATCAAAAATTTCGAGATTTTTCCCATGTAAACCTTAGTTTACGGTGGGGGGATTTTTCTCAAAATCTTCGTATCGCATCCCTGGAGAATATTAAACTTAAATACCAAATTTGGTATTTTATCTACTTTTCGTTTTTGAGTTATCGTGTTCACAGACACACGGACTTTTCCAGAAATGCTTTTTTTTGGATAAGGGGACTCTAAAACGTGTATTTCAGATGAAATTGTGGTATCAAATTTTTGGGTGGAATGCAATACCTTCTCTATACACTACGTAAATGGTACGTGTAGAGAAAGTAAAAATGTATGAAATTGCACTGTAGCTTATTTGCATTATATTACATCTGTGGTATAAATTTCAAAAAGTTAGCAACGTTAGTTTGATATTTCAAACTTTCAGTCATACATTTCATTAAAATAAACAAACGCTTTCAGCGTTATTATGTTGTAAACACAACAAGCCAGATTAACAATAAAACACCTTACTTTACACAATAGTACACCTGGAGGGCACGAGCCGCCTCTGCAGTCTTCTCTCTGTATCTGAGACACCCGCCCTCCTTGTCTTAATTAAAAGACAATTTTCTCTCCCTCCCTTCACCTCTAAACTGCGGTCCTCCACCGAGTTTGTGTGTGTGTGTGCAGGGAATTTAACTCCGGGAATTAATTAGACGGGTACTGAAACGTTCATTTGTACAAAAGTTGGCAAAAATGTAAAGGACTGGTCCCTAGGGTAGCGAGTGTCATTAAAACGGGCTAAAGATTAGTACCAGCTCAAGGTAAACTCTCATTCACTTATTCTTCTTTCCTTTTCCGTGTACTATTCGTGCTGCAAATGTCATTCGATTTCCTTTATACTCGGAAGCGTTCCTTCTTACAAAGTTGCCATAGTAGAGGTGAAGCAGTTCTCTGGCTTTCTATCAACACTTCACCCAACACTGGTAACCATGGCAACCGAACTTTGTGTGTGTCACTCTTGTTGAATGTTGCAAAGGAGTAGACAGATATTCACTTGTTGAAAAATGTGGTGTGTTCCATTCACATAACTTTCTCTAGTTGATCCGCAAACAAACTGTTTTTGCAAAAGATCATTCTTTTATCTACATCGTGCTGATTGAGATAAACATTAGCAAAAATTGTGTTATTAATGCTTTTGGTAAGTGGAAAGAAAATAAGAGAATACACTAGGCTAAAGCGACAGTCATATCTTTTAACCTTTTATTGCAGGTGTTGCATATATGCAGCAAAGATGATTAATCTAAGTTTTAAGTATTTTCATCAGACTTTTCTCTAATTTAGTATTACATAGCCTTCAATAAAAGCATAGCTATTTTATATTGTAAAAATCTGATGTAATCCATTCACATCACTTTCTCTATATCTCTGCAACAAAATGTTGTTAAAAAGTTTATGCTTCTATTTACTTTATGCTAAGCTAGAAAAAATTAGCAGAAATAGTCTTATTACTTGCTTCCCTGTAAGTAGAAGTGAAATAAGGGAGTAACATAGGTTAAAGTGATAGCAAAAGATGTTTGCTATGTGATTGAAGTTCCTTTGTTTCTATGGACAGGAGTTGACAGATTCCTGTATGAGAAAAGTGTAAGCGTTTTAAGGCTGAAACAAAAAACAAGGAATATCTAAAAAACGATCAACTCCACGAAAAAAATGTATGTAACATAAATTGTGTTTTTTAATGTGCTCTACATTTTTTGTTAGGTAAGTTTTTGTCTATCTCTTACGGTTTATCAGTTACATAAAATTCTGTAAAATTCATTCAATATAGTCTTCATAGCTTATTCCCAGAAAATTCAAGATATACATATTATTTGTAGAGTATATATCTTTAATAGATGATATTTTTATCAAAATCGTTAGAGCCATTTTTTTAGAAAATCAAAATTTTCGAAAATTTTTCCATGTGAAGGGTAGTTGGGGGCGGGGCAATTTTCTTGAAAATCTTCGTGTCGCATCCTTGCAAGATACTGAATTTAAATATCAAGTTTTGTATTTAACGGTCTTTTCGTTTTTGAGCTATGCTACCCACAGATACACAGGCACACACATACATACAGACAGACAGACACTCGAACATTTTTTTAAAAATTATTTTTTTGGATTTAGGTGGTCTCAAAACATGTATAACCGGTGAAATCTCGGTATCGAATTTTTGGGTAGAATGCAATACCTTCTCTATACACAATGTACATAGTATATAAAATTATAGTGTTTTTTTAAATAATAAAAGACATAAGGCATGCAACTATAGTCAAATGTAATCCATCAGTATTCAAGCGTGCCATAACACCGGTTATTTTACTTGGACCCTCCCCTTCCTTTGCCACATTTATACAAAAGTTGGCAAAAATGTAAAGGACCGGTCCCTAGGGTAGCGAGTGTCATTAAAATGGGCTAAAGATTAGTACCAGCTCAAGGTACACTCTCATTCACTTATTCTTATTCCCTTTTCCGTGTACTATTCGTGCTGCAAAAGTCATTCGATTTCCTTTATACTCGGAAGCGTTCCTTCTTACAAAGTTGTCATAGTAGAGGTGAAGTAGTTCTCTGGCTTTCTATCAATACTTCACCTAACACTGGTAACCATGGCAACCTAGTCTTGTTTCAATTCTGCAAAGGAGTAGACAACATATCCATTTTTCTTTTACTTTCTCTAAACGTACTATGTACATAGTGTTTAGAGAAAGTATTGCATTCCAGCCAAAAATTCGATGCCGAGATTTCACCGGAAATAGACGTTTTAGGGTCTCCGTATCCAAAAAAAGAAGCATTTTCAGAAAAAGGCCCGTGTGTGTGCCCATAATTCATGTGTCCGTGTGTCTGTGAGCACGATATCTCAAAAATGAAACACCAAAGTTGATATATAAGTCTAGTAACTTCCAAGGATGTGGCACGAAATTTCGAGGAAAATTCCCCCACCCCAAAACTACACTATATATATAGAATAAATTTCGAAAATTTTGAATTTTCCAAAAATGTCTAACGAGTTTGATTAAAGTACCGTATATTTAAGACATTTACGTAACGAACAAAATTTATATCTTGAATGTTTGGGGAATAGCCTCTGAAGATCTCTGTGTTCCGGATGAATTTTTCTGGGTTTCCCATAACCAGCAAACCTTGAGAGATAGACAAAAACTTGCTACACAGAAAATATAGATCTCGTTGAAACACTTTAGCAGTTATGCAAAATTCCGTAAAATTCATTCAGAATAAAGTAAACTTCAGTGGTTATTCCCAGAAAATTCAAGATATACTTTTCGTTTATTAGATAAATATCTTTAATATAAGATATTTATTCAAAAACATTAGAGCCATTTTTGAGAAAATTAAAATTTTCGAAAGAGTGAAAGGTAGTTGCGGGTAGATGGATTTTCTTAAACACTTTCATCTCGCATCCTTGGAAGATACGAAACTTAAATCCCAAGTTTGTTATTTAACGGACTTTTAGTTTTCGAGCTATGATGTCCACTGACACATAAGCGATGCTATATTTATTTATTTATTTATTTATTTATTTATTTGATTCAGGAGGACCCAAAACATGTATTTCCGGTGAAATCTGGGTAACGAATTTTTGGGTGCATTATAATGCCTTCTCTATACACGATGTACATAGTACAAGTAGAGAAAGTAAAAATGGATTAAATATACCAAATCTGGAATCAAAGCTCAGCATCTAGCAAGTATACGACACGAAGATATTGAAAAACTTCCCTCAATCCAATCGTTTGCTTGGCAATTTTTTACTTTCTTTAGCATGTATGTACCCTTTTCTCAACTGGAAAATCGCTTAACTGCGCTCAAGTAAAGTGATCTGATTACTTAGTCCCTTATAAGTATAAGTACTTAGTAAATGCGATAGTCAAATCCTCTAAAAGAAGGTTGCTATTTGATTGAAATGCGGCTATTTTATGTGGTCAGGAGTACACAGGAATGACAAATTCCCGTTTGAGAAAAGTCTAAGTATTTTAAAACTAAAACCAATAACAAGGAGTCTCTCGTAATTGGTTAACTCTACAAAAATGTACAGGATATAAATTGTATGTTTTAACGAAGTCACTTGTTTTAATTTCCCTACGCATTTCCATATATTGGATGGATGGATGGATGGATGGATGGATGGGTGGATGGGTGGATGGATGGATGGGTGGATACTTTATTTCACTGCTTAGGGCGTGGCGCGGTGGCAGTGTTGTCAATGTAATAATACAATGTACAATACAATTGAGTTAAATAAACAATAATGCGAGTAATACACTGTTAAAATGCCAATCACATCATAGTATCCTAATACATACATAATTGTAACAACAGTAATAATAACGCAATAATTTTATTTACTATCCTGACTATAAATCACACTTCTTTAGTCTCTTTTTAAAACTATTTACACTTTGAGGCAAAATCCCCAGTAAATCTTCAGGTATTTTCTTCCATTCGTTTATTGTTCTACTTGCGAAGGAAAATTTACCTATGTCTGTTCTCTGTTCCCTATTTCCTACTTTTTTCGAGTGATCATTCCTCCCACAGTATAATGGGAAGGTATTGTATTCCAACCAAAAATTCGTTACCGAGTTTCACCGGAAATCCATGTTTTGGGTCCCCTTATTCCAGAAAAAAAAATTTGAAAAAAAAATCCGTGCGTGCGTGTGTGTCTGTGGTCAGCATACCTCAAAAACGAAAAGGCCGTTAAATACCAAACTTGGTGTTTAAGTTTGGTATCTTCCAAGGATGTGACGCGAAGATTTTCAAGAAAATCCTCCCACCGCAACCTACCTTTTAAAAATTCTGATTTTCTCAAAAATGGCTTTAACGATTTTGAGTAAAATCTCTTATATTTAAGATATTTTCATGACAAATAAAATGTATATCTTGAATTTTCTGGGAATAGCCTCTAAAGGCCTCTTTATTCTGGATGATTTTTATTGAATTTTGCGTTACTGGTAAACCGTAAGAGATAGACAAAAACTTACATACAGACAAAGGAACTTCAGTCACATAGCAACCAGCTTTTGACTATTACTTTAACCTATGTTACTCCCTTATTTCGCTTCTATTTACAAGGAAGCGTTCTATCAATGACTTGTTTTGATGCGGCGAAATGGCCGGTCGCAACCTGTATACGGAACGGCGAACGGTATGACCTTCCTAGCTCTGATAATAAGACTATCTCTAGGTAGTTCATTTCTATCTCCGAGGCCTCACCCTAAGATAACGAAAAATCATCATATCTGCCGACTTCACCAAAGTTGAGGTTACATAGACAATCGAAACAAACGCCAAACAAATAATTACTTAAAAGCGGGGAAGCCAGCCAACAAGTCTGTAAAACACACCTCTGAACTGTCAGGTTTTATACCGAATACCCTCTATAATATCAGCTGTAATTAATTTCACTGCCCTGAGACCAACTGATACTCTACAAACAAAGCTGTATTGTATCTGCAGGGTGTTGACCTATTTTTTGGGGCTAGGCCACGAGCCGCCACTGCACGTTTTCCGTTAATTGATGTACTCTGGAGTACAGTTTCTACCCCTTGCTCATACATATTGCATAGGAAGGTTAGCCAGCACTTGGATTTATTGAGATCTCCGTGTGTCTTTGATGTGCCGGTACTGAATAACTTAAACTCGCTGGCAATGAAACACGTAAGCTGTCTTCTATTTGTTTAAAGCTTCACGTACTGGCAGCTCCGGTTTTCTTCATTGTGGCTTCCAAAGACAGCATCATTTCTAATTCTGTACCATTTCTCCGGTGGTGAACTAAGCCCTATTTCATATACACTCTCTTAGTGCCTAAAATACTGGTATTTTCATTAGTAATAATTAGTGTAATGAACAAATTTAAAACAATATTTTCTTCATAAGCGGACTTATAATTTTACTTAATAAGATAGTCCATCTGTGAATTTTTACTTTCTCTAGCCCCATATGTACAATGTACATACGCATAGAGAAGATATTGTAATGCATCCAAAAATTCGATACCGAGATTTCACCGGAAAAATATGTTCTGGGGTCCCGTGAATCCAAAAAAAAAAGCATTTTTAAAAAAAGGTCCGTGTGTGTGTGTGTCTCGGACAGTACAGCCCCAAAACGAAAAGACTGTTAAATACCACACTTGGTATTTAGGTTTAGTGTCTTCCGACACGGAAATTTTCAAAAAAATCCCCCCAACGCAAACTACCCTTTACATGGAAAATATTTCGAAAATTTTGATTTTCTTAAAAATAGCTATAACGATTTTGATTAAAATTCCGTATATTAAAGCTATATATATATATCCGAAATAAAATGTATATCTCGAATTTTTTGGGGATAGCCTCTGAACACCTCTTTATCCTGGATGAATTTTGCCGAAGTTTGCTTAACTGCTCAACCGTAAGAGATAGAAAAAACTCACTACACAAAAAATGTACATCACGGCAAAACACACAATTTATGTCCTTTGCGTTTTTGTTGTGGAGGTAACCGTTTCTGAGATATTCTTTGTTATTGGTTTCAATTGTGAAGTACTTCAGAAGTGTCCGTTATTCTTTTGTTCTATTCCAGGCCAAGTAAAGAAGTGATTTGCAATGACAATCGCATAACGATAGATTTTAAAATATTTGACAATCACTTTAGCATAGCGCATTCCCTTATTCCCTTCTACTTATAAGGAACTAAGTAATAAGAACATTCTGCTAAGGTTTATCTCGATTAGCATTGTGTACAAAGAAGAATAATCTTTTGTAGGAGGTTTGTAGAGCAACTAGAGGAAGACATGTGAGTGTAACGCATCAGATTTTTTTTTTTTTTTACTTTATCCACACGTACTATGTACATAATGTATAGAGAAGGTATTATATTGCATATAAAAATTCGATTACGAGATTTAAATTGAAATATATGTTTTAATACCCCTTGAACCCAAAAAAGCAGTTCTAGAAAAAGGTCAATGTATGTGTGGGTCTGTGGGTAGCACAGCTCAGAAATGATGAGTCGGTCAAACACCAAATCTGGTATTTAAGTTCAGTATCTACCAAGGATGTGACTCGAAGATTTTCAAGAAAATCTCCCCACCCCAACTACTCTTTATTTAGATCATTTTTCGAAAATTTTGACTTTCACAAAAATGGCTCTTACGATTTTTATTAAAATGTTATATGTTTAAAATATTTTATGACAAACTAAATGTATATGCTGAATTTTATGAGAATAATTCTGAAGACCTCTTCATTCGAATGCATTTTGTATAATTGGTAAACCTTAACAGATAAGACAAAAACTTACAACACAAAACTGTAGATCTCGTTAAAATACACATTTATCATATACACTTATTTAGAGCTAGACGTTTTCGACATACTCCAAATTATTGCTTTCAGTTTCAAGGTAATTTATAATCTATTTTTGAGAAAATCAAAATTTTTCATTTTTTTTCTATGTAAAGGGTAGTTGGAGGAGGGCAATTCTCTTGAAAACTTTAGTGTCACATCCTTGGAAGATACTGATTATAAATATCAGCTTTTCGTTTTTGAGCTAAGCTGCCTACAAACTTACATACACATTTTTCTAAAAATATATATTTTTTTTTATTCAGAGGTCCAAAACTGAATTCCTGGTGAAATCTTTGTATCAAAATTTTAGATGCAATACAATACCTTCTCTATACCTTATGTACATAGTACGTATAGAGAAAGAAAAACTCTGATGTGTTTCTTCACATACTTTCTCTACATCTCTGCAACAAATTATTGTTAAAAAGCTAATGCTTCCATTTACTTCCTGCTAATCCAGAAAAATTAGCAGAAACTGTCTTATTACTTGTTTTCTTGTAAGTAGAAGAGAAATAAGGGAATAGTATAGGATAAAGTGATAGTCAAAAGCTGGTTGCTATGCGACTGAAGTTCCTTTGTTTGTATGGACACGAGTTCACAAAGTCCTGCATGAGAAAGGTATGTGTTTTAAAGCTGAAACCAATAATAAGAAATATCTCAGAAACGATCAACTCCACGAAAAAAATATATATTAACATAAATTGCGTGTTTCAATGTGCTCTACATTTTATATAAGTTTTTTTTTTCTATCTCTAACGGTTTAGCTGTTATGCAAAATTCCGTAAAATTCATCCAGAATAAAGTAGTCTTCACAAGCTACTCCCAGAAAATTAAAAATGTGAATTTTATTTGGCATGTAAAATGTCTTAATTATAAGAGATTTCAATCGAAATTGTTGGAGCTACTTTTGAGAATATCAAAGTTTTCGAAATTTTTCATGTAAAGGGTAGTTTGGTGTGGGAGGATTTTCTCGAAAATCTTCATTTCTTATCCTTGAAAAATATCAAACTTAAATAACCAAGTTTTCTATTTAATGGACTTTTTGTTTTTGAGCTATCCTGTCCACAGACACACGCGGATGTTTTTTTTGTTTTTTTTTGAATCAGGGAATTTCTTAACATACATTTCCGGTGAAATCTCGATATCGAATTACAATACCTTCTCTAAACACAATGTACATAGTATGTGTAGAGAAAGTAAAGGTAGTGTATGACACACGGCCTACGGACTCGTTTTGTAAGCTTCCTATTCAATATAAAATACCATTTCTACCACTTGTATCATAAATAACTATTTTAAATAATAGTTTGTTGGAGAATCGGTTGAGAAAACAATTTGAAAGTAACGTAACGTATTTATAAAACATTATTTTTATGTGAACTCGATATCAGTATCAAATACAATGCTCTAGCTTAGAGAAGCGGTGGAGAAAATAAAAATTAATTAGATAGCCAAAGTCGATAGAAACGCTGGTTACCACATGTTACTTTATGCACGCCTGAAGGCTTTCCAATGATTTCCCAACTTGTGCTATTTCCTATGAGCATAAAACAGGAAACAGCCACGGAATTCGATCCGAAAACTCCGGCATTGTAAACAAACCAGACTTAATTAAATCATTTTCCGAAAGAGTAGGACCGACGTTATTTTATGGCAGAAACCATTTAATGATAAAACGAACGGGAGTTAATCCTTTTCTGGGCAGGGAGCGGAGATGAAACAGCCATCTTTTGGGCGACAAGGTAATTTCCGATAGCACCCTGGACGGCCAGTATCTGTTCCGTCAGATAAATTGAACGGACGGCTCCCGGCATTCCTCTGATTAAGTTAGAACCGACCGCTATCTATCGGTGTGCGCGTCAACTTTTATTTACTAGCTTTACATCTCCGCTTAATTACAAACAACCTGACTGCGAGACTTTGCAATTAAGTTGGCAATATATTTATCTTTAAAACATGATATATGCTGCAACATCCAGTGTGATACCGAGAAGAATATTCCATAAAACATATCAACAGCACGAAGTTCAGCTGAAGCGGAGCGTATACTACAAAAAAATCTTATGTGTTCCATTCACATGACTTTCTCTACTTCTATGTAACAAATTGTTGTTAAAAAGCTTATGCTTCTGTTTAGTTCACTCTAATCGAGAAAAAAATTAGCAGAGATAGACAAGTAGACACAGTGAAGAAGTGGACACAGAAAAAAAGGCAATTTATGAATCTACCATTCCCTTTTACAAGGACAAATATAACCTTAAAAATGTATCAGTCACCGGAATAATGATAGGAGCCAGAGGGACAATACCCAAAAAGTTACACCAATTTTGGATCGATTATGGTTTGGAAACACGCCTACTACATACAATAGGATCATGGCTATCAGAGAATCTATTCTCATCCTCAGAAATCATTTGTATTCGTTTTAATGCTGGTGCTATAACGATTCGTTAAGTTTTGTTCTGTAATTTTGAACTTACTAAAGTGTTTTTTTTTTTTTTTTTTTTTTTTTAGAAGATTCTATGCGCCATTTGTATTAGATTTGAAGTTTATCATTTCTAATTTTATATGTTACTTGTACTTAGTTATACGATTTATTTTTAGTATTGTAAATTATTTTTAAAAATGTTAATTGTGTAGTATAACTACACATGGCAGCCCTCAATTGAGGAAAGTAATAAAGTGATAGTCGAAAGCTGGTTGCTATGTGATTGAAGTTCCTTTGCTTCTATGAACAGGAGTTGACAAATTCCTGTATGAGAAAAAAATGTTTTTCAAAGCTGAAACCAAAAACAAGGAATAACTCTAAAATGATCAACACCAAGAAAAAACGTATATAACATAAATTGCGTGTTTTAACGTGCTCTGCATTTTCTGTATGGTAAGTTTTTATCCATCTCTTAGAGTTTATAAGTGATGCAAAATTTCGTAAAATTCATCCAGAACAAAGTAGTCTTAAGAGACTATTCCCAGAAAATTCAAGATATACATCTTATTTGTCAGGTAAATATCTTTAATAAACGATATTTTAATCAAAATCGTTAGAGCCATTTTTGAGAAAGTCAAAATTTTCGAAAAACGTTCCATGTAAACCGTGGTTGGGGTGGGGGAATTTTCTTGAAAATCTTCGTGTCGTATTCTTGGAAGATACCAAACTTAAATACCAAGTTTGGTATTTAACGGTCTTTTCGTTTTTGAACTATGCTGTCCACAGACACAGAGACACACACACACACATGCACACACATGGACCTTTTTCCAAAAATGTGTTGCTTTTTTTTGGATTCAGGAGGACCCAAAACATGTATTTCCGGTGAAATCTCGGTATCGAATTGTTGGGTGAATATCAATAGGTACGTTCTCTATATACTATGTACATAGTACGTGTAGAGAAAGTAAACATTTATGTATTCTATTCACACTACTTTCTCTATCTGTTCTGCAAATAAACTTTTCTTACAAAGTACTACAACGTTTCTATTTTTCTTTAAAAGTAGAAACGAAATAAGAGCTAAAATGAGTCAAATGTCTTAAACTATCTCCTATGAGTTTTTCAATGAAATTCGGTTCTCTTTCCTTGTGCAAATAATAAAACATTGATTATTAATATATTACTTTCTTTTTTACGTATGCACATACAATGTGCATAGTAGCTAGAGAAGGCACTGTATTCTATTCAAAAATTCGATGTCGAGAAAGTTCAAGATATACATTATATTTGTAATGTAAATATCTTTAATATACGCTATTTTAATCAAAACCGTTAGAGCCATTTTCGAGAGAATCGAAAATTTCGAAAAATTTACCACGTAAAATTAAGTTTGGGATGGGGGATTTTTCTGAAAATCTTGGATTCGTATCCTCAGAAGATACAAGTTTGGCAATTAAATTTAATTTTTAAGCTATGAACACACACGCACAGACACACACATGCACGCACACTGACCTTTTCCTAAAAATGCTCTTCTTGGATTCAGGGGCCCTCAAAACATGTTATTCATGTGAAACCTCGGTACCGAGTTTTTTTGGGTGTAATACAGTAGCTTCTCTGTCTGCTTTATACAATTCAGTGCACAGAAATGTACTGAAACAGTTTGGGTTTGCCAATAATATATTGGTTTGTATTCAAGTCCGACATTCAAGCAGTGACCTATGAACAAAGAATAGTTCAAGGGGAGGAATATGGAAACAATTTAATCAGAATGGAGCAATTGTCAACACTACCTGCTGGCAGAATAGATGCCGTTATAGGGTACGGGGTTTCGTGGATTGATTACTAAAAAATCTGATGTGTTACACTCACATGACTTTCTATAGCTCGTCTACAAACTTCTTACATAGGATTATTCTTCTTTCTGCACCTTGCTAATCGAGGTACTCATTAGCACAATGTTCTTATTATGTAGTTCCGTAGAAGTAGGAAGAAAATAATGGAATACACTAGGCTAAACCAATAGTCAAATGTTTTAAAAGCTGTCATTAGGCGATTGGCATTACAAATCGCTTCTTTTCTTGTCCAGGAGTAGAACAAAAGAAAAATGGACACTCCCGTCTGAGAAAAGTATAAGTACTTCACAACTGAAACTAATAACAATGAGTGCCTCGAAAACGGTAAGCTCCACGAGAAAAATGTAAATGACATAAGTTGTGTATTTTAAAAAAACCTACATTTTTTGTAAAATACGTTTTTGTCTATCTCTTACGGTTTACTAGTTATGGCAAATTAAGCAAAATGCATTCAGAATAAACAGGTCTTCAGAAGCGATTCCCAGAAAATTCAAGATATACATTTTATTTTTCAGGTAAATATCTTTAATATACGATATTTTAATCAATATCGTTAGAGCCATTTTTAAGAAAATCAAATTTTTCGAAAAAAGTTCCATGTAAAGGTGGGGGGATTTTTCTCAAAAATCCTCGTGTCGCATTCCTGGAAGATACTAAACTTAAATACCAGGTTTGATATTTTAGCTACTATTCGTTTTTGAGTTATCGTGTTCACAGACACACACACACACACACACACACACACACACACACATGGACCTTTTCCTGAAAATGATTTTTATGGATACAGGGGGTAATAAAACATGTATTTTCGGTGAAATCTCGACATCGAATTTTTGGGTGGAATACAATACTTCTCTATCCCTATGTACATTGTACATACGGGGCTAGAGAAAGTAAAAATTAGCTCATTTAGTACCATGATCGTCTTTGTGCTTTCCTCCTTATGTTTGTTTGCTTAACGAAAATATGCTTTAGGAATGCTTTTGTGTGCTCGGTATATTTTGTGTATATTGATCTTTAATAGACAGCTACTTATTGGGTAATGAAGTGGGATAATTTAAATAAGTATGTGTAATGTGGAGTTTAAATAATACACATGTAATAAACAGATAATTTTCTTCATATCTCATCCCCTTCCTCCAAAACATACACCAAAATTAGCTTTTCACTATTCGAAAGGGATTGAAAATCTGGTATTTGCTCCTTTGCTCCTTCCCTCAACAACCGCTGATACTATAATCAAAATAAGGTAAGATACATTTTTACTTTCTCTATACGTACTAAGTACATAGTCTATAGAGAAGGTATTACACTCCACCCAAAAATTCGATACCGAGATTTCACCGGAAATATATGTTTTAGGCTTCCCTGTATCCAAAAAAAGCATTTTCAGAGAAAGTTCCGTGTGTCTGTGAACATGATAGCTCAAAAACAAAAGTTGGTAAAACACCAAAGTTGGTATTTAAGTTTAGTATCTTCCAGGTATGCAACACGAAGATTTCGAGAAAAATCCCCCACCCCAAACTACCCTTTACATGGAACTATTTTCAAAAATTTTGATTTTCTCAAAAATGACTAACGATTTTGATTAAAATTTATTATATTAAGGATATTTACCTGACAAATGAAATGTATATCTTGAATTTTCTGGGAATAGCCTCTGAAGACTTTTTTATTCTGGATGAATTTTACGGAATTTTGCATAACCGCTCAACTGTAAGAGATGGACAAAAACTTACAACACAAAAAATGTAGATCACCTTCAACCATACAATTTATCTTATATACTTTTTTTTCGTGTAGTTGGTCGTTTTTGAGAAACTCCTTGTTTTTGATTTCTGCTTTAAAAACATATACTTTTCACATACAGGAATTTAACAATCCCTGTCCATACAAACAAAGGAACTTCAGTCACATAGCAACCAACTTTTGACTATCACTTTAACCAATAGCGCTCCCTTATTTCGCTTCTTACAAGGAAGCAAGTAATAGGACTATTTCTGCTGATTTTTTCTCGATTAATATGAAATACATAGAACCATAAGCTTTTTTAATAATAATTTGTTGCAGATATGTAGAGAAAGTCATGTGATGGAACACATCAGATCTTTAATTACATGTTTCAATGCATATAAAGCTGTCTGGGCCTCAGGTTCACCTCCGCCATTGCGAAAAAAAGGCAAGCGCGTGTTACCACTCACCTTTTGCTAAGGCTGACGGGTTTGAACCGGTGGCATAGCAGAAGAGTGGTGCCATTCACCTACCATCATAAACCCTGCTCCTCATAACGGCATGTTTCCTTGCACCATACTGTACACTCAAAGACAATAAAAATACGCCTGGCGCTGTGATTAGGCTGAAAATGTGAACGTTTTAAGGGTCTCGAGTCTTAAGACGATTTTTATTGGAGTCATTCTAGTTCAACATACCATGCGAGTAAGAAAAGGCAAAACCCTTCATCCCTCAGCCCCGCTCGACGCTTCCTCAGAACAGCATAAGCAGTGTACTAATTTAGTCGATCACGTGCGCGAGTCACCTTGACAGAACTTTAGTACGAAGCGCAGTCGCTTGCTCTACCTCTGGGCTACCATAGCAACATACCCGCATAGTATTGAATTTCTCACCTGACTCGCACATTTCTCGGTAAACCAAAAGGTGATCTCAAATTATTTGAGATGACAACCCCAATGGCGACTTAAAATGTTGTAAGACCTAGGATTCATAGTATAGCCAACTATTATGTTCAATTAGCATTGACTTAATTGTTTTTTTTTTTTTTTTTTTTTTTTTTTTTTTCCACACAAAGCCGTGTGTAGGACAAGAGTTGGATAGACAGAAATACCGGCTATGGTATTGAATTTTTCAGTCTGACTCTACCTATCCAACTCCTGTCCTACACACGGATTGTATAGGACTGGACAATTAAATCAAGATTAATATAATGTTTTATAATCCGGTGAGAGGGGTGAATTATTTTTAAACCAAAAAGTTTAGGGTCACCAGTTCGTAACGCAGAACTAATTTTTTTGCAATTTACGTTTTCTGTCCAACCCCTTCCTTGCGTTTATGTGGCCTGTCCAATACGCCTTTAAGAGCATAGTAAACAGGTGAAAGACATGGGCGGAGTCATCGAATAAAATCTGTGTTACAATAGATATTTCCAGGCATATTTTTAATGTCTTTTAATGTACATACGCGCTAGAGAAAGTAAACTATTATGGATATAGACCTACTGGTTGGACAGTAAGTTGATAAAATATTTAAATACATTTCCATAAAAGAGTAACACAAATTTACAACCTTAAGGGGTATAATAGTCTTTCCTTTCCTCATATTTCAGTTGTTCATATAACAAGTTATTCAGAGCACCCGAAGGGAATTAATCTCTTCTATTCGACTAAGGTAGAGGAGAGCAAAATGCTTGAAATACTTGAAGTACCCGCTATAAAGCAATTATGAAAGGTAGTAAACGCAAGTAGTAAGGAATTCAATCGATAGATGAGAGCATAAGTACATAATGCCCGCAGTGGCGGAATCTTTACTTTAATCCGAGCTAAACTTTCTTGCTCTATTGGATCACTTTGACCTCCTAAAAGAATTATTCCTTCTAATGCCTTACAGGTTAATTACATTATTTATCCTATCACGATAATCCTTTAAAATCAGGCATCATAAAACCACGAATGATTTCTGCAGTGTCGATAAATTCGCGAGTTGTGAAGTGATCAGCGAATTTATCTGGAGAATTTGGAGTAGCATTTGCAAGGACTTAGATACAAATAAACTAAATTGATTTACCACACTCATATACATGTTGTATTTGCCTGGAATGTAAAAGGCATTCTTTGTAGAGAAATCAGAAATATGTAGTGGTACTTCAGCACGGCGCTTTCATTCCTGGCGACCGCCCAGTCTGAACCATGAATTCTTTTCGGGTTTTTCCTGGGTCGTCAGGCGAGCCTTGCTGTGGTTCCTCTCGCATTTACTGTTCCATTATTCTTTAAATTTATCATTCAGACATTAGACCTGTTTCAGTGTCAGTAGTGTCAGCGACGGTGTTTCGGTGCGGCGTGACACAGAAAAAACTATGACCACTGCGGAACGTTCTCCATCTCTCGGTTTTCGGTTAGTTAGCAGGGTAAACAGATGAAAGATGATAAGGTCGGTTATATGCAGCCCTTTACCTCCGGGCTGAACATCCCAACTAACATTGTTTGTCTCATCGGTCGCCTAAAATACTAAGCAGACGAAGGAGAATATTGCTGGCTTAATCTTCCCGCTGCTGTAAGGAAGATTCATTCTACAAAATTTAAAAATAAAAAACCAAACCAAAACAGAAAGAACAAAGAAAGACGCCAAAAAACAAAATTAAAAAAAAACACTCTCTTGAACCAATTTTTTTTTTTCTGTTAACTCTTCCTCTGAAGATCTTCCTTCACGCAAAAATAATAGAAAAAAATAGGCAAGATTATCCTTCTCTTGATCTTGTAACAAACTTCTCCTTCTTTTCACAGTTTGGAGGATAAACATTAAAACAAAAAACAAAACAAAAAGCAAACACAAAAAGGTTTTGAACGAAAAATATAAAATGAATCTGTGCATGTTCACTTTATCTATACGAACTATGTGCATAGTGTATAGAGAAGGTAATTAATAAATTACATGAAAAATTTAAACTATTAATTGGAAAAAAAAAATAAGAAAGGATCCACATTTATTTTCATTTCTATCTTTTGTATTTCTTGGTATGAATTTATAATTTTTATGAATTTTTTTTATTAGAGGTAGTCTTAAGTAAGGTTGCGTGATTTAATCGTCCTACGTCAGCTTTTACTCCAAGACTAGGAATTGTTCATGAATGAATTACATCTTCAGATGAGATTAGAATGCGTGTTAATTGTATTGTACCCAAAAATTCGATACCAAGATTTCACCGGAAATACGTGGTTTGAGACTCTGAATCCAAAAAAGGCATTTTTAGAAAAATGTCCGTGTGTGTGTCTGTCTGTCTATCTGTCTGTGTGTATGTGTGTGTGTGTGTGTGTGTATCTGTGGGCAGTATAGCGCAAAACCGAAACAACCGTTAAAGCCCAAACTTGGTATTTAAATTTGGTATCTCCCAAGGATGCGACACGAAGATTTTCAAGAAAATCCCCCCATCCCAAGCTACCCTTTACATGGAACAAATTTCGAACATTTTGTTTTTCTTAAAAATGGGTTTAACGATTTTGATTAAAATATCGTATATTAAACATATTTACTTGGCAAATAAAGTGTATATCTTGAATTTTCTGGGAATAGTCTCTGAAGACTACTTTATTCTGGATGAATTTGACGGAATTGTGCATATCTGCTAAACCGTAAGAGATGGACAAAACTTACTCTACAGAAAATGTAGCTCGCGATAAAACACACAATTTTTGTCATATACATTTTTTCGTAGAGTTGATCATTTTTAAGATATTTTTGGTTTTTCGTTTCTGCTTTTAAAAACATACTTTTTTCATACAGGAATTGGTTAACTACTGTCCATACAAACAAGTCATTCAAAATGAAGAGGATATTCACTAGTTGTACGAGATTAAAAAAATCCTTCCGAATAAAGAGGACTGGCAGGGTTTTCCTAGAAATTTTAGAATGTATATTTGGTTTTTCATATAAATATATCTAAAGTATGGTATTTTAATCAAAATAGTTACACTTTTTGAGAAAATCAAACATTTTGATAAATCTTCCATGTAAATGTTAGTTACGGATGAAAAGCTTCTTGTATCTGTGGAGGATTTGAACTTAATACCAAGTTTGGTATTTAACCGGCTTTTTGTATATGAGTTTTCCGGTTCTCAAATACACACACATACACACATATGGATATTTATTTAATGTATTGATGTATTACTTTTGTATAACTGGTACACCGTAAGAGACCCTTAAAACAAACAATTTATGCCATATACATTGGCATGAGTAAGCATTTTCGAGATATTCCAGTTATTGGCTTCAGTTTTAAGCTAGTTAAACTTTTCTCAAACGGAAGAAATCTGATTTTCGTCTCTCCACCCAAAAATTTGATACCGAGATTTCACCGGAAACATATGTTTTAGGGCCCCCAATATCCAAGAAAAGAATTTTCACAAAAAGGTCCGTGTGTGTGTGTCCGTGTGTCAGTGTGCCCGTGTATCTGTGAAAACGATAACTCAAAAACGAAAAGTTGGTAAAATACCAAACTTGGTATTTAAGTTTAGTATCTTCCAGAGATGCGACACGAAGATTTTGAGAAAAATCCCCCACCCCCAAATACCCTTTACATGGAATTTTTTTCGAAAATTTTGATTTTCTCAAAAATGGCTCTAATCATTTTGATTAAAATTTCGTATATTAAGATATTCACCTGACAAATAAAATGTATATTTTGAATTTTCTGGGAATAGCCTCTGAAGAGTAGTTTATTCTGGATGAATTTTCCTGAATTTTGTATAACTGCTAAACCGTAAGAGATGGACAAAAACTTACTGCACAAAAAATGTAGAGCACTTTAAAACACACAATTTATGTTATATACATTTTTTCGTAAATTCGGCGTTTTTGAGACATTCTTTATTTTTGGTTTCTGCTATAAAAAACTTATACTTTTCTCATACAGGAACTTGTCAACTCCTATCCATATAAACAAAGGAACTTCATAGACTTAGCAACCAGCTTTTGACTATCATTTTAACCATGGTAGTCCGTTATTTCGCTTCTACTTACAAGGAAGCAAGTAATAAGAACAATTCTGTTAATGTTAATGGAATTTTATTTATGGCTGATCTTTAATTACAGTAGTTCCAACATTCTATTCTATAATTGTGCGTGAAAGACCGTTCAATTTTGCTCACATGCCTCTTTATTAGACGGATTTTTTTTAGGACACGAGACCAACGGATTTACTTTCCTTCCGAAGGAAGCCATGCTAAGGATTTTACGCCCGAAAAATAATCCATCGTCCTTCGAACGGTTTGACCTTGGATATCACATAGTAACTACTACACCATATAGATCGACTAATGTTTATCTCGATTAAAATGATATCGATAAAAGTATAATCATTTGTAAGAAAAGTTTGTTTCCATAACAGTTAGGGAGTGTCATGTGAATGGAACACGTCTGATTCGTTTTTAAAAGTTTTCATCTATCACATAGCAATTCCCAGCGAATTTAAGATGTAAATATATTTAGTACATAATAATTGTTATACAACAGTTACAACATCATTTCCTGTAATTTAATATTACTTGGGTTCTTTACCGATTAGCGGCACTAAATTTACATAGCTCCCTGTCTGCTAGACAGGGTTGTGCCATTTATTTCATCCCAAAGTCTGCGTTTTTGCTCCTGTTCTCTCTCTCTTCTCTCTTTCTGTTTTCTTATTCGTATTGCACTCCACCCAAAAATTTGATACCGAGATTCCACCGGAAATACATGTTTTAGGACCCCCTGAATCCAAAAAAAAAAAAGCATTTCCAGAAAAAGATCCGTGTCCGTGTGTCAGTGAACACGATAACTCAAAAACGAAAAGTCGGTAAAATACCAAACTTGGTATTACAGTTTAGTGTCTTCCAGGGATGCGACACCAAAATTTTGAGAAAAATCCCTATATCCCAAACTACCCTTTACATGGAACTTTTTTCGAAAATTTCGATTTTCTAAAAAATGGCTCTAACGATTTTGATTAAAATATCGTATGTTAAAGTTATTTACCTGACTAATAAAATGTATATTTTGAATTTTCTGGGAATAGCCTCTGAAGACTACTTTATTCTTGGTCAATTTTACAGAATTGTGCATAACTGCTAAACCGTAAGATATGGACAAAAACTTACCACATAACAAATGTAGAGCATCTTAAAACACACAATTTATGTTATATACATTTTTTCGTGGAGTTGATTGTTTTTGAGATATTCCTTGTTTTGGGTTTCAGCTATAAAACTACTTTTCTCATACAGGACTTTGTGAACTCGTGTCCATACAAACAAAGGAACTTCAGCCGCAGAGCAACCAGCATTTGACTATCACTTTAACCTATGGTACCCCCTTATTTCGCTTCTACTAAGAAGGAAGTAAGTAACAAGACTATTTCTGCTAATTTTTGCTCCATTAGATGAAGTAAATAAAATAATTTGTTGCAGTGATATAGAGAAAGTCATGTGAATGGAACACATCAGATTTTTTTAGTTATTCTCTTTCACTTCGGGGAATCTGGTTATCCTCACTAATGTCACGCAGTTAAGGGATAAACAAAATCTCCCTAACCTCTTCATAGTGACGTATGTGACGAGATTCTGCTGCGACCTGATGGGAAAGTTCCACTCTTCGGCAGGCCAACGTGAGAGACAGTTCTTTAATCTAGCTGGAAATTCGCCAAGGGACAGATCGTCCTTAAGAGCACAGAGATGTTTCGTTGCATAACCGCCAAGGATAGGCGAAAGTGGGCTTACTTTTGGCTTGGAAAATTTGTGGGGTTGAATACGCAATGGAAAAGTCTAAATTCTTATTATTTAGAAAACCCCATTTGTTAGTTGGGAGAATCAGTTTTTTTATTGCAAGATTTAGTTTACAAATTGTGAAAGCAGGGCCTGTAGCTTACAAATGTAACTTATTCTAAACAAAATACATTAACAGTAAAATCAGTTATACCTTTAATGGCTGCTGGTTAAAAGATCTAAAGTTAATAAATTGTGAAAATCTGCCAGTTCTTTGCAGTTTACTGGACGCTGTATACCTGGGCCTTTAAAGACTTTTTTTCGATTCACTCTGGGTTTTTGTACCATAGATATTTACCTACAATAAGACAGTGCAGAAAAGGTTGTTCTCTTTTCCTCGACATTCAACATTTTCGAATCTACCATCTTTTTTGACATAATATCCCATTTATGTTCCCAAATATCTTTCCTCCAATTTTTTACTTATTTGCATTCTGTTAAACTGTGAACAATGCTGTCTTTCTACCCGAAAAAAATACAACGTTCTAGTTCATTCCTTTTCATTCCTTTCAAAAGTATTCTCCTGTTCTCTTCCGTCTGATACTCTAATAAAAATCATTACATCCGTTTAAAAAAATCTAAAATTTCGATAAATCTCCGTATAAAGGACAATTATGTGTAGAGGATTTTCTTGAGACTCTTCGTGTTGAATCTTTGAAAAATAATGATCTCAAATACCAACATTTGTAATTAAATCACTTTTTCGAGTACCCATTAGCATGTAGGGCCTGTTCTAAGAGCTGTAGTTCCTGGCGAAGATGCTGTGGTGCTCTGGGTGCTCTGTCCACTAAAACGAATTAAGAAGAGCCTTGCATCCAAAAATACAGCCTAAAACACAAACACAGCAACAAAATCCCCCCCATAAAAGGAGTTGTTTATCTCCCGTTCCTTAAGCGCATCACAGACCAAATTTCCAAGGTGCTCAAGACCTACAATATAGACACAATTATCAAACTGACCAAACAAACACGCAATTTCCTTCGCTCAGCCACAAATCCCAGAGCCCGTTTGCATCGGCAGGCGCGTACCGGATCCCCTGTTCATGTGGCGCAGTACATGTGGGTACCACCCAACGGAGCCTCAATACCAGACTTACAGAACATCGCAGGCATTGCCGTTGAAGATATACATATTATTTGTCATGTAAATGTCTTAAATATACGAGATTTTAATCAAAATGGTTAGAGCCATTTTTGAGAAAATAAAAATTTTCGAATTCGCTTTTCATAGTAGTTGGATGTGAGGAGATTTTCTTGAAAATTTTTTGTGTCGCATGCTTGAAAGATACCAAACTTAAATACCAAGTTTTGTATTATTTAAGTATTTTCTTTTTGAGTTATATTTTTTCTAAAAATAGTTTTATTCGATACAGGAGACCCTGAAACGTGTATAGCCGGTGACATCTAGGTATCGAATTTTGAGGGAATGCAATTTCTTCTATGTACACCTTGTACATAGTATGAGTATTTTGTTATAATACAAAATATATCCTTCCTCTACTTACTGCATATAACCGAGGATTTAAACAGAAAACGTATATTTAAGAAATGAAATCTTTAAAAGGAGAAGCGATATAGTTTGACGATACCATAACTGTGGCTGAATGAAAAGCAATAATCATTCTCCTGTGGCCCGCTTTCGGGTGTCATGGATTCAAATCTCTTGGGTCGACCAATCTGGTTAAAGTCTTTTCGTGGTTTTCCTCAGTTGCCACGGTAAATGCTGGATTTGATATTTAATACCATGATCCAAAGTTCCGCCTTCAGCCCAAAACAACAATAAAACTCAAAATAGAGGATAATTGCGATTGCGATGCCATCTATCCACGAATAGTGTAAGCAGTAAACTGAACGGCTCCCTAACCCCATCTGCTTATCGCAGATCTATGTGGTATATAGTGTGAGAAGATGAGAGCTTAAAAGTTCCCGCTGATGCTCTACGCCTGCGAAGTGTGGATATGGCAGCAGATTCATGATTTATCTGGATACAGCGGATACAGAGTAGAGGATCCGGTCAATCTATTGTTTATGTCGACGTTTCTCAGTGAAGCTTCAGCCCTCCCATATGTGGAGGATGTAATTAGGCGCCGGGCTCAGAAATTCTACGCCAGTTTGGGTGAACATGAGAACGCACTTATCAGAGGGTTGGGAGAGTACTTCACCTACTGAACGCCGATACAGGCGGCAGCAACGGCTTCAAACCAGCCAACAGCAAATTAGCTGAACTAAGTATTCCCCCTTCCCAACATTGGGAGTGCTCAATCAAAATTAAAAGCAAACACCAGCGGAGCAGAGGAAACAGATGCTGCTCCTAAAAAAGCAACCGTTTGAGGAGCCTCTCTAGCGCTACCTCCTGAACATCATCACTCGAAACCTCAATATTACCAAAACTAAATTATGCTCCTCATTCCTGTGGATAAGCTCTTACCAGGGTAGGTACACAGAAACTACTCCTAGGCTCACCACGAGTCTACCAGATCTCGGACGGACGAACCTTAAAAGTCTTGCTGAACTTTCCATCTGACTACGAATGGTAGAAATACCTAGACTGGACGACCCTCTAACACCTCCTAGTGCGAAACGAAGGTGGTATGGTTCGGGGATAAGGCTGTCCACCGCTTACCTGTCAACAAGGTGCCTTACTGAACAATTCCGTCGCGATATGACCAGCTGTTAACGAGATGTAAAATAATTTTAAAAATCTGATGTGTGCCATTCACTCTCTCCAGCTGTTCCGTAAACAAAAAAATATTTTATCTGCATCATGCTAATAGAGATAAACATTAGCAGAGTTTGTGTCATTCCTTGCTTCCTTATAAATAGAAGGGAAATAGGGGAATTCATTCGGCCAAAGTGATAGTCAAATATTTTAAATGCTGAACACTACGTCAAACAATTGAGGTTCGGTTCGCTTTGCATGGTCTCGTTTGAGAAAAGTAGGAAGTTTAAAATTGAAACCAATAACAAGGAATATATAGAAAACAGCCAACTCTACAAGAAAAAACGATTATAGCATAAATTATGTACTTTAACGAGGCCTACATTTTGGTGTGCTAAGATTTTTGTCTATCTGTTACGGTTTAACCGTTATGGAAATGTCTGCAAAAATCATCCAGAATAAAGAGGTCTTCAAAGGTTATTCCCAGAAAATTGGAAATGTTAGGCACTTCCGCGCGCCCTTGTGCCAGTCTGTAGCCTATGGCCTTCTATAATTTCCTCACTTCAGCCTTGAAGTATTACCCGCAATGGATCTGTGTAGCTCGAAGTCATATGGGTATAAAAACTGCAAATTATTACTTTCACTTCACGTATGTATTATGCACATACTATTAGCTAGAGAAGAAATCGTATTCCAATCAAAACTTTTTGGTCAAATTTGACCCGAAATACGTGCTTTGAGGTTCCCTGAATCCAAAATGAAATTTTAGAAAAGGTGCGTGTTTCTATATGTGTGTCTTAAGACAGCATAGCTCAAAAACAAAAAGACCGTTAAACACCAAATTTGATATTTAACTTTTGCATATTGCAAGGATGCGACACGAAAATTTTCAATAAATGCCCACAGCTCCAAACAACCTTTTAAATGGAAAAAGTTTTAAAAATGTTATTTTTCTCAAAAATGGCTATGTCAATTCTAAATAAATACTGTATTTTAAAGATATTTATATCACAAATAAAATGAAACTTCTGGGAATAACTCTGAAGAACCTCTTCATTCTGGATGAATTTTGTTGAATTTTGCATAATTGTTAAATCGTAATAGATAGACAAAAACTTAGTGTAAAAAATGTAGAACTGGTTAAAGCTCATGATTATCATAATTTTTTTTGTAGTGTATAACGACCGCTTTTAGTGCACTGGCACCGCAGGCGATGACACTGGTGATACATGAAGATGGAGTTCCGGTGGAATGAGATGGAGGGGGAAACCGGAGAACCCGGATAAAACCCGCCCCTGCGCCGCTTTTAGTGCACTGGCACCGCAGGCGATGACACTGGTGATACATGAAGATGGAGTTCCGGTGGAATGAGATGGCGGGGGAAACCGGAGAACCCGGATAAAACCCACCCCTGCGCCGCTTTGTCCACCACAAATGGCGCGGCCCTTATATATACATATATGGAGCTGACCGTTTCAGGAATACTCCTTGCTGTCGGTTTCAATTATAAAGTACGCAAAAGTTTTCTCAAACGGGAAGTCCCCTTTCGTTTCGTCTCTCTTTTGTTTTACTTAAGTTGTTCACTTGACCACCAGATCTTAAAATATTTGACTATCCTTTAGTCCAGTGTAACCCTTTATTTTCCTTCTGCTTATAAGCAAGCAAACAATGAGACAAATACTAGTAATTTATGTCTCGATTAGCATACTGTAGACAAATGAATAATTTTTGTGAGAATAGTTTGTTATACAGAACTAGTAGAGAAAGTTATTTAACTGAAACACATCAGAATTTTTCTACCTACGTTATTTTAATCGAGAAAAATATAGCTGCGTTATACATTTCTTTATAGAAACAAGGCAAATAGCGATAGTCAAATGTTTTAACAACAATATACTGACAAACGCCTCAGTCTTTCCACCCAATCATGAAAAGCCACTGAATGTCCAAAGAATTTTAAAAGAATGACAAAGAATTGAAAAATTCAAACCATTGATGACGAAGATATTGGAAATGGCTTACAAATACCTATTTAACATAAAGTTTGTGTTTAAAACATATCTATATTGACTGTGTTGTATATTTTCATAAATCACTTAACGTTAATCAGTTCTATAAACAAAAACAACAAACTATACACAATTCCTTCCTAATGAAGAAGACTTTACAGATTCTTCTCAGAAAGTTATTTAGCATTATTATATTTTCACAGCCAGTTAACCTTCCCCGTATTTAGGACTGACGCGCCCCTAGGACTTACAAGCGGATGCCCAGGAGTCAGAAGCCTGTCAGGGTTGGGCGTGAAGAAGTGGATGATATGAAATGCAAGCGAAATGAATGATAGTATAGGTGATGATGGAGCAAACGATGGAATGAGTGGCGGTGTAAACCCGCCCAGACGCCGCTTCGTCCACTACAAATCCCATATTGGATCGAACCCGGGCCACATAGATGGGAGGCAATTGGTCTAACCACTTAACCACGGCGTGCCTACTTCAAATATATGGTATTTTAATCAAAATCGTTAGATTTTTTCGGGGGATGAAAATCAAAATTTCGAAAAATGTTTCATGTAAGGGATATTGTGGGGAGGTTTTCTTGAATTCAAACTCGAAGGAGGGCGATGAATTATTTCAACAAAAAAAAATCCTTTGCTTGACTTTCTTCAGAAGGGAAATAAAATGTTGGTCCCTGTCGTATATTCACGGCACATAAAAGAACTTCAAACCTGATAAACACAAGTATTTTAAGCAGCAATCACTTTTAAAAATTAGAAACATTAAATATTTTAATAAATAAATAAAAATAATTTACTTTCCTTGAATTAAATTTAATTATTAAAAGTTATATAAAATTTGATTTGCATTCAGAAAGTATTGCTCTATCAGTATAAAATTAAATATAAAACATCGATTCAGATTCCTTTGGACAAAATTACCATGGTGTACATAAAAGAATAATCTTTTGTAAAAATAGTTTATTTTCAGAACAGGCTGAGAAAGTCCTGTGATAGTACACATCAGAATTTTAATTTCTCTAGCCCATATGTAAAAGGTATGTAATACACAGAGAAGTATTGCACTCCAGTCAAAAATTCTATATCGAGATTTCACCGGAAATACGCGTTTTGAGACCCCCTGAATAAAACATATTTTATAAACAGGTCCGTGTGTGTCTGTGGGCAGCATAACTCAAAAACGAAAAGTCGATTATATACCAAACTTGGTATTTAAATTCAGCATTTTCCAAGGATAAAACATGAAAATTTTAAAGAAAATCCCTCACCTCCCACTACCCTTTACATGGAACAATTTTCGAAAATTTTCATTTTTTAAAAATGGATCTAACAGTAATGTATATCTTCAACTTTCTGGGAAGAGCCTCTGAAAAATGTTCATTTTGGATTACCTGAATATACCTTTTGTATAACTTGTAAAATTTACTACACGGAAAATGTAGATCTCATAAAATCACAAAATTTATATCATATACTTTTTTTTTAATAGAGATAACCATTTTTAAGATATTCCGAGTTAATAGTTTCAGTTTTAAGATACTAAAACCTTTCTCAATACCTTTTCTGCATCAATATGAGCTCTAGGTTGTAATTTCCTGTTTATAGTAGAAGGTTTAACAGGAGTAATTTTAGCTAATTAAGCTATTGATATTATTCTTCATTATACTTATTATATTGTAGCTCATTTCCACTAAAGATGATATTCTTTTCATCTGTTTTTTGTTTACTCTTAAGAAACAAAGAGAACCGAATTTCAGTTGTTTCACTTAGCGCCTAACTTTTAAAAGATATGACTATCGCTTCAGCCTAGTGTATTCCCTTATTTCCCTTCTACTTACAAATAAGATCAGTTCTCACAATGGTTATCTGATTAGGTGAAGTACTGTACTAGAATAATCTTTTGTAAAAATAGTACTTTTTGCGAAATAGTTACAGAAAGTCATCTGAATGAACCACTTTAGATGTTCAATCAGTCAATAGTAATAGTTTAAAAATACGCGTGGAGCAGTTTGGTAACCGCATGTTGCAGGGGCCCGTAGTTCGATCCCCCACCCCAGAGCATGGAATGTGCCTGCATGATCACAAGATAACGTTTTGACATTCCCCCGTCATCCTTTTGTGTGTTGGGAGACGAAATAAAATCAGGAAGGGTTGTACAAGAGCTTGGCTCCCAGACAAAGCCGAGTACATGCGGGTGTCCTTTGTTGCATTCCTGGGGCGGGGCGGGGAGGTACTTAAAAATTATTAATATGAGAGCCCTTTGAGATCAGCAGCAGCAGTGTTGCCAACTGCTGGAAGGATACCTGCCGCGCGATCACGGTGGTCACACCTTATGATGTTTGGCAGCGAGTATACTCGTATCTGGATCAAAGGAGAGCATTCCATTCCATCGATTCAAATTTCAGGGCAGTCTCTGACATTAGACGTTCAGAATTTATATAGGGAAGGTTCTAGATACCAATTCTTAAGGTGATATATCTCAGAAACTTGTAAAATCCCCAGTATGGATACCGGTTATTATATATACGAGGGCCGTTTTTTTTTCAACTTCCGATAGGTTACAAATAAAAGACAAGCTCATAGAAAACAATTGTTTTATTACTAAAAGTTTTGTACACTTATGGTTACTTTTTAAAATAATCACCGAAAATATTGAGACATTTATCATACCTGTGCACAAGCCTTGCAATACCCGCTTCAAAAAATGCTGCCGCCATTGATTTCAAATGAGCATTGACGTTGTTATGAAGATCTTATACATCTTCAATCTCCTTGAAATAATCTCTAAAGTTTTCTTCATCCAGGATAACTTTTGAATAACTAGTCAGCCATAAGAGATAGACAAAAACTTACTACATAAAAATTGTAGATCTCATCAAAACAAACATATTTTTGTTGTACAGCTAACCATTTCCGAGATATTCCTTGTTTATTTCAATTTTAAAATACGTAATAGGTGCAATTGTCAACCAGCAAGTCGTCCGTGTTTCCTTTGTTATACTCCCGTCATCCAAAGAAGCAAATTTCAATGGCAATTGCATAGCGAGAGCTGTCATGTGAATGGAACATATCAGATTTTTACTTTCTCCACACGTACTATGTACATAGTGAATAGAAAAGGTATTGTATTACACCCAAAATGCGATACCGAGATTTCATCGGAAATAAATGTTTGGTATCCTCCAAGGATGCGACACGAAGATTTTCAACAAAATCCCCCTCCCCCCATCTACCCTTTACATGGAACTTTTTTTGGAAATGTTTGATTTTCTCAAAAATGGCTGTAACGATTTTGATTAAAATATTGTATATTAAAGATGTTTACCTGACAAATAAAATGTATATCTTGAATTTTCTGGGCATAGCCTAGATCTCGCTAAAACACACAATTTATGCCATATACATTTTTTCATGGAGTTGACTGTTTTCAAGATATTCCTTGTTTTTGGTTTCAGCTTTAAAAAACATACTTTTCTCATACAGGAATTTTCAACTCCTGTCCATTCAAACAAAGGAACTTCAGTCACATAGCAATCAGCTTTTGACTATCACTTTAGCCTATGTTACTCCCTTATTTCGCTTCTACTTACAAGGAAGTAATAAGACTATTTCTGCTAATTTTTTCTCGATTAGCAGGATGTAAATAGAAGAATATGCTTCTTAACAGTAATTTGTTGCAGTTTTTGTTATTAATTTCAATTTTAATCTACGTTAAGTTTTCTTAAACGGGTCATGCAAAGCGAACCGAACCTCAGTTGTTACACTTAGCGACCTGCTTTTAGAAGATATGACTAGCGTTTTAGCCTAATGTATCCCCTTATTCCCCTTCTACTTACCAGGAAGCCCAACTGTGCTGATGTTTATCTCGATTAATATGATTTATGTAAAAGAATATTCTACTGTAAAAAAAAAAACAGTTTGTATGTGGAACAGCAACAGTTATGTGAATGGAATTATATTTATATATATTTATATATATATATATATATATATATATATATATTTATAATTATAACAAAAATTGGAAAATTCAGACGGCGGTGCTGTAGTCGAGTGTTTAGACCTCTTACCTCCCACTTAGGCGTCCCAAGCGCCCCCACGTGGGATCTGTAGTGGACGAAGCGGCGTCTGGGTGGGTTTCCTGCGGGTCCTTTGGTTTTCCCCACCAATTATCCACTTCCTCACGCCCATGCCTAGCTACAGGCGGACCACTCGTTCCACGTTCCCCTGTGGTTTCGTGTTATTGGTTTCCCGACAGGCTTTTGAGCCCCAGGCATCCGCTTGTAAGTACTGCATAAGGGAGCGCAGCAGGGCTTACGGACTTTGGTAGTAACATATGGTAGTCTGTTTCAGATGTTTAAAAATCTGATGTGTACCATTCACATGACTTTCTCTATATCCCTGCAACAAATTATTCTTAAAAAGCTTATACTTCTATTTACTTTATGCTAATCAGAAACAAATTAGCAGAAATAGTCTTATTACTTGCTTCCTTGTAAGTAGAAGCGAAATAAGGGACTACCATAGGTTAAAGTGATAGTCAAAAGCTGGGTGCTATATCAATGAGTTTCCTTTGTTTACGTTTTTCATAGCAGAAACCAAAAATAAGGAATGTCTCAAAAACGACGAACTGCACGAAAAAAAATGTATATAACATAAATTGAGTGTTTTAATGTGCTCTATATTTTTGTGTAGTAAGTTTTTGTCCATCTCTTACGGTTTAACAGCTATCCAAAATTCAGTAAAATTCATCCAGAATAAACTACTCTTCAAAGCCTATTCCCAGAAAATTCAAAATATACATTTTATTTGTCAGGTAAATATCTTTAATATACGAAATTTTAATCAAAATCGTTTGAGCCATTTTTGAGAAAATCAAAATTTTCGAAAAAAGTTCCATGTAGAGGGTAGTTGGGGGTGGAGGGATTTTTCTCAAAATCTTCGTGTCGCATCCCTGGAAGATACTAAACTTAAATACCAAGTTTGGTATTTTACCAACTTTTCGTTTTTGAGTTATCGTGTTCACAAACACACGGACACACTGACACACGGACACAGAGACACACACACACCCACACGGACCTTTTTGTGAAAATGCTTTTTTTTGGATATTGGGGACCTTAAAACATATATTTCCGGTGAAATCTCGGTATCGAATTTTTGGGTGGATTGCAGTACCTTCTCTATACACTATGTACATAGTGCGTATAGAGAAAGTAAAAAGTTGAAAATTTCAGACCTGGTGTCCTATTAAGACAAGCTAGAGAAAAATTCTTTAGATCTCAGCATGGTGGTCTGTTTCAGATCTTCAGCGGTAACAGCGACACTGCGACAGTGGTGAGCCACCGCCTGATGCCGCCCGTGTACGCCAGCAAGGTGCGAGTGCTCCCATACAGCATACACCGGCGAACTGTGTGCCTGAGGGTGGAGCTAAGAGGCTGTCTGGCTGACGGTGAGTGCTCTTCATTCTCTTGCGTCACATAACACTCGCCATTTACTGCTCTAGACACGTGTATCACTTTGTACATCTCAAACATCCACACTTCTCAGAAGAGAGAAACAACCTACCAAACCCCGTTCCTAAATAACTAGAAGACTGCATTGTATATTAATAACTCCATGGCACGACAGCCCCCGGCCGGTTAATGCGGTCCTCATGACCTGGAGCCGCTACTTCTCCATCAAGTAGCTCCTCAATTGGCCCCCCAGGGACCTTACGAGGCTGAGTGAACCCCGGGCCAGGTCTCCCAGCGGGGGAAAAATCTCCACTGGGGATCGAACCCAGGTCTCCCGCTTGGTAAGCAGCTGCGCGACCACCGCACTAAGACGACCACATTGTATATTGTAATGGTAAATACTAGTTTCGCGCGAAAGGATTATAATAGTTATCTATTATTCATTGATAAACAGAGATTTTATCCATGAGTAGAACAATATAAAACGCGACCCAAAGGGCAGCGTTTTAAGTTCTACGAGTGGATAATAGAGGTTTGTCCACTTGTGTAAAACATTATTTTATCCAACATTATTTTTAAATTAATATATGACAAATATTCAGTTAATGAGTTTACAACAGATACTAATAAATTAAATAAGGAATTGAATTGTGGCCTTCTAATAGGTATAAAATATGGTAGGCTATATATGAATACTAATTTTGTTTTTATTGCTGCTAGTTTCAAATTGATTAAGTTTATGATGGACGTTCAGTACGTTAATGTATCGGTTCCAAATGATATATTTAATGAAGCAGAAGAAGCAGTTGAGGCTTTATTACAGGCGACTTCACGAAAATTATACGAAAAAGAGTTAAAAGGTTATAGAAAATATGTAATGATCAACCATTTATTTAATTACTTTATCCCACTCTTTACCGGAGCAACTAGGGAATTTTGTTTACTTTATCCCATCCGATGCGCACTTTGATTTAAAGTCCAAGATTTCTTATGTCAATTCTGCTTAGCAACAGTGTCTATTACAAGTATCTGTAGGATAAACTGTTTTTATCCTATCCTATAGAATTCATGTATACATTTCATGTATCTTAGGAAACAACAAAAATGAGTATTTCATCGTGAAATAGAGTAAGTACTTTATTTCATTATAAATTATTTTAACTCCTTTGGAGCACCCCATTCTTTAAACAATGAAAATTCCTTGTGCGGCGGTAATAGGAGTAGCGGGTTCGTGTCACGCGTAAAGGTTTTGGATATTAATGAATGGTGTGGAGATGTGGGTGTCCTAGCTCAGGATTTTGTTAGTATGGAATCTTTCTTTGAGTTCCAGAGAATTTCAAAACATGTCTTTTATTTGCCATGTATATATCTTTAATATTCAGTATTTTTATTACAATCGTTAGAAGAATTTTTGAGAAAATAAATATTTTTCATGTAAAGGGTAGTTTCGGCGGAGTAATTTTCTTGAAACTTTCGTCGCATTACTGGGAAATATTAAAACTTAAATTCCTAATCCTTGAGTTATGCTGCCCAGAGACACACACACCCACGCACACACCTTTTTCACCTTAAAATTCGATACGATATTTCACTATAAATACATGTTTTGAGGACCCATTTTGTGAAAATGCTTTTTTTGGATATTGGGGACCCTAAAACATATATTTCCAGTGAAATCTCGGTATCGAATTTTTGGTGGAGTGCAATACTTTCTCTATACACTATGTACATAGTGCGTATGGAGAAAGTAAAAAAGCATTTTCACAAAAAGGTCCGTGAGTGTGTGTGTGTCCGTGTGCCTGTGAACACGATAACTCAAAAACGAAAAGTCGGTAAAATACCAAACTTGGTATTTAAGTTTAGTATCTTCCAGGGATGAGACACGAAGATTTTGATAAAAATCCCCCCACCCCAAACTACCCTTTACATGGAACTTTTTTTCGAAAATTTTGATTTTCTCAAAAATGGCTCTAACGATTTTGGTTAAAATTTCGTATATTAAAGATATTTACCTGACAAATAAAATGTATATCTTGAATTTTCTGGGAATAGCCTCTGAAGAGTAGTTTATTCTGGATGGAGTTTACTGAATTTTGAATAACTGCTAAACCGTAAGAGATGTGCAAAAACTTACTACACAAAAAATGTAGACCAGGTTAAAACACACAATTTATGTTATATACACTTTTTTCGTAGTTCATCGTTTTTGAGACATTACTTATTTTTGGTTTCTGCTATGAAGAACTTATACTTTTCTCATACAGGAACTTGTCAATACCTATTCATATAAACAAAGGAACTTCATTGACATAGCAACCAGCTTTTGACTATAATTTTAACCTATGGTAGTCCCTTATTTCGCTTCTACTTACAAGGAAGCAAGTAATAAGACTATTTCTGCTCATATTCTTTCTGATAGCATAAAGTAAATAGAAGTATAAGCTTTTTAAGAATAATTTGTTGTAGGGATATAGAGAAAGTCATGTGAATGGAACACATCAGATTTTTATAAAAAGGTCCGTGTGTGTCCCTATGTATGTGTGTCAGTGTGTCCGTGTGTCTGTGAACATGATTAACTCAAAAACAAGAAGTCGGTAAAGTAACAAACATAGTATATAAGTTTAGCATCTTCCAAGGATGCGACACGAAAACTTTGAGTAAAATTCCCTCGCCAGTAACTACACTTTACATGGAAAAGTGTTAAACAATTCTGATCATCTAAAAGATCGCTATAATGATTTTGATTAAAATACCGTACATTAAAGATATTTACAGGACAAATAAAATGTATATCTAGAATTTTCTGGGATTAGCCTTTGAGGACCTCTTTATTCTGAATGAATTTTGCTGGATTTTGCATAACGAGTAAAGCTTAAGAGATAGACAAATCTTACTACACCAAAAATGTAGATCTCATTAAAACACAGAGTTTATGTCATTTGCAGTTTTTACTTAAAGGTGACAATTTTTGAGATATTCCTTGTTATTGGTTTTCGTTTTAAAATACGTAAAAAACTTTTCCCATGCGGGAATTTGTCAATTCCAGGCAACGCAGAGAAATGATTTCATTCCCATACCAACCAGCTTTTATAAGATTTGACTAGTGGTTTCTATTATTTCCCTTTTGCTCACAATAAAGTATTTCTCATAATGTTAATCTCGATTAGCATAAGCTTTTAAATAATAATTTGTTACAGATATGTAGAGAAAGTCATGTGAATGTAACGAATCAGATTTTTTCTATGTTTTTCTATGGACTCAATATCTCTGGTATGTTTTCAGTAGTAAGCGTTATAGAGAGTTAAAGTTATCTAAGGCGTTAAGGTGGTCCTTTAAACGTGTACGTCTTTAGTTTCTAGGGTTTCGATATTACAGATATAGAGTACTGGTTGGTGCGGTAGCATGACGTATGATGATGATGTCATCACATTTTGTAGGATGGGGTGGGAGGGGATCGACGGAAATGAGCAGGCGGAAATAACACACACTAGGGCTGTTCCGGCGAGAGCAGGGGTTGGGACTATTTTGATTTGAAATTACCAGATGAACGGGAAATTGTCATATTAATTATTGAAGTAAACCCTTCCCTTACATAATGAAACAGGAACCAATAACTACTCTATGGATATTCTAGACGTTTCCGGACAGGTATAATTAGCTCACATTCCAGCATTATGCTGTAACTTTTTTTTACGTAACTCTAGAGCACTCATTTTATGCAATTTCACGTTATGTAATTGCTAAGTTCGTTATGGATTTTGATCTATTAGTCGTTCATATATGTGGCAAAAAATGTTAATCGTTTAGGTGTGAGTGTTTTGATAGTGTTTAACGCCCGATTTTACTACCATGGTACCGTATGCGATGGTGGGAGAACCCGGAGAAAACCCGCCCCTGGGCCGCTTTGCCCACCACAAAACCCTCATGCGGTCTCTTGGGATCGAACCCGGCTGCCTAGGCGGCCACGACGCGGCACTATTTCTATATGTATGTGTGTGATGCCAGGGAGTATTCTGTACTGCAACCACTGTACGTCAGACCCCGGGAGGAGAAGATGAGACAGAGAGGGAGCCACCGTGGATGGTCCCAAACAGTTCATCTTCAGTTCATGGCTCAGGTTCGAGCGAACTTCTTGAGTCTATAAACGACTACCAATACCATTCCGCCGCCGAGAACTGTATTTCCAGAGCGCAGTCATCTCCACGGAAGGGTAACGGTCTCTTTCAGAGAATCAAGATGAAGTGGAGAAAAAAATCTAAGGAATAGAAATTTGGGGAATTAAGAAACCTCCTCAGCATTTGTCTAATAACCTGAAAAAAAAAAAGCCGAAAAAGCCTATGGTGGCTGAGTTGTTTCGTCTGGGGCTGCCATTCGGGAGGTTGTGAGATTGGTTCTCCGCCGCCGACCTATTTGATTCATGGGTTTTTCGGGGGTTTTCCCAGGGTTACTAGACGAATGCTGGGGAGGATTCATACCCTTGAACTTCATTTCATCTAGCCAGTTTCTTTCAGGATTATAAGAATCGACGAGGACTACGGCGGTGGCGCCATTTTATGGAGGTGACTCCGCTTCGGAAATACAGCTCCCGTTAATGATTGCATACTCAAGTGGTCTCTACGGGACTGAGCCACGGGCTCCTGGCGCTCCCCGCGAGAGATGAACTCTTGTGAACTGTTAGGGACCCTCCATGGCGGCTCTCTTCCTATCCGGATGTCAGCCATCCTCTGAAATTACACCCATCTCATTCTTCCAGCAGGGTTCTGATGCACAATAAGCCCACGGCTGCAGTGTAGAATACCCATCCATAGCTTACACACAAACATACTTAGCAAGAAAGGAAAAATCAGGAATGGCATGATTTAGGCTGTATGTCGCAGATAATGACACAAAATTCTGGTAAGAGAATCTGTCCATTTGATTCTTTAGATGAAAACTGGGTAAATATTTTGGTGGAATGTGCTCAGTGGGAGAACCAACGAACAACGAATCTAAAAGAACACTGCTAAAGCCACAATAGAAGCATTTTGGCATGTTGGGATCTACTGGCTATCCACAGGAACTGGCAACATATGGGCAATTGCGCGTTAATATTAAATTTGTTCTGTTAATCAAATTCAAGGTATCTCTATGTTTTTCTCTTTCGGTTTCTTTAATTTTCTCTGTTATTTCTTTTTGTCGCCTTTAACTTGTATCAGAAATATGCATGTATGGTCAACGACAATGCAGTAAGTGTCTGTGTAATAAATTTAATACTTTGGCATCAATAAAGATACCTATCTGCCTGTCGAGCTGCCTGTCTACATGGTCGGGTTGTTTAGTAATAAATATATGTATTACACGGCCAAGGCTCGAACCGTATTGGCCTTGATTCTCTGAACGCTGCCTTTAGCTAGTATCTCTTTTACTAGAACAAGGAAATACTATTAACCCAGCGTGCAGCCAGTAATAAAGCACAAATGAAGCACTCTGGTGCTGGATATGAAACGTCATGTGATTAATTATACACATCTGTAATTACACAGGTACATAATGGAAAAAACAATCATTCACATGAATTTCTCCATTAGTTCTGTAAACAAACTAAACCTACAAAAGATTATTATTTTATCTACATAATGCCGACCAAGGTAAACATTAACAGAAAATATTTTATTATTTAGTTGCTTATAAATAGAAGGGAGGGAACGTACTGGGCCAAATCTTTTAAAAGCTGCGGCTAAGCAATTGTCATTGAAATTTAGTTCTCTTTCCATGGTCAAGCAATAAAACAAGAGAAATATGAAACGGATTAGGACTTACCATTTGAGAAAGTATTTTAAAGTTGAAGCAATTAACAGGGATTATCTTGGAAATGCTTAGTTGTACAAAAAATCCGTCTGTGATATAAAATGTGTGTATAAACTAGATCTATGTACATATTTGTGTAGTAAGTTTTGTCTATCTCTTATAGTTTAGAAGTTGTGCAAAACTCGCTAAGAATGAAGAGAAATTCAGGGGATATTCCCAGTAAATTCAGGATATATATTTTATTTTAAGTGTAAATAAGCTCAATACATCCATTTTAATGAAAAAAAGTTAAAGCCAATTTTTATAAAATCCAACATTTCGAGAAAAAAATCCACGTAAAGGGTAGTTTGGGGTGCGAAAATTTTCCTGAAAATCTTCGTGACACCCTGGGAGGATATTGAATTTAAAACTAAGTTTTGTATTTAACATACTTTTCGTTTTTGAGTTATACTGTTTACATCACACATGGAACTTTTTATAACAATATATTTTCTCGACTCATGTGTCCTCAAAACATGTATTTAGAGTGTGTGTCTGTGAACACGATAGCTCAGTATCTTCTAAGAATGCGATACAAAAATTTTGTGGAAAATTCCCCTGCCCCGAAACTACCCTTTACATGGAAAAAAATATCCAAAATTTGGTTTTTTTAACATGGCTCTAACTACTTAATTAAAATGCGGTATATTAAAAATATTGACTTGATAAATGAAATGTATAGCTTGAATTTTCTGGGAATAGCTTTTGAAGACCTTCATTTTGGATTAATGTTGCATAAGTGGTAAACTATATGAGATAGATAAAAACTTTCTGTACAAAAAAATATAGATCCTATTAAAATACACAATTTATATCCGATATATTTTTTCCTGGGGTATACCATTTCCGAGATATTCCTTGTCATCAGTTTTAGTTTTAAAATACCTACTAAATATTTTCTCATATGAATATTCGTAAACTCCAGGCCATGCAATAAAATTAAAAAAAATAATAAAAAATCTAATGTGTTCCATTCACATAATTGTCTCTAACTGTTCCATATGGCAATTATTTGTATAAAATATTGTTATTTTATCTACATCATGCTAATCGTGATAAACATTAGCAGAAATAAACTTATTACATGCTTCCTTGTAAGTAGAAGGGAAATAAAGGAATACGTTGGGCTAAAGCGATAGTTAAATCTGTTATGTGAAACAATTGAGGTTCTCTTCGTTTAGTAATGTCTTTTTTGAGAAAAATTAGGTAGCTTAAAATTGAAATCAATAACAAGGAATGTTTTGAAAACAGTCAACTGCCACAAGAAAAATGTGTATGGCATAAATTAAGTGTTTTAACGTGATCTACAATTTGGTGCAGAAAGCTCTTCTCTATCACTTACAGTCTAACCGTTATGGAAAATTCTGCAAAACTCGTCGAAATAAAGAGGTCTTCAGAGGCTCTCCCCAGAAAATTCAAAATATACATTTTTATTTGTTATGTAAATATCTTTAATACATATATGTTATTTTAATCAAAGTCATTAGACCCATTTATGAAAATAACAAATTTTTCATAAATGTTTCCATGTAAAGGGTAGTTTAGGGTGGGGAATTTTCTTGAAATCTTCGTGTGGCATCCTTAGAAGATACTAATCATAAATACCAAGGTTGTTATTTAACGGTCCTCTGTAAATGCACTGGACTCACGGGATCTCAAAAGGTATTTACAGTGAAATTTCGGCATAGAATTTTTGGGGGAAATACAATACCTTCTCTAGCTAAGATGTACATTGCATGTATATAGATGATAGAGAAAAAGTAAAAATAAAAATATCTGATGTGTTCCATTCACATTACTTTCTCTAGCTGTAACACAAATAACTTTTTTTACAAAAGTTTATTCTTTTATCTACGTCATGCTAACACTTGCGTTATTTGCCTATAGAATTCAATTCTGTGTATTCAAAAATACCGAGTAAGTTCTTTGGTGGCAGAAAAGTAAAACATTTGCATTGAAAAACTAGTACCATGTGACAATAAATGTCTTGACAGAAAAGTGAGTATGTTGAGAAATAGAGTAAGACACTGTAACTTGGTAAATACTATTTTGTGTTGATATCTTTCGTTATTATTTAGTTATGGATGAAAGATGTAGGGGTACGGAGGAATGGCGGGAAAAATATTTACCGCGATTCTTTACCACCGCGAATGTAGGGCTAGAAGCATGTTGGACGCTACTGGCAGGCACGGAAGACGTGGACGGGCTAGGTAAATTTATACTTAAGGCAAGACAGCTGAGATCTGAGGAGGTTGTCAATAGAGAAGGGGGGGGGAGGAATAAGAACAACTAAACAAAAGTGACTACAATGTTTTACACACACATATATATATACATATATATTATTTTAAGTTTAATTATCTATTATAAGAGGGTGCAATTATGGAGGTGTACTCGGTACTGTAAATATCAATTGCTATATTTGAATATCTTTGTATTTTTATTTTGGGGTTTACTCTTAATTCTTTATTGTTGTTTTAATATTGCTTTTGAATGTGTATTACCTTTGTCTTTTAATTTTTGTTGTTGTTGTTTTAATATTGTTTTAGTGTGTATTACAAGAGCACTACGGTCTGTAGGCCCGTGCAATTGTTTAAACTCTATGTATGATATTGTTATGTCAATAAATACACTTTTTCATTCTTTCATAGTTATAGATGACCCTCGTACATAAAGCAGGTATGGCTGTAAGTGGTATAGCTAAAGAAAGTTTTTGAAATACTTGATATGTAAGTTAGTCGCTCTGAACAAATTTGGTAATGTAAGCTAAAATTTTAATTCATTTATTAATTGCCATGCCAGCAAGCACTGTAAGTACTTACTGTAAAAGTTTGAGAGGTCATTAATTCTTACAGTACAACTAGGAAATGACGCTATCATTTAAAGACATAGTAGATCGCACCATAAGCTCGCTGGAAGACATATTTTTTAGATTTCTCATGTAAATAGGCCAATAAATCTGTCTCACTGGTATAACTCTTAACTTTTTATCAAAATACCATTTTCGGAAAGCACTTTAACCAACATATCTTTGCTTCGACTTCACCGGTAAAAGTGAAGCACATACTAGATTCGCAGTTTCTTCAATAGCAATGTCACTCATTTTTACACTCTTTACATGGAACTTTTTTCGAAAATTTTTATTTTCGCAAAAATTGATCTAACGATTTAGATTAAAATATCATATATTAAAGATATTTACCTGAGAAACAAAATGCATATCTTGAATTTTCTGGGAATAACCTCGGAAGACTGCTTTATTCTGGACGAATTTTACGGAATTTGGCATAACTGCTAAAACGTAAGAGACAGATAAAAACATACACTACAAAAAATGTAGAGCACTTTAAAACACATAATCTATGTTATATGCATTTTTTTCATGGAGTTGATCGTTTTTCAGATATTCCTTGTTTTTGGTTTCAGCTTTAAAAAACTATACTTTTCTCATACAGGACTTTGTCAACTCCTATCCATACAAACAAAGGAACATCAGTCCCATAGCAACCAGCTTTTGGCTTTCACTTTAACCTATGGTACTCCCTTATTTCGCTTCTACTTACAAGAAAGCAAGTAATAAGACGGTTTCTGCCAATTTTTTCTTGATTAACATGAAGTAAAGAGAAACATTAGCCTTTTTTGTTGCAGAAATGTAGAGGTCATGTGAATGGAACACATCAGATTTTTATAAAAGTTTACTGCTTGATAACAATTATGAAACATCAAAATATTCAATTTGGTTACCTAAAAAAAACCTGGTGTGTTCCATTCACATAACTTTCTCTACACCTCCGCAACAAATTATTGTTAAAAAGCTTATGCTTGTTTTTACTTCAAGCTAATCCAGAAAAAAATAGCAGAAACAGTCTTATTACTTGTTTCCATGCAAGTAGAAAAGAAATAAGATACTAACATAAGCTCAAGTATTCGTCAAAGGATGGTTGCTATGTGAATGAAGTTTATTTGTTTGAATGGGCAGGAGTTGAAAATTTCCCGTATGAGAAAAGTATAAGCTTTTAAAGCTAAAACCAATAACAAGGAATATCTAAAAAACAATCCAGTCTACGAAAAAAATGTACATAACATAAATTGTATGTTTTAACGTGATCTACCTTTTCTTTTAAGTAAGTTTTTGTCTATCTCATACGGTTTGCCAGTAATGCAAATTTCCGTGAAATTCATCCAGCATAAAGTAAAATTCAGAGGCTATTCACAGAAAATTCAAGATATACATTTTATTTGTCTTTAATATACGATATTTTAATCAAAATCGTTAGCCATTTCTTAGAAAATAAAAATCTTCGAAAATTTTCCCATGTAAAGGGTAGTTGGGGGTGCGGGGATTTTCTTGAAAATCTTCGTGTCGCATCCTTGAAAGATTTTCTGAAATTAAATACCATGTTTGGTATATTTAACGTTCTTTTCACACACATACACATACGGACATTTTTCTAAAAATGATTTTTTTTGTATTCAGGTTGTTCTAAAACATTTATTTCCAGTGAAATCTCGGTATCGAATTTTTGGGTGCATTACAATACTTTCTGTATACACTATGTACATAGTACGTATAGAGAAAGTAATAAAGAATCTATTGCAAAATGCATTAACAAAAGAGTGTATAAGAGGCTTTGTCCATATAATTTAGTTGTAGCCTTTCATTTGTTCACATCGAGAATTCTTTTCTTCTTAATGTTCTATAAAATATTGAAAAGCAATTTTGATTTAATATTGTTTTTTTACAGTTTTTTCAAGTATTTGAAAAAGTAATTTGCGAACCTCGTAGAGTAAGTTATACTATTAAACGTCTAACAGCTAACATCTGTTCCATAAACTATTTTGTGTGCTTACTTTCCTTCTTTTCACAGTCTATGGTTTGAAATTATAATCTTAATATAATTATATGTTCCTATTATTTCCTGTAAATTGTTTTCTAAGCAATGTCTAATCATTAGAAGCTGTCAGCTTGAAGGAGAAGTTTGATACTTATGTAGATCGAGTTTATTGAGATTCAGTAGCAGTGATATTTCGGTGAGACAGGCTCCCAGGTAACTGCTTCAGATGGCTTTGATCTTGGACTGCCTGCATTAAACAGGGGGTCTTCTACTGGAGCTGTTTTCAGGTCGCCTTGAGCAGACCGGCAAAGTGATATCCTTGGACAGAGCGGCACTCTCACTAAATGAGATACGAGAACGGAATTAATTATGCCCCTCTGCCAAAAATCTCATCCCATAGAGTCATCCTTATTATTGTACAACAAATTACTAGGTCAAATGCAACATTCTCGTCTGGGTAGAACTGTTTTACTACCTTGAACAGATGCGGGATTTTATTCCTCTAAATAATCAATAAATCTTGAAAATTCGTAATCTTTGCATCATTATTATTTGAGGACATTGCCATGAACAACATTGCATCAATGTTTACTTAACTTTGTATTCTAATATTAAAAATTAAGAATATTATGTTTACAGGTTTCTCCAATTACACGTGACACACTTAAGAGCAAATTAATTAATTTTTACTATGTCATTATTAATATTGTGAGGTAACTAGCAAGATGATGTATATATTTGTAATATGCAATGCAAGAAGGGAAAGGCTACAAAGATGCACATTTCTGATGAAAACAAGAAAGACTAATAAAGATTGGGCTGGAGTTTAAGGCTTAGTCATTGTATTGGGTTGCGTGCAACAAAGTCACTGCAAGGCAAGGCAAAACAGTGCGCAGCCGGTTCGTATATTTTTGATCACTCGTTAGATGACGAAATAAATTTTGGTATGCATATTTTATATGCACAACTAATTAGTAACAGAACATTGAGAAAATCATATGAATGTAGCACATCATCCTTTGAATTTACATTCTGAATACTTTTTCTTTCTCTACGGACTTTTCGTTTTTGAACTATGCTGCCTACACACACACACCACACACACACACTTACATACACAGACACACACACACAGACAGACACACACACGGACATTTTTCTAAAAAGTTTTTTTTTTGGGATTTAGGAGGTCTCAAAACATGTATTTCTGGTGAAATCTCGTATCGAATTTTAGGGTGCATTACAAGACCTTCTCTATACACTATGTACACAGCACGTATAGTGAAAGTAAAAAGTCTGTTAAATATCAAATCAGTATCTTCCAAGCATTCAACACAAAGAGTTTCAGGAAAATTGCCTACCCCAACTAACTTATACATGGAAATTGCTGCACATTTTTATTTTTTTCAAAAATGGCTGTAATGATTTTTGTCAAAATGTCATATACTTTCTCTATACGTACTATGTACATAGTGTATAGAGAAGGTATTGCACTCCACCAAAAAATTCGAAACTGAGATTTCACCGGAAATATATGTTTTAGGGTCTCCTGTATCCAAAAATAAGTATTCTCAGAAAAAAGTCCGTGTGTCTGTGAACACGATAACTCAAAAACGAAAAGTCGGTAAAATACCAAACTTGGTATTTAAGTTTAGTAACTTCCAGGGATGCGACACGAACATTTTGAGAAAAATCCCCCACCCCAAACTACACTTTACATGGAATTTTTTTCGAAAATGTTGATTTTCTAAAAAATGGCTGTAACGATTTTGATCAAAATATCGTATATTAAAGATATTTACCTGACTAATAAAGTGTATATTTTGAATTTTCTGGGAATAGCCTCTGAAGACTACTTTAATATGGATAAATTTTGTATAACTACTAAACCGTAAAATATGGATAAAAACTTAACACACAAAAAATGTAGAGAACGTTAAAACACACAATTTATGTTATATACATTTTTTTCGTGGAGTTGATCGTTTTTGAGATATTCCTTTTTCTTTGTTTCAGCTTTAAAAAACATACTTTTCTCATACAGGAATTTGTCAGCTCCTGTTCATACAAACAGAGGAACATCAGTCACATAGCAACCAGCTTTTGGCTTTCACTTTAACCTATGGCACTCCCTTATTTCGCTTCTACTTACAATAAAACAACAAATAAGACTTTGTGCTAATTTTTCTCCATTAGGATGAAATAAATAAAAGATTATTAACAATAATGTTTACAGAGATATAGAGAAAGGCATGTGAATGGAACACATCAGATTTTTTTTAAGATATTTTTATTACAGACGAAATGTATATGTTGAATTTCCTGGGAATAGCTTCTGAAGAGTTATTCATTAGGAATGACCTTTGCATAACTGGTAAATGAGAGAGTATCAGATGAATGGAAAATATCAGAATTTTCATTTACATATTGTATATTTATTATGACTGGTTTCTTTCCTAAGTTAGTAACTTGTGAGGTTAGCCCTTCAGAACATTTGTACTATTATCTGTGCACGAGGCTATGCTCGCTGCACGTATAAAATAAATCACGACTTTACAGTCCGGTAGAAAAGCCAATTTAAAGTATAATACACAGCAGGCCGCAGTATATCTTATGTAATAGCTTTAGTTACGTTTTGAATACCCACCTTCGTGCTATTAAAACTACACCAAACCATTTTGTTTCCCCAACCTTATGCAAAGTAGCGTTTAATATGTATGAAATAGAATGTAAGGAAATAATGAAACACAAACAGCGTTTGGTTTTTACGATTTGGCGAAGGAACCTTTAACATACTTGTGGGATATCCGGGATTGATACTCTTTCTAATTGGTTATTCATCGCCCGTAACCATTTCCAGCATTACTGGCGTAAATGCCGAATAATGCATTTCGCAAGACATAAAAGAAATCAAACAAATTCCAGCTTTATTGTTCCTGAACATATAGCTGATGAAGTAGTTTATTTTTTACTTTCTCTAGTCGTACTATTACATAGTGTATTGAGAAGGTATTGAATTGCACCGAGATTTCACCGAAAATACATATTTTAAAGCATTTTAGAAAATTTTCCGGGTGTATACTTGGTATTTAATTTCGGTATCTTCCAAGAATACGATACAAAGATTTTAAAAAAAAATACACCCACCACTAGTTACCCTTTACATGGAAAAAATTTCGAAAATCTTGATTTTCTCAAAAATGGTTCTAACCATTTTGATTAAAATCCCGTATATTAAAAATGTTTACATCCCAAATAAAATATATACCTTGAATTTTCTGGGAATATCCTCTGAAGACCTCTTTATTCTAGATGAATTTTGCCGAATTTTTCTTAGTTGCTAAACCGTAAGAGAAAGAAGAAAACAAAAAGATGTAGTTCTCGCCAAAACACGCAATTTATGCCCTTTGTGTTTTTGTTGTGGAGTTAACCGCTTCCGAGATATTCCTTGTTATTGGTTTCAATTGTAAAGTACTTATACTTTTCTCAGGCAGGAACTGTCCGTTTTTCATTTGTTCTATTCCTGGTGAGGCAAAGAAGAGTTTTGCAATGAAGCGATACCTTTTAAAACATTTTATTATCACTTTAGCCCAGTGCATTCCTTTAGTTCCCTTCTACTTAAAAGGAAGTGTATCTCAATTAACATGGTGTAAAAAGAATAATAATCTTTGTTTGTAGAGCAGCTGGAGAAAGTCATATAAATGTAACATAGCAGTTTTTTTTTTCATTCATATAGGCCCCATTTCACATCTAAGGTCATATCAGGGGCTTTGCATTAGAAAGAACTCGTCTGTAGGTTCTTTACGTTAGGTTAAAATCCAAACACACATACATACACACACAAACATACTTCCAGACTCTGTGGGGGATAGGGAATAATTCTGGTTAAAGAAACATTCCCGGCCGCCGCCGGAAATCGAACCCGGGACATCCGGTGAGAAGTCACCTCCCTCACCTCACGACCGTGAAGTAGTTTGTTTTGGTTTAGCAGTGAATAAATATGTTTATCCTACTCTATAAACTTCATAGTATTCTAACTCCCTTGGCAGCTCCCCATTCCTTACCTAGATTTGTCGGATAGCAAACTAAGTACAGTTTTTTACTTCCTTTACACATACTATGTACATAGTGTATAGAGAAGGTATTGTAATGCACCCAAAAATTCGATACCGAGATTTCACCGGAAATACATGTTTTGGGTCCCCCTGAATCCAAAAAAAACATTTTTGGAAAAACGTCCGTGTGTGTGTCTCTGAACACGATAACTCAATTCCGTAAAATACCAAACTTGGTATTTAAGTTTAGTATCTCCCAGGGATGCGACACGAATATTTTGAGAAAAAACCCTCCACCCAAAACCACCATTTACATGGAACTTTTTTCGAAAATTTTGTTTTTCTAAAATTTGGCTCTAACGATTTTGATTACACTATCGTATATTAAATATATTTATCTGAAAAATAAAATGTATATTTTGAATTTTCTGGGAATTTTTCTCAATTAGCATGAAATAAATAAAAGATAAGCGTATTAAGAATAATTTGTTACAGAGATATAGAGAAAGTAATGTGAATGGAACACATCAGTTTTTTACTTTCTCTATACTCACTATGCCCGTGTGTGTGCGTTTGTGTGTCTGTGTGTCTGTGAACACGATAACTCAAAAACGAAAAGTCGGTAAAATACCAAACTTGGTATTTAAGTTTAGTATCTTCCAGGGATGCGAAACGAAGATTTTTAGAAAAATCCCTCCACCCCAAACTACGCTTTACATGGATCTTTTTCGAAAATTTCGATTTTCTCAAAAATGATTCTAACGATTTTGATTAAAATATCGTATATTAAAGTTATTCACCTCACAAATAAAATGTATATTTTGAATTTTCTGGGAATAGCCTATGAAGACTACTTTGTTCTGGATGAATTTTTCATAACCACTAAACCGTAAGAGATGGACAAAAGCTTAACCCATAAAAAATGTAGAGCACGTTAAATCACACAATTTATGTTATATACATTTTTGTCGTGGAGTTGATCGTTTTTCAGATATTCCTTTTTCTTGGTTTCAGCTTTGAAAAACTTATACTTTTCTCATACAGGAATTTGTCAACTCCTGTCCATATAAACAAATGAACATCAGTCACATAGCAACCAGCTTTTGGCTTTCACTTTAACCTATGGTACTCCCTTATTTCGCTTCTACTACAACAAAGCAAGAAATAAGACTATTTCTGCTATTTTTTCTCGATTAGCATGAGATAAATAAAAGATAAGCTTATTAACAATAGTTTGTTGCAGAGATATTGTGAAAGTCATGTGAATGGAACACATCAGATTTGTTATATTTGTTGATGAATTAATTGCAATTTTAGAATCCAGTACTTAAAGAAATCTATACAGATCTGGGCTGCAGCAGTAAAAATGAATGTTGTATTAGTTATGGAAACCCCACCTGCTGGCTAATTACACCGGTTTCACGGGAGGCTTGGGGGTTTGTTACCTTCTAAGCTTACCTGGGTACGGGAGGCTTCGGTTCTTTGCCCAAAGGGTCGCGGTAAATATTAAGTACTTTTCCCTCCATTCCTCCGTAGCCCTATAACTTGATAAGTCCACGACTCTTCTTCTTTCCAAATAGGGTAGATTCTCACACCGTCCTCGTCAATAGGTTTTATCATCCTAGTCTAACCCCCTTCTAATGAGTTTAGAATTGTTTTGATATATTGCTCCATACCCCACTTCGATTTTAGCCCTAACTCTACTTCCAACAAAAGCTTTTACGTGCATTGCGCAATTATTTGCTGTCTGTTCAATATCACAGGGGTGGTTCTTAATCCTTCCCCAAACACCCCCATTTGTTTCCCTGCCTCGCCATCTAACTGTATTTCATCCCAAGGGTTTCCAAACCTTTCTTTAATTTTGATGCCCACGTCGAATTACCTTCAATTTTCAGCTGTTCACGATAGCAGACTGCCCTAATTATAGATTGGTTTCCGTGAAGGATTCTCATCCAATATTTAAGTGCTCTGATTTTGCACTCTCTCGTTTTACTGTACCCCTCGAATTCTCCCATTCCGCATATTCTTCACTACACCCAGAATTCCTTTAAAAAATGAAGTCCTCATTTGGTCCATATTACCTGTTTGTTCTTACCCCCCATATTTATTCTCCATGTGTCATCGTGGACCTGTCGCTCCGTTTACAGTTTCCGTTAAGGTTACAGATATATTTGGAACTCTGTAGAGAGTCCGGAGAACTTCCGCTGCTTTCAGCCTTGCGTTGTGTTTCCTGTTGTCAATTTCTTTTCCGTTCAACGTACATGTGAGGCCAAAAAAAGATTTAACATAGTGCAGTGTCTGTCCTGCATATTTTCAGGTCTTCCTGCCTTAAACAGATACATTTTTACTTTCTCTATACGTACTATGTACATAGTGTATAGAGAAAGTATTGCATTGTACCCAAAAATTCAATACCGAGATTTCACAGAAAATATATCTTTTGAGACCACCTGAATCCAAAAAAAGCATTTTTAGAAAAATGTACGTGTCTGTGTTTGTGTGTCTGTGGGCAGCATAGCTCAAAAATGACAAGACCGTTAAATACCAAACTTGGTATTTAAGTTCAGTATCTTCCAAGGATACGACACGCAGATTTTCAAGAAAATTTCCCCACCCCCAACTACCCTTCACATGGAAAAATTTTCGAAAATTTTGATTTCCTAAAAATTGGCTCTTAACGATTTTGATAAAAATATCATATACTAAAGATATATACTTGACAAATAATGTGCATATCTTGAATTTTCTGGGAATAGCATCTGAAGACTGCTTTATTCTGCATGAATTTTACGGAATTTTGTGTAACTGGTAAACCGTAAGAGATAGACAGAAACTTATCACACAAAAATGTAGAGCACGTTAATACACACAATTTATGTTATATACATTTTTTTCGTGGAGCTGATTGTTTTTTAGATATTCCCTTCTTTTTGTTTCAGTCTTAAAAAACTTATACTTTTCTCATACAGGAATTTGTCAACTCCTGTTCATACAAAGGAACTTCAGTCACATAGCAACCATCTTTTGCTATCACTTTAACCTATGTTACTCCCTTATTTCACTTCTACTTACAGGGAAGCATGTAATAAGACTACTTCTGCTAATGTTTGCTAACTTAGTATGAAGTAAATAGAAGCATAAATTTTTAACAAAAATATGTTGCAAAGATATAAAGTCATGTTAATGGATTACATCAGATTTTTGAAAGTTTTGTCTTAGATGACGCAACCGAGACGAGAGTGTTATCCTGACATAATTACGTAGACGTGGTACTCTAGAGTGCAGATCGCCAATTCGCAGAACCTTCAGGCAAATTTGCTTTCTTTGGTTTTCTACGTGAACAACCAGTTAGTGATGCCTGCCTTAGAGAAATAATTTAAACTTAATAGTAATGGCTTATCTCATAGGTAGGGGGAAAAAATCTGATGCGTTACACTCACATGACTTTCTCTAGATGCTCTACAAACCTCCTACAGCAGATTATGCTAATCGAGATAAATATTAGCAGAATGTTCTTATTACTTAGTTCCTTATAAGTAGAAAGGAATAAGGGAATGTGCTATGCTAAAGTGATTGTCAAATGTTTTAAAAGCTATCGCTATGTGATTGTCATTGCAAATCACTTCTTTGCTTGGCCAGTAATAGAACAAAAGAAAAACGGACACTTCCTGTCTGAGAAAATATAAGTACTTCACAATTGAAACCAATAACAAGGAATATCTCGGAAACGGTTACCTCCACAGCAAAAATGTCACGGACATAAATTGTGTGTTTTGTTGTGATGTACATTTTATGTGCAGTGAGTTTTTTTCTATCTCTTACGGTTTAGCAGTTAAGCAAAATTCGGCAAAATTCATCCATAATAAAGAGTCTATTCCCGAAAAATTCGAGATGCACATTTTATTTCGGACATAAATAGCTTTAATATACGGGATTTTAATCAAAATCGTTGGAGCCATTTTTAAGAAAGTCAAAATTTTCGAATTTTTTCCATGTAAAGGGTAGTTGAAGGTGGGGGGATTTTTTGAAAAACTTCGTGTCGCAACCTTGGAAGATACTAAACCTAAATACCAAATTTGGGGCTATGCTGTCCAGAGACACACACACAGACAGACACACACACAAACCTGTTTTTAAAAATGCTTTTTTCGGACTCAGGGGACCCCAAAACATGTATTTCAAGTGAAATCTCAGTATCGAATATTTGGTGCATTACTATACTTCTCTATCCCTAGGTACATTGTACATATGGGGCTAGAGAAAGTAAAAAGAGCTGGTATGTATATTCTTGTGGCGTTTTATTATTTTTATCACTTTTACAACTGTAGCACCGCAGGCGATGATCTTAATGGTACCTATATGGAATAAAGATGGTGAAATGGTGGAGGAAACCGGAGAAACCCGGAGAAAACCCACCCCTGTGCTGCTTTGTCCATCACAAATCCCACATGCGATCACCTGGAGTCGAACCTCGACCGCCTTGGTGAGAGGCGAGTGGTCTAACCACTCGGCCACGGTGCGGCCTCAATATAGCGTTCTACACGTAGTTTATTGCTTTCTCTACCACGTGCATAGCAGATAGAGAAGGTATTGGGTTCCACACAAAATTCAATACGGCGATTTTATTGTAAATACACGTTTTGAAATCCTTCACCAAGAGAGCATAAAGACCCGTGTATGTGTATGTGTTTAATTCTGAACAGTGTAACACAAGAAATCATATGACCTTCTCTAGCTGCTCCACATCAAAACTTTCATTACAAAATATTACTATTTTGTCTATATCAGGCTAATTGAGATAAAAATTACTAGAAATTGGTGACTTTCTCTAAATCTCTGTAACAAATTATTATTAAAAAGCTTATTCTTATTTCTACGCCAGGCTAATCGAGATAAACATTAGCAGAAATTCTTTCTTGTAAGTAGAAGGGAAATAATGGAATACATAGTCTAAAACGATGTCAAATATTTTAAAAGCTGGTTTCCATGTGGATGAAATCCGTTTCTTTGTATTGCCAGCAGTTGACAAATTCCCGTATGTGAAAACTTAAAGCATTTTAAAACAAAAAGCAATTACAAGGAATATCTCAAAAATGGTCAACTCTGCGAAAAAAAATGTATATGGCATAAATTGCGTTTTTCAACGACATCCACATTTTTTGTGTAGTGAATTTTTATCTATCTCTTGCGGTTTACTAGATATGCAAAATCCAAAATTCAAGATATACATTTTATTTCTGTAAATATCTTTAATTGGGGGTATTTTAATGAAAATCGTTAAGAGCTATTTTTGAGAAAATCACAATTTTCGAATGTTTTTCAATGTAAAGGGTAGATTGGAGTGGTGTGACTTTCCTCAAATTTGGTATTTTACCGACTTTTCGTTTTTGAGTTATCATGTTCACAGCCACAAGGACACACACGGATTTTTGGGGATACAGGGGAGCCTAAAGTGTGTATTTGCGGTGAAAACTCGCTATAGAATTTTGGGTGGAATCCAATGCCTTCTCTATACACTATGTTCATAGTATGTGTAGAGAAAGTAAACAGCGAATACACTACGCTAAATTAATAGTCAAATGTTTTAAAAGTTTACTGCTATTTGAAACAACCGAAATTCGGTTCTCTTTTGCACTTCCAGGAGTTAAACAAAATAGGTAAAGAGAAAGTTCCCGATTCAGAAAAGTTTAAGTAGCTTAAAATTGAAACCAATAATAATGATCATCTCGGAAACGGTCAAATCTACAAAAATGATTGTGATGTAAATTGTACTCTAATCAGATCTATATTTTTTGTGTATCTCTTACGGCTAGAATTATACAGAAGTCATCAAAACGAAGAGGTTTCAATAGGATATTCCTAGAAAATTGAATATATACATTTTGTTTGGCATAAAAATGTCGTAAGCACATGTTCTTTTAATCAAAACCACTAGAACCATTCTTGAGATCACAATTTTGAAACATATTCCGTGTAAATGGTAGTTGGGGTGGGGGAATTTTCACATTTTTTTGTAAGCTATGTTATCCACAGACGCACCAACACATACAGAGACAGTGATCTTTTTCTAAAAATGCGTAACTGGGTTCAAGGGCCCATAACATGCATTTACAGTGAAATCTAGGTACCTATCGAATTAAAATAGAAAACAATAAATTCTTCTCTATCTACTACCTCCTTTGTACATGCTTGCTGGAGAAAGTAATTATAAGTGTTAAGTTAAACATCAAACTTAGCGTTTAAGTTCACTATTTTAAAAGGATTGAATCCAAGATTTTCAAGAGTTTCCATACCAGAACCACTCTTCAATGGAAAAATTGTCGAAAACTTTGATCGTATAAAAACGGATCTCACGACTTTTATTAACATACAAAATAAAAACCTTAAATTTTGTAGGAATAGCTTCTGAAGTTTACAAAATCCAAATTCAGAGAGGTCCTCAGAGACTATTTCCAGAAAACTGAAGATATGTTGATTACTTAAAATTAAATATCTTAAAATTAGCGTAAATTAATCAAAATTCTTACAACTATGTTTCTATTGATACACTATTATTACACATCCCTGCAACGTGGCCTCCCCATTTCCATTTGAGATATGTAAAGAAAGTGAATGAGAAACTTTTCTAATATAAAGGATATTTTTCTGTGGAGGACTATCAACAAAAATATCAAGAGTAAGTTTTATATAGTTGAAAACTTCCTGAACGAATACGATCAAAAATAGCCTGTTGCATTGTTTTATACCTGTGTTAACGCTACAGCCGAAACAGAATACTGATAAGTCGACTACGGAGGCTTCTGACCTTTTTCTTAGTAGGGTATTTTCTTGGAAAGGGAATGAAGCTTTTTAGACAATCTGTACCAGCGATTATTTAAATTCTGGAGAAATTATTCCTAGGGAGAGAATTAAACACCGGCATTAAGATACATTTGCAGATTCCCCCAAGGGCAGGGGTGCTACTCCATTAAGGAAATGAAAGAATAACACTTTGTGGTGCTGTTTATATTTTACTTGATATAAAAGAAATGCAATATATCAGACCTTCCTTGGTTTCCCCCAGGCACGCTTTCTTAATCATGTAGAGACCAGCCAAGATTTAACTGCCAGTCTATGATATTTATTGCCTCTTACAGAGTTAACACTGAACAGATTGGTAGGGGGTGGGAGCGGTAGATTCTACTGCTGCGTTGCGAAACGTCATAGCACCCACAGTTGGCAGAGATGGGGAAGTCTTAAGAAATACGTTTAAGACTTGATTTAGTAGCTTTTACCCACTCTTGTCCTTAATTTAATATTATTCTGGTTTATATCTCTGAAGGCATTCTTAAAAATCTTATGTGTTTCATTCACATGAATTTCTCTACATCTCTGTAACAAATTGTTGTTAAAAAGCTTATGCACCTATTTACTTCATGCTAATTGAGAAAAAAATAGCATAAATAATCGTATTACTTACTTCCTTGTAAGTAGAAGCAAAATAGGGGAGTAGCATAGGTTAAACAGATAGTCAAAGGTTGGTTAGTATGTGACTGAAGTTCCTTTGTTTGTAAGAACAGGAGTTGACAAATTTCTGTATGAGGAAAGGGTAAGTTTTTCAAAGCTGAAACCAAAAACAACGAATATCTAAAAAACGATCAACTCCACGAAAAATGTATATAACGTAAATTGTGTACCTAAAAGTGTTCTACATTTTTGTGTGGTAAGTTTTTGTCCATCTCTTACGGTTTAGCAGTTATGCAAAATTCCGTAAAATTGATCCAGAATAAAATAGTCTTCATAGGCTATTCCCAGAAAATTCAAGATATACATTTTATTTGTCAGGTAAATATCTTTAATATACGATATTTTAATCAAAATCGTTAGAACTATTCTTAAGAAAATTAAATTTTTTGGAAAAACGTTTCATGTAAAGGGTAGTTGGGGGCGGATTTTCTTGAAAATCTTCGTCTCGCATCCTTGGAAGATACCAAAATTAAATACCAAGTTTGGTATTCAGTGATTTTTTCGTTTTTGAGCTATGCTGTCCACAGATTCAGGGGGACCCATAGCACGTATTTCCGCTGAACTCTGGGCATCACATTTTTGGGTGGAATGCAATTACCTTCTCTATACACTATTTACATAGTAAATTAGGAGAAAGTAAAAACATAAGTAGTGTTTATATTTCATAGTGATTCGTTGCGTAAGAGAAAAACCTGATGTGTTCCATTCACATGACTTTCTCTATATCTCTGTAACAAACTATTATTAAAAGTCTTATTCTTCTATATGTATTATAATAATCGAGATAAACATTAGGGCAAATTGTCTTGCTTCCTTGTAAGTCGAAGGAAAACAAAGGAATACACAGGCTAAAACGATAGCCAAATATTTTAAAAGCTGGTTGTATGTGGTTGAAATCCGTTTCTATGAATTGCCTTGCTGTTTACAATAGAAACGTTTAAGTATTTTAAATTTGAAAAAAAATAATAAGGTTTATCTCAGGGATGGTCAATTTCAAGAAAAAAATCTGATGTGTTCCATTCATATGACTTTCTCTACATCTCTGTAACAAAGTATTGTTAAAAAGCTTATGCTTCTATTTACGCCTTGCTAATCGACAAAAAATTAGCAGAAATAATCTTATTTCTTGCTTCCTTGTAAGACAAATAAGGGAGTACCATAACTTAAAGTGATAGTCAAAAGCTGCTTGTTCTGTGAATGAAGCTCCTTTATTTGTACGGACAGGAGTTGAAAAATTCCTGTATGAGAAAAGTTAAGTGTTTGAAAGCTGAAACCAAAAACAAGGAATATCTCAAAAACGATGAACTCCACGAAAAAAATATACACAACATAAATTGTGTGTTTTAATGCTCTTCACATTTTTTGTATGGTAAGTTTTTGTCCATCTCTTGCGGTTTCGCAATTATGCAAATTTCGTAAAATTCATCCAGAGTAAAGTAGTCTTCAGAGACTATTCCCAGAAAATTCAAGATATACATTTTATTTGTCAGGTAAATATCTTTAATATACGATATTTTAATAGAAATCGTCAGAGCAATTTTTTAGAAAATCAAAATTTTCGAAAAAAGTTCCATGTAAAGGATAGTTTGGTGAGGGGTGATTTTTCTCAAAATCTTCGTGTCGCATCCCTGGAAGATTTTAAACTTAAATACCAATTTGGTATTTTTCCAACTTTTCGTTTTTGAGTTATCGTGTTCACAGACACACGGACACACAAAGACGGACCTTTTTCTGAAAATGCTTTTTTTGGATCCTAAAACATATATTTCCGGTGAAATCTCGGTATCAAAATTTTTAGTGGAGTGCAATGCCTTCTCTATACACTATATACATAATACCTGTAGAGAAATTTCACCGGAAATAGACGTTTTATGTCTCTTGTATCCAAAAAAAACGTCACTGTATATGTGTATGTATGTCCGTGAATACGATAGCTCAAAAACGAAAGGTCTTTAAAATACCATGGGCAACCTATTGACTTTACCTATTTGAGTTATCGTTTTCACAGACACACACACAGATGTTTTTCTACAAATGCTTTTTTTTGAATTCAGGAGATCCTAAAACGTGTATTTCCAGTGAAATTACGGAGAGAATTTTGGAATGGAATTAAATACTTTCTTTGCTTAATATTTACATTTCAGTTAGGTAGTGAAGAAACTATAAAAGTTACAAATTTTGTTTTCCCAATATTTTAAAATGAAGTGATCTACCTATGCTAAGCCTTATTTACATATTCATGTTTTACTCCTGAATTAAACGGTTGCGGAACCAAAAGCCTGAAGCTAATACGTTACACGGAAAATATCTGAAGTAGTGTGAAGCATTCGTATAATAACTACTTAAGTAGATTTATAAATTACTAAATCAATATAATTCATTATTAGTGAAAATGAGTTGCATAATATGCACCAATTTCAGCACCAATGTTTTATAAATATTTTCCTTTGAATATAATGACGCATTAGTATCTAACATTCCCCGTCATTCATGTGAGGGTAATATGCACGTTGGACTTGCAAGACAAAAAGCTCTATATAATCCTTTTAATGAAAATACAAGGGGTCGTTTATTTTGATGTTATCGAAAAGACAAAATGGAAGATAATATAAAATTGTTGCTTGTGTTTATACGGCCAGTAATTCCATTAGGAAATGAGATTTTATTGACGTACGTTGTATATTAAATGTGCGTGTTCCATGTTGTTTTTACGTTCTTTTTTTTTTTTTTTAACTCTCCAGATATTTGAAAAAACTTACATATTTTATGATTACATGTGGTGATTTTCTTATTTTCACTGCTCTTTTTTAACTTAGCTATATTTTCATTATCATACTGCTTTTTTTGCGCGTAGCGGTGTAAAAGAACCACGTGGATTAGCATCTCCTCCTTGCGCTTAGATTATCAAACACAGGACTTTTCTTCCCTTGTAAGCTGTGGCAGAACTCACTTTATAAGTATTGGAGTACCATCAACAACCAAAACTCCCTACAATACGTCTGGGTTATCTTAAACCACGACCGCTCTGTATACGGAGGGGTGCCGAAGGTTGTGCGCAGCAGTGACAGTTATCCGCTACTGCGTAGTCAGACAGCGAAATGTGCTTTGACCACTTCTAGGTCTGCTGATTTAGATACAATGCTTTTCACTTTCTCTACATATACTATGTACATAGTGTATAAAGTTTTGTATTACACCCAAAAATTCGATACCGAGATTTCACCGGAAATATATGTTTTGGGTCCTTCCAAATAAAAAAAAAGCATTTTTGGAAAAAAGTACGTGTATGTGCGTGTGCGTGTGTGTGTGGGTGTCTGTTGAAAACAAAAAGACCGTTAAGTACCAAACACAACATTTTCAACTTTAAAATTAATATGAATATATTATGAAGATAAATGCATTATCTGTACATGTACATACAATGTACATAGTGGATAAAAAAGGTATTGTATTCCACCAAAAATTCGATACCGAGTTTTCACCAGAAATACACCTGTTAGACTTACAGAATCCAAACAGCAGTTTTAGAAGAAAAAAATCCGTGTCGTGTCTAAGGGCAGCGTAGGTCAACAATGAAAATTCGTTAAATACCAAACTTGGTATTTAAATTAAGTATCTTCCCAGGATGTGGCACAAAGATTTTCAAAATGACTTCCCTACCACCAGCTACCCTTTTCTTGGAATATTTTCGGAAATTTAGATTTTCTCAAAAATGACTGTAAAGAGTTTGATTAAAATGGATTAAAATGTTCATGAAAAATGCTATGTATACCTTGAATTTTCTGGAAATATCCTCTGAAGATCTCTTCATTTTGAATTACCTTTCTATAAACCATAAGACATAGTCAAAATTTACTATATAAAATATTGAATTTATTAAAACATAAATTATGTTATATAATTTTTGTAGAGTTAAACGTTTCCGAGATATTCCTTGCTATTGGTTTCAGTTTAAAACAGGAAGTCAAACTTCGTTTCATCTCTTTTACTTTATTTCACATAGCCATAGATTTTAAATAATTTCACTATCGCTTTTAACCTAGTGAATTCAATTATTTCCCTTTTACTTACAAGGAGACAAGTAATAAGACAAATTCTACTAATTCAACCAATTCAATTAGCATGATGTAGATAAAAGAATGTTTTGTGAAAAACAAAATTGTTTCTTTTTGGAACAGTTAGAGAATAATTCTGGAACACATCAGACTTTTTTTCTTTTTCAATCTTTCACAATTTGACCGAGTAAATGTATGTATTCTACTTCGGAAGTATTTTGGATTCTGTGTCGGTGGCAAGTCTGAATAAACCACGGTATAATGCCAAAACAACAGCAGTGGTTTAAACTGGCAACAGAAAAGGTGCTGCATTCCACCTAAAACTCCGTTACCGAGAATCATAAGGACAAAAAGTTTTAAGTTAGCCTGTATCTAGAAAATGCATTTAAAAACAAATAAATATGATGTGTTCCACTCATATGACTTTACCTACCTCTCTGCAAAAAATTATTGTTAAAAAGCTTATACAACTATTTACTTCTGCTAATCGAGAAAAAATTAGCAGTCTTATTACTTGCTTCCTTGTAATTAGAAGGGAAATAAGGGAGTAAACTACATTAAAGTGATAGTCAAAACTGTGATTTCACCGTAAATATATCTTTTTGGTCCATCTGAATCAAAAAAAGTGATGTGTTCCATTCACATGACTTTCTCTGCTTCTGTGTAACAAATTATTGTTAATAAGCTCATTTTCAATTTACTTGCTAATCGTGAAAAAATTAGTGCAAATATTCGTATTACTTACTTCCTTGTAAGTAGAAGCGAAATATGGAGTTTCAAAGGTTAAGTGAAGTCAAAAGCTGGTTGCTATGGACTGAAGTTCCTTTGTTTGTATGCACACGAGTTGACAAATTCCTGAATGAAAAAGGTTTTTCAAAGCTGAAACCAAAAACAAGGAATATCTCAAAAACGATCAACTTCTCGAAAACAATTTATATAACATAAATTGTGTGTTTTAATGTGCTCTAAGGTTTTGTCCATTTCTTACGGTCTAGCAGTTATGCAAAATTCATCCAGAATAAAGTAGTCTTCAGAGGCTATTTGCAGAAAATTCCAGATATACATCGTGTATGTCAGCTATCTTTAATATACGATATTTTAATCAAAATCGTTAGAGCGATTTTTGAGAAAATCAAAATTTTCGAAAAAAGCTCCATGTAAAGGGTAGTTGGGAGTGGGCGGATTTTCTTGAAAATCCTTGGAAGACACCAAACTTAAATACCAAGTTTGGTATTTAACTTACCACACAAGAAATGTAGAGCAACTTTAAACACACCTTTAAGTTCTTGTCCATCTCTTAGGGTTTCGCAGTTATGCAAACTTCCATTAAATTCATCCGGAATAAAGTGGTCTTCAGAAGCTATTCTCACAAAATTCAAGATATACATTTTCTTTGTCAGGTAAATACCTTTAATATACGATATTTTAATCAAAATCGTTAGAGCCATTTTTGAGAAAGTAAAAACACATCGAAAAAAGTATATATATATATATATATATATATCGTGGAGTTGATCGTTTTTGAGATATTCTTTGTTATTGGCTTCAGCTTTAAAAAAAAAACTTATATTTCTCTAAAGGGAATTTGTCAACTCCTGTCCATAGAAACAAAGGAACTTCAGTCACATAGCAACCGGCTTTTGACTATCACTTTAAACTATAGTACTCCCTTATTTCGCTTCTACTTACAAGGAAACAAGTAAGTAGACGATTTCTGCTAATTTTGTCTCGATTAGCATGAAGCAAATAGAAGAATAAGCTTTTTAACAATAATGTGTTGGAGAGATGTAGAGAAAGTCATGTGAATGGAACACATCAGATTTTTATTTTGTTACTGTTCAATTTGATTTTGTCATGTTCGTCTTTTACTGCTGCTCTGTGATAGACTGGAAGATTTCGTGTTTTCTTTGCTAAAGACTTCCTGAACGTGCCAAAAACGTGTGCAGATGAAGATCACTTGGCGCCAAGATCAATATATTCCTGGCAAATCGTCCCGATGAGGTCTTCAGATTTGTTTACGGGAGGTTCAGATGTCGGTCAGAGGTCAAGAGGTCAGAGAGCAATTTTCGAGATGACTTATATGAAATGTACGAAGTAACATTACATATGAAGCTTCGGAGTACTAATTTTACATATAGAGAGGGACGGCTTAGGCGTTTTTTTTTTTTTTGTTTTTTTTTTTATTGTTTCATTTGTTTAGCTCCCTTTAACCTCTAAAGTCATATACGGGGGTTTGGCTTGTAAAACAACAGTTGCTGGTTTTCTTGCTCAACTGTAGATTTTTCAACGTTGGTTTTTCGCTTTTGTACCATTAAACACACACTCATTCACTCTCACATGCATATTTCCAGACTCTGTAGGGGATAAGAAATTAATCTGGTTAAAGAAAAATTCCTTGCCCCAGCCGAGGATCAAACTGGGACCTCTGGATGAGAAGCCAGAACACTGACCACTTGACCACAAAGGAAGTCCTTGGGCGCTTTTGTTTGTGGCCCTCATTTGGTAGATTTTATATTCGATCCCCGCAGTCAGCATACCTAAGAATACGGTCGGCACCGAAACCTGAGGCTATTATACTGTAACAACGCCGTCCATATACGTGGTCGCTCTCGGTTTCGCTCTGGTATGCGGTAGCGAAAGTGGAATATGAGACATCGCAGTTCAATATAAACATCGGCGCGACGCAACAGGTTCCTTCGGAACACGACATTGATTCTTCCCAATATCCGAGATGTTTCTGTCAGCTTTGATTTCTACTACCTTCGACAAGTTTCAAGAAAGTTTGTGACGTCATTTTCTCGCTATAAAAGGAGGAAGAAGTGTATTGCGGCGAGGTTGTTGTGAATCGGGTGGAAGCACTGGAGTGTACGCGAACCATGTGCAGCTGTAAACTGTCAATTGTCTAACGTCCAGTGAACTTTTTTTCGCAAGTGATTTAAAAGCTTTATTTGTAACTAATTGCTGAGTCTTTAAAGATATTTCTTACAATAACTATACCCTGAGAGGAAGGGATGAGGCGAGAGGATACACCGGATGGCCGGAACCAGGAGTGACAGTACAGCAATGACAAGGTTCCTACAGTTTCTAGATCGAAGCACATCGACAGTCGGACAAGTAGACCGGGGCACACGCTCCATATAGGGTCCAACGATCCCGCATCATCTCAGCAACCAAACGAAGCCGGGGGATGTAAATAATCACTTTGAGCACCCTTTTCCCCCCACCACAACACCTCGAGTACAGTCGCCGACTTCCAACCCTCAAAGAAAACAACAGGATGAATAATGATTGAAATTATAATGGAAACAATATAGAGAGAGACTGAAAATTTGGGGAAATTCTCCCCCAGAAAAGCCCATGGGTCAAGTATGCCTTCCATGGGAAGCGAAACCGCGAACTCCTAAATTCGAGCCCAGACGAAACCGCTTTATAAAAATACCCGTGATGCGTGTATGTGAACACCATAACTCAAAAACGAAAAGTCTATAAAATACCAAACTTGGTGTTTATGTTTACTACCTTCCAAGAACGCGATACGAATATTTTCAAGAACATTCACTCACCCCAAACTACGCTTTTCATGGAAAAAAGTTCGAAAATTTCCATTTCCTTAAAAATAGCTGAAACAATTTTGAATAAAAAGCCATATATCTCAGATATTTTAGTTGCAAACTAGGTATGTATCTTGAATTTTCTGTGAATAGCCTCTGACGACCTACTTATTCTGGATAACTTCTGTAAAGCTGGTAATCATAAGAGATAGACAATAAATTACTACACATAAAATGTACTTCCGGTTAAAAGACACAATTTAAGGTATATGTTTGTTTTGTTTGTTTTTTTTTTTTTGTTTTTTTTTTTTGTAGAGGTAGCCGTTTCCGGGGTATTCTTTGTTGTTGGTTTCAATTTCAAACTAAACTTTTCTCACACGAAAAGTGATATTTGGTTTCATATCTATTTTGGTTTACTCCTGGCCTTGGAAAGCGAACCGAAATTCAATAACAAATGCATAGTGAAGCTGCTAAAAGTTGTGACTGACGCTTTAGCCTAGTGAATCCCCTTATTTTCTTTCTATTTATTAGGGACTAAGTAATAAGACTGATAATGTATTGTATTTTTTTTCATTGTTTGCTTTAACCGCTAGGTTATATCATGACAATACGGTATTCATAACAATTTAATTTATAATATTACAATAAAATTATTTACACAATTAAACAAAGGTCTGTGAATTATAAACTACAGTAGGAAAGAGAGTTGTACATAGATTTAAACAAAATATTGTGAATAAGTACCTGCATTACAGTTTAAGATTCAGTTTAATGCTTCTGAGAAACAGTAACATTTTTGTGAAGTATTCAATGTTAAGGATATATCTTTATATTGAATATAATTATGTAGATAAAAGAATAATATTTGGTAAGACTATTTGAATGGAACACATCAGATTTTTTTTTTCGGATACAGGGATCCTAAAACTTGTTTTTCCAGTGAAATATCATTATTGAATTATAGGGTGAAATGCAATACTTGATCTTTCTATGTACGATGTAGAGTAACAAAAACGAAAGGTTGCAAAGCAAAGAATACCAAAAGAGGAGTTTTCCAAGCCATGACATGTTTCCTTCCATGCGGCAAGAAACAAGTTAAACGGTTGGCAAACTTGTGCTAGAGTTTAGTTAGTAACCAGCTACACTAATGCAATATGCTCATAAATATTCTGCCTCTTCTGTTATTTTGAACAAAAATGTCACTAAATCTCGTGAATGGCACATGAAGCATGCCACATTGCATGTGTCACGAACTGAGTGCATTACACTCGTTGTTCAAATGTTTGCGAACACTCGGCCGATCTCCTTCACTAGGAGTTCAACTCCAGACTTTCTTACAAGCATAAATTCCATAAATCGGAGAATCACTTACAGCTTGGGAATCAAGCAAGACTTTTAAATATTAAATCTTGAACGATTTATATATGGTGATTTCATGTCTAACAAAATCGAAAATATTTTTTATTTTCTATTCAGAGAAGAGCAAGTGAAATGATGCATTCCAAACAAAATTCCGGCTCCAAGATTTCACTACAAATATATGATCTAAAGACCCTAGAATCCAGAAAAATATGTATAGTTTCTCTGCAACAGAATAAAGGAAACTAAAGCATTCTACTCAAAAATTTGATACCGAGACTTCACCATTTAGGGAAAACCCCTAAATTCAAAAAGAAATAATTTTTAGATGTATGATAATTTTCGTGTATATGTGAACAAGCCAAATCTTTTAAAACCCGGTTTCTATATGATTTAAATCCGGTTCTTACATGGACAGGAGTAAAAAGAAAAAGAAATGGCAAATTCCCATTTGAGATTGAAACCAATTAAAACCAATATCTTGGAAATAGTTTAAATTCATCATCATCATCATGAACATTGAGAGATTTAGGATTTAGAAAATCCTGTACTCGGAAACTCAGAATAGGTGATACTGCTCCCGCCATCGCCTTCGTGGACGTCCTCTATCTCTTCTCCCTCGTGGGTTGTAGTCCCTGGCCATTTTAGGTAATCTGTGATCCACCATCCTGTCGACATGTTGCATCCAATTTTGTTGATCATTTTTAATGTCATCCACTATGTTTTCAACTTTTAATTTTTGCCTGATGTCAGTATTTCTTTTCTTATCAAGTCTTGTAAGTCCAAGAAGGGGCCGTAAAAAACGCATTCTAGCTGTTTCTGTTCCTTGCTGTTTAAAATCCATGTTTCGCTTCCAAATCGAAGTGCAGCTTTCGATGTAATATTGTGGATTTTCAATTTTGTATTCACTGACATCTGTTTGCCAAAATGTCGTTTAATTGTTCCATTTAATCTATTATATTTTTGAATTTTAATATATAAATCAGATTGGTATTCTGAAATTAAGTTTCCTAAATATGTAAAACTAGTAATTTGTTCAATTATTTTGCCGCTTAATTCAATTTTGGCTCTTATTAAATTTTTTCCACACATTGCCATAGTTTCGGTTTTCTCAGTGTTAATATTCATTGAGAATTGCTTGGCTACATTATTTAATTTATAAGCCGCTCTCTGTAATTCATCTTCTGATGTGGCTACTATAACTTGGTCATCAGCACATAAAATGGTATGTACTGATTTATTCTGATGAAATTTTAGTCCATGTGTCGAAATTTGTTTCCAATCTTCTATGATTTTGTTAATGTAAATATTGAACAATGATGGAGATAGTCAAAATACGAATATGACAATGATGGAGATAGTTTAAACTCAAAATACGAATCTGACAAACTGTATTTTAAAAGGCCCACATTTTTTGAGTCAGTTTACCAGTTGTACAAAAGTCATCCAGATTGAAGAGGTATTCATAGGTTATTCCCAGAAAATTCAAGATTTACATTTGTCTTGTAAATAGCTTTAATATAAGTGTTTTAATCAAAAGCATTAAAGACATTTTTGAGAAAAACAAAAGTTTTCCAATTTTCTCCATGTAAAGGGTAGTTTGCGTAGAAAGGATATTCTTGAAAATCTTAAGAGTCACATTCTTAGAAGGTATTAAGCTTAAATAGTAAGTTTGGTGTTTAACGACTTTTTGTTACAGCTATGCCACCCACAGACACACAAACACACACATACAAGGAACAGCTTCTAAAAATGCTTTTATTTCTATACACGAACTATGTACCTACACAGTGTATAGAGAAGGTATTGTATTGCACCCAAAACTTCAAACCCGAGGTTTCACCGGAAATACATGTTTTGACAAAAAACAAAAAACAAGAATTTTTAGAAAAATGTCTGTGTGTGTGTGTTTCTCTGGACAGCATAGCTAAAAAATGAAATGTCCGTTAAATGCTAAACTCGGTATTTAAATTCAGTATGTTCTAAGGATGCAAGACAAAGATTTCAAGAAAATCTTCTACCTGTAACTGTCCTTTACATGAAAAAGTATTCCAACACTTTGATTCTCTCAAAAATTGATCTAATGGTTTTGAATGAAGTATTGTATGTGAAAGATATTTACATGACAAAGAATATACATATATTAAATTTTCTGGGAATAGTCTCTTCGTTCTGGATGAATTTTACTAAATTTTTCATAACTGGAAAACCGTAAGAGATAAAAATTTACTACATAAAAAATTTAGATCTTGTCAAAACATACAATTTATCTCAAATACGTTTTTCTAAAGCTGACCGTTTCTGAGATATCCTTTGTTATTGGTTTCGGCTTTAAACTACGTACTTATACTTTTCTTATAGAAGAATATACAAATTCCTGCTCATACAACACAATGTATCCCCATGTTTCCCTTCTACTTACAAGAAAGCAAGTAGTAAAACCATTTCTGCTAATGCTTATCTCAATTAACATGGCGTAGACAAAAGAATAATATTTTGGAGGGAAGTTTGTTTCTGGAACAGCTAGAGACACTCATGTGAAGGTACACATCAGAATGTTTTGCAAATGCAATGATATTAACACCTATATCTGAAGATCTTTAATATTCTTTACAGAGTTTTCTGTTCTTCCATTAAGAAGCGATAAAAAACAATTATTTTTCAATATTTTCCGACAGAAATCTGTTCATTCTGTGTTTGTGGAGATAAAAGGACCTCTTCATATCACAAGTAATGAGTCAAAATTTATATTCTGTCAATAATAATGGCTGAACGTCTGTATTACCGCATTGCTCCCTTGGAGCTCTATACTGATTTCTCTCAACTGTTGTGGATTCCTGGACACGTTGGCTTGCCAGGGAATGACACGGCGGAAATTTTTGATTTTCTAAAAAATGGCTCTAACGATTTTGATTAAAATATGTATATTAAAGATATTTACCTGACAAATAAAATGTATAATTTGAGTTTTCTGGAAATAACCTCTGAAGTCTCCTTTATTCTGAGTCAATTTTACAGAATTTTGCATAACTGCTAAACCGTAAGAGATGGACAAAAACCTACCATACAACAAATGTAGAGCACTTTAAAACACACAATTTATGTTATATACATTTTTTCGTAGAGTTGATTGTTTTTGAAAAAAATGGCCTGTTATTTATGGACGCTCTTTAACTGCTGTGGTTCTCAGCGTCCCATTCTATATTGGGCGTGAAAGACCGCTTAATTTTGCTCAAAGACCTCTCTTATCAGGCTTGAGGTTCTTTTACGTGCGACACGTAGATTTACTTCCCTTCCGAAGGAAACCATGCTGAGGATTTTTACGCCCGAAAAAATCCATCACCGCCGGGTTTGAACTCGCGACCTTGGGTATATGAAGTTAGCATGGTAACCATTCTTGCTTGTTTTTGGTTTCAGCTATAAAAAGCACTTTTCTCATACAGGATTTTGTGAACTCGTGTCCATACAAACAAAGGAACTTCAGTCACATAGCAACCAGTTTTTGACTATCACTTTAACCTATAGTACTCCTTTATTTCGCTTCTACTTACAAGGAAGCAAGTAATAAGACTATTTCTGCTCATTTTTTTCCTGATTAGCAGGAAGTAAATAGAAGCAAAAGCTTTTTAACAATAATGTATCGCAAAGCTGTAGAGAAAGTAATGTGAATGAAACGCATCAGATTTTTTCCAATTGGCATGTGTAATGGTCGGCTCTCCGTGGTAAGCTACGAGAGGTGAAGGACCTCCCTGTCAAATGGGTAACCTCCTCTCGTTTATCCCCCCGGGAGGAGGCAGTACTAGCTCGGCTACGAATTGGCCACTGCATTTTTACTCACGGTTACCTTTTTAAACGCGAATCTGCTCCTGTCTGTGCGCTCTGTGGGGAGGCACAGTCAGTTCGTCATGTGTTGCTGGAGTGTGGTCACCTGGCACACATTCGGTCATCTATGGGCATTCCGGCCTCTCTTGCCGAGGTCCTGGTAGGATGACCCAAGAACAGTGGACAGGGTTTTTAAATTTTTAGCAAAAGTTTCTTTTACCCTGAGGTTTTAGTGTGGTGGCAGATTTTTTAACTCTTAGCTAGCTCTTTTAGTTTTAAAGTGCTGGTTTTCGATGGAGTTTTATATCCAGCTCTGTTCTTACTGTCTATTGCCAAGTTTTAATCATAAGGGCGCTAATGACCTCGGCAGTTGAGCGCCCTTAAACACCATTATCATTATCATCATCATCATCATCATCATCTCAACTGTTGTCCAACATGCTTGTTTATGATGTTCAATTTTCTCTGCATTTCAACACTGTACTTCCTGACTATACATCATGATCTGTAACCTACCTCAGTTCATCCAATTCATTGAACACCAAACATCTCGTTTACTATCCGAGAAACAGTCAGAGCACAATGTGCCGTGACCGTATCTCCTTGAAAGCACATTCTTAACAGTTGATTCAGTGGCACACACTCCAGGAGCTCCTGTAGACTGGTGTCCAGCAATTCCCCATATATACACTGGTCTACTTTCCATCAAAGAAATGTAGTCTAGGACTCATCACTCATATCATCATTACCAATTATTCCACACCAGACCATATGTTTGGAGCACCAGGTTCATTTGATTCTCGGATCCACTTTGGGTTTTCTCTTGACCAATATCGACCATTTTATATATGGCCGTAACTATTCATGTCGCTGAGCAGGACATGCTGAAGGAAGAATCGATCATCATGCAAAAGTTCCGTGGTCCAATTGCAATATGTTTGCCTCTTGAGTGGAACCTCATTGTGCATTGTGTGTATATTCTGTAATTTGTTGGGGTTAAAACGTTCTAATTTTAGTATTCTGTGTAAAGATTTTCCTGATACCACCTACTCGAGCCACGTAGCGCACTGATTTTTTAGGTCTGGTTGTCATTCTCGCAATCATTTTACTTTCTCTATATGCACTATGTACATAGTGTATAGAGAAAGTATTGCACTCCACCAAAAATTCGATACCGAGATTTCACTGGAAATATTATGAATCTAAAAAAAGTATTTACAGAAAAAGGTCCGTCTGTGTGTCTGTAAATACGATAACTCAAAAACGAAAAGTCGGTAAAGTACCAAACTTGGTATTTAAATTTAGTATCTTCCAGGGATGCGACACGAAGATTTTGAGAAAAATCTCCCCACGCCAAACTACCCTTTCCATGGAACTTTTTTCGAAAATTTTGATTTTCTGAGAAATGGCTCTAACGATTTTAATTAAAATATCGTATATTAAAGATATTAACCTAACAAATAAAATGTATATTTTTAATTTTCTGGGAAAATCCTGTGAAGACTACTTTATTCTGGATGAATTTTACGGAATTTTGCATAGCTGCTAAACCGTAAGAGATGGATAAAAACTTACAACATAAAACATGTAGAGCACCTTAAAATACATAATTTATCCTATACACATTTTTTTCGTGGAGTTGATCGTCTTTGAGATACTCCTAGTTTTTTTGATTTCAGCTTTAAAAACATACTTTTGTCATACAGGAATTTAACAATTCCAGTCCATACAAACAAAGGAACTTCAGTCAATAGCAACCAACTTTTGACTATCACTTTAACCAATAGTACTCCCTTATTTCGCTTCTACTTTCAGGGAAGCAAGTAATAGGACTATTTCGCTGATTTTTTCTCGATTAGTTTGAAGTAAATAGAAGCATAAGCTTTTTAACAATCATTTAGTGCAGAGATATAGAGAAAGTCATGTGAATGGAACACATATTTTTAATTCTTTTGTCCTCCTTTAGTTTTCCAAGATTAAGCACTATGTTCTGACACTCATACAAACAAAGAATACGTTTTAATTTATGGAATAAAAATTGGTTTTTGTGACGTGGTTTACAAGTCTTCATTAGACAAAACAACTATTCACATGAATATGTAGAAAGTACTAAGACACCGGACAGCAAACTAATTAAGTTGTGGAAAGCGCGATCGAGGAAAATTGCTGTAGAAGTCACTCAGATTTTTTCTATTCTGGAATTTGCCTTTGAGTTCTATGTTACTTATTACTTCTAGTTGCAGTATGGTAGAAATAGTATCACCTGCAGCAGAGAAAGGTGTTGCAACTAATTTGAACATCAGATTCCAGATGTATCATTTCTTTAAATCTGTAATCGGATTCTTCAATCACTTCCACACATGAACCGCCATTGAACAAATGACAACCGTGTGTTCATGTAATTGTTTTCTTTCCACACAAGCCATGTGTAGGACAGGAATTGGATAGGTAGAGTCAGACTGAACATTCAATACCATAGCCGGGATTTGAACCATGGATCTCCCGTTCTCTAGCCGTTCCTCTACTACTGAGCTACGATGTCAGCATGCTGGCATAGCATTAAATTTCTCAACTAACTTGCATGTTTCCCGATGAACCACAAGGTGATCGCAAATTATTTTGTTGGTAGTGTTTAACGCCCGCTTTAAGTACTTATGGCTCCGCAGGCGGTGACACTGATGATACATGAATGGTGATGGAGAACCGGTGGAATGCGGGGGCAGGGGAACTGGAGTACCCGGAGAAAACCTGCCCTGCGCCGCTTTGTCCACCACAAATCTCACATGCGGTTGCTTGGGATCGAACCCAAGTCTAGGTGAGAGGCTCAAATTATTTTGAGATGACATACCCTTCAATGTCGTAAGTACTTTAAATCGCAAGATTCATAGTATAGCCAACTATTATGGTGAAATATTATTGATGTAATTGTTTTTTTCACACAGGTCTGTGTGTTATCGTCACTACAGCACGCCTACTGATACTGATACTGGCTTCCTCCCTCCCTTATCAGCGTTGCCCGCACAGTCAATGCATGCCCTATCGCTTCGTAATGACAGCCGCTGGTGTAGAGTATGTTCGTCGCTAGGAAAGCTTCACCTTATAATAATAGTTCAGTGCTCTTAATTACAAAAGGTTATAGCCCGGCTGCTAGAAGTTCAAACCTTTAAATTCTCAGCATTGAAACCCTCAGTCAATGGTTTGTACAGCACATCAACGATTTTTACGGATCCTCAAGAATGTATAAGCAACATTTTTCACGGGACAGATTCAGGTCACGCACAGCATACACATTTATGCTGAAACTTGTTCTTTAAACAGTTAACAGATAATTTGCTGCATTTATTCTTCTCGTAGAATTGTAGTCGCTTTTAAAATTAATTTTCTTGAGGCATGACATATTTTGAGATAGGACCGTGCAGATAAATTAACTGAATCACGATTCTAAAACAATTACATGCAGATAAGTGGCTCAGTCGCGTGACAGAGTCCTCTCGTGGCGTTAATAAGAAATCAATGAAACATGCTGGTTACACCTCAACCCACCAAATATAATTACAATCAAACAAGCACATATGAGTTTCTATTTCTATAGTTCCATGTTTCTGTCTACGGAAAACATTTCAAACATTATTGGAATAATACTAGTACACCTTAATGTAAATAACAACATTGTATCAGTAACGGTACATTTTATTTTCTCTACCACGTACAATATACATAATGGGCAGACAAAGTACCGTATCTCAACAGAAAATTTGACTTCGATATTTCACAAAAATAGTTAGACTGCCTCCGTGGTCGACTGGTCAGCGAGCTGACTTATTACCTGGAGGTCCCGGGTTCGATTCCCGGCTGGGGCGGGGAATTTTTCTTTAACCAGATTTATTCCCTATCCCCCACAGAGTCTGGAAGTATGAATGTGAGTGTGAATGTGCGTGTGTATTAGTAATATAATAATGATGATTAACCTAATGTTTTAACCTACAGAAATACGAGTTGTTTCACAAGTCAAAGCCCCCGATATGACCATTCAATTTAAGGGGGTTATACAAATGAAACAATAAAAAAAATAGTTGTTAAAAATAACAATAAAGAGCATTTATTAAATAGGTTTGTATGCAGGTGTGTATCATAAATGTGTGTGTATCCGTGAACAGCATAACTCAGGAAATAACAGTTCTTGAAACACCAAATTTTATTTTTAAATCCAGAAGATTTTCAAGAAAATCGTACAACCCCTTTTAATGGAGCATTTTTCGATTTTCTCATAAATGGCTCTAAATGTTTTAATAAAAACCTCTGATGTTTAAAATAATTTATGGTAAATGAAATTTATATTCCACTTTTCTGGGTAAAGTTCTGTTACTTTTAGATGCCTTTTGAATAACTGGTAAGCAATAAGAGATGCACAAAAACTTACTACACAAAAAACTTAGATCTCGTTAAAACACACTATTTATATAATATACATTTTTGTTGAGCTAGCCACTTCAGAACTATTTCCTGTTATTGGCTTCAGTTTTAAAATTCTTGAACTTTTCTCAAATGGGAAGCTTTCATCCCCTTCGAATTTCTATGACATTCGCAAAGCGACAGTTTTTAAAAGATTTTACTGTCGGTTTAGTGGGCAGTGGTTACCATGCTAACTTCATATACCCAAGGGTTCAAACCGGCGAGGGACGATGGATTTTTTCGTGTGTAAAAATCTTTAGCATGACTCCCTTCGGAAGGGAAGAAAAGCCGTTGGTCCCGTGTCGTAGATTTACGGCACGTAAAAGAATCTCAGGCCTGATAAAGAGGCCCCTGAGCAAAGTTAAGCGGTCTTTCGCCCCCAATTTAAAATGGGACGCTGAGAACCACAGTAGTTAAAGAGCGCCCATAAATAACACGCCGTTTCCATTTCTATCAGTTTAGCCTAATGTATTCCTTTATTTTCTTTCTACTTACATAGGAACTATGTGGTAATACTATTTCTAGCAATGTTTATCACGATTAGCGTAGATGAGAGATAATATTTCGTAAGAATTGTTTGTTTGAAGCACAGATAGAACAATATGGTATATTATCTCCGATAAATTCTGCTGGTGCCAAACAAGTATTTATGTAGCAAAAAAGGTTATAAGAATTATGAAGGACACATCAGAAACACAAACATGCTGATCATATTTTAAAGATTTTAATATTACCGCAGTACCTTAATTATACATTTTAACTGTTTTATTGTATGTTAAAGAAAAATATCAGAACTTCAATTTGAGAAACTTGAGAGAGTCATTCTTACAATACAAGACAAAGAAATCGTTTAAATAATGACAATGTTAGATTAAGTATATCATAAAAGAATTTTAGGTATTGTGGTATAATAGTTATTTATGATGTAAGAACGTAAATTATGATTTTTGATTTGAGCGGGAATATTGTGAAAAAAGACGCAGTCAGGCGAGAATCAAAAAGGAACTTTACGCTCACGTATCATACAGTATTTTTTTATACAATTTCCTCATATTAAAAGAAAAGCAACGAAAGATGAAATAAGGTTAGGTTAAGTTTGAATCACTAACCGAGGGTTATAGTTTGTTCTTTTCTAAATATCACTTCATAAATTTCACATGTTGTGCCTCATAAACTTTTCGGGATTTAGCAGGTGGTAAATCTGATTCTAAGAATATCATTAATCTCAAAATCTGTTATTTACTCAAAATACATCACAGAACAACAATAACATTGGTTTGTCATGGCCTGCTATAACTTGAGTTCTTAGTAATGGTAAATATAGGTCCATATCTGTTTATTTTGGCGAGCGTAAATTTGGAACAAAATTATTTGCGCTTGCATTTTGCGCCTGCCGCAGTTCTTTGCGCGTGGACTCCGTAAAAGTCAAGTTTTACATCTGAAATGAGCTCGTAAACTTCTCAATTACGCTCGGTCGTAGAAAACATATATTAACAAATTACCATCAAATGCTATAACTGTTAGAAATACAAGATTTAATTCTTGTCTTGGCTAAAAAGGAAAGCATCTTATTGCAAGGAAGAATTTGAAGTATTAACACTGATGATTTGATATTTTAAGCCTGTTTATTACAATGCAACAATTTTAAGTGTGCGTTTTATTGTGTGTAGTTATTGTGTTTTGTTTTATAATATATGTGTACTTTTAATGACGATTCATAAGTATCTACGATCAATAACCTATATTGGTGGAGTATTTTAGTAGTATTTTAATTTGTAAAATTATTATTGATAAGATCTATTGTCACAAGGTGGCTTAATGATAAATAAAGGAAATTAATAGCTAATAACTAAATCATGTGATTGGAACACATCCGACTTTTTAAGAATTATTTGTTTCTAAAATAAAAATCTGATGTGTACCATTCACATGGCTTTCTCTATATCCCTGCAACAAATTATTCTTAAAAAGCTTATTTTCGTTAAGCTAATCAGAAAAAAATGTGAGAAATAGTCTTATTACTTGCTTCCTTGTAAGTAGAAGCGAAATAAGGGACTACCATTGGTTAAAATGGTAGTCAAAATCTGCTTGCTATGTGACTGAAGTTTCTTTGTTTGCATGGACAGGAGTTGACAAATTCCTGTATGAGAAAAGTATAACTTTTTCAGGGCAGAAACCAAAAACAAGGAATGTCTGAAAACAATGAATTCCATGAAAAAAATGTATATAGCATAAACTGTGTGTCTTATCGTCCTCTATGTTTTTCGTGTAGTAAGCTTTTGTCCATCTCTTACGGCTTAGCAGTTATACAAAATCCAGAAAAATTCATCCAAAATGAAGTAGTCTTCAGAGGTTATTCTCATAACATTCAATATATACATTTTATTTGTCACTTAAATATCTTTAATATACGACATTTTAATCAAAATCGTTACAGCCATTTTGAGAAAATCTAAACTTTCGAAAAAAGTTTCATGTAAAGGGTAGTTTGGTGTGGGGGGATTTTTCTCAAAATCTTCGCGTCACATCCCTGGAAGATATTGTACCTAAATACCAAGTTTGGTATTTTACCGACCTTTAGTTTTCGAGTTATCATGTTCACAGACACGCTGACACACTGACACACACGGACCTTTTTCTGAAAATACTTTTTTTGGATACAGGGGACCCTAAAACATATATTTCCGGTGAAATCTCGGTATGGAATTTTTTGGTGGAGTGCAGTACTTTCTCTACAGTATGTCATAGTACGTATAGAGAAAGTAAAAATTACAACTTTGCTTTTCTATAAATTTGGAATGTGTAACAAAGGAGACGAGTGAAGTAAATCATTGCATTCGTTATCATGTTTGAAATGGACAGGCTTTTTATTGAAATGGCAGCAAAAGGGCAACATAAACTTGTGGCAAGATTGCCATTACTTTTTAACGCTTGACAGAATTGGCCGCTGTTACAATGAAAGTCATGTAGGTTGACTTATGTATTGACAGTCGATTTCACCACACGCCGGACAATCGATACGTCACACTGCGGCATCAAATAGAAACTGTTCATCATGCGACATCTGCAGAACGTTTTAATTTCACTAATGCTGCAGTGTCTGTCCCCTGGCTCACAAAAATAACACCATTATTTGCTGCTGCATCGACACTACAGTTCATGTGGAAGCAAATCACACGTTCCCTATAGCCTAGAGCCACAGAAAAAAGGTGTTTGAATTTCAGCTGTACGTCTAGGGTTGTCAACATCGAGACGCGTGCATAAACAAACATTCTCGTTATCAGTTATGGCAACTTGAAAAACAAAAGTCCATGATTTTCTCTATCTTTCGCAGTCGGTTTACCCTCCCCGTGTTGGGACTGACATCCCCCTAGGGGTCAGAAGTTTGTCGGGGAGCCAACGGCACGAAACCACAGAATAGAGAACCTGCAACGAGTGTTCAGCCCGTAGCCAGGCATGAACTTGAAGTGAATGATATGAAATGCAAACAATCTGAATAATAGGAAGGGTGATGATGGAGCAATTGGTGGAAAGAGTGGCGAGGGAAACCGGAGGACCATGAGTAAACACGCCCAGACGCCGCTTCGTCCACCACAGATCCGACATGCGGGCGCTTGGGACCGAACCCGGGCCGCTAGGTGGGAGATAAGCGGTCTAACCGTGTCGTCAGTTTGCTGTATCTATTCCTCAAAAAAACTATTCTTTAATTTACATCATACCAATCGTAATAAATCTCGGCAAAAATGTTCTTATTGCAGTGACTTTCAAATAAGATGAGGCTTGTACTTGAGCGTCACCAGGCCGGCAGCCAATCGGAGTGCTGCTTTGTTGACTTATTGCCTTCCCGCTTAGCTGGGAAGTAACGAGCTAATTGATTCCGTCTCTCATAAGTATTGCTTGCGCTAAGACAAAATATTCAAATTTAGAAAAAATAATTCATGAGAAAGATAGGGAGTAATGTTCGTAGCAGACCGTAAAAAACCACAGAGTTTAGCTCAAATAGTTTTCATAATACACATGGATAACATTGTCGCCAGGCAGATTTGCATGCTCACTGTGCGAGCGAGAGGGACTATGGTGCGAGTAGCGACCTGGCGACGCACAGCACGATAACGTGTCTCATTTTCTGCAGAGTATAACTCTTCCTATATGAAAAAATATAACAGTATTAAATGTTTTTCCTTGTAAGTAGAAGGTAAATAAGAGAATACACTAGGCTAAATCTAGTTATTTCCTGGGGGGGGGGGGTAGTGTTTAACGCCCGCTTTAACTACTTACAGCACCGCAGGCGGTGACACTGATGATACATGAATGAAGATGGAGCATCGGTGGAATGCGATGGCGGGGGAAACCGTAGAACCCAGAGAAAACCCGCCCCAGCACCGCCACAAATCTCACATGCGGTCGCTTGGGATCAAACCCGGACCGTCTAGGTGAGAGGCGAATGGTCTAACCACTCGGCCACGGCGCGGCCGGTTATTTCCTGAATCTACTAAGTGGACCATAGGATCTCGTTACAATGTTTCCATGATCGCATTTTAATTTCTAGTTCTTGAGCTCACCGCTATGCGCCATGGTGACAGGAAATCGGCTCGTCACCCATAGATGGCACTGTAGGACGAAATCACGACTCGCAGATGCAAAATAGCAGAATTTTGCTCAGGAACCTTTTTTTTCTTTTTGCTCTACGTGCAAATAAAGTTTATGCGGGACCACCTGCTTTACTTCCCTTCCGAAGGAAGACATGCTAAGAATGTTTGCGTCCGAAAAAATCCATCTTGCTCTGCCAGGTTTGAACTTGCAATCTTGGGTTTTAGAGACCAGCGTGGTAACATTACACCACGGAGGGCGACTACACTAGCCTAAAACAATAGTCAAATGTTTTAAAAAACTGTCACTATGGGATTTACATTGAATTCGGTACTCTTCCCATGTCCAAAAGTAAAACAAAAGAGGTTTGAAACAAATGAGGACTATTTGTTTGAAAAATTAGGTATTTTAAAGTTGAAAGCAATAGCAAGGAATATCTTGGAAATTGTTAGCTCTGCAAAAAATGTATATAATGTAGATTGTTTTAATGAGATCCGTATTTTTGTTAGTACCTTTTTGTCTATCTCTTACAGTTAACCAGTTATGCAAAAATCATTCAAAATAAAGAAGCTTTGTGAGGCTGTTTCCAGGAAATTCGAGATATACATATTCTTTGTCATGTAGTTTTTAATATGCGGTCTTTTAATCAACATTTTAGAACAGTTTTCCATGTAAAGCGTAGTTAGTGATGCGGGGGGATTTTTCTGAAAAGCATCGTGTCGCATCCTTGAAAGATTCTAAGCTTAAATAACAAGTTTGATATTTAACTGACTTTTCGTTTATGAATTATGTTGTTCACAGAAACACCCATACATGCGCATACACACTGACACTTTTATTAGTGTTTTTATATTCAGGGGTCCTCAAAACATGATGTTCCGGTGAGATCATGGTGCAGAATTTTTGGTTGAAATACACAACTTACTATGTATATCGTACATACGTGCTAGACAAAGTAAAATAAAAAGATGATTGAATTCCAGTTGCAGGTCTAAGGGTGTCAGTGAGATGCAAGGATGGACAACCATTCTCATTAGTCATGCATCTTGAAAAATATGATGTGTTCCATTCACATGACTTTCTCTATAACTCTGCAACAAATTTTTGTTAAAAAGTTTATGCTTCTATTTACTTCATGCTAAGTGGGAAAAAATTAGCAGAAATAGTCTTATTACTTGCTTCCCTGTAAGTAGAAGCGAAATAAGGGAGTAACAGGTTAAAGTGATAGAAAAAGATGGTTGCTATGTGACTGAAATTCCTTTGCTTGTATGGACAGGAGTTGACAAATTCTGTATGAGAAAAGCATACAATTTTTATAACAGAAAAAAAAAAATAAGGAATGTCTCAAAAACGACGAACTCCACGAAAAAATTTATATAATATAAATTGTGTGTTTTAACGTGCTCTACATGTTTTGTGTGGTAAGTTTTTGTCCATCTCCTACGGTATAGCAGTTATTCAAAATTCAGTAAAATTCAGCCAGAATAAACTATACATTAGAGACTATTCCCAGAAAATTTTATTTGTCAGGTAAATATCTTTAATATATGATATTTTAATCAAAATCGTTGGAGCCATTTGTGAGAAAATCAAAATTTTTGACATTTTTTCTATGTAAAGGGTAGTTTGAGGTGGGAGGATGTTTTTGAAAATCTTCATGTCGCATTCTTGGACGATACCAAGTTTGGGATTTAACGGTCTTTTCGTTTTTGAGCTATGCTGCACACACACACACACACACACACACACACACGGACAGTTTTCAAAAAAATGCTTTTTTTGGATTCAGGGTGTCTCAAAACATATACTTCCGGGGAAATCTCGGTATCGAGTTTTTTGGGTGCATTACAATACCTTCTCTATACACTATGTACATAGTATGTATCAAAATCTATATGAAATAATTGCGTGTTTTAATGAGATCTAAATTTTTGTGTAGCGAGGTTTTGTGTGCCTCTTACAATTTACCACTTAACAAAAGCTATACAAAGCTTATCCAAAATAAAGAAGTCTTCCAAATCTATTCCCATAAAATTCAAGATATACATTTCGTTTCTCATGAAAATATCTTAAACATATGGCATTTTAATATAAACCGTTAGAAGCACTTTTGAGAAAATAAAAAATGCTTCATGTAAAGTGTAGTTGGGGTGGGAGGATTATCTGGAAAATCTTGGAGTCGCATCTTTGGAAGATACTGAGGTTAAATATCAAGTTTGGTATTTCGTTTTTGAACTATTCTGCACACATACACACACATACATGTTTCAAAATATGTTTCTTTCTGGATTCAGGGAACCTCAAAACATATTACTGGTAACATTTCGGTATCGAATTTTTGTACGGAATACAATACTTTCTCTAGCTACTATTGTACATTGTATGTACACACGCGCTAGAGAATGTAAAAATGCTCTTTTTGTACTAAGGGGTCTTAAAACATATATTTTCGGTGAATATTCGGTATCGAATTTTCAGTTGTAACATAATACCTTCTCTATTATATATTGTACATACGTGCTACAGAAAGTAAAATGGCAAATTCTATCTTCTTTTCCGATTGTAGTGTCAGTTAAAGCACACTTAAAAACCATAAAGCCGATGTCCCACGGTCAAATATTTTGGTCCAATACTCTTCAAACTACAAATTGGATCGTGGGACATGGGATAATTTCATTGTATACAATTTCCGTCCTAGTTTTTGGTCCAATTCCAGGTTCCTACAGCAGGATACAGCGGTTTCTATTTTTTGGTCCAAACGTATGAAATCAATCAATGAGCGAACTGGTGGTAAAGACGTAATAAGATGGCAGCTAGCACTGGGTATTTCTTCCCGCCCATATGATTGTGAAACTTTGCTGTATCTTGTAGACTTTGTCCTAAAGAATAGGGTTATAGTAGCTGAGCTATGGTTGAAATACACATTTTTTTGTGCGGCAGAGATTTATGAAATAATGACTCAGGTATTTATAGTCGCTGCAAATACATTTTATCGCATCCATTTGTACGTAACCTTCTTTTCTCAACAAAAATATAAAATTGTGATCTTACTTTTGATTTGCTGGTATGGACTGCCTGTTATTAATGTCTTGACGAGTGGTTTTTGCCTCAACTAAGAACAACAACTTTCCAAACAAATATTCGTCAATTCTAAGGAACCTAAAATAATTTACATGGTCAGAAACGAGCTCATTTTGCAGCATATGTAGTACACCTCTTTCTGTATTCGTTCACCATGGTCTAGTCCACCAACGCCTCTTTATGATTTTTTCTTTCTATTATAATATACTCTTGCAATGGATACATAAACTAAGCTTGCGACAGCGAACGTAAATAATTATAGATCAGCAACCTCCACCATTTTCTATCAGCTGTTTTAGTGTATATTGGGACCAATACACACTAACGTGGGAATGGAATGGAGAAATTGTATACAATTGTATAAAAATATTTGGACCAAATTTTGACCGTGGGACAACGTCTTTAGGCTGGGCTGGGTTTGAACCCGCGACCAACCAACCGAACCAATCAGACCAGCTTCACCTCAAGGGATAATAATTCCCCACCAAAACAAAATTGACGAAATTATCATTAGTTACAATTTAGAAGCGCTCACTGTTCAAAAGAGCTGTCGCTCTTCAGTTGTCAACGTGGACCAATTGAACAATATTCACTTTTGGGATGACGAGGCGGTGATGAGAACCTGAGTACCGTTTTGAAGCACCCCCCATATCCTCGACAGTCCCCTTTTACTTCACACATTTATACAATCGCTGCATATTCTCTCTCTTCAAGTACTTGACGGGTCTGGACTGTAGGGATGATGCTCTTCAGGCTGACGACTTCAGTTTTCCCTAGAGACATTTCTGATATCATACACTGGGGTTGATGAGTAAGTAATATTGCTACTGTTATTTTCCTTACCACTGGTCTATGGTAGGCAGAGCAAGTGCTGTGTTCCATACAAAATAATCTAATGCGTTCCGTTCACATGACTTTCATATACCTGTTCTGCAAAGAAACAATTCCTTTAAGGCCTAGAGAGAAAAATTCCAGCAAACTACAAAGAAACACTGGCAGAATTTCAAAATGTATAAACTTAAAATATTTCAAGCGGCGCCGTGGTTGAGGGGTTAGATCACTTACTTCCCATCTAGGCGACCCGGGTTCGATCCCAAGGTTCCGCGTGTGGGAATTTTGGTGGTCGAAGCGGCGTCTGGGCGGGTTTCCTCCGGGTCCTCCGGTTTCCCCCACCAATTGCTCCATCATCTTTCCTATCATCCATTTTGCTTGATTTCATGCCATCCAATGCCTCACGCTCATGCCTCGCTACGGGCCGAACACGCCGGTCCCCATGACTGCGCTCGCTTTGGTGCTTCGAGGCCCAGTGGATCGTGGGTTCGAGTCCCAGTGTTTGTGTATGTATTATAAAACAGAAAAATGGTAAACAAAGGGAATTTAGGGAAGAAGGTAAAACGAGGAACAAGAAAAAGGAATACAGAGCCAGAGTTCCGACCAAACTCCGTAACTGTATTTTTAGAAAAAAAAAAAAATACTCGTTCCAGATTCTGCATACTGTGGTTTCGTACCGTTGGCTCTCCGAAAGGCTTTTGACCCCGTAAGTCTTAGGGGGGCGGTGTCAGTCCTAAATACGGGGAGAATAAGCCGGTTACGAAAAAAAAATATTTTAACAAAGCAGTCGTTATAACTGTATAATGTATAAGTGACTTTACTATTAATGAACTTTGCTTAGAATATATTTTTCATTTGATACATTTCTAAGTTACAGGCCTTGGATTAACAATTTTAAAAATAAATCTTGTGATAAGCAAGTGGATTTTCCAAAATAATAAGAATTTAGACTTACCACAATATATTAAACCCCATAATTTTACCCAAGCCGAAAGAAACTCCAATTTTGCCGACGCTTGGCGGATACGTAACGAAACCTCGCTGTGCTCTTAAAAACGATCTGTTCCTTGGCGAATTTCCAGCCAGACAGAGGGAGTTTTTCCCACGGTGGCCTGCCGAAGAGCGAAAGAATGAGTAGGTCGCAGCTGAATTTCGTGAAATTTCGTGAGAAGGTTTTGTTTATCCCCTAAATGAATGACATGAGTGGAGACCATATTTGTCGCACAACTTGTGGAAGTGAGTAAACAAACAGTTCAGCAATAATAGTCTTATTACCTGCTTCCTTTTAAGTAGAGGAGAAATAAGGGTAAAAAATGTAAATAGCGTGTTATTTATGGACGCCCTATAACTGCTGTGGTTCTCAGCGTCCCATTCTAAATTGGGCGTGAAAGACCGCTTAATTTTGCTCAGAGGCCTCTCTATCAGGCTTGAGGTTCTTTTACGTGCCGTAAATCTACGACACGGGATCAACGGCTTTACTTCCCTTTCGCAGGAAGCCATGCTATGGATTTTTACACCCGAAAACCCGCGACCTTGGGTATATGAAGTTAGCATGGTAACCGTTACACCACAGAGGGTGACTAGAAATAAGCGAATACACTAGGCCAAAGCCATAAGCAAAACTTTTAAAAGCTATCGCTATATGATATAATTGAAATTCGGTTCTCTTTCTATAGCTGGATGTAAAGAAAAATCTGATGTGTTCCATTCACATGACCTTCTCTATATCTCTGTAACAAATTATTGTTAAAAACTTATTCTTTTATTATGGCATGCAAATCGAGAAAAATTAGCAGAAATGTTCTTATTTCTTGTTTTATTGGAAGTATAAGCGAAATAAGGGAGTATCACAGGTTAAAGTGAAAGCCAAAAGCTGGTTGCTATGTGACTGAAGTTCGTTTGTTTGTATGGATACGAGTTGGAAAACTCCTGTATGAGAAAAGTATAAGTTTTTCAAAGCTGAAACCAAAAACAAGGAATATCTCAAAAACGATCAACTCCACGAAAAAAAATGTATATAGCATAAATTGTGTGTTTTAACGTTCTCTACATTTTTTGTGTGTTAAGTTTTTGTCCATCTCTTACGACTTAGGATTTATGCAAAATTCATCCAGAATAAAGTAGTCTTCAGAGGCTATTCCCAGAAAATTCAAGATATACATTTTATTTGTCAGGTAAATATCTTTAATATACGATATTTTAATCAAAATCGTTACAGCCATTTTTTATAAAATCAAAATTTACGAAAAATGTTCCATGTAAAGGGTAGTTAGGAGTGGGGGAATTTCTTGAAAATCTTCGTGACGTATCCCTGTAAGATACCAAACCTAAATACCAAGTTTGATTTTTAATGGACTTTTCGTTTTTGAGCTATGCTACACACGAACATTTTTCTAAAAATGCTTTTTTTCGATTCAGGAGGTCTCAAAACATGTATTGTCGGTGAAATCTCGGTATCCAATTTTGGATGCATTACAATACCTTCTCTATACACTATGTACATAGCACGTATAGAGAAAGTAAAAAGAAACGGAACTATTGAGGACTTCCCGTTTAAGAAAAGTTTAAGTATTTTAAAATTGAAACTAATAACAAAGATTATTTCGGAAATGGTTAATTCCTCAAAAAAGTCTGTGTGTTAACAAGATTTATATTTTGTGAGTAAGGAGATCATTGGTTCAAATCCCGGTTATAGATTTTGAATTTTTCAGTCTGGCTCCAGCTATCCAACTCACTGTAAATTGTTGGACTTCTCATTGAAAGCCAGTTTATTCTCTTCAAAACTCGAAAAAAAGAGCATTGAAAGTTATTCCAAACGATGATAATATCGCTGAAAATATACGTGGTTGCTTGAGACATGTCGCGCGATTGAAGAATTATTTGCATAACGTTAAGGCGCAACTGGGACTCGTTGGGGCGGAATCTTGCTCGGTTCCAGGTGTCAGGAGATAAACTACGCAATTAGACCGTGAGAGAAGAAATAACCGGCGAACAAACGGTACTCCTGGGAGATATTACACTCCACAGCGAGCGCTAAACATAATAAAACTTCATTATATTGCATCCTTTCAGACAAACCATTTCTATGCCTGCGATGTCTGCTTCAAATTAACCACAACTCGCTTAAATCATGATGAAAAATACGTAACATTCAGCCCTTGACCTCGGTTAGAGGTATTTCTGAGATAGGGCCACAACTCATTTAAGAGGAAATTGCATAGCGTATATCTACAGAGTTACGTTTCTAAAATTTAGGTCCATTTCCACCTTCTTTACAGCTTCCATGTGGTACGTAATAATATATTACGTTTCACACAAAAATTGAGTAATTTTAGTGGGGCTTAAAGGGTAAAAGGTACTGCGGCCGATGCAAATCTTTTATGGCCCTTCCTGGTCAGCGTCAGGTGGCTCAAGGGTTTCATCTGGGACTAGCATTCGAGGGAAGGTTACCATCCATGAAAAGGTGCAAAGCAATATTTATTAAAAGTAGAATTATAATTAAGTTATTTTACGTTCCACTTTTTGCGAAGAAAAACATTTCATAAAGGTTAGTTTTTAAGAAAATTAGAAAAAGTAAACTTGAGGATGCAATGTCTTGAATTAGAAAGTATTTTAATGTGGCTTCTGTAAAAAATATATTTTTGTTGGAAGATAGAAAGGGGATGAAGGAGAGTAAATTAAATTCTAAAACTATTCATGCTCCTATTCGTGATCGTGGGTTCGATTTCTGCGTCCAACCTCTTTGGTCCATGGGTTTTTACCGGGTTTCCCCCGGGTTTCCCAAAATTCCTGTCCCTTTATTTCATAACCAATTCATTCAGGGTTGTAAGTGTTGGAGAGAAATGCAATTTTGGCCCTTTTCGAGGTGTGAAAACGATTTGGAAATACAACGTTAGGGGTCGAGATGGCGTTGGGGTCCTCTGTAGGTTCTAGGAATTCGGTCAGGTCTAGGCCGCAGGCTGCTAGCGCTCCCCGCGTCGAGATGAACAATTACTTGGACCGTGCACGGTCCGGTTTCGGCCGCCCGTTGATAATACTCTCTTATTATCCGATCCTCCGACCCGAAACTCCCTCCGGAATGATACACACACACACGCACACACAGGCCAAGAGGATGGGACAGGTTGAAGAAACCATAGGAAACCAATAGCCCATGGCAGACAGGCCACTGGAGACGCGAGAAAGTCCCGAATATTTTCTAGTCCGAAGACATTCCAATGCGGGTAGCCAGAGAGGCATTCTACCGGTCATCTAGTGTCTACAGGGGGGGGGGGCAAGTTAAATGTGACAAAAAGAAACAGAAAAGATCTGATGTATTCCAATCAATAACTTTCTCTACATCTCTGCAACAAATGATTGTTAAAAAGCTTATGCTTTTATTTACTTCATGTTAATCGAAAAAGATTAGCAGAAATAGTCTTATAAGTTGTTTCCTTGTAAGTAGAAGCGAAATAAGGGAGTACCATAGGTTAAAGTGATAGTCAAAATGTGTTTGCTATCTGATGAAGTTCCTTTGTTTGTATGGACAGGAGTTGACGAATCCCTGTGTGAGAAAACTACAAGTTTTTTAAACGTGAAACCAAAAATAAGGACTATCTCAAAAACGATGAAATCCACGAAAAAATGTATAGGCTATAAATTGTGTGTTTTAACGTGATCTACTATTTTGTGTTGTAAGTTTTTGTCCATCTCTTACGGTTTAGCAGTATGCAAAATTCCGTAAAATTCATCCAGAATAAAGTGGTCTTCAGAGGCTATTCCCAGAAAATCCAAGATATACATTATATTTGTCAGGTAATTTACCTTTAATATATGATATTTTAATCAAATCATTAGAGCCATTTTTGAGAAAATCAAATTTTTCGAAAAAGCTTCACGTAAAGAATAGTTGGTGGTGGGGGGATTTTTCTCAAAATCTTCATGTCGTACCCCTGGAAGATACTAAACTTAAATACCAAGTTTGGTATTTTACCGACTTTTCGTTTTTGAGTTATCGTGATCACACATGGACCTTTTTTCTGGAAATGCTTTTTTTGGATACAGGGAACCCTAAAACATGTATTTCCGGTGAAATTTCGGTATCGAATTTTTGGGTGGAGTAAAATACGTTCTCTATACACTATGTACATAGTACGTGTAGAGAAAGTAAAAATGCATCTAGATATAGTTTGACTCTGACTGACTGAACAAATATGAATTGGCTTCAGGCATCTTAACCAGTTCCTCTGGTCAGTCAGCAGACTTCAATATGCCAGTCTCCTTCTAATTGGAGTTAAAACAAGTTTTCTTTGAGTTTAAGAGTTCGTTGTTTCTTCTACTTTGCGAATCCCGTCAAAATATGTACCCAGTTCTCATCCAAATTATAGAATGGGAAGATTCAGTTATTTTCTCTGTACATCAGCCTTCTAACCTAAACCTTGCAATTTTTTATATTTTCCTTTTTCTAAGTATATATGCCTCTTTACCCCAGCTCAATTTTATTTCGTTTATAATACACACATAAATCTGGCACTTGTATCTTGACATCTGGTTTCCTAAGGCAGGACACAGTTGCCAAACCGTTTTATTTACAAAAGGCTTCTACATCTACAATACAATTAAACAATATCAGAAAAATAATTAACTAACTAAAATACTATAATAAACTAAAATACTGACTTCTAATAATTCCCAAGTATATATACCCAAAACTTGGGAAACGTGGTCTTTTAACAATGTACTTAAAGGAATTAAGTGTCAATTGTGTACGTACATGTTTTACAGTGCTGTGAATTAAATAGGAGCAGTTAGGATTTCAAAATCAAGTATTTTGTCGAAATCATGTACACTCTTCTGACCCATGCGACGGTGTGACGTAATTAATTCAATATTAAACACATAACAAATAGGAATAATAATGTAACCAAATCTCTTTATTAGTTGAAAATTCATTAAAATAGTTGTTTTAATTGCAAATCTGCAATAGAGTTTTTCGCTCGTCACTAGACACTCGCAATTTGCTGCGTCTCTCCCCCTCCCTCCTCTAATCTCACTCTCACTCTCTCTCTCTCTCCTGCGACTGCACGCTCCTAACTCCCAGTCTATTGATGGACAATGTCGAACGGAAACCATCGAATTATTTGGCTGTCGCCTATCTATCGGTTATTCGATTGCTGTCCAAATATTCGGTTTTGATTCGATTTTATTGGTTGCTTAGCAGTGGATAGTCTACAATAAATTTTCAAATCGATGAACCAATGCACGTGTAATGTCAGCTCCAATTCAGAGAATATAAAGCCTCTACTGTTAATTTGTTTATGTAACAGTTTTGACATTTAATAATAAACATTACAATAAAGAATATTACATACTTACTGTGATTACACCGTAATTGACGAACGTGTGTAAACGGCTTGCTTCGCAAGTCATCCATTAGTGGATGCCATCTGCGTTAGTGGACACGTGTACCGGCGGCAAGTTCTTTTGACATCGCAGCTGTGATTACACCTGTGCGAGTGTACACATGTGCTGTCGGAAGGTTCTTTAGCGTTGAAGCTGGTAATTGTTACACCTGAGTGAATTTTTTTACACCTGTGGTGGTCTACACATGCAACTTCTTCTGGAAACTTCATGCCACATAATCGACAGGTACATAAAGGGGAACAAGCCGTAATCAAAGTTCAGTTTCGACAGGAAATTGATAGTGAACTGTAGCAGAAGTTGTCGCAGCAAACGTCGGAAGGAAACTATACCACACAGTTGCTACGAAATCAACCGTTAGATATTTGTGAGCAGGTTCTGATTATAATCAGTTTGTGGCGGAAATAATGAGATGTTTTGTAGGTTAACGTCCTTTAACCTAGTGGTCATATTAGACGATGAATGAAATTGGTGATATAATGCTCAAATGATCTCGGAGACCATGGAGCTTAAAGTTATTCGACATTAGTCTTCTCAGGATACGGGAAACCCATGAAAAAGCCTTATCCGAGTAACTCGCCCTAAGCGAGATTCGAACTCCCGACCTGTTGAATATAAGACAGGCGCGCTACCACCACACCATCCAGGCGGGCTAAATAAAGAGTTGTTGTTTGGAGTTGTTTTATTACTTTCTCTATACGCACTATGTACATAGTGTATAGAGAAAGTATTGTACTCCACCAAAAAATTCGATACCGAGATTTCACCGGAAATATATGCTTTAGGGTACCCTATATCCAAAAAGAGTATTTTCAGAAAAAGGTCCGTGTGTCTTTCCGTGTGTCCGTGAACACGATAACTCAAAATCGAAAAGTCGGTAAAATACCAAACTTGGTATTTAAGTTTAGTATCTTCCAGGGATGCGACACGAAGCTTTTGAGAAAATTCCCTCCACCCCAAACTACTCTTTACATGGAACTTTTTTCGAAAAATTTTATTTTCTAAAAAATCACTAACGAGGTTGATTAAAATGTCATATATTTATGACATATACCTGAAAAATAAAATGTATATTTTGATTTTTCTGGGAATAGCCTGTGAAGACTACTTTATTCTGGGTCAATTTTACGGAATTTTGCATAAAGCATAGGAGATCGACAAAAGCTTACCACACAACAAATGTAAAGCACTTTAAAAGACACAATTTATGTTATATGCGTTTTTTTCGTGGAGTTGATTGTTTTTTAGATATTCCTTGTTTTTAGTTTCAGCTATGAAAAATGTATACTTTTCTCATACAGGAATTTGTCAACTCCTGTCCATACAAACAAAGGAACTTCAGTCACATAGCAACTGGCTTTTGACTATCACTTTAACCTATGGTACTTATTTCGCTTCTACTTTCAAGGAAGCAAGTAATAAGACTATTTCTGCTAATTTTTTCTCGATTAACAGGAAGTAAAGAGAAGCATAAGCTTTTTAACAATGATTTATTGCAGAGTTGTAGAGAAAGTCATGTGAATGGAACACATCAGTTTTTTATTGTTATATCCCCCTTTAACATCAATGGTCATACCGGGGGTTTGACTTGCGAAACTGCAGGTTCAGAACATTAGGTTAATTAACTTTATATTGCTAAACACACGCACATTTACTCTCACATTTATACTTCTAGACTCTATGGGGAATGGGGAACATTTCTGGTTAAAGAAAATTTCCCGCCTCAGCCGGGAATCGAACCCGGGACCACGAAGGCAGCCCGAGAGTTATTTTTTATAACACCAATTACAAACAAAAACTATAAACATCCAGTTTTGTACTAGGCACTGGGACACACAATTTGTTTTAAACGTGTGCGTTGTTATTGGTTACACTACCAGAGAGGTCGCCATTTTGTGGCGGATGCACCGGTCACCCAGTGAAAGGTGAGCTGATGTACTTGTAAATAGAAGCAAAACGTAAATGCCAAACCTCAACGTAACCTCATTTTTGCATAACAGAAGTTAACGTTGTAGCAATGTTGCTGCTTTGTGTATTCTACTATTGTAGCTCCCCACCTGTTTATGTATTTAAATCGAGAAGTACATGCCCACATGGAACTTAAAATATTAGCTAATTCTGACATTCAATTTAGCCAAATTTAGGATCGAATTCCTCTAATACAGAATAAGACTTACTACATCAACTAATTCCATGGCGCAGCTCATAGAAAGCTTTGGACTATCGCCTACCACCCGGCCACTACCCCCATTTCGGTCCACGACAGACGTCATGGATGGGGGTGCAGTATTGGGGGGGGGGGGTCAGTGCCAGTTAATGCGGTCTTCACGACCTGGAGCCGCTACTTCTCCATCAAGCAGCTCCTCAAATGGCCCCTCAGGGACCTTACGAGGCTGAGTGTACCCCGGTCCAGGTCTCCCAGCGGGGGAAAAATCCCCACGCCGGTACCGGGAATCAAACCCAGATCTTCCGCTTGGCAAGCAGCTTCAGAGGCGACCTTACTACATCAAGGTCTCCCCATATTAAGAGGGAATAATCTTTGGCATATTCATTTTAGCCTCAAGTCAAATGAATATGAAATAATAAGTATGATATAACTATACAACATAATCTCAATTTACTCAACATAACTATACATAATACTTAAACAGATAGATAACCTTAAAAGGAGGCCCGCCTGGTGGTAGAGTGTCTGCCTCCCATTCAAAAGGTTGTGACTTCGAATCTTGCTTAGGATGAGCTACCCGGATAAGGTTTTTTTTCGGGGTTTTCCCTTACCCTGAGAAGACGAATATCGAGTAACTTTAAGCTCCATAGACCCGGAGATCATTTGAGCAACAATTCACCAATTTCATTCATCGTCCGATATGACCAACCAGGTTAAAGGACGTTAAACTAAGCTTTAAAAAAAGAAAAAAAACTTAAAAGGAGATATATAGAAATTTCTTTATATGTGACATTATTTAAAAAAAATTTGATGTGTGTTACATTCACATGACTTTGTTACATTTCTGTAAAAAAGAATTGCTTCGTTTCGTAGTAGGCTTACCCTCCCCGTATTTAGGACTGTCACCCCTAGGACTTACAGGTAAATGCCTAAGGATCAGAAGCCTGTCGGGCAGCTAACGGCACGTAACTACAGTATGGAGAACCTGGAACGAGTGTTCGGCCCGAGGCCAGTCATGACGTGAGGAAGTGGAAGATATGAAATGCAAAATGGATGATAGGAAAGGTGATGATGGAGCAATTGATAAAATGAGTGAAGGGGAGGGGGACCGGAGGGTCCGGAGAAAACCCGCCTAGCCGCCGCCTCGTCCACCAGAAATCCCAAATGTGGTTCCTTGGGATCGAACGCAGCCAATAATCAAAGTTATTATTAAAAATGATATTTTTCTATCTACATTATGCTAATCGATATAAATATTAGGATAAGTTGTCTTATTACTTGCTTTCTTGTAAGTAGAAGGGAAATGAGGAAATGCATTAGGCTAAAGCGATAGTCTAATCTTTTAAAAGCTGGTTTCCAAGTGTTTCATTCCATTGCCAGGAGTTGACAAATTCCCGTCTGAGTAAAGTTTGTTTTAAAACTGAAACTAAAACAAAGAATATCAGAAAAATTGTCAAATCTACATTATTAGTATAGAAGGCTTTTGTCAATCTCTTATGGTTTACCAAGTTTGAAAAATTCAGCAAAATTAATTCTGAATAAGGAGGTCTTCAGAGGCTATTCTCAGAAATCTCAGGATATACATTTTATCTGTCATATAAATATCTTTAATATACGGTATTTTAATCAAAATCGTAATAGCCATTTTTGAGAAAGCCAAAATTTTCGAATTTTTCTCCATGTAAAGGGTAGTTTGAGATGGAAGGATGTTCCTCAAAATCTTCGTGTCTCATCCTAGAAAGATACTACACTTAAATCCAAGTTGTAAATAAAAGCAAAGGGTATTCGTGTTCACAGGCACACGAACACAAGACACACAAACTTGCTCGCACGCACGCATATTTTTCTAAAAATGATTTTATATAAGGGAGCCTAAAACGTGTATTTTCAGCTAAATCTCGGTATCGAATTTTTGGGTGGAGTCCAATTACCTTGTCTACCAATGCACCACGTGCTATGTAGATAAAGTAAAATGCAGAGTTCGATTTCAGAGGTATTTGCGGTAGCCTGATTGAGAAACGATATCTTTCACAATCCGATATGCATGGAATTGATTATCGCTTCAATTACTAGATAATATTTGCAAGCAATTATATGTTTTATAATTGCTGAATTATGTGCACTCTAATATGTATTATATTAATTGAGGTCTAGAACGCCTGTTACAACGAATGAAGACTGCTTATCTACCTTAGTATCTTAATCTGTCCTACTACTTCAGGTATTTTGCGAAGATAAATCCGAATGAAAAACCGAATGACTCAATAGTCATTTTTCACCACCGTAATACATTCGATTGTTGAGAACATTCGATAGTGCCTAGTCGAAACTGAACATTTTTGGCCAAGTTACCCCCTTGTTATACCTATCGATCACGAAGCAAGAAACCTCCAGAAATAGAGACCAGTATTTCGCAACTAAACCATACATATGTGTCACAATGGTAGTAAAAGCAAATCGACCACACACGTGCAACAACTGGCTATACCATTGAAAACAAGCCGGTCACACACATCTGGCATTACGGCCGAGAAGGTGCAGGCGGTAGATTCGGCGCTAGCCACTACTACTGCTGCTACTACTACTTACTATTATTATTACTATTAGTATTATTATATAATCAGTATTTGAAAACTTTTCTGCAGCTCCTATTTTGTTAACACTTCCTATGTTTACAGCTCTTATATAAAATAGTTTCCAGCACAACTAAGAGCTATTATTTACCTCAGGTGGAGTGATCCAATACCAGATGCCAGAAGATACATCCAGTCCGGACCTCAGTGATTCCTCTTACGATGGTATCCGTGAAGACGGTATTCTTTACGGGGGCTTGGGCCGCCTTGTGGACGGCGAAGTGGGTGCCGATAACTTCAAGCTAGATATAGGATATGGAAAAGGCAAGTAAAGCGTATAATAGTAATTTACGATACGAATATCATAACAAATCATCTTGCAATATGAGATTGCAGCCTTGTTTGAATCCAATCAAGTATTGCAATATATAGTTACGATATGTGTATGGTAAAATGTTTTATTTATTTTAGATGTGTATTATGGATTTTTATATATTTTGGTAAATGACATTTTATTTCATATGTAGTATTAGGAATTACTGAAGCAGTTGACTACATTGATACATAGTTAAAATATAGTGGGCCATGCACGGCTTAACAGACGATTTGTTTGTTAGAAAATAATATGGTGAAAATTTGGGAATGTTATTTCGACAATACAGTTAATGGAGCATCAACAACTGGCGGAATTAATATAGCAAACTGTGAAAATATTCTTGCCGATGTTTATAAAAAATAAAATTGGTTCTGTTTTGTTTATTAATGATGTGTGGTTCATAATACGTACGCAGTTTCGTGATGAGGGTTACATTACGAAAATCGTTGCGTCATCGAAACTTCATTACAAAACTAGTTGCATAATGAGGTACCATAACGCAATTGTTTAGGCAATGAATAGGTTTAGCACGTTCTTTGTTGTATTGTAAAATACTTATTATATGTATAACTAACGTAGATAAACAACCTCTAAAATAGCATTATTTGCTAGCAATGGATTATTTTAGTGTAAAAGCTAATTTTAATCCAAGATTTAAGACATCAGAAGCATTCGTGAGAATAGTTTGTATACCCACTAATAAACCACAAAAGGTAGAGAAAGTCATATGAATCAGAAAATGTTTGGATTTTACTTTCTCTACACGTACTATGTACATATCGTATAGAGAAGGTATTGCACTCCACCAAAAAAATCGACACCGAGATTTCACCGGAAATATATGTTTTAGGGACGCCAATATCCAAAAAAAGCATTTTTACAAAAAGGTCCGCGTGTGTGTGTGTCCGTGTGTCAGTGTGTCCGTGTGTCAGTGTGTCCGTGTGTCCGTGTGTCTGTGAACACGATAACTCAAAAACGAAAAGTCGGTAAAATATCAAACTTGGTATTTAAGTTTAGTATCTTCAAGGGTTGCGACACTAAGATTTTGAGAAAAATCCCCCCACCACAAACTACCCTTTACATGGAACTTTTTTCGAAAATTTTTATTTTCTAAAAAATGGCTCTAACGATTTTGAATAAAATATCGTATATTAAAGCTATTTACCCGACAAACAAAATGTATATTTTGAATTTTCTGGGAATAGCCTCTGAAGACTACTTAATTCTGGATGAATTTTTCATAACTTCTAAACCGTAAGAGATGGACAAAAACTTAACCCACAAAAAATGTTGGAGCACGTTAAAACACAAAAATATGCTATATACATTTTTTTCGTAGAGTTGATCGTTTTTGAGATATTCCTTTCCTTGGTTTCAGCTTTGAAAAGCTTATACTTTTCTTATACAGGTATTTGTCAACTCCTGTCCATACAAACAAATGAACATCAGTCACATAGCAACCAGCTTTTGGCTTTCACTTTAACCTATGGTATCCTTATTTCGCTTCTACTTACAATAAAGCAAGAAATAAGACTATTTCTGTTAATTTTTCTCGATTAGCATGAAATAAATAAAAGATAAGCTTATTAACAATAATGATTTACAGAGATATAGAGAAAGTCATGTGAATGGAACACATCAAATTTTTCTTTAAACCTACTGCAATATGACACGATATCGACATAATCTCTCTACACATACAGAAACGGTTCCCTGACCAAGCTGAAAGATGCTTGGCCTTAGTGTAATGTTGTGTGAATGACTGGTGCTCTCTACTTGACCTGACGTACTATTTCAGTTGCCATTTCAATATGAATATCCCGTCACTCGTAAGAACCCATTTGCCTCAGCCCGTGTCTGAGAGATAAATCGCCGACTACCCTTAAGGCTTAGAGAGGGTGATTTAGGTCGGGCGTTAGAACTGAAGGAACGAAGGAAGGTGCAAGTTGGGGTAGAAGGTGCCTCAAAAATGCGTTAACGATGCTTCCAAGAAATTGCTCACAGGAGGCTTCTATCCCAGGTAAAGGAGATAAAGCCAGTATGATGAATGAAATACCAGCCGATTACCTTCTTCTACCCTTTACATACAGGGTGAAATACAACTTTTAATTTCATTTTAATAAATATTTTATAAAGGCATTACAAATCAAAACTTATAATAGCCTTTGTTCTGTGATCAGCTGTTACTTGTTTTTCTAAATTACATGATTTATATCACGAGAGTATATGAATATAAAGAAATTGTTACTTGTAAAATCAGTAGAGCTACCTATTTTATAGCGAGTTTCGGTAGTAACTATGTTATGGGGTTTTGAAATAATTGATCAATTTCCGAACACCGTTTTGCAGACGTAATATGGTTAGAGACATAGGCAACGGTTTTAGGTCAAGGTACGTCAGTGTGAGAATCGGCTTCCAGACATAAAAAATCTTATGTGTTCTATTTACATAAATTTGTCTACATCTCTTGCAAGAAAGTATTGTTAAAAAGCTTATGCTTCTGTTTAATTTATGCTAATCGAGAAAAAAATATCAGAAATAGTCTTGTTACTTGTTTCCTTGTAAGTAGAAGCAAAATAAGGGAGTAGCATAGGTTAAAATGATAGTCAAGAACTGGTTGCCATGTGCTGAAGTTCCTTTGTCCGTATAGACAGTTGTCAAATTCCTGTATGATAAAAATATAAGTTTTTTAAAGGTGAAATGTAAAACAAGGAATAACTCAAAAACGTCCAACTCCACGAGAAAAATGTATATAGCATAAATTGTGTGTTTTAAAGTGCTCTGCATGTTTTGTGTGGTAAGATTTTGTCCATCTCTTACGAAAGATGCAAAACCTAAATACCAAGTTTGTTATTTTACCCACTTTTCGTTTTTGAGTTATCGTGTTCACAGATACACGGACACACAAAGGGACCTTTTTCTGAAAATCTTTTTTTTTTATACAGGGGACCCTAAAACATTTATTTCCGGTGAAATCTCGGTATTGAATTTTTGGGTGGAGTGCAATAACTTCTCTATACGCTATGTACACAGTACGTATAGAGAAAGTAAAAAACGATGACTGCTGCTAAATAACCTAAAGGATGCCAACCATAAATAATCATAATACTTATTTTGTCACTTTTCGAAACAGCTGAACTAAGAAATATCACCAAAGCATGTTGTAATCTAAACACATGTGTGCAGTAAACACTACTCAAAGCGGTATGTATGTGTGTGAGTGTGTGAGTGTGTGAGTGTGTGAGTGTGTGTGTGTGTGTGGGTGTGTGGGTGTGTGTGTGTATGTGTGTGTATGTGTGTATGTATGTATGTATGTACGTATGTACGAATGTACGTACGTATGTACGTACGTATGTACGTATGTACGCATGTACGCATGTACGCATGTGCGCATGTACGCATGACTTTCTCCAGCTATTGTGTAACAAACTATTCATAAAAAAAGATTATTCTTCCATATACGTCATGCTAGTCAGATAAACACCAGCATAAACGTATTTTTACTTAGTTCCTTATATACAGAAGGAAAAGAAGGGAATACACTATGCTAAAATAATTTTAAAAGGGATTGAAATTAGTTTCTCTTTGCATGGCAAAGAGTTAAAAAAAAAAAAAAAAAAAAAAAAAAGGAAATCAAAAACTCCTATTTGAGAAAAGTTTAAATATTTTAAAATGGAAAGCAATAACAATGAATATCTCGGAAATAGTTAACTTCACATAAAAATTATTTGACATAAACTGTGTTTTTTAAACATACTGACAAAATTTAATATACAAAAATGTGTATATCTTAAGGTTTACCAGTTATGCAAAAGTCATCCACAATGAGGAATACTTCTGAGACCATCAACAGGAAATTTATGATATAGATTTTATTTAACGTGTAATTATCTTTAATATAGGGTATTTTAATCAAAATCCTTAGAGCTGTTTTAGAGGAAATTAGAATATGTTTACTTTCTCTACACGTACTATTACATAGTGTATAAAGAAGGTATTGCACTCTACCGAAAAATTCGATACCGAGATTTCACCGGGAATATATGATTTAGGGTCCCCTGTGTCCAAAAAACAGAGCATTTTCAGAAAAAGGCCCGTGTGTGTATGCGTCCGTGTGTCCGTGAACACGATAAATCCAAAACAAAAAGTCGGTAAAATACCAAAATTGGTATTTAAGTTTAGTATTTTCCAGGGATGCGACACGAAGATTTTGAGAAAAATCTCCCTATCACCAACTACCTTTTACATGGAAAATTTTTCGAAAATTTTGATTTTCTCAAAAATGGCTCAAACTGATTTGATTAAAATATCGTATATTAAAGATATTTACCTGACAAATAAAACGTATATGTTGAATTTTCTGGGAATAGCTTCTGAAGACTACTTTATTATGGATGAACTTTTACGCAATTTTGCATAACTGCTAAACCGTACGAGATGGACAAAAACTTACTACACAAGAAATGTAGACCACGATAAATGTTATATGCATTTTTTTGGTGGAGTTGGTCGTTTTATAGATATTCCTTGTTATTCGTTTCAGCTTTAAAAAAACACACTTTTCTCTACAAGAATGTGTTAACTCCTGTCCATACAAACAAAGGAACTTCAGCCACATAGAAACCAGCTTTTGACTATCACTTTAACATATGGTACTCTCTTATTTCGCTTCTACTTACAAGAAGCAATTAATAAGACTATTCCTGCTAATTGTTTCTCGATTAGCATGAAGTAAATAGAAGCATAAGCTTTTTAACAATAATTTGTGGTAGAAATGTAGAGAAAGTCATGTGAATGGAACACATCAGATTTTTCTTCCATTTAGAGGATAGTGAGTGGGGCGATTTTCCTTGGAAGATACTGAAATTAAATATCAAGTTTGGTATATAACTGCCTTTTCGTTTTCACGTTATCGTGTTTACACACACGGACAGGCGTGTGCGCGCGGACCTGATTCTAAAACTCTGATGTGTTCTATTACATTACTTTCTCTACCTCTCTGTAACAAATTATTCTTACTAAGTTTATTCCGTGTACTACTTCATACTATTCAAGATTAATATTCGATCCGGGTTCAAAACCAGGTGGTGAACACAGCGGCGCAGCGGTGGGTATTCTCCGGTTTCCCCCGCCATCTCATTCACCGGAAATATATATTTTAAGATCACATGAAACCAGAAAAAGAATTTTTATAAAAATGTTCGTGTGTGTGTGTGTGCGCGCCTCTGCCTGTCTGTGTTTGTCTGTGGGCAGCATAGCTCAAAAACAAAAAGACCGTTAAATGCCAAATTTGGTATTTTAGTTCGGTATCTTCCAAGGATGCGACACAAAGATTTTCAAGAAAATCCTCCACCCCCAACTACCCTTTATACTACGCTTATATTGAAAATATTGACTTGACTAATAAAATGTATATCTTGAATTTTCTGGGAATAGCCTCTGCAGAGTACTTTATTCTGAATGAATTTTACGGAATTTTGCTAAACCGTAAGAGACAGACAGAAACTTACCATACAAAAAACATTTTTTTTTCATTTTTTCGTGGAGTTGATAAGTTTTTGTGGTATTCCTTGTTATTGGTTTCAGCTTTGAAAAACTTATGCTTTTCTTATACAGCAATTTGTCAACTCCTGTCCATACCAACAAAGGAACTCCAGTCACATAGCAACCAGTTTTTTGCCTATTGCTTTAGCTTAGTGTATTTCCTTATTCTATTTATAAGGAACTGCGTAATAGAACCGTTTCTGCTGATATTTATCTCGATTAGCACAAAGTGGATAGAAGTACAAGGTTTTAAACAATAATTTATTACTGAAATGTGGAGAAAGTAATGTGAAAGTTTTACATATCTATAATATATGGTTTACAGTAAATGACTCGAGTGTGAGGTGGTCAAACAGCGCAGTTTTATAACAGACTATACCAAACATGTTTCTAGCGAGCTGAGGTGAAGACATCGTTCCATTTTACTACTGGTCTACTTGCAGAACAAAGCAAGGCAAAGGGACAAGACGTATGTCCCTAGCTAAGCTGTATGAACAGAAGATGTGGCCATGTTTCGTAGTCAACTGCCGCCTTGATGTGAAACAAGCACACAATAAAAGCATAAAGAAGCCCCACAAATGGGATTTACGGTTGTGTAAGGTTGGCGCACCTGACCACAGAAGTGCGCATAAAACATACCGCATGGGAGAAAACGCGAAATATATGTAGATAGCGCGGCGATATCATTTGTTCTGGGGGGAAAAATATAGCGGGTCTTCATTGCTCTCCAGGGCCGTGGTGGAGACCTAGCAAGATTTTCCTTCTGGGTCTGTGTCCCCAAATCTCCTCTGTGTCTAAGGAATAATATAAAGTAGCCAGCAGTATTTATCATGTTGTTTGATGCTAGGTCCTACAATCCACATGGTGTTTGGTATGTATACTGTGTAGAGTCATGTAAAACACATGTATGGCTCATATTTGCAGAGTGTGACCACTACCGAAGTTTGCTTCTCAGAGCGAAGCAAGCTACGTTCGTTTTTCTTTGGCTGTTGGATCTCCTTTATTCCAAATATAATTACTAGCGTTCGATTTTGGGTTCCGAAGAGTACATATTTACGAACACACAGAGCAGTCAGCGGTATAAAGAGGGGAGGCGTTTGTAATGTAAACATGCACACGTTAAGGTATAATCTGTTCCAAAAGCAGCTTATTACATGTGTTGCCATCGTTCTAATTCATAAAGTTTCGTTTCGTAGCAGGCTTACCCTCCCCCTATTTAGGACTGACACCTCTTAGGACTTTCAAGCGAATGCCTAGGGGGCAGAAACCTGTCGGGAAGGTAACGAAACCAAACCACAGTATGGAACGAGTGGTCGGCCCTTAGCCCAGGTATGAGCATGGGGAAGTGGATGATACGAAAGGTGATTGCGGTGGAGGACCCGAAGAAAACCCGCTCAGACACTACTTCGTCCACCGCAAATCCCACATGCAGGCGCTTGGGATCGAACCCGGGCCGCCTAGATAGGAGGCGAGCGGTCAAGCCACTCGGCCACGGCGCTGCCAATTTATAAAGTAACACAATGAAACAATTATTTCATAATGTGATTAGTAACAAAACGCTTTGTGCTTTTACAAATAAGATATAAAGCTTGATGCAAAAAGATTTAGGATAATAATGTGCAGAACTTTGAAAAGACAATGAACATAAATCAAACTCCCTCAGAATTGCAGTGAACTTCAAGGTACAGCTTTACTGTATCAAAGAAAATGCTCTCCTCTTGTCACTCAAAATATGCTTGAATAATCCAAAAGTTTGTTCACTGTCGAAAGCCTACCCTTACGTATTTTCGACATTTTTACTTTCTCTATACGTACTATGTACACAGTGTATACGGAAGGTACTGCACTGCACCCAAAATTTCGATACCGATATTTCACCGGAAGTATATGTTTTGAGGCCCCCTGAATAAAAAAAAAGCATTTTTAGAAAAATGTCTGTGTCTGTCTGTGTGTATGTGTGTGTGTGTTTGTGGGCAGCATAGCTCAAAAACGGAAATACCCTTAAAAGCCAAACTTGGTATTTAAAACTCGGAAAACGTTTCGAAAATTTTGACTTTCTTAAAAATGGTTGTAAGGATTTTGATTTAAATCCCTTATATTTAAGATATTTACTTGCCAAATAAAATATATAGGTATGTTAAATTTACAAAAAATGTGGATCGAGGAAAACACACGATTTATATCATTTACATTTTTTTCGTGGAGCTGATCGTTTTTTAGATATTCCTGTTTTATGGTTTCAGCTTTGAAAAACATACTTATCTCATACAGGAATTTGTCAACTGCTGTCCATACAAACAAAGGAACTTCAGTCACATAGCAACCAGCTTTTGACTATCACTTTAACCAATGGTACTCCCTTATTTCGCTTCTACTTACAAGTAAGCAAGTAATAAGTATATCAGCTAACTTTTTTCTCGATTAGGTGAAGTAAATAGAATAATTTGTTGCAGAGATGTAGAGAAAGTGAATGAAACGTATCAGATTTTTCAATCTGCACTCTCTTTCAGTGTTCAGCGTTCAGTGTTCAGTACTAGCGGTACAGCTTCCTTTCGACGTTCGGGATCGCCCTCCGTGGTGTAATGGTTACCATGCTAACTTCATATACCCAAGGTCGCGGAGGTCGGTGGATTTTTTAGGGAGTAAAAATCCTTAGCATAGCTTCCTTCGGAAGGGAAGTAAAGTCGTAGATTTACGGCACGTAAAAGAGCCTCAAGCCTGATAGAGAGACCTCTGGGCAAAATTAAGCGGTCTTTCATGCCCAATTTAGAATGGGACGCTAAGAACCACAGCAGTTAAAGAGCGTCCATAAATAACACGCCATTTCCATTTACATATTTCGACGTTCGCTGCTGCTACGAATTTTCTGTCGAAACATACTCAACAGCTGCTCACTTCCAGTTGGAACGAAACTCTGGGAGGTCTCGTTCCCCTTTTTATACCTGTCGATGACGTGACAACTAACTTTCAGAAGCAGTCGCTGCATTAAAGGATAGACGAGATAGACGAGAACGTACTGTACACAATTAATTTCGAGATATCCGTAATTCATTGTTCTAATTATTCAACATTTGGTCATTCTTTTAAACCCTTCTTAATTTTCAGCTGCTTGTTTCTATTGCATTGAAACAGATTGGAATTTTAAAGCTAGCATATAGCATACATCACCCTAACGTTTGACTGTTGCTATTTTCTTTATATTTAAACGAAATGTCTATACATCTATTTCTGCAAACATTTATATCAATTAAAATAAAGTAGATAAAAATATGATGTTTTCCATTTAAGGGCTCCTCCTGCTTTCCACAAACAGCTATTTTTACAAAATATTATTCTTTTCTTAACATCATATTAATTCAGAAAGGGTAGAAGGGAATAAAACATACAATGGAGTAAAGCTATGGTCAAATCTATTAAAAGTTGGTTGCCATTTGGTGTAAATCTGTTTCTTTGCATGGTCAGTTTACGAATTCCTGCATGAAAAATATATTTTAAAACTGAAACTTATAACAAGGAATAAAGAAGTATTTAGAGGCTATTTTTAGAAAAATCCAGTTATACATAAATCAAGATTTTCGAATACTTGTATGTAAAGGGTAGTTCGGATATTGGGATTTTCCTCAAAATATTCATGTCGCATCCTTGGAAGATACCAAACTTAAATAGTAAGACTTTTAGTTTTTTTAGTCACCGTGTTCATAGACACCTGGACACACAGACACACATATTCAGACACGCATCTTTTTCTAAAAAGTATTTGTTTTTTTTTAAACAGGGGACCTTAAAACGTGTAAATCAAGATTTCCGGTGAAATCTAGGTATCAAATTTTTGTTTTTAATGCAAACCTTTATAAACGTATATAGTACGTGAAGAAAAAGTAAAAATTATTATTTTTTATTTAGAGGTGGTCAAATTATATTTGCGGTAAAATCTCGGTAACTAATTTCTGGTAGAATACTATACCTTGCCTATCATGTAAGTATCTTGTAAATTGTTGGAGAAAGTAATACGTAAGAACAGTTCTAAACATGTTTTCCCTTTTTAATTGCTGAACCAGAAGAAAAGTTTAACATTCTCGTTAGACCTCCTGGAACTCTCTGCGTTCTCTGAAGAGAGGTAATTCTTAAACCGATAAGAACGCTACTGGAGCTTCATAACATTGTTGCATTTACATTTTTCCTTGAAGTGCCAACATTGCAAGTCAAGAATTCCCCACAGTGAAACAAAGGCCTTTCCCAGATTCCCAGTGCTAATGAAACAAAATGTGGTTTGCAAAACTCGCTAACTCAGTTATGTCGCAGACACACACGCGCGCGCGCGCGCACGCACGTGTATGAAACAAATTGACCTCGTTTACTTGGTGAGTAATTTCATTTTCTGCAGACTGCTTCCCTCACAATTCAGTTACTACGTCATGCATAATTTGTGTACATGTTCTGTCACTCTTGTCTGATGGTAACAGATTTCCTCGCGCCACTTTAAATTCATTGGAATGGAGCCATTTCTCCGGTAGGAGAACCCCTGGCTTCCACAGGAATTGCGGTAAATCATTAAGGGAACATTAAAAGCCAAATCCTATTCCACAAATGTTAAATCTGTTTAATGCATAGCCCATTATCTCAATAACTACTTAAAGTATTGGATCAGTTATTTTTACTTTCTCCATACGCACTATGTACATAGTGTATAGAGAATGTATTGCACTCCACCAAAAAGTTCGATACCGAGATTTCAACGGAAATATATGTTTTAGGACCCCCTGTATCCAGTTTCTGTGTGCTTGCGAACACAATAGCTCAAAAGCGAAAAGTCAGTAAAATACCAAAGTTGGTATTAAAGTTTACTATCTTCCAGGGATCCGACATAAAGATTTTGAAAAAAATCCCTCCACCCCAAACTACCCTTTACATGGAACTTTTTTCGAAAATTTTTATTTTCTCCAAAGTCGCTCTAACGATTTTGATTAAATTTTCATATATTAAAGTTACTGACATGGCAAATAAAATATATATCTTGACTTTTCTGAGAATAGCCTCTGAAGACTACTTTATTCTGGATGAATTTTACGGAATTTTGAATAACTGCTAAACCGTAAGAGGTGGACAAAAGCTTACCGCACGAAAAATGTAGTGCACGTTAAAACACACAATTTATGTTCTATACATTTTTTTCGTGGAGTCATCGTTTTGAGTCATTCCTTGTTTTTTGTTTCTGCTATGAAAACTTATACTTTTCTCATATAGGAATTTGTCAACTGCTTCCATACAAAAAAAGGAACTTCAGTGACATAGAAACCGGCAAGGAACAAAGCAAACATAGAAACAAGGAACCAAGTAATAAGACTATTTCTGCTATTTTAGTCTGATTAACATGAAGTAAACAGAAGTATAAGCTTATTAAGAGTAATTTGTTGCAGAGCTATAGAGAAAGTCATGTGAATGGTTCACATCAGATTTTTAAGGTAATGATATTGTTTTATAAAGTAAATTTGTTTATAGATATTATAGAATAGAAGAGAAGTTAATTTAAATATCTATATAGTCATTTTGACTATGAAAAGGCCTTTAATACGATAAACAGAAACCATGTTTACTTTCTCTACACGTACTATGTATATAGTGTATAGAGAAGGAATTATATTGCACCCAAATATTCCATACCGAGATTTCACCGAAAATACGTGATTTGGTTCCCCCCGAATTAAAACTAATATTTTCTAGAAAAAGTCCGTGTGTGTGCGAAAAGTCCGTTAAGTACCAATCTTGACATTTAAGTTCATTGTCTCCAAGGACGCGAAACGAAGATTTCCAAGAAAATCCACCCACCCGCAACTACCCTTTACATGGAAAAAATGTCGGAAGCTTTGATTTCCTTAAAAATTGCTCTATCGATTTTGATTAAAATCCTATATTTAATATAATTACATGGCAAATAAAATGTATATCTTGAATTTTCTGAGGATAGCCTTTAAAGACCTCTGTAATTTATTTTTTTTTTTAATTTTGCGTAACTGATAAACCCTTAGAGATAGACAAAATCTTACTACACAAAAAATGTAGGTCTCGATAAAACACACGATTAATGCCATATTCATTTTTTCGTGAATTTGGCCGTTTTCGAGATATTCCTTGTTATTAATTTCAGTTTTAAAATACTTTAAACTTTTCTCATACGGGAACTTGTTAATGTTTGGCTATACAAAGAAACGGATTTCAATCCCAAAGCAGCCACATTTTAAAACATGTGCCTGTCGGTATCCCCTTATTTTCCTTCTAATTATAAGGAATTAAGTATTAAGACCGTTTCCACTAATGTTTTAGCATGGCATGGCTTAAGAATACTTTGTTAGAAATGTAGAGAAAGTCATGTGAATGGAGCACCCTTTCTTTTTAGGAAAAGGTCCATGTGCCTGTGTGTGTGTGTAGGCAGCATAGCTCAAAACGAAAAGTCTGTTACATACCAAAATTGGTATTTAGGCTCAGTATATTCCAAGAATGCGACACGAAGCTAATGAAGAAATATTCGAAAATGTTTGATTTTCTCAAAAATGGCTAAAGATTTTGATTAAAATATCGTACCTATATTAACAATATTTGTATGATAAATAGAAGGCATATCTTGAATTTTCAGGAAATGTCTCTGAAAATCTCTTTATTCTGGATGCTTCTTTTTTTTCAGAATTTTGCGTCAGTGATAAACCGTAAGAGATAGACAACAACTTGCTATACAAAAAAATGTAAATCCTATTAAAATACACAATTTATGTCACATATATTTTCCCCCTAGAGTTGGCCGTTTTAGAGATATTTCTTGTTATTGGTTTCAGCTTTAAAATACTTAATATTTTCTCGTACAGGAACTTGTCAACTCCTGGCCAAGCAAAGAAACTGATTTCATTCCCATAGCAACCACAACTTGAAACATTTGAATGTCGCTATAGCTTAGTGAATTCCCTTATTTCCCTTTTACTTATAAGGGACTAAGTAATAAGTCCGTTTTACTAATGTTTATCTCGATTAGTATTAGTAGAAAGAAGAACAAGCTTGCTAACAATAATTCGTTACAGAGATGTAGAGAAAGGCATGTGAATGGAACACATCAAAAATTTTATAATCGGCTTACCGTTCGCTTATGTAGGACAGAAACCCCCAAAACCTTACAAGAGGATGCCTAGGGGTCTGAAACCTGTCGGAAATGGAAATGGCGTGTTATTTATGGACGCTCTTAAACTGCTGTGGTTCTCAGCATCCCATTCTAAATTGGTCGTGATAGACCGCTTAATTTTGCTCAGAGGCATCTCTATCAGGCCTGAGGTTCTTTTACGTGCCGTAAATTTACGACACGGGACCAACGGCTTTACTTCCCTGCTGAAGGAAGCCATGCTAAAGATTTTTACACTCGAAAAAATCCATCGTCCTCCGCCAGGTTTGTGAAACCTGTCGGGGAGACAGTGACATCTAACCATAGAATGGAGAACCTGGAACGAGTGGTCAGCCGTAGCCAGGTGTGAGCATGAGGAAGTGGATGATATGAAATGCAAGCGAGATGCATAATAGGAAAAGTGATAATGGAGCAATTGGTGGAATGAATGGCGAGGGAAACTGGTGAACCCTGAGAAAACCCACCCAGACGCCGTTTCGTCCACCACAAATCCCACATCCGGGCGCTTTGGATAGAACCCGTGATAAGCGAGTGGTCTAACCACTCGGCCACGGTGCCGCCAGAAACCAGTTATGCATCATAATGGGGGAGGAGAATTTAATGTGTTCCATTCATGACCTCTAACTGTTCTGCCAACCAGCTATTGTTACACAAGATTACTCCTTTATCTACATCATGCTAATCAAGATAAACATTAGCAGAAATTGTCCTATTACTTGCTTCTTTATAAGCAGAAGGGAAATAAATGCATACAGATCTTCAGATCCTTTGGAAGCTGATTGCTATGTGAAACAGTTAAAATCGGTTCTCTTTGCATGTAAGGTAGCAACAAATTGAGATATGAAACAAAACATGGCTTCCCCTTTCATCAGAAACGTTTAATACGCCAAGGAATACCTCCGAAATTCCTAACCACACAAAAATGTTTATGACATAAGTTCTGTGTTTTAATGAGATCTATATTTTATGTAGTAAGAATCCCAAGAAATTCAGGATTCAAATTTTATTTGTCACGTACCTAATATGTTTACTATATTGCATTTTAACAAAATCGTTAGAGCCATTTTATAGAAAATGGAAAATTTTGAAAAATGTTCTACGTAAAGGATAGTTTGGGATTTCTCTGACATTCTTTGAGTCACACCCTTTGAATGTTCTGAATTGAAATAGCAATTTTTGTATTTAATGGACTTTTCATTGTGAGTGTGCATGTGCCCACAGACACACACGGAGCTTTTCTAAAAATGTTCTTTTGGGATTCAGGGGTCCTCAGAACGTGTATTTCCGGGGATATATCGGCATAAAATTGTTTTATAATCGTGGCCAACAAAGTAACATGAATGCAACATTTGATTCAGGCTTAACAAGACCTGCATAAGAGAACGATAATTGGATTAGATGCTGGATGTAAATTAACGGAAGAAATAATAATCAATCAAGATTCTGGTATTTCTCCAGCACAGCATAGTCACAGAGGAAGTAATTAAGAACCGTAAAGACACTGTTTACCCTGGAATAAAACTAAGTAACGACATATACACACATACTTTGCTCTTTGCAGATGACCAAGCTAGTTTACAAGACACACACAATCTTCAAAAATCAGGTGTGTTTCATTCACATACCTTTGTATACTTCTCTGTAATAAATTACTCTTAAAAAGAGAATTGTTGCATCTAAAGATCTGAAGGGTGGTTAAGACGTCACTGGGGGTGAAGGACAGAGGAAAACCACTCCCAATAAAACAGGCATCTACAAAAGCATTAATTTAATATAATAAAAAGATAGAAGTTAATCATAATAAGAGCAATTTACACATTTAGTTTCTATACCTTATGCCTGAGATAATAACACCCTGTCAGCAGATGAAGTTAGTAGCCCTGAATTAGTTCCTATGGGCGGATAGGTGGCAGGTTTCTAGTCTCTTCCATACTCCTAAGTGTCGTAACTCCAACACGAATGACAACACGACGACGATACACCTCTAAGTTAAGTGGAGCTTATGTATTGACTAGCAGCCACCTACATCCAGGAAATAACCAAATAAGGAATGCCAGGAAGCATTCCTCATTGGGTTGTGACTTTATGATTCAAAGACGGAGTGATTCAGTATCCTTATGGCATATGAACCTGCAGACTCTTAATCGATTACACCTCCTTAAGTAAAGGTTTTAAATAATTTACTGAGACATTGACTTTTATGCTACATTTTTCTTCAAATCTATTTCATATTAATAAATATGAACGTTAGCGGAAAGGGTTCTACTACTTAATTACTTATTGAAAATAAGTATTTAAAATAAGGCTAAAAGAAAATCAAGTATTTTAAAAGCTGGCTACTATGAGATTTAAATTGGGTTCTATTTGCATAGCCAGGAATTGAATCATTCCTATGTGCAACATGATTTTTAAGAAAAGCTCCCACCCGAAAGAGCCTCTACATGGATTAAAATGGAAAAATAACTAGCAATGTTTATTAAAAATGTATGGCAGGAAAACTGTAAATTCTGAATTTCATGAGGATAGCTCAGAAGTCCTCTTCATTTTTCATGAATTTACGTAACTGGTAAACCATAAGAAATACAGAAAAAGTTCCTACAATCGTAAAAACAAGCATAGTATTCCAAAGTATTTTCAATATTTATTTCAGCTTTAAAATACTTATAGTATTCCTAAACAGGAAGTTTGCATTTTGTTCTATTCCTTTTGTTTTCCACCAAGTCATGCAAAGAGATCCAAATTTCAAATCCATCACATAGCGACCAGCTTATAAAAGATTTGACAATCGCTTAGCCTAGGTATTCCCACATTTCCCGTCTATATCCAAGGAAACAAGTAATAAGACCATTTCTGATAATGTTTATCTCGACTAACAGGAGGTGTGTTAAGTGTGTGTAAATACTACGGAAGATATTCTGCACTGTAGCTGTTAGTTTATTGCATGTCAGACCCCTGGAGGAGAGAATGAGATGAGTGTAATTTAAAAAGGTGGCGGATATCCGGACAGAAAGAGAGCCGCCGTAGAGAGTCCCTAACAGTTTACAACTAGTTATTTATCAAGACGCGGGGAGCTACAGAGGTCCGTGGCTGATTCCGCACAGAGTCACCAGCGCAATCCCGCCGCCGAGAGCTGTATCTCCAGAGCGCAGTCACCTCCACGGGATGGAGCCTATGCCTACAACCCTGAAAGAGACCGGTAGAATGAATAGATATGAAATGAATGGGATAGGAAGGTCGAATAAAGGAAGAACCCACCCCAGCATTCGCCTGGTGACACGGGAAAAACTCCTAAAAAACCATGGGCTAGAAAATTCTGACGCGGAGAACCGATCCCAGGACCTCCGGAATGCCAGTCTTAGACAAAACGCCTGAGCCACTTTGCTTGGTGATTAACATGCAATAAAGTAGATAAAAATAGTTTTTATAGAACTGGTAGAGAAAGGCATGTGAAGAGAACACATTAGATATTCCTCTCTTCACCATCACCATTAAAATGCATTTATAACCAAGATAAGTGAATCATGAGTTTTGTTCCATTCCTTCATTTTCGATGTTTATCTTAACGCTGATACGGTATTTTCTTTTCATTGCCAGAGTTTTGGTATTCGCTGAGGATATTTGGTAACCTTTACAGATGATATTTAACATGTGTATTTATTTTATCCTTTTATACTTAGTACAAAATACAGGTAGAGAAAGTATTGCACTCCTTCCAAAATTCAAAACCGAGATTTCAATGGAAATATACATTTTAGGATTCTTTGTATAAAACAGCATTATATAACTCCGCGTGTATCCGTGTGTCTATGAACACATTAGAAAACGAAAAGTTGGTTAAACCTGAAACCTGGTATTTAAGATCAGTTTCTTCAAACAATGCGACACGAAGATTTTCAGAAAAATCACCCCACATAATACTACCCTTTACATGGTCAAATTTTTGAACATTTCGATTTTCTCAAAAATGTCATTGCTTTTGATTTAAATGTCATTTATTAAAATATATTTACGTGCCATCGTGGATTTCTTGGGAAGAGTCTATTTTTGATAGTGTTTAACGCCCTTTTTTTACTTTCTGTATACGTACTATGTACACAGTGTATAGAGAAGGTATTGTATTGCACTCAAAAATTCGATACCGAGATTTCACCGGAAATATATGTTTTGAGATCCCCTAATCCGAAAAAAGCAATTTTTAGAAAAATGTCGTTTGTGTGTGTCTGTCCATCTGTGTGTGTGTGTGTGTGTGTGTGTGTGTGTGTGTGTGTGTGTGTGTGTGTGTGTGTGTGTGTGTGTGGGCCGCAGAGATCAAAAACGAAAAACCGTTAAAAACCAAACTTGGCATTTAAGTTTGACATCTTCCAAGGATGCGAAACGAAGATTTTTAAGAAAATCCCCCACTCCTAACTACCCTTTACATGATACTTTTTTCGAAAATGTTGACTTTCTTAAACATGGCTCTAACGATTTTCATTAAAATATCGCACATTAAAGATATTTACCTGACAAATAAAATGTGTATCTTGAATTTTCTGGGAATAGCCTCTGAAGACTACTTTATTCTCGACGAATTTTACGGAATTTTGCATAACTGCTAAACCGTAAGAGATGGACAAAAGCTTATCTCACAAAAAATGTAATATACATTTTTTTTTCGTAGAGTTGGTCGTTTTTTAGATATTCTTTGGTTTTGGTTTCAGCTTTATAAAACTTATACCTTTCTCACACAGGATTTTGTCAACTCCTGTACGTACAAACAAAGGAACTTCAGTCACATAGCAACCAGCTTTTGACTATCACTTTAACCTATGGTACTCCCTTATTTCTCTCATACTTACAATAAAGCAAGAAATAAGACTGTTTCTGCTAATTGTTTCTATATTAGCCTGAAGTAAATAGAAGCATAAGCTTTTTAACAATAATTTATTGCAGAGTTGTAGAGAAAGTCATGGGAATAGTACACATCAGATTTTTTTTTTACATAGACAATGATGATACATGGAATGAGGAAGGAGCAGCGATGGAATGAGATGGTGGGGAAACCACCCTTACGCCACTTTATCCACCACAAATGTCACATGCGGTTATCTGGAAGCGAGCCCTGGCCGCCTGGGTGAGAGGCAAATGATCTAACCATTCGGTCTTGGGGAAGAGTCCATGAAGTCTTTTTTATTCTGAATGACTTTTGAATAATGGTAAAGTGTAAGAGACAAAACCTATTACAGAAAAATGTAAAGCTGGTTAAAAGACACAATGTTTTCCTTGTAGAATTGACCATCTTCAAGACATTCCTTGTTATTGGTTTCAATTTTAAGATATGTTGTTTTCTGAAATAGCCCTCCATGGTGTGGTGGTTACTATGCTAGCCTCTAAAACCCAGAATAGAATATTCAAACCTGGTGGAGGGACGCAGAAATCCTTAGCAGGGCTTCCTTCGGAAGATAAGTAAATCCGGTGCTTTGAAACTTGCACATATACCAATTTCAGTACGTAGTAGCCTTATTAAAGATATTTCAGGGCATTCGCTTTGTTCACCAATACACCTTTGTACAGACAGAAAACAACGCATTCGGAGATATTGAATTCATTTTGTAGGATACGTGTGGTGTAGGAGTTACCTCTACGCGATGCATCTCTAGGGAGTAGTAGAATCAGAGGTGTAGCTAGTGCTCGCGCCTGCGAGAGGGAAGCAGGTGGCTTTAATGCAGGTACATTGGGGAGAGATCGGGAGCCATAAATAAGTACGCAAGTGGGCAAGCGGAGACAGAGCTTTTACTATGTATGGTTAGGAAACAAAAAGGGCATAAACCTAAGTGATTACCAAAATCTTCAATCCTTTACATTGTTATTCTTGAAGTTGGCACTTTTAAATATTAGTCGGTCAGGAGTACGTCCTACAACGTTAACTAACAGTTCAGACTAAAGGTTTTTTGAGACCTAGTTACTGGAGTTTTCATAGTTAACCTCATGTTTATACAAACGTTGCTTTAGGAGGACACAGCTATGTCACCATTTCAACATCTTGCCAATTGCTGAAACTGGTGAAACATTACCTCTTACTAAATGAAATTAATTGATTCAAAATGTCCATTTCAGATACCTATATTATTAAATAGTGAAATTAGTAACCTAGAAAGTGCTGTTTATTTGTATGTATTTCTTGCAGGAAGTGGATGGGTTGCATGGAGAAATGATTCATTTCCGAATCACTATGTCGAGATGGTGTTCGAATTTGACCAAGTTCGAAATTTCAGTGCTGTCCACATCTTTACCAATAACTTCTTCTCTAAAAATGTTCAGGTAAGATCACCAGAAAATTTAGTTTCTTTAACTTGACCAATTTTAATGTCAAATTCGTAGTCCTGACTTGAGGGATGCTCATACTGCACTCATTTGTCACCCCTCAAGTACGGAGTAACAAGAGAAATTGACTTGAGAGGTAAATGGCCACTCGCTGCAAAACCTCAGTTAACCATCGATAGACTTGGATAAGTCGAACGTTTTTATCTTTACCGGAACAAACATTTACTCTGAGCCTTTAAGAGAACTCTGAATTTTGTGTTTATAGTTTTAAAATTGTATTCACTGGATAAATACATAAGCCTTTCACGTGGGTAGCATTGGTTTTTATTCGTAATTTACAATTTTGGAAATTCCTAAGATTTCCCCCCAGAAATTAATATGTGCATAAGTTGATGAATTTATGAAATTTGACCAAACATTTTTAAACATTTAAACAATCATTTTTTTCATTATAGAACATAATGAATTCTAAACTCTAAGAGAATATATCGCTTTTCCCACTTGACGCATATCAATTAGGAATTAACTGTTTTAATAAGCAGGCGTATGCACATTCCCAATGTTTAAAAATGACTCGGCAACCTTTTTTGAGTTACAAATCCTTAAAAAGTACTTAGAGTACATCTCAAGACTATACTAGGCTTCACTAGAAAAATACTCAAATTTTAAACAGTTTTCAGTCCTTTGATAATAGCACTCAAGCGAAATTTTAATTTGACTATGGAAGAACTATGGAAATGGCCCTAAACAATGTATCACAAGTGGTAGGGTTATCTTCAACTGTTTTCGCCATACCAGCCAAGTTCGAAAATGCGAAGTGGTGTGACAGGAGTGTACATTTTGTATTAGTGTTATAATTATAAATAAATAATGTATATACGTTTATGAGGTGATGAACTACAGAGTGGTCCTTTTGTGACTGCATTGTCGCAATAGCTCAAGTGTTTCTAAATGTGTAAACTTATGCATGTGTAAGAAAGGAAGAAGTCAGCAAAAATGCATAAGAGAAAGGAAATATATATATAAAGAAATGTGAGAAAATACTACATAAAAATGTGTAATTTAATCCTATTGCAGGGCAGTTCAAATATAAGCCATTGAACTGGATATATAAAATATTAAATAATGTGATTACAAGGGTTGGGAAAAAAGTCATCCAACTATTTATTTTCTTGAAGATACCACTCCAGATGGAAAATGTGACATATACAAACGAAAGGACAAGGTGTTAACTTCACGTGTGGACAATGAATAGCGTAACGAACTAATTTATTACGGTAGTATACAGGGCAATATGGCCTTCACGGTGCAAAAGAATGACAACACAATACACATGCAGTTGGCATGACAAACCTGGGCCTAAAGACCCTCAAAGTAGTCCCCTCCTATTGTCACCACACGCTGCCAACGATGTGGGAGGCGCCGAATACCATCTGCCGTAGCATTTGCCGTACCATGTGTGAATCGGATCATCTGTTCGTGCACAGCATTAGCAATGCCCTCTCGTGTTGCAAACCGCCTACCACGTAGTGGTTCCTTAATGTTTCGAATGAGATCAAAGTCACAGGGGAAATGTCGGGAGAATACGGTGGGTGCTCCAATTCTTCCCACCCCCAACGTCGCAGTAGCTGCCCTGCATACTCTGCTTTATGTGGTTTTGCATTGTTGTGCAGGATTATTGCACTGTCCACAAGATCCGGACGTTTCTCCTAAACGTCGCACCTGTCGCACCAGGAAGTCCGTGTAGTATTGTGTGGTCACTGTTATGTCATGTGGAACAAAGTGGCAAACAATGACACTCCTGACGTCATGTGCGACGAATACCATCAATTTGACTGGGAAAGGATTCTGACGGAACTTCTGCCTCCTTTTTTTTACTTATAAAACAGTACCGGAGTCTGATCAAGTCGGGACTCGAACCCACGATCCCCAGCCCACGAAGCACCAAAGCGAGACGCTTTAGCGAGCGTGGCCATGGGGACCGGCCTTCCTTAGTGATCCAGCATGTCGCCACTCCGCAGACTGACGTTCAGTTCTGGTTCGTATACCCTGGCTCAAAATTCATCGATGGCGATTATTCGTGACAAGAATTGATCGCCGTCTTATTGCCAGCGTGCAAGGTGGTCGGAGAAGATTGCATAGCGCACCCACCTTTGGACTTCCGTCATTGCATGCGGCACCCACCGCGATGCGATTTTGCATAGTTGCAGCTCTTTACGCAATAGCCTGTGGACGGTGCGTTTCTCGATGCCACTTGCCTTCTCTAACTCCAGTAGCGTCCATCGTCTGCCTTCATCCAGCTGCTCGATGACGGCACGTGCCACGTCGGTCCGCACACTGACAGGTCATCACCAGCTGACTGATTTCACAGCCCTCGTTGCGCTACTACCAGCCATCACAGAGCCATCTATTGCTCTGCATACTGCAGAACTTGCACACGACACATATACGTTTGTGATCCTTTCACATATCTACAAGGAAAAAAGAATAGTTGCCATGACTTTTTCCCCAACCCTCGTATAAAAGTGACTTTGCCTAAAAAGAAGAGCATCATGGAATATCTCAAATAGTGGAAGAACGATTCATATCTTCAGTTCCTTCTGAGCTGGACGCACTGTACGTAATTCATGTCTGTAATTAATGATATGCCATCCGCTTCTCTTTATTTATTTTAGGCTAATAAAGCAATGGCATTTCAGCTTATATATTGCACTATTATTTAATAAAGTATAGCATAAATGGCCTATCTCAGAAACCGCGAACTGAGATGAAGAGGAGAATCTACATGATTCTACATGAGAGTCTATATTGTTCTATACTTCAGCTAAGTCGAGGAATTAATAACAAATATTCACACTAAAATAGAAATCTTGTAAACGCGCATTTCGTTAAAAAAAAAAAGTAATGATACGCTAAAATATCACAATTTTTACACTTTTGTAAACACAACACAAAAAGCTATAATACGAGATGTTTCATCGATTAATTTGTCGGATTTTTAAACTACATTCAATTACCACAGAAGTAATACGCCTCTTATAATATAACAAAGAATTTTGAGCCAGTAATTCCAAACATGAAATTAATGACATATTGCTAAAATTTGATACCAAAAAAAGTAATTCACTTTTTCTGTGCCGAGTGAAAAATGCCTTCCTACGCTGACGCACTGGAAAAGAGATTTGTTGAAGGTCTCATCAATTCTAATTTCGCAGCTGTTTTTATTTCCCCACGCAAGGTTGGAATGAAAATAAACCGATACTAATAAAATGTGTATGTGTTACGCAAAGTAAACACAAACTAAAAGTATTTGGGTTAACTTACCATTTCGACCCATCCCCCTAGGGCTCTAATAACCTAGCAGCTGAGGGGGCCTTAAACACCATTCATCATCATCGACCCACCCCCAGATTTGACATCTTGGTCCATTGTGCACTGAGAAGGAAAATCACCGTAAAACACCGTCAGAGATGTTTAAAATTGTTCAAATACCCAATATCTGGGCTTTATACTCTTTAACTGTTGCGGACTAGTGACGTCAGAACCCGTTTCCCCTGACTCCAATCAAAATGTTGGAGAGTCACTTATACTCCCATACGTACGGTGCTTGGTAGCGAATGTGCTGTTTTTTGGTTTTTTTGTTTTTTTTTTTGTTTTTTTTGTTTTTTTGTTTTTTTAAGAAAACAAACAGAATGTCAGCTTCGAAACGCGAGAGATATCCTTTTAATAACATTTTCAGAGGCTCCACCAGTACTTCGAGTGGAATAGCTTCACTACAAAAGAATGTTCGAAACAAAGAGGTGGGAAGTTTTTTTAAACAATTGCCTTAAGATTAATTTTCAAATTTAAATGTTTTGCGTCACATTTAATGGCAACGTTTGGCTCCTGATACATTTTCAATGAAAGCTTCCCTAAAATAAATAATATTTAGAACCAGCATCTGTGTAGACTACGCGACGATCATTTGTTTCGTATATTAAAGCTCTGTACATCATCCTTAGCAGCAGATATTGATGGACTCGTCCAAAGTAAAGCCTATGACAGAAGTAAATAAAAAGAATATGAGGAAGTCCCTATGTTTACAAACATTCCATTACGCCACATAGCAATGCTTCACACGAAAGGAAATGACATATTGTCCCTTCACTACTGTTTAATTTGGACATGCTTATTCTATAAATTGCTGTTAACTGTTAGATTCTATTCTGTACAGTTTTATTTTCAGGTATTTGCCAAAGCCAAGCTGTTGTTCAGTGTGGGAGGTCAGTACTACAATGGCAGACCACTAGTTTACACCTATATGCCCGATACTGTGCTCGAAAACGCCCGAAATGTATCCATCAACCTTCACGGGCGGATTGGACGATTCGTCAAGTTACAATTATACTTTGCGGCTCGCTGGATTATGATCAGCGAGGTTGTCTTCGACTCAGGTAAGACTGTTACATATTTACTTCCAAATTGTACAAATATCAGAAGAGTAAATTTTGGGCAGCTGAGTTATTAGGTTCAGTAGTAGTAGCAGTAGTAGGACTATGAATGACTTCCACCTTCTATTGTTTTTATTGCTACAATATAACTTGTATTCGAATAACAACATTTTAGAATTTGGTACGTCTACCTCCAAACTCCCCTTGTGAGCATGTGCGAGATCTGGTAGGCTTCTGGTGAGCCTAGGTGTTGTTGCTGTGTACCTACCCTGGTAAGGGTTTAACCACAGGAATGAGGTGAACGTTGAGGTTATATTTTTGAGATTTCGAGTGTTGGTGTTAAGGAGGTAGCGCTAGATAAACTCCTCGAGCGGTTGCATTTTTTTCAGGAGCAGCATCCTTTCCTCTGCTCCGCTGGTGTTTAACTTTGAAAAGTATTCATGTTGCTTAATTTTGATAGACCAGTCCCAATGTGAGGAGGGGGGAGTACGTTGTTCAGCTATTTCGCTGTTGGCTGGTTTGAAGTGCCCGTAAGCCATGCGGGGAACCCGAAACCGCCTTTTTCGGCGTTCAGTGGGTAGGTACTCCTCCAGCGATCTGACAAGTGCGTTCTCATAATCACCCAATCCGGCGTAGAATTTCTGAGCCCGGCGCCTAATGACTTCTTCCACATATGGGAGGGTCGAAGCTTCATGTAGTAGCCACAAAGGGAAACGTCGACATACAGAATATATGGACCGGAGTCTTCGGTACCCGCTGTAACCAGAGAAGCCAGGAGTCTGCTGCCATTCCCCACACTTCGCACGCGTAGAGTATCAGGGGGATTACGAGCGCCTTCAAAAGACGTAACTTTAAGTGAACCTACCAGATTTTATAGCTCGTGAGGCGAGACAAGACAAGTTGCGCAATAGTACGTAGGTATTTACCTGAAGGACTGATGGTGGGAGAAATTGCGCTAACATGTATGCGTAGTAGTCATAACGTTGGATAGGTACATGGAGTCAGAGTGAAAAATGCAATGCCATAGCTAGGATTTGAACCACGGATCTCCCGATCTCTAGCCGGTTGCTCTGCCGCTGATCCCGGCTATAGCATTGCATTTTTCAGTCTGACTCTACCTATCCAACTCCTGTCCTACACACGACTTGTGTGAAAAAACAATTAATCCAATAGTCATAACGTTCCTGTCCTCGTAGTAGTGAAGTACGCTAGCACTGGTTTAGTGGACATTCTTTTGTTCATGGAAATAACTTGGAAGAAGACAAGTAATATCAACGATATCAGTAGCGATGCCGGTTGTAAGAACTATGGAAATGGCCCTAAAATGCATCACAAGTGATAAGTTGATCTTCAACTATTTTCACCGACCAGGTGAGCGATTGTATTATCGCAATAGTCCATATATTTTTAGATGTGTAAATTTATGTATATGTATGAAAGAAGAAGGGGGAAAATGCATAAGATTGCGCGTAAGGAAATATATATACAAAGAAATAAATTGAGAAAAAAATACACAAAACTTTGAAATTTTATCGTACATAATTACAAAACAGTTAAAATATCAACTATTGTACTGAATATATAATATTAAATAATGTGATATATAAAAGTGACTTTGTCTAAAAATAAGGGCATCATGGATTATATCAAATAGTGGAAGAACGATTTGTACCGTCAGTTCCATCTGAACGCGCGCTGCGTGTAATACGCGTCGTGTTAATAACAAAAGGGTGTATCTTTAACGAGAGGCCAAGTAGATATATCGACTTTCCTTCAAGCAAGATACTCCATCTACATGTTGCTAATGACGTATTATACGAGTATTAATAAAAATTAGCTTTATAACGAAGTCTTTGCGCTATAACTATGGATATGTGCCAACAATTACTTTCACGTGAACTACCTTTGTTTAACGCTGCACGCTGTTTTGGTTGTGTTTAGTCATTCGTAGTAATCTGCACTTGTATTACAGGCCTCTCAATCCTTCTAGACGACTGACCTTTAGCAAAGATGCAGTAAGCTAGCTTTCATAAACAGGTCAGCAAATATTTTGTTACAATAACAAACAGCTCTGTTTCCTTGTGATTATGTTTCGAGGACTGCAAAGTGTTGTGAGTTACGGGTTTATGCAGTTGTCAGTGTTTAAACAATATTTAGTTATTAATGAAAATTACAGCAATTCAGAAGAAGAGGGGGGAGAAATGTCGGGAATAGAAGAAATACAACTAATCTGATGTGTATCATTCACATGACTTTCTCTACATCTCTGCAACAAATTATTCTTAAAAGCTTATACTTCTATTAACTTCATGCTAATCAGAAAAAGTTAGCAGAAATAGTCTTATTAATTGCTTCCTTGTAAGTAGAGGCGAAATAAGGGAGTACCATAGGTTAAAGGCATAGTCAAAAGCTGGTTACTATGCCACTAAAGTTCCTTTGTTTCTATGGACAGCAGTTGACAAAATCCTGTATGAAAAAAGTATGTTTTTCATACCAGAAACCAAAAACAAGGATTCTCTCAAAAAAAGATGAACTCCATGAAAAAATGTATACAGCATAAATGGTGTGTTTTAACGTGCTCTATATTTTTTGTGTAGTAAGTTTTTGTCTATCTCTTAAGGTTTAGCAGTTATTCACAATTCCATAAAATTCATCCAGAATAAACTACCCTTCAGAAGCTATTCCCAGAAAATTCAAGATATACATTTTATTTGTCAGGTAAATGTCTTAAATATACGATGTTTTAATCAAAATCGTTAGAGCCATTTTTGAGAAAATCGAAATTTTCGAAAAAATTTCCATGTAAACAGTAGCTTGGGGTGGGGGGATTTTTCTCAAAATCTTCGTGTCGCATCCCTGGAAGATACTAAACTAAAACACCAAGTTTGGTATTTTACCTACTTTTCGTTTATGAGTTATTGGTTCACAGACACATGGACACACACACACGGACCTTTTTGTGAAACTGTTTTTTTTTTTTTTGTTTTTTTTTTGGATATAAGGGACCCTAAAAAATATATTTCCGGTGAAATCTCGGTATCGAATATTTGGGTGGAGTACAATAACTTCTCTATACACTATGCACATAGTGCGTGTAGAGAAAGTAAAAATGCTATTCGTGCGACCTGTATCTCTCATACACGTTCTATTATGCGTAAGATCTCGCTCCATGACCTATTTGTACCAGGTGGTTCAATTACTCCTTATTTGAGGTGATCCGATATCCGTTCGTGCGTTAACAGTTGTAGAACTCAACGGGGCTATTTGAAGTTAAACACCCTGAGCGACCTTCCTATTGCCCCTCTTACTTATCAGCGGAGGCCAGTTTCCACTGACGAAATTTTACTTGAAATAACCTAGTTGTTTCCATGATAGCTCAGTCGTTAGTGCAATGGACGGACACCAGAAGATATGTGGTTTAAATTCCAACAAGAGCATTGTAATTTTCAGTCTCACTCTACATCTCCAACTAAAATAGCAGTTTACTATTTAACCGAGCTTTCGTTTTTGAGTTATGCTGCTCACAGAACCACACAGGGTCACACGCTCAGATGTTTTTTTTCTAAAAATGCTTGTTTTAGATTCGGGTATCTTCAAAATATAAATTTGCGATGAAATCTCAGTATCAAATTTTTAGTTGGAGTACAGTACCTTGTTTATCTATGTACATTATATACGTGCGAGAGAAGCAAAAGTTTGATAAATAGCCATTTTTGTCATCAATTAAAAACAACATGTCTGCTACTTCATCATCTACGAGTAGATTAAACATAATAGGCAATGAAATTTTTCCTTTCAATTACTATGGATTTGATAACTGAGTTTGGAAACAATATTTGTTACAAAACAGAAAATTATAACCTATAATGATTTTAATTTTTACAATATTGCAAGCCTGCTTCTGATTAATCACGCCAGACGGCAGTAAGTGATATTACATAGTTATTTTGTACTGAACAAAGTAAACTAAGTGCAAGCTTAGGTTTCTGATTTATTTTCATTTTACATCACATGTAAATATCTATTTTATAACTGTATTTAAATACTTCATTTCTTTTTTCTCCATTTTATTGTGAAATATTCGAAAGAAATAAACACATGGGATTACCTAAGACAACCTAAAATGATAAGAAAAATTTTAGAACGGCTATAGATTATTTAAAAAAACAAAATTATGTGTTACATTCACACGACTTTCTCTACCTGTTCTGCACACAAACTATTCTTACAAAAAATTATTTTATTTACCTACATCATGTTAACCGAGACATTTATTAGCTGAAGTGGTATTATTACTTGCTTCCTTGTAAGCAGAAGGTAAATAAGGAGACACACTAGGCTAAAGCGATAGTCAGATGTTTTAAAAGCTATGAATAATTGAAGTAACACAAAAGAGAGATAAAACTACTTCCCGTTTCAGAAAAGCTAAGTAGTTTACAGTTAGAAACAATAAAAAGTAATATCTGGGAAACGGTTACTTGCAAAAATAAAATCCATATGACCTAAATTGTGTTTTAACAAAATCTACAATTTTTATGTAGTAAGTTTTGTCTCTCTCTTACAGTTTACACTTGTGCAAAATTCGGAGGGAAATTCTACCAGAATGAAGAGGTTTTCAGAGCCTATTCCCAGAAATGTCATTTCATTTTAGGTGCAATCATTTTAATACACGGTTTTTAATCTAAAACGTTAGAGCTTGCCTCACATTCAACAGGTCGCGAGTTTGAATCTCGCATGGATTAGGTGTTTTTCGGGGTTTTCTCTTATCTTACGATGAATATCAGTAACTCAATATTTTTAAGCTCCATGGACCCCGAGATCATTTGAGCATCATTTCACCAACGCCATTCATCGCCCGATATGACCATCCAGGTTAAAGGACGTTAAACTACAGAAAAAAATATTACAGTAAGTTTTGGGAAATACAAAACTTTGAAATACTTTTCCATGTAAGGGTAGCTTGGGCTGTGGTGAGTTTCTTTAAAATCTTTGTGTCGCGTGCTTGGAGGATATTAAATTTAAATATCAAGTTTGGTATTTGACAGTCTTTTCGTTTTTGAGCTCTGCTGTCCACAGGTACACACATACAACACGTACCTTTTTTCTATTTTTTTTTTTTTTTTGGACTCACTCATGGGACCTAAAACGTATATTTCCGGTGAAATCTCCGCATCGAATTTTTGGGTTGAATGGGTAGTTTACCTTTTTGGCCTACTATATTCATAGTGCCTGCAGAGAAAGTAAAAATAGATTTTCACTCGACTCTATTTAAGAACTGTACCAGCCGCCACTGTTGAAGACTGGCTTCAAATATCTTACAGTTAAATACGGATTATGGTTTGGGTTAAGCTTTGGAAACAGATGCCGAGAAAACGAAGAAGGATGTGAGGTATGGAGAAAAAGTAACGGTGATAACTTGATATTACCCCCTTGGGAGGTTTTAACCCCTTTTCTTGGTCATGCGCAGTAGGAAAGACCTGGGAAAGGAAAGTAGAGCCCCGACGTTCACGGTAACGTAAACTTTCTACGCACGTCTCTATTGTGGTGTTGTTTCGTCACAACCTCGTTATGCTGACTTCCGCTCTCATGATTACGCTGCAATCTAATGTTTTAATTATGAGTGTGCACACAAGTCTGGCCTCGAACTAATGTCACACTCATGTAAATGCATCATCATCATAAATGGGCAGGCGAGGATTTAATTGCTTCCGCATCCTCCGTACACCCGCATCTAGAAATAGTGCAAGACAAACCAGTGGTTCCCAAAGGGGCGGCCCCCCGGTCCCCCCGCCCCCCCCGGAAGGGCGTGAGAGATTAGAGATGCTGCTGAATGCTGTGACATTTGCTGCTATGCGCGTTTGTTTTGTTGTTTGTTTTGTCGTTTGTTTTGTTGTTTGTTTTGTCGTTTGACTCTAACTCATTTTCGTAGGCATAGATAATTCTATAAATTTGAAATTATCATACCTTCATTACCCTTACCTCTTTATTTTTTACTTCCTATATTACGTATAGTATGTAGGAGAGGTATTGTATTCCATCCAGAATTTCCATATCGAGATTACAGCGCAAATAGATAAAATCTTATGTGTTACACTCACATGACTTTCTCCAGCCGTTCTATAAACTTCTTACATAAGATTATTCTTCTTTCTGCACCTTGATAATCGAGGTATTCAGCACAATGTTCTTATTACTTAGTTCCTTATAAATAGGAAGAAAATAAGGGAATGCACTAGGCTAAATCGATAGTCAAATGTTTTAAAAGCTGTCGTTATGCGATTGTCATTACAAATCGCTTCTTTTTTTGGCCAGGAGTAGAACAAAAGAAGAACGGACACTCCCGTCTGAGAAAAGTATCAGTACTTCACAACTGAAACTAATAACAATGAATACCTCGAAAACGGTAAGCTCCATGAAAAAAATGTATATGACATAAGTTGTGTACTTTAACAAGGCCTACAATTTTTGTATAGCAAGTATTTGTCTATCTCTTACGGTTTACTAGTAATGCCAAATTAAGCAAAATTCATCCGGAATAAACAGGTATTTAGAAGCTATTCTCAGAAAATTCAAGATAGACATTTTATTTTTTAGGTAAAATATCTTTACTATACGATATTTTAATCAAAATTGTAAGAGCCATTTCTAAGAAAATCAAATTTTTTGAAAAAAATTCCATGTAAAGGGTAGCTTGGCGTGGGGGGATTCTTCTCAAAATCTTCGTGTCGCATCCCTGAGAGATACTGAACTTAAATACAAAGTTTGGTATTTTAGCTACTTTTCATTTTTGAGTTATCGTGTTCAAAGACACGCGAACACACACACGGACCTTTTTCTGGAAATGCTTCTTTTTTGGATTCAGGGGGCCCTAAAACATGTATTTCCGGTGAAATCTCGACATTGAATTTTTGGGTGGAATACAATACTTCTTTGTCCCTGTGTACATTGTACATACGTGGCTAGAGAAAGTAACAGAGATGAATAAAATGTAATGAGACCTTTTTACTTTCTCTATACATACTAAGTACATAGTGTATAGAGAAGGTGTTGCACTCCACCAAAAATTCTATACCGAGATTTCACCGGAAATATATGTTTTAGGATCCCCTGTATCCAAAAAAGTATTTTCAGAAAAAGGTCCATGTGTGTGTGTGTCCGTGTGTCTGTGAACACGATAACTCAAAAATGAAAACTTGGTATTTAAGTTTAGTATCTTCCAGGTATGCGACACGAAGACTTTGAGAAAATCCCCCACCCCAAACTACCCTTTACATAGAACTTTTTTCGAAAATTTTGATGGCTCTAACGATTTTGATTAAAACATCGTATATTAAAGATATTTACCTAACAAATAAAATGTATATTTTGAATTTTCTGGGAATAGCCTCTGAAGACTACTTTATTCTGGGTCAATTTTACGGAATTTTGCATAACTGCTAAACCGTAAGAGATGGACAAAAACTTAACACACAAAAATTGTAGAGCACTTTAAAACACACAATTTATGTTACATACATTTTTTTCGTGGAGTTGATTGTTTTTAGATATTCCTTGTTTTTGGTTTCAGCTATAAAAAACATACCTTTCTCATACAGTACTTTGTGAACTCGTGTCCATACAAACAAAGGAACTTCAGTCACATAGCAACCAGCTTTTGACTATCACTTTAACCTATGGTAGTCCCTTATTTCGCTTCTACTTACAAGGAAGCAAGTAATAAGACTATTTCTGCTAATTTTTTTTGGTAAGCGAGAAGTAAATAGAAGTTTACGCTTTTTAAGAATATCTTGTTGCAGGGATATAGAAAAAGTGATGTGAATGGTACACATTAGATTTTTTTTCCTCTCTGAACTGACTTTACTGATAGAGTCAGACTTTACACCTTCGATATAATCACCCCCGTTATTTATGTCCTTTTGCAAAATACTCGGAAGGCGTCGCATAACATGCATCTATTTCTATTGATGTCCCATATTTACCGCCCTACGAGGGTCGGCGGATAACTCCCAGGCCTCACACAGATATGACGCCATTAGGCCAGTTAGACGGTAGCATCGTATAGTTTAACTCTAGACTAGCTTGTATCCATAGTTACATGTTAATAGCTTGTTTAGTTTTAGAATGACAGCATTTTAAACAAGACAACTTAAGAGTTTTCACGAAATAGGAGAATTTGGAAAAACGAGCAGTGATTAAACACTTCCATTTGAAAGGCTTAACGCCTAAAGAAATCAAGGAGGAAATGGGCAGTACATTGAAAGACTCTGCCCTTTCATATTCAATGATTAAAAGGTCGGTTGCAGAGTTCCAAATGGGACGTACGAGCACTAGTGATGAGCCCCGCTCTGGACGCCCAGTAGAAGTGACAACTCCAGAGGTCATTAAAAAAATGCATCGTTTAGTACTGGAAGACCACAGATTAAAGTTGTTTGAAATAGCAGATGCTGTAAGTATATCAAAAGAACGCGCAGGTAATATTTTAAGTAATTTTTTGTGTTTTCACAAGTTCTGTGCAAGATGGGTGCCGCGTTTGTTGACGTCTAATCAAAAGTTGCAAACAAAAGCTGTTTCTGTTAAGAATGTGGAGCTCTACCTTAAAAATCTCAGTGAATTTTTGAGACGGCTTATTACCATGGATAAAACTTGGATGCATCACTACACTCCAAAAAGTAAATCACAATCAAAACATGGATTGTGTCAGGTGAACCAACTCCAAAAAAGGTTTTATTGTTATATTGAAGTTACAAGGATTTATAATTCTTCTAAAGCACATTATTCACATAACTTTGGCATTATTTTATCAGCGATTATGTATATCGTTGCTTAGATCATAGTTATATTTGGTTGTATTGTATAATATAGCAAAGAAAAGTTTGAAAGTTAGGCACTTACCCTCATGTACATATATATATTTTTACTTTCTCTTCACGTACTATGTACATAGTGCATAGAGGAAGTATTCTATTCCACCCAAAATTTCGATTCCAAGATTTCACACGAAATACATGTTTTAGTGCCCCCTAAGTCCAAAGGAAGCATTCTTACCAAAAGGTCCGTGTGTTTTGCATTACTGCTAAACCGTAAAAGATAGGCTAAAACTTACCACACAAAAAATGTAGAACACGTTAAAACACACAATTTATGTTGCATACACTTTTTTCGTGGACAGGTCGTTTTTGAGATACTTCTTGTTTTTGGTTTCAGCTTTGAGAAACTTATACTTTACTCATACAGGAACTTGCCAACTCGTGTCCATACAAACAAACGAATTTCAGTCACATAGCAACCAGCTTTTGGCTTTCACTTCAACCTATGGTATCAATAATTTTTACAGAGTATAGAGAAAGTCATGTGAATGGAACACATTAGATTTTGTGTAAACATATTGATATTGAGTTTTGAGACCAAATATGGTTCCCAGAGAAAATAGAAAAGGACGTACGCAATTACTCTGTCCCCTTAATTGGAAAATTATCTCGAGATGAGAAATTGCTTTCAGAAAGGATCCGTCCAGTAACAGTTTGCACGATGAATTAAAGAAGGTAACAATGGATGACGCTGGAGTGTTTTTGGACCCTCCCGCTAATCTCGACATGAAACAAAAGAGCGAGGTGTCGCGGAATATGAGCCGAGTCTCTACACCCGGGAGATGCCAGAGCCTGATAGACCATGTTCTGGCATGTCAGCCGTTTTCAGCCCCCTGAGAGACGTGATAACAAAGTACATTACGTGCAACATCACGTGGGGGCAAAAAAAAACTGCAATTTGCAAATGAAGCTCGAGTGTCCTGGTTAGCATATTTAACTCTTGTAGTCCACCTAGCCCTTTTGGTCTTTTTCATCTTCGTCACAGAAGTACATCTATAACACGAAGTGTCTGTCTGTCTGTCTGCACAACCTACAGAGTTAGCAGACGGATGCACTCTCTTGTTTTTACAACGTTCTAGGGAGTGAATTAGGTTATGAAACTCTTAAAATGCAACTTTTAAAATGTTAATCCAAGCAAATACCAAACAAAAAAAATCTGATGTGTTCCATTCACATGACTTTCTCTACATCTCTGCAACAAATTATAGTTAAAAAGCTTATTCTTCTATTTACTTCTTGCTAATTTAAAAGGGAGCAGCATAGGTTAAAGAGATAGTCAAAAGCTCGTTGCTATGTGACTGAAGTTCCTTTGTTTGTATGTATGGACAGGAGTTGACAAATTCCTGTATGAGAAAAGTATACTTTTTCACAGCTGAAACCAAAAACATGAAATACATAAAGAACATCAACTCCAAGAAAAAAATGTATACAACATAAATTGTGTGTTTTAAAGTGCTCTACATTTTTTGTGTTGTAAGTTTTTGTCCATCTCTTATAGTTTAGCAGTTATGTAAAATTCCGTAAAATTCATCCAAATAAAGTGGTCTCCAGAGGCTATTCCCAGAAAATTCAAGATATACATTTTATTTATCAAGTTAATATCTTTAATATTTGACATTTTAATCAAAATCGTTAGAGCCATATCTAAGAAAATCGAAATTTTCGAAAATGTTCCATGTAAAGGGTAGTTAGGGTGCGGTTATTTTCTTAAAAATCTTCGTGTAGCATCCTTAGAAGATGGCAAACTTAAATACCAAGTTTGGTATTTAACGGTCTTTTCGTTTTTGAGCTATGTTGTCCAAAGACACACACACACACAGGAACCCTTTTGTAAAAATGCTTTTTTTTGGATTCAGGAGGACCCAAAATGATATTTCCGGTGAAATCTCGGTATCGAAATTTTGGGTGCAATACAATACCTTCTCTATACATTATGTACATAGTGCTTGTAGAGAAAGTAATACCAAACACTTACCTATATAACTACATATTTTTGGTAACTGAGACTTTTACACACTAAGAATGTAACAAAGAGTTAATTTCGAGTATTATGATAACTTTAGCAATTACAGCACGGTTACCAGGAACCGTTAAATCAACAGTTTTCTTAATTATTGCCAGGGAAAGCTAACCTATAAATTAAGGAAAACTGGAATTCAAATTTTAAATTTCTATTATTTTATCTACACGCACTATGTGCATACTGGATAAAGAAGGTATTGTAATGCACCCAAAAATTTGATACCGAAATTTCACCGGAAATACATATTTTATGTCCCCCTGAATCCATAAATTTTTTTTCGAAAAAGGTCCGTGTGTCTGTAGACAGTATAGCTCAAAAAAGAAAAGACCGTGAATACCAACCTTGGAATTAAATTTGGTATCTTCCAATACCTTCTCTATACATCAAGTACATAGTACGTGTAGAGAAAGAATTAAACACCAAAATATGTATTATTAGAAACATTTGAATAATTCAATGCCACAGCCGGGATTTGAACACGGTTCTCCCAGTCATAATCATCGGATGCCATAATCATTGAACTGCAGTGACAACATTCCTGTAAACCGTTAAATCCTCCAACTAATTATTTGTTTGTTTGTTTTTTTTTTCGCGGTTCAACCAACCGGTATGTCTCCCTTGAGAGAAGTACCTTAATAGGGACCTGCCTTCCTAAGTACTTAGTAGCATAAATATTATCACGAGTCTTTTCATCGGAGCGAAGCGACGAAGTGAATTGTCGTAAGAGATGAAAAAACAAGATGTATTTAATAGGACAATTCAGCGAAATTGATTATTAATAATTTATAATACATGGGGAGGGAGATTTTATCAAGTTATGATTGTAAAACTTGCATTAGTTCTCAAATGTAGTTCCGAAGTTTTTTACTTTCTCTATACGCACTATGTACATAATGTACAGAGAAGGTATTGTAATGCACCCAAAAATTCGATACCGAGATTTCACCGGAAATACATGTTTTGAGTCCTCCTGAATCCAAAAAGAATCTGATGTGTACCATTCACATGACTTTCTCTATATCCCTACAACAAATTATTCTTAAAAAGCTTATACTTCTATTAACTTCATGCTAATCACTTAAACATTAGCAGAAATAGACATATTACTTGCTTGCTTGTAAGTAGAAGCGAAATAAGGGAGTACCATAGGTTAAAGTGATAATCAAAAGCTGGTTGCTATGTCACTGAAGTTCCTTTGTTTGTATGGACAGCACATGACAAATTCCTGTATGAGAAATGTATAGGTTTTTCATAGCAGAAACCAAAAATAAGGAATGTCACAAAAACGACGAACTCCACGAAAAAAAGGTATATAACATAAATTTCGTGTTTTAACGTGCTCTACGTTTTTTGTGTAGTAAGTTTTGTCCATCTCTTACGGTTTAGCAGTTATTCAAAATTTAGTAAAATTCATCCCGAATAAACTACTCTTCAGAGGCTATTCCCAGAAATTTCAAGACATACATTTTATTTGTCAGGTAAATATCTTTAAGATACGATATCTTAATCAAAATCGATAGAGCCATTTTTGAGATAATCAAAATTTTCGAAAAAAGTTCCATGTAAAGGGTAGTTGGGGGTGGGGGATTTTTCTCAAAATCTTCGTGTCGCATCCCTGGAAGATACTAAACTTAAATACCAAGTTTGGTATTTTACCTACTTTTCATTTTTGAGTTATCGTGTTCACAGACACACGGACACCCGGACACGGACACACACACACACACACACACACATACAAACACACACACACGGACCTCTTTCCGAAAATGCTTTTTTTAGATAAAGGGGACCCTAAAGCATATATTTCCGGTGAAATCTCGGTATCGAATTTTTTGGTGGAGTGCAATACATTCTCTATACACTATGTACATAGTGCCTATAGAGAAAGTAAAAAGTAGTTTTAGAAAAATGTCCGTGTGTGTGTCTGTGGGCAGCATAGCCCAAAAACGAAAAGTCCGAAAATACCGAACTTGGTATTTAGGTTTGGCACCTCCCAAGGATGCGATTCGAAGATTTTCAAGAAAATCCTCCCACCCCCACTACCCTTTACATGGAACTTTTTTCGAAAATTTTGATTTTATAAAAAATGGCTCTAAAGATTTTGATTGAAATATCGTATATTAAAGATATTTACCTGACAAATAAATTGTATATCTTGAATTTTCAGGGAATAGCCTCTGAAGACTACTTTATTCTGGATGAATTTTGCATAACTACTAAACCGTAAGAGATGGACAAAAACTTAAAACAAAAAATGTAGAGTATGTTAAAACACACATTTTTTCGTGGAGTTCGTAGTTTTTGTGACATTACTTATTTTTGGTTTCTGCTATGAAAAACATACATTTCTCATACAGGAATTTGTCAACTGCTGTCCGTACAAACAAAGAAACTTCAGTGACATAGCAAGCATCTTTTGATTATCGCTTTAACTCATGGTACTCCCTTATTTCGCCTCTACTTACAAGGCAGTAAGTAATATGGCTATTTCTGCTAATGGTTTACTGATTAGCATGAAGTGAATAGAAGTATAAGTTTTTAAGAATAATTTGTTGCAGGGATACAGATAAAGTCATGTGAATGGTACACATCAGATTTTTCTGGATTAGCATGAAGTAAAAAAAAATCTGATGTGTTTCATTCACATGACTTTCTCTACATCTCTGCAACAAATTATTGTTAAAAAGCTTATGGTTTTATTTAATTGTAACCAAAATCGTTGGAGCCATATTTTAGAAAATAAAAACTTTCGAAAAAGTTCCATGTAAAGGGTAGTTTGGGGTGGGGTGATGTTTCTCAAAATGTTCGTTTCGCATCCCTGGAAGACACTGAACTTAAATACCAAGTTTGGTATTTTACCGACTTCTCGTTTTTGAGTTATCGTGTTCACAGACACACGGACACATACACACGGACTTTTTCTGAAAATACTTTTTTTGGATACAGGGGACCCTAAAACATATATTTCCGGTGAAATCTCGGTATTGAATTTTTTGGTGGAGTGCAATACCTTCTCTATACACTATGTATATAGTGAGTATATAACTCCATGGCACGACAGCTCACGGGGAACCTTGGCCTACCGCCCGGCCGCTGCGTCCCCCATCTCGGTCCACTACAGACGTCATGGATGGGGTGCAGTATTGAAGGGCGAGACGTGGTCAGCGCCTCGAGCCCCTCCCGACCGGTTAATGCGGTCCTCACGACCTGGAGCCGCTACTTCTCCATCAAGTAGCTCCTCAATTGGCCCCCCAGGGACCTCACGCCGGTACTGGGGATCGAACCCAGGTCTCCCGCTTGGTAGGCAGCTGCGCTACCACCGCGCTAAGGAGACGACCATATAGTGAGTATAGAGAAAATAATAAGCATAAGCTTTCTAACAATAATTTGTTACAGAGATACAGAGAAACTCATGTGAATGGAACACATCAGATTTTTTTTTTTCTTTCTTCACTGCCTCCTGAATTATGGTATGACCGACCGTGCCTACACCTAATGTATGAATGTCGATAGCAACAATACAAATAGGAAACAATTACTTTATTTCAGCTCCTAATAATTAATACATGAAATGGTAACAAATTTACTTTATTTGAGGCTATTACACTCATCTCATGCATATGAAATACAAATAATGATAATTTTCACTCTTTTTTTAACTAAATACATTATGAATAAGTTAAAACTTTAAATAAACATTGTAACTGAATTAATTGAAAGTACAGTTGTGGAACTGACCGTTATTAAAAGTGAAAGCTGGCTGATGGATTGTCACCTTGTTACCAATAACAAAGACATGAGATTAAACAAACGAACTTCAGGTGCGACAAGATTTCAAAGAAATGAACATCAGCTGCGCTAAGATGTTTCGACAATATCGTCCAACCAGATGACAGCGATTGTTTGAAATTGTCTAATCTTGGTCATTGCATAGGCACTTTAATATTTGAACTAAATTATCTGCGTAATATTAACACGTTATCGGTCAGCTAACCTGGTTGGTATATCGGTCTGGTTAGTTGGTCGTTAACGTGTTATTTATAGGGTCATTAAAATATAAGGTAACCCCTCTTGCGGCCTCTCTCCACTGCGCGAGAGATCCAAGTGTCACCGGGAAAGCCCTGCCGAAAAAAGCGCACTGGAGTCCTTACCTAAAATAAATGCCGGAAAAATTGACCATCTGCTTCCAAACAGGCAGTATAACAAGTTAAAGATGTTCTTGCTTATTCCCCTGAGCTCAGCAGCAGAAATCCCTGTGTAATCTACAAAATTTAGGATAAATCTTCCAAGAAATCACAAAGATTCCTGCTGCTAAGCATAGACGAGTGAGTGAGAATATTTTTGCAAAGTGTGTTGCCCTTATGTCAGCAGAAGGTCAACACTTCCGTGATTTATCTTGAGATTTCTCACGTATTTTAGTACGCCTTTGCCGGCGACTCTCGGTTCTCTCGCGCAGTGGAGAGAGGCCGCGACACGGATTATCTTATAATTTAACGACCCTATATTACCCGATACTAAGGACTTACGGAGGTAAGTCACAATTAAGGTAGTTCTCTGAAAGGAGACATATTGGTTGGAAAATTGAATAGCATACCGGCATGTTGTCACAGTAGCTAAATGGTTAGCGCATCTTCACGGAGAGCGAGAGAACTTGTTCAAATTCCTGCTATGAAATAGAATTTTTCTAAAGTTATAATAACAAAATAGCTTACGCTGTATTATATGCTGTATGTATATGAATAACCTAAATATTTACTGCATATTCTTTGCACGTGAGACGTCTACAAACTAGGAATGTAACAAAGAGCTTTAACAGTTACAGTGTACATATTAACAGTTACCAGTAACGGAAAATGAATACAATATTGTTTGAGGGATCATAAGTTAAGAAACACTGGCAGAACATTTTCAAATTTCTATTTTTATTTTCTCTAGCACGTATGCATATAATGCATACGTGCTAGAGAAAAGGTAACATGTTATACCGAAATTTCATCTGAAATATATGTTTTGGGAATCCCTGAATAAAAAAAATATATATCTGTAGTAAAAGTTTCGTGTGTGTGTACGCGCGCGCGCGTCTGTGGACAACATAAAGGAAAAGGCGATTAAATATATTTGAATTTAGTATCTTCCAAAGATGCGACACGAAGTTTTACAGGAAAATCCCCCGCACCAAATTGGAATTTTTTTTTCTTCTTTCTCAAAAATGGCTCTAAAGATTTTGATTAAAATGCCGTATATTAAATATTTACATTTTTTCGTACTTAGAACTGACACTTCCCTAGACTTACAAGCGGATGCCTAGGGGTCAGAAGCCAGTCGGAAAGCCAACGACACGAAACCACAGAATGGAGAACCTGGAACGAGTGAGGCATGAGCGTAAGGAGGAATTGGTGGAATGGCGGGGGAAACTGGAGAAGAATGCTGAGGCACCGCTTCGACCACCACAAATACCACATGCGGGGGCTTGGGTTTGAAAACATTTTAAATAGTTTAAAATTGAAACTAATAACAAGGAGTTACTCTTAAAGGGTCACCTTATATAAAAAAAAGTGTAGGGCATACATTATCTCTTACGGTTTAATCGCTATGTAAAATTCTGCAAAACTCATCTAGAATAATGTCGGAGTTATCCAACTAATACCGGTGGTGCTTCTTTAAAAACCTAGGCAAAGTGGACAAAATTAACCTAAAGAAAACTGGCTATCGTCATATTGAGATTTTATTTGAGGAGAAAAATCCGTATGGAATTGGTAGTTTAAAGTTTCATTGGTGCAATCAATCACATTGTGACTACACCCTACGGCCGTAAACGCCGAACGTGTGTGCGGCTTGCTTCGTAAGTCATAGCTGATTGCTCGCATCCACTATTACACTGCGTTAGTGTACACCTGTGCTGGCGGCAAGTTCTTTTGACATAGAAGCTGTGATTATTACATATGTACCAGGTGAAAACGAGTGGTGTTGGAAGGTTCTCTGACGTCGAAGTCCGTATTGTTACACCTGAGTAAGTTTGTAACAATTGCTATGGTTTTGCACGAGTGAGGTTTCTAGATATTATCAGTCACGTAACCGAGAGTATAAAACGAGGAAAGAGGCCCTGTTCAGCGATTAGTTTTCACTGGAAATGCATCGCATGCAACAGTTGGGTGAGTTTTGACGGGAATTTCGTAGCGAGCTGTAATCGCCGCCACAGCAAACGTCGAAAAGAAACTATACGGCAGAATTTAAGGAAGTTGTAATTAGTTTAAGGAAGCAATTATTTTAATAAAAATAGAATTTTGTTACAATATATTCATTATTTTCATCAGAAATCATCTACTTCGAAAATATACCGAAGTAGCTCCAGTTCACGGTATTATGATAGTAATAAGTTTGTTGAGGATTCTATGTCCGTTTTATCAATATCCAGGTTATTGAAAGTATTACATTAATAATATTGCAAATAGAACAAACACTTTTAAAAAAGAATTTTTCCACGGTAAATAACTAACTATACGCACAATTATTCTCCACTAAAAAGAACAATGAATTTGTATACACATCACTTGGTATTAATAGATTCAGCATGCCTTTATCCTAATTGAACCACGTTGAAATTAATGATAATTATTTATTAGTAAACTCAGATTAATTTGTAATAATGAATGTAAATTGCAACAATTATAATATCGATACCGTATCAATTTCTGTTGCCTTGTTTTTTATTGTGTTGCGTTAAACCATGTGCAATTATTGAATCTGTTTAATGAACATTTTAGATAGGCATCTGCATTATGTTGATAAACAATTTGGTTACTTAAGTTAATGAAATATAATTAACGAAGCATTGGTGTAGGAATTATTCAGGATTGACGGATATGTTACACTGTTTTTTTACTTTCTCTATACGCATTATGTACATAATGTATAGAGAAGGTATTGCACTCCACCAAAAATTCGATACCGAGATTTCACCGGAAATATATGTTTTAGGGTCCCCTGTATCGAAAAAAAAGCATTTTCACAAAAAGGTCCGTGTGTATGTCTGTGAACACGATAACTCAAAAACGAAAAGTCGATAAAATACCAAACTTGGTATTTAAGTTTAGTATCTTCCAGGGATGCGACACGAAGATTTTGAAAAAAATCCCCCCACCCCCAACTACCCTTTACATGAAACTTTTTTCAAAAATATTGACTTTCTCAAAAATGACTAATGATTTTGATTAAAATGTCATATATTAAAGATATTTAACTGACAAATAAAATGTATATCTTGAATTTTCTGCGAATAGCCTCTGAAGAGTATTTATTCTGGATGAATTTTACTGAATTTTGAATAACTGCTAAACCGTAAGAGATGGACAAAAACTTACCATACAACAATTATAGAGCACTTTAAAACACGCAATTTATGTTATATACATTTTTTTCGTGAGTTCGTCATTTTTGAGACATTCCTTATTTTTGCTTTCTGCTATGAAAAACTTATACTTTCCTCATATAGGAACTTGTCAATTCTATCCATATAAACAAAGGAACTTCAATGACATAGAAACCAGCTTTTGACTATCATTTTAACCTATGGTAGTCCCTTATTTCGCTTCTACTTACAAGGAAGCAAGTAATAAGACTATTTCTGCTCATTTTTTCTGATTAGCAAAAAGTAAATAGAAGTAAAAGCTTTTTAAGAATAATTTGTTGCAGGGGTATGGAGAAAGTCATGTGAATGGTACAAATCAGATTTTTTTCTGTTGTTTTTTTAGTTCCTCTCATGCTGAACGTGACGGAGGAACTCGAAGCCATTTCCAGTGAAGACGAGTTCTTCGTCAACGAGGAAGGTCCTGAATCTACCTGGGACACTTTCGAAACAAGTAGGTGTACATCTTCAGCATCTCAAAGAGTTTTTTATACCTGAAATATATACTTTTGCTTGAAGACGGTAAACTACATGGGACATTTAATAACTTTTACCTTCTCTAGCCCCGTATGTACAATGTAGATTAGGGATAGAAAAGCAATGTATTCCACCCAAAAATTCGATATCGACATTTCACCGAAAATACATGTTTCAAGAGCCCCTGAATTCAAAAAAGCATTTTCAGAAACAGATCCGTGTGTGTGTGTGTGTGTCTGTGGACAACGAAGCTCAAAAACGAAAAGTCGGTTAAATACTAAACTAGGTATTTAAGTTTGGTATCTTCCAAGGATGAGACACAAAGATTTTCAAGAAAATCCCCCCACCACTAACTACCCTTTATATAGAAACAATTTTAAAACTTTTGTTTTTCTTAAAAATGGCTCTAACGATTTTTATTAAAATATCATATATTAAAGATATTTACACGACAAATAAAATATATATCTTGAATTTTCTGGGTAGAGCCTCTGAAGACTACTTTATTCTGGATGAACTTTTTCGGAATTTTGCATAACTGCTAAACCGTAAGAGATGAACAAAAACTCACCACACCAAAAATGTAGAGCACGTTAAAGTACACAATCTATGTAATACACATTTTTTTCGTGGAGTTGCTCGTTTTTTAGATATTCCTTTTTTTGGGGGGGTTTCAGCTTTGATAAACTTACACTTTCTCATACAGGAATTTGTCAACTCCTGCCCATACAAAGAAAGGAACCTCGATCACATAGTAATCAGTTTTTGGCTATCACTTTAACCTATGCTACTCCCTTATTTCCCTTCTACTTACAAGCAAGAAGGTAATAAGACTATTTATGCTATTTTTTTTCTCGATTACAATGAAGTTAATAGAATCAGAAGCTTTTTAATAATAATTTGTCCAGAAATGTAGAGAAAATCATGTGAATGGATCACATCAGAGTTTTTTAAATACAGTTCCAGAGTCTCTTCGAATGTGGTGTATTCCCTTTTCCTCCTTTCCTTCTTATTTTTCCTTACATTTAGTTAGTTTTTCTGTTTTATTACCGTTTGCTTTTTGCTTCTACTACTACACACACATATATACACATTTTACAAACATTCAAACACCCATGCTCAAAGCGGGACTCGAATCCGCGATTCCCAGCGCCACGAAACACCAAAGCGAGGCATAAGTTGGCATTTTGGCCGCACTAAAGATAACTTACAAACAAAAACTGAATGTAAATAGTTACGTTTAATGTTTTCAAAAGAACTAAACATGTTAACTTAGAAACTCTTGTAAATTTTCTTGTTTTGTTTTTCTCGTTTTCTCTGCTCTTAAATACCGATATATGTAAGAATTAATAAAATAATAAAACAATTTATTCATAAGAGTCTTTCAACTATTGAAAGTAATCATTAATGAAAAGGTGCACAGGCAATTTTTATTAAAAGGGGAATTATAATTAAGTTATTTCAAGTATTACTTTTTATAAAGTAAAATATTTCATAAAGATTTGTTTTCAAAAGGATTAAAATGACGAATTATTTTAATTAGCAAACATTTATTTCTTATCCAAATTGGGCCTATCAGAGAGGAAGTCGAGATAGAGTGTTAGTTTCTCTACCGTGTAAAATTCACCAGCTGACCCAACTGCCCTGTTCACCTGTGCAGATATCCCTTGGTGCGTTAAAAAAGTTGAAGAACTCAAGGTGCTGTTTTAAGTGTGAGTGTGACTTTCGCTTTTCCGTATCATTTATTTGTTGGATCACTGAGTGTGCCGCGCTTATTGCAAAGGGTAAAACGAGAGTTAGTCTCGCCAGTTCTCCACTGGCCGATTTTAAGTTGAAATAGCCCCAATGATTACTGCAACTCTTAATGCGCCACGGAATATCTACACACATCATATGTAGCGTAGAAAAGGCCCTGTCTCACCCAAAACTGCTATACCGGTACTTCACCAGAAATATACGTTTTAGATACCCTAATCAAAAAATAAAAAACCTTTAGAAAAAGGTCAGCATGCGTGTGTGTGCGAGAGAAGGAAAGAGAGAGTGTGAGTGTGTGATTAGCATAATTCAAAAACAAACGTCAGTTTAATTCCTAAGCTTATTCTTCTATTTATTTCAAACTAATCGAGAAAAAATTAGCGGAAATAGTCTTATTACTTGCTTCCTTGTGAAATATGGGAGTTTAATAGATTAAAATGAAGTCAAAAGCTGGTTACTAGGTGAAGTTCCTTTGTTTATATGGACACGAATTGACAAATTCCTGTATGAGAAAATTATATGTTTTTCAAAGCTGAAACCAAAAACAAGGAATATCTCAAAAACGATCAGCTCTTCGAAAAAAAGTGTATAACATAAATTGTGTGTTTTAACGTGCTCTACATTTTTGTGGGCTAAGTTTTTGTCCATTTCTTGCGGTTTAGCAGTTATGCAAAATTCCTCCAGAATAAAGTAGTCTTCAGAGACTATTCCCAGAAAATTCAAGATATACATATTATTTGTCAGATAAATATCTTTAATATACTATATTTTAATAAAAATCGTTAGAGCAATTTTTGAGAAACTCAACATTTTCGAAAAAAGTTCCACGTTAAGGGTAGTTGGGGGTGGGGGGATTTTCTTGCAAATCTTCGTGTCGCATCCTTGGAAAATACCAAACTTAAATACCCAGTTTGGTATTAAACGGTCTTTTCGATTTTGAGCTATGATGCCTACAGACACACACACACAGATAGGTACAACATGGATATTTTTCTAAAAATGCTTTTCTTTGGATTCAAGGGTTTAAAATCAGGTATTCCCGGTGAAATCTTGTATCGAATTTTTGGATGCAACAAAATACCTCCCCTATACACTATTTACACAGTAAGTGTAGAGAAAGTGCAAAAAAATCTAGAACTGCAACACAAATGTAACAGTGTATGCTTCGAGTTTTATTTGGCACAGCCGTGTTATCAGGCAACTTCTCCACCTACACTGCATGGCGTGTAGCAAGCACTCAAGGGGATATTGAATTCGTAATATTTTTTTTTTTTTTGTTTATTGTAAGAAAACTCTTTTGTACAATTAGACACAATGCAGTTGAGCTAATTAGATACACAGAACAGCATGTAATATGTGGTTGGGGTACCATCCAGCGATGGGCCCAAAGAAATAGTACAAAGATACAAAGAAAGCAGCACAGAAAATAATAAAAGAGCTAAATGTTCAGTCGCAGATCGGAGCGCCAGTGGCGCTTCAGTCTTCGTCGTTGAGGTTCAGGAGGAAGATAAATATGGCGGAGAAGAGGATTGCTGTGGCGCAAACAGGATCGATGGAGCCTCTTGTAGCTGATGCGGAGGAAACACATTACCTCCGGTAGGCCTATGTCAGCGTGCAGAGTTGAGTTGCGCACGTACCATGGAGCGCCAGTCATGAGGAGGAGAAAACGGTTCTGTGTGCGCTGGAGTTTGATGGTCTGCGACGGAGCGGCTGAACCCCATATCGCACAGCTATATTGCCACATGGGTCGAATTAAGGAAGTGTAGACAAGACGCTTGTACCGCAAAGGCAATGGCGAGGAACCGGACACAAGATGATGGACGTCGCGGATGCGATGACGAATCCTCTGCACTAGACTGGAGAGATGGGAACCCCAAGTAAGACGGCTGTCCAAGATAAGGCCGAGGTACCTTATAGAAGTCGTGGTGGGTATCTCCGTCCCATTGAGAGAAATGGGATGATGAGTCACGTTCGTTTTGTAGGTGAACTTCACAACACGGGATTTATGAGCGTTCATAGTCACTCTCCAACGTTGGCACCAGGAGTGAATTTGGTTGCAGCAGTCCTGAAGGCGGCTTGCCGCCGTAGCACAAGTACCCATACTTAGCGCCGCCACATCGTCGGCATAGTAAGCAATGGTGAGTTGCGGATGACTAGGAAAATCCGAGGTATAAGCCAGTTATAATAAGGGGCCCAGTACGCTCCCTTGCGGCACACCAGAGGAGATAGGAAGGGCCTTGGAAAATGTACGATCATGTTTAACAGAGAAGGTGCGATTGCGCAAATAGGACTGTACGAGGCGGAACTAAGTGTCCGAGAGATGCGGTTTGAGTTTGAATAACAATCCATCGTGCTAAACTTTATCAAAGGCCTTCTCCGTATCCAAAAACAGTCCTATGCATACAGATTGACGCTCATAGGAATCAAGAATAGCGTCAACGACACGATGGAGCTGCTGAGAGCAGGAGTGAAGAGAGCGAAATCCAAACTGGGTGTCAGGGATAATCGGTATGAGCTGAGGCAAAAGACGAGGCAGAAGGAGACGTTCGAAGATTTTGGAGAGTAGGGGGAGTAAACTAATAGGACGATAACTGAGGGGATCACTCTTGACTTTATCAGGTTTGGGAAGAAGGATGACTGTAGCGTGTTTCCATTGATGAGGAATATGAGCTGTGCGGAGGATAGCGTTGTAGATTTGCGTCAACAAAACCAGCGCATTCCGGGGTAAATGAAGGAGTAAGAGTTGCACAATAAAATCAGGACCGGGAGCTTTGTGAGCTGAAGAGCGAGCGATGCTGTTTTTAACTTCAGCAGGGGTAAAGAAGTGGTGGAAAGGAGTGAGCAACAAAGGTTGCGTGAGTTCTTCCTCCACACGATGAGCAAAGTCCGCGACCAGCACAAGATTCGGGGAAAACTGACGTTCCAGGAGCTCTGAGCACAAATTTACCTTTTCAAGTGGCGTAGAAAACCAGGTGTTCCCAACCTTAAGAGGCGGCATGGCAGCAGAAGGACGTGTTAAAGTTTTAGTCTTCTGCCATAGTGACCCATCACTGGCGTTCAAGTCTTGTAGTCGGTGTTCAGCAGCAGTGCAGCGTGCAGCACATAAGGCAGCCTTCAGCTCCCGAGTAGCGCGATTAAAATTGGTTTTGTGAAGCGGGTAGCGCGTGCGTTCCCAGAGTTTCCGACAGTCTCTCTTGATGGAGTGCAGTAGACGGATCTCGGGAGAATAGAATGACACAAGACGAGGAGGACGAAGATCCTGGAGAGTACTGCTGGCAAGGTTGGCCGCACACTGGATATTGCGAGTCAAGGTAGAAACAGCCACATCGACATCACGGGGTGACTTAAGCGGCACAGTCGTAATAGTGAGATCGGCAAGCAAAGAGTTGTACAAAGGCCAGTCAAAAGGATGGCGTATCAGGGATGGGGGTAAGTCTTTGTACTTCGCACCATCGGAGAGAGTGAGCAGGACTGGTAAATGATCGGAGCTCAGATCATGAACAACGGAGAGACGGGAACAATGACGGGAAATATTACGTCCAATGAAGTTATCCAGCACATCCGGAGTCGTACCATCGTGTGGGTAAAACGTAGGTTCAACAGGAGAGAGTACGTCTAGGTGTAACTGATGGATTGTAGCGTGTAAAAGTTTACCCCTAGGATTAGATAAGTTCGAACCCCATAGAGGATGTTTGGAGTTAAAATCGCCGCCGACCAAGAAGGGGCCCTGGAAAGCATGAACAAGACCCCAGAAGTCGGTGAGACTGACATGATTCTGAGGAGCAGAATAGAAAGAACCAACTTGAATGCTTGCGGAAGTAGTAGAAAGCTGAATCCGAGCAACCTGGAATGAGTCCTCTAGAAGAGGCGGAAGGGCATGGTGAGCCAGACAAGTTTTGATAAACACCGCAGAACCACCCATTCGAGTAGAGTTAGGCTGATCAGCACGATACACAGTATACCCAGGAAGATGGAAAGATATGTGAGGAGCCAATTTGGTTTCAGTGGCGAGCAGGTCTACGTCATAAGCCGTAAGGAAGTGTAATAATTCATAAAACTTATTAGTGATACTCTGACAATTCCAAGTGCAGATTCGAAGGCAGGAAGGAATTGAATTAGCCATGAACACGGAGCAGAACAGGAATCAATTGCTGCAGGGTAGTGAGAAGGGGCTGTAGAAGAGCGAAGATAGAGTCCAGTCGAGCCATCAAGCAGTCCAATGGAGAACGGTCCTGTTCACACTGACGGGTTGCGGCTGCAAAGGGCTGCGTAGCACCAGGAGGAGAACCTCGAGAAACTAGAGACGACAGCAAAGGTCGAGCATGAAATGCAGGAGGACGAGGAGAGGCAGCTTCAGTGGAAGTAGGCAAGGTAGACTCCATAGGTGGGAAATCATGAAGTGGAGGAACGGCAGCAGGAGAGGCACCAGAAACGGTACGTCGGGGAGAAGAGCGAGACTGGATGACTTGGAGGCGTCGATGAACAGGGCAGCCTTTATAATTCGCCGTATGTTGACCTTGACAGTTCACACATTGCGGCGGCGCGTGAGGAGCCTTAGAGCACTGCGCACTAGGATGATGGCCATCACATTGACACAACGGGGTTGTTTGTGGCAATAATTACGACTGTGCCCAAATTCCTGACAATTCATGCACTGAATAACACACCTGTTGGGTTTCGGGGGCTCCACTCCCACCATCGTGTAGTACAAACGATCGAGTTTATAGATGTCGTCGTTGAGCGGACTGGGCTTGAGATCCACGAAAAAGAGAGTTAGCTTCGCCTTGGTGACGGGATGGTAAACTGGAGTCATCTGTGCGGGTGAATATCCAAGGGAGGTCAATTCTTGCAGCACTAGAGCAGTGTCTATAGTGGGATGAAACCCACGAATAACCACCCGGAGGTTGCGATCATGGCGCATTTGGTACGTGTTAAACTCGGCCTTTTGGTCCTCAAAATACTGTATAGCTGCACGATAACCGTCTACAGTCTCGAAAGTGAATTTGACCTTGTTGCTGTTCAGTGTAACAAGCTTGTAAGCGCCAACATTGGATGTTTGTAAGTGTTTGAGGACAGTATTCACGTTGAGTATATTAGAAACATAGATAGGAGGTGGCTTTGGGGGTGGGGAGAGAGAAGGAGTAGGCGTACTTACGCCATGATCACCATCCTCTAGATCCATGTCAGCCAAGGGTGCAAAACGGTTAGTTGTAGCGAAAGGAGAATCAGGTACAGCAGAATCCAGTTTCTTCCTCTTGGAGTCACGTGGGCAAGAACTATCCCGGCTGGGTGGTGCAAAACCGGCGGAAGCCAAGCCGCATTTGACCAGAGCAATGCGTAGCGGGCACGGGCTGGCGTTGCTGATGAGGTGACAAAGAGGTTTCTCCCTGGGAGCTGCTTGACGCGGTTGGAAGAGCTGAGTGTGGCGCCGGTAGAGAACATGGCTGGTCCTCAGATTGGTAGCACGTCTGCATCGCAGAATAAATAAGCTGCCGCGTAGCAACGTTCCAATAATGTAATGGATGGAAAGGAAGCACGAACACACAAAGAAAGTACGGATAGAAGAGGCTGTCAAAGTAGCCCCGTTTAACTCCACGCGAAACTGCACGCAAAAGAAAAACACAAGTCGCACCACTGAGAGCAAGAGGCAGGCACCACAACACGATGTGAGCTGCCCGGCTGTCAGACAGCGACTTATTTTTCGCTTCTTCTAAAACAAAAGTTAATACGTGGGTATATTCGGTTATTAAGTTTTCCATTCTACCCAAAAATTTGATATACAGATTTAAATACCCTAAAACAAAAAAAAAAAACAAAATAAGAAACAAACAAACAAAATCTGATGTGTTACATTCACATGACTTTCTCCTCATCTCAGCTACAAATTATAGTTAAAAAGCTTATGTTTTTTTTACTATGTGATAATCGAGAAAAAATAGCATAAATAGTCTAATTACTTGCCTTCATGTAAATATAAGGGAAATCAGGGAGTGCCATAGGTTAAAGTGAAGTCAAAAGCTGGTTGCTAAGTGACTGAAGTTCCTTTGTTTGTATGGACAGGAGTTGTCAAATTCCTATATGAGAAAGCAGTTTAAAGCCGAAGCCAATAACAAATAATGTGTACCATTCACATGAGTTTCTCCATATCCCTGCAACAAGTAATTCTCAAAAAGTTTATACTTCTATTTACTTTATGCTAATCAGAAAAAATTAGCAGAAATAGTCTTATTACTTGCATCCTTGTAAGTAGAAGCGAAATAAGGGACAACCGTAGGTTAAAGTGATAGTCAAAAGCTGGTTGCTATGTCAATGAAGTTCCTTTGTTTATATGGATAGGAGTTGACAAGTTCCAGTATGAGAAAAGTATAAGTTTTTCATAGCAGAAACCAAAAATAAGGAATGTCACAAAAACGACGAACTCCACGAAAAAAAGGTATATAACATAAATTGTGTGCTTTAATGTGCTCCACATTTTTTGTGTAGTAAGTTTTTGTCCATTTCTTACGATTTAGCAGTTATTCAAAATGTAGTAAAATTCATCCAGAATAAACTACTCTTCAGAGGCTATTCCCAGAAAATGCAAGATATATATTTCATTTGTCAGGTAAATATGTTTAATATCCGAAATTTTAATCAAAATCGTTAGAGCCATTTTTAAGAAAATCAAAATTTCCGGAAAAAGTTCCATGTAAAGGGTAGTTGGGGGTGGGGGATTTTTCTCAAAATCTTCGTGTCGCATCCCTGGAGGATACTAAACTTAAATACCAAGTTTGGTATTTTACTGACTTTTCATTTTTGAGTTATCGTGTTCACAGACACATAGACACACACACACAAACACACACACACAAACACACACACACACACACACACACACGGAACTTTTTGTGAAAATGCTTTTTTTTGGATATTGGGGACCCTAAAACATATATTTCCGGTGAAATATCGGTATCGAATTTTTGGTGGAGTGCAATACTTTCTCTATACACTATGTACATAGTGCGTATGGAGAAAGTAAAAATTTATATAACATAAGTTGTGTGTTTTAACAAGCTCTATATTTTCTTCTAAGTTAGTTTTTTATCTATCTCTTACAGTTTACCAGTTATACAATATTACGAAAAAGTTCATCCAACATAAGGTAGTCCCCAGAAAATTCAATATATATTTTTTATTTTTCAGGTAAATATCTTTAATATACGTTATTTTAATGAAAATCGTTAGAGTCATTTTGAGAAAATCAAAATTATCGAAAAGTTTTACATGTAAAGGATAGTTGGGGTTGGGGGATTTTCTTAAGAATCTTCGTGTCGCAACCTTTGAAACTATCAAACTTAAATACCTTCTTTAAATACCCACGCAACCACACACTTTTTTTTTCAAAAATCTCTCTTAGATTCAGGGTTATTCAAAACATGTAATTCCGGTGAAATGTCGGTATCAAAATGTTGGGTACAACACAATAACTTCTCTATACTCTTTGTACATAGTACGTTTAGAGAAAGTAAAAAGGATGTTATAAAAAGGCCCGAACTTGACTGTAATATAGTACTTGTGGAAATATTTTTCCCTGCGTTTAAAGAGCATTAGAACCCAACGGGGCTATTTAAAATTAAGACCGGTGTGGGAAACTGGTTAACAGACCTTCGTTTTACCCTTCTTGTTTATCGCGTTCATTGAGAGAGCTCGTCTGGCTTTCTAGGTACCCACTTGCTAGTTTTAACTTGAAATAGCCCCGTTGAGTTCTGCAACTCTTTTAACGCTAGAAGGAATATCTGCACACGTATATACGGGACTGTTGGGTCACCTGATATAAAATTCTATGCTAAGCTATCAGAGATAGAGAACACCTATCTGCACTAAGGTATAATTCTCGTTAAAACACACGATTCATGTCTTCTTCTGCCTTAGATATCAATTCTTGGATTGGTTTGCAGATATTTTGTCTGCCTACTTGTGAGTTTTTCATACTTATCCTAATAAGTAACCTATGAATTTTATTATTCATTTACTTTCTCTATTTCGTAGATATTACACAGGTAGAGAAAGTATTGCATTCCACCCAAAAATGTGATACCAGATATCACCGGAAATACACGTTTTAGGGTCCACTGAATCCAAAAGTATGGTTTTCTGAAAAAGGTCGTGTGTGTCTGTATTCGTGTGCCTATGCACACGATAACTCAAAATGGAAAAGGCGATACAATATCAAGATTGGTATTTAAGTTTGGTATCTTTAAAGGATACGACATAAAGACTTAGCAGTTATGTAAACTTCCTCCAGAATAAAGTAATCTTCAGAGGTTATTTCCAGAAAATTCAAGATATACATATTAATTGTGAGATAAATATCTTTAATATACGATATTTTAATCAAAATCGTTAGAGCTATTTTTAAGAAACTCAACATTTTCGAAAAAAGTTCCATGTAAAGGGTAGTTGGGTGTGGGGGGATTTTCTTGCAAATCTTCGTGTCGCATCCTTGGAAGATACCAAACTTAAATACCAAGTTTGGTATTAAACGGTCTTTTCGATTTTGAGCTGTGATGCCTACAGATACACGCACGCAGACATACATAGATACACACACACACACACACACACACACACACACACAGATAGCTACAACATGGATATTTTTCTTTAAATGCTTTTCTTTGGATTCAAGGGTTTAAAATCAGGTATTCCCGGTAAAATCTTGTATCGAATTTTTGGATGCAACAAAATACCTCCTCTATACACTATTTATATAGTAAGTGTAGAGGAAGTGAAAAAAAATCTAGAACTGTAACACCAATGTAAGAGTGTATGCTTCGAGTTTTACTTGACACAGCCGTGTTATCAGGCAACTTCTCCACCTAGGCAGCGTGGCGTGTAGCAAGCACTCAAGGGGATATGTTGAATTCGTATTATGGGATAACGTCAATCACTTTTCTTGTCTTTTTCATCTTGGCCAAACAAATAAAATGGAATTTATATGTCATCACTTAGCGACTAGCTATTAAAAAGGTTTAATTTCGCTTTAACGTAGTGGATTGGCTTATTTCTCTTGAACTTATTAGAAATTCATTTCTTCTAACATTGATCTTGCTTAGAATGAAGTAGACAGAAGAATAACTTTTGTAAGAATAGTATGTTGCATTGTTTTATTGTTCTACGCCCGCTTTAATTTTTGTAGCACCGCCGGCGATGACACTGATGATACATGGAATGAATATGGAGCCCCGGTGGAATGCTACGACGGGGGAAACCGGACAACCCGGAGAAAATCCACCCATGCGCAGCTTTGTCCACAACAAATCTCACATACGACCACTTGGGACAGAACCCGGGTCGTAGTTTGTTGCAGGACATGTATAGAAAGTCATGTGAACTTAGTGATATTTTTTTTTAAATTTAAAACTGAAAAAATTATGTTTTCAAAATACATTTTGATGTAAATGTTAATTTTTAAAGAGCCACCAGAATGAGTTGTGAGTAAAGAAAATTTATGTCAATGTTAACATTTCTAAATTCACACGCTGTTTTGTGTAAAATATCATACTCAGAAGCATGTAAAGGAGGTATATTTTACAGTAAACAGCCGCGGTACACTGTTGCTATGTTTAGGCAAAAGTTTACGTGCTCGCGGCCCATCTATGTATCTTAGAGGGGGAATGTCACGAAATACAACAATATTTTCCGTTCTAAAGGTAAGTTGTCAGCACGCAAATGTTTTTCAAATTTTGTGGGTTACATTTTATAGCGGCAAACTCTTTCAAAGTTAGCGTTTCGATCGCGGTAGCGCGGTACTTAATCTTTGATGGAGTTTCCACAACGTTTGCTGTGGCGTTTAAAATCAGCTATTTTAAGGCAGATTTTCATATATCCATTTCTATTGATGCGGCATTTTAACTTTCTCTATACGTACTATGTACATAATGTATAGAGAAGGCATTGCACTCCACCCAAAATTCGATACCAAGATAACACTGGAAATATATGTTTTAGGGTTCCCTGCGTCCAAAAAAAGCATTTTCAGAAAAAGGCCCCTGTGTCTGTGAACACGACAGCTCAAAAACGAAAAGTCAGTAAAATACCAAAATTGATATTTAAGTTTGGTATCTTCCAGGGATGCGACTCGAATATTTTGAGGAAAATCCTCTCACCCCAAACTACACTTTACATGGAACTTTTTTAGAAATTTTTGATTTTCTCAAAAATGGCTCTAACGAATTTGATTAAAATTTCGCATATTAAAGGTATTTACACGACAAATAAAATGTATATTTTGAATTTTCTGGTAATAGCCTCTGAAGACTACTTTATTCTGGATGAATTTTACGGAATTTACGTAACTGCTAAACCGTAAGTGATGGAAAGCATTTTTTTTTCGTCGAGTTGATCGTTTTTTAGATACTCCTTGTTTTTTGGTTTCAGCTATAAAAACATGCCTTTCTCATAGAGTAATTTAACAATTCTAGTCCATACAAAGGAACTTCAGTCACATAGCAACCAACTTTTGATTATCACTATAACCAATTGTACTCCCTTATTTTGCTTCTACGTACAAGGAAGCAAGTAATAGCACTATTTCTGCTGATTTTTTACTTTCTCCATACGCACTATGTACATAGTGTATAGAGAAAATATTGCACTCCACCAAAAAATTCTTCACCGGAAATATATGTTTTAGGGTCCCCAATATCCAAAAAAAGCATTTTCACAAAAATGTCCGTGTGTGTGTGTGTGTGTGTGTCCGTGTGTCTGTGAACACGATAACTCAAAAACGAAAAGTAGATAAAATACCAAACTTGGTATTTAAGTTTAGTATCTTCCAGGGATGCGACACGAAGATTTTGAGAAAAATCCCCCCACACCCAACTACCCTTTACATGGAACTTTTTTCGAAAATTTTGATTTTCTCAAAAATGGCTCTAACGATTTTGATTAAAATTTCGTATATTAAACATATTTACCTGACAAATAAAATGTATATCATGAATGTTCTGGGAATAGCCTCTGAACAGTAGTTTATTCCGGATGAATTTTACTAAATTTGAATAACTGCTAAACCGTAAGAGATGGACAGAAACTGACGACACAAAAACTGCAGAACACATTAAAACACACAATTTATATTATATACATTTTTTTCGTGGAGTTCGTCGTTTTGTGACATTCCTTATTTTGGTTTCTGCTATGAAAAACGTATACTTTTCTCATACAGGAACTTGTCAACTCCTATCCATATAGACAAAGGAACTTCATTGACATAGCAACCAGCTTTTGACTATCACTTTAACCTATGGTACTCCCTTATTTCACTTCTACTTACAAGGAAGCAAGTAATAAGACTATTTATGCTCATTTTTTCTCGATTAGTTTGAAGTAAATAGAAGCATAAGCTTTTCAACAATAATTTGTTGCAGAGATATAGAGAAAGTCATGTGAATGGAGCACATCAGATTTTTGGGTGCAGGTTTGTAAAATATGAGTAACACCAATCCAGAGAAAGAATGTTACAGAGATAAGGAAATTTGCTAGCTAATCTTTTAGGATCTTGGATAGGAGCATGGATTTCCTGGAATTCGGGTCTCAGGTTTTGTGTGTGAAACAATGAAAACCACTTGTTTCCGGATATCTCCTCTTTATCCAAGTTTATCAAACAAATTACAATACTTTCCCCCTCCAACTTCTTTTTGACCTAATTTATACGCATTCGCTTAATTAAATTCCGATAAAACAAGGTCATCTACGAAGGTCATTCATAAAGTGACAGACGATTTTACGTAACTAAATAATAACGAAAGATATCAACACAAAACTTTATTTACAAAATTGCAGTGCCTCACTCTATTTCTCAACAAAATCTCCATTAATTCGAAATATTTATTGTCACGTGGTATAAGTTTTTCAATACCGATGTCATGCGTTTCTACCGCCAAAGAACTTATTCGTTTTTTTTTAATAGACAAAACGTTCGGTCAACCAAATGTTATAGGCAAATAACGCAAGTAAGTGAATGGTGATGATGCAATGAACGAATCATCAGTGAGGAAATAGCACATAATTTACTAGAAATCAAGGAAAACCCAGAGTGTATCAGGAGTGGAAGTTCATCAACCGTTATGGAGGAGTTGAAAGCAAATGTTGATAAAAGAATTTATAAAAACCGGTGTTTCACTTTGGACATCGTACATGACTTTTTGGATGGAAAAGATTTCCCAACCGATGAATACCTCAAAGCTATTTTTGATAAAATGAAAATGTTCGAAAATGTTTCCATGTAAGAGTAGTTTGGGGAGGGGGGATGTTCATGAAAATCTCAGTTTCCCATCCTTGGGAGATACTCATCTTAATTACCAATTTTTGTATTTAACAGATAATTCGTTTTAGAGTTATGCTGGCCATAAACACACTGACCTTTTTCTAAAATTTTTTTTTAGGATTCAGGGTTTCAAAACGTGCATTCCCGGTGAAATCCCGATATCAAATTTTGGGTGCAATGCAATACACTATGTACATCGCACGTGTAAAAAATCTGATGTGTTCCATTCACATGACTTTCTCTATATCTCTGCAACAAATTATTTTTAAAAAGCTTATGCTTCTATTTACTTCATGCTAATCGAGAAAAAATTAGCATAAATATACTTATTGCTTGCTTCCTTGTAAGTAGAAGCGAAATAAGGAACTACCATAAGTTAAAGTGATAGTCAAAGGCTGGTTGCTATGTGACTGAAGTTCCTTTGTTTGTATAGACACGAGTTTACAAAGGCCCGTATGAGAAAAGTGTGTTTTTTTTATAACTGAAACCAAAAAACAAGGAATATATCAAAAACAATCACATCCACGAAAAAATGTATATAACTTAAATTGTGTGTTTTAAAGTGTTCCACATTTGCTGTGTGGTAAGGTTTTGTCCACCTCTTACGGTTTAGCAGTTATGCAAAATTCAGTAAAATTGACCCAGAATGAAGTAGTCTTCAGAGGCTATTCCCTGAAAATTCAAAATATACATTTTATTTGTCAGGTAAATATCTTTAATATACGATATTTTAATCAATATCGTTGGAGCCATTTTTTGGAAAATCAATTTTTTCGAAAAAAGTTCTATGTAAAGGGTAGTTTGGGGTGGGGGGATTTTTCTCAAAATCTTCTTACCGACTTTTCATTTTTTAGTTATCGTGTTCACAGACACGCGGACACACACGGACACCCTCGGACCTTTTTCCGAAAATACTTTTTTTGGATACCTAAAACATATATTTCCGGGAAATCTCGGTATCGAATTTTTTGGTGGAGTGCAATACCTTCTCTATACATTATGTACATAGTACGTATAGAAAAATAAAAAAGTAATAAGACCACTTCTGTTGTGTATCTCGAACCATGAAGTAGATGGAAGTATTTAACAATAATTGGTCACAGAGATGAAGAGACGGTCATGTGAATACGACACATCAGATTTTTATTGCAAATATTGGTTTTTTAAGGTGGCAATTCTGGATCTGTATATATCGTTGTTTCCCGGACTTGGATTTCTAGTTATACACGCAATTGTTACGTAAAAATATTTTGCTTTGTTGTTTAATTAAGATATATAATAGTAGGTTTGTTAGCTTCTCTTGCGTGTTTGTACAAGAAGGTATTCTCTAAGTCACTCCTGCATTGGGTGAAGTTGCAGCTGCCCCAGAGGGACAAGGGTACGTGGAGATGGTGATAGGAGGTCTGACAGCCATCATGCTACTGCTGCTGATAGTGTTCGTGGTGATATTGGTGCTGAGTCGCCGTCAGAAACTCCAGGGCTCTCCAACCATCCTCAGGAACCCTTTCGGCACCACCATCAACATGAAGGTAAGCTAGTTGTAGTGTCTGTTCGCCAGCTCATGGTCCCTGACTTTTGATCAGCAGTTTGTCAACAACCCCAGTTTTTTAGCATCGAAAAAAAATTGTATTTAGTAACCGTCATCTCTTGCTAGATGGCAGTTAAAGCTTCAGCTATATCCATCACTCGTTTTCTTGCTATAGGCGATTGAATAAAAAATCTTGTGTTTCTTTAGAAAAATGGAAAAAACGAGTTTCGTGCTCTTATTAAGCACTTCTATTTAAAAGACAGATAAGAGCCGAGTTGGATGATGTTCATGGCACATTTTCTTCTACATTTGCAACAATTTACAATTGAATAAATGAATTTAAACATTGTCTTACATCTACAATGATGAACATCGTTATGAACGTCCAATAAAAGCAACTTCCTCCGAAATGGTTAATAAAATCCAGGATATAGTTTTCAGGTATCGAGGAATCAAAATTCGCGAAATAGTAGAGCCCACAGGCATTTCAAAGGTACAGTTTCTCAATTTTGCACCAAAAATTAGGTGTGACAAAAGTCTCAGCAAGATGGAGAATAAATGCAACCGTGTGATCGATTTGGAAGCTGGTTTGGCACTTTTTCGTCACAATCCTGACTAGTTTCTGCGTCGATACATAGCTGCGGATGAAATATGGATACTCTGCTATACTCAAGAGGCTAAAGTAAAATCGAAACAGCGGGTTTTTAAAGGCGATTCGGCTCCGAAGAAGGCAAAGGTGGTGAAATCTGCAAACAAGGTGATGGCTTCGGTTTTTGGGATGTACGCGGAAACATCTATATTAATTACTTGCAGAAGCACGATAAATGGAGACTATTGTGCATCGTTATTGTGCCGGTTGAATGGAGAAATCAAGAAAAATAAACGCCCTCGACTGACAAAGAAAACGCTTTTCTTCCATCACATCTGCAAGGGTGCACATCTGCGCAGTTTCAATGCGAAAATTGTAGAATAACTACAGCATCCATCGAATTCACCAGATTCGTCCCCCAGTGAAAATTTTTATTCCTAACTTTAAATAGCTCGGCGGAAAACGATTCATGTCTAACAAAGAGGTCATCTCCGAAACAGATGCCTATTTTGAGAACCTACCGAAATTCTACTTTTTGGAAGGCTTAAAACAGATGGAGAAACCTGGAAAAAGTGTATGGAGCTAAAAGGAGATTATGTTGAAGATAAAAAAAAATTCTATCAATAATAATTTGTTTTTCCTTTTCTAAGGACTTGTAGAACGCCTCTCTTATCTCAAACAAGAATGATCCTGTGGTAAAAATAAATCGGAGCAGACTAGACCCGCCAGTGTTTGACGCTTCATGTGTACACGTAATGGCGGCGCCGTGGGTGAGTGGTTAGAACTCTCGCCAACCATCTAGGCGGCCCGGTTAAACCCCAAGCGCCCGAATGTGGGATTCGAGGTATACGAAGCGGCGTCCTGGCGGGTCTCCGCCGCCACTCATTCCACCAATTGCTCCATCATCACCTTTCCGAGCATCAATTTAGTTTCCATTTCATATCATCCACTCCCTCATGTTCATGCCTGGCTACGGGCCGACCCCTCGTAACAGGTTCTCCATTCTGTGGTTTCGTGCCGTAGGTTCCCCGACCCTTAGGCATTGGTTTGTATGTCAGCCCTACATTTAGGGGGAGGGTAAGCCGATTACGAAACGCTAATAGTTTTGCAATGCTACCTGCAATAGCCCCACTTCTTAACAGTGAATCGAATAAGGTATTGCCAGCAACTTTATGTTACAGAATGAATACATTGTGGAGCATAGATGCCTGATGATTTTGCAATCATCTTTAATTTAAAATGTTCTTTTACAGGTGTAGTTAAGCAAATAGTAAGGAGATGTATCTGTAAAATTTCAAGAATCCACAGAATGTATAAGATATCTTATTGAAACCAGCATCAGTTGTTATACACAATAATAACGTTTGTTTTCTTTCGTGTACATAAAATTCTAACTTTCGTAGGTATTTACATAATAATTTTTACTGTCTAAAGTCATTGTTCTAGTAAAAATGAGCCACGTTATGCATTTTAAATATATTCACATAAAAATATAACTTTAAAATAAATGAGTTTGAAAAAAGATGTCACATTATATTTTTATATTAACTCTGATTGATGTGGAAAAAATATTACTTTTCATACTCCCCAAACTTCTTGCTTTTTCAAAATTACATAATTTATTTCTCAAAATTGGAGCATTATTTCAAAAAGGTATCTTACCATTTGGTTTAACGTACTATATGAGGGAGAGTGAAAATTTGGAAACAAATCAGCAAAAAGTTGCATCGTGTGGAAGATTTTTGGAATGTATTTTGCTAAAAACAGCTCTAACGATTTGGATTAAAATAACATCGATTGTGTTCCCGAGAGTTTAAGTAATACCCCTGCTAAAATTATAGATCCTCCTGAATAAACTGTTTTATTATTTTATCAATCCAAAAAATTGCCCCATTAATGTTAATTTCCTATATAATAATTAATAATTACTAATTCCTTCCACTTCTTGATTTTATACGTCGTAAATGCGCATGGTCCACCGGTAATGCTGGCTGTATGTTACAGGGGTTTAAAGTATACTGCGCTCGGTTACGAGAATGCTTCTTTAAGTGTTCATCAATATATATCTGGCCCAGCCATTGAATTGTAAGTGGTGGAATGTAACTCCCAAATATTCCTTTTTTTTTTTTTTTTTTTTGGTAGTGTTTAACGCCCGCTTTAACTACTTATGGCATCGCAGGCGGTGACACTAATGATACATGAATTAAGACCGGTGGAATCCGGAGAAAACCCACCCCAGCGCCGCTTTGTCCATCACAAATCTCACATGCGGTCGCTTGGGATCGAACCCGGGCCGTCTAGTTGAGAGGCGAGTGATTAACCTCTCGGCCAAGGCGTGGCCTAGGAATTATTCCGAATCCTGGAAGAATTAAAATATAAACTTCGGAGTGGCCAAAGAATATATATATATGCATCTCCACCTCCCATTGGATCAAAAAATATGTCTTAAGATTTTGATCTCCTAAAAGTAAAATAATAGCTTAATAGCTCCAGCTAAAACTGGAAGGAATAATAATAATAATAATGGTAATAATAATAATAATAATAATAATAATAATAATAATAAAAATAACATTAATAATAATAATAACGAAACAAATAAACTATTAAATTTGAAACAATAAGTGTAGTGAATACAAACAGTAATAATTTTTCTATAATAATTGTAGGCTAACATAAAAAATATGATATGACAGATATATATTTTAAACTTATTTACTGTAAATGCGGATACTTATAAAAATGTTATTAGAGCAGTTAATTCAGACGATAATAATAATTTAAATTATTATCCAAGCTAGAATTCTAAAGCAGGGCAATATTATTACTGTTGTATTTATTCAATTAGATATCTTACATACTATAAAGTTACAAAATGTCATAGATGCAGCATTTAAAAGGTTTATTTTATGTCAACATATATCCTGATGCCTTTATAGTTTTCAATGCATACGTATTAAAGGGAATATTAGAGCTCAAATTCCTGTTCCTGTTCCTATTCCCGAATTTAGCAAATCTGACATTGTTGGGACAGGCTTTTCATCTTTCCGCTAGTCTGAAAAAACAAATTATCAATAGAATTAGTGTGTTGTTGATTGCCAGGACCTGCTGATGAACCTGGTGCCGGTGAACAACAATGGGATGGTTCACGTGAGTGCACATCCCACACCAGCCAGCCAGGATCCTCCCAGTGATCCGCCCTCTGTGACGTTCGAGCAGTATCGCTCACCCCTGGTCAACACATACTACAGCCCCAACCACGCCACCCTCCGAAGTTCCTCTGGTAAGTCAAACCTTGCTATATTGCACTCTAATACTGGCTTTATCAGCCTTTATACCGTACAGATCTCTACCCGCTACCACTAGAAGCAAAACTGAATTGCGTCCGAAAATTAGATGTCGAGATTTCACCATAAATACACGTTTTGAAGTCCTATCAAGAATTTATACTTTCTCTACTTAGTACATAGTACATAGATAGAAAAGTTATAGCATTCACCCAAAATGTCAGTACTGAAATTCACCGGGAATACATATTTTAGGATCCCCTGTATCCAAAAAAAAGTATTTTTAGAAAAATCTTAGTGTGTGTGTGTGAACAAAATAATTCAAAAACGAAAAGTCGGTAAAATATCAAACTTGTTTAACTTTAGTATCTTACAAGGATATAACACGAAGATTTTGAGGAAAACCTCCCCAACCCAAACTACCCTTTATTTTATCAAAACTGGCTATGATTTTATTAAAATACCATGTATTAAAGATACTTACGTGGTAAATAAAATGTATATCTTGAGTCTTCTGTGAATAGACTCTGAAGACTACACTGTAATATCTAACACACATAAGTACTGACTATTTTCAAATGCGTTTTTGGATCACAGGACCTCAAAACGTGTTTTCGATAAACCTCGGTGAATATTTGAGTGGAATACAATGCCGTCTCGATATACTACGTAAATGGTACATGTGTAGTAATAAAACATTGGTCTTCTAAACGAAAAATGAGTTTTACTTTTAAAACTTGTTAACCACCTGTATAGGTCGTACTGTACAGTCAAAAAACAATAAAAATATGCCTAGTGTTGCGATTTTGCCGAAAATGTAAACGTTTGGTGAAACTCGGGTCTTACCACGATTTTCATTGGTGTCATTCTTGACAATATACCACCTGAGTAAGAAAAGGCAAAACTGATTGGGCAATCCATCCCTTCATACCTCAACCCCGCTTGACGCTCCTTCAGAACAAGTTGATTTGTATAAGCAGTGGGTTAATTTTGTCCACTAGGTGCGGAATCACCTTGGCATTAGAACTTCAGTGTGCAGCGCAGAGAAAATATTAATCTAATATTGCAACAGCCTGTGAGAGAGGTGGCGTACTGTCCAACCACAAGGTTTAGGGATTACGGTTCGCAACTGAGAACTTCATTTGTCCCAAGTTATGCTTCATGTTAACCCTCTTCCCTTAGGTAACGTGGGTCGTACAATATGCTTTTAAGAGCATAGCAAAAAGGTGGAAGACATGAGTGGAATCAGTAAAACGAATTCGTCTTATGATAAATATTACCAGGTGTATTTTAACTTATTATTTATAAATATTTCGGAAGTTTAACTTACCTAAGAAAAATTGATACCTTAACACCTTATAAAGAGTATACCATTGAAGCTGGTATACAATTTTATTTTTAAATGTATTTATAAAATATTGTTTTTACAATGAAAATGTAATATTTACGATAAGTATATTTAAAGCATAAGATGTCCTTCTTCGTTATATACTCTTTACGCTTAAGTGTTTATACTTTTCAAATAATTTATTTCAAGCAAAGTTTATTGTAATTAGGTTTGAGTCAGTACATGTCTTGTCACGGGGCTAAGAATTATTCAGAAGGGAAAGATAAATCATTGCTGATAATATAAATTATACCAAGAAAGGAAATATAAACGTACTTTGAAAATGGGAAGGGAAGAAAGCTTTCAAACACGTATAAGTAGCCGAGTTGTCACGAGCTGGTAGCACACTATACCGTTAGGGTAGAACATTGATCCGAAGGGGGTGAGAGGACACTGCTCGAGGTGAACATAACTACTACCGCTGTCCAGGCGACACTTTTTGAAGCACTTGGCGTAGAACATCCGCAATGCAAATATGTGATATTTGGGGTCCCCGGTGGAGCCGAACAGGCTACCTTTAGCTGTGAGGGAAATAACTATTGTAATAATGACCAGAATACAGAATAAATCACCACATCAACATTTATAAGTAATAATGGTCACGGTCGGCTAAAGTGAAAATTTAGGAGGAAGCGTGTGTGTTCGACGGCGGAAAAAGGCCAAACTAATTGAATTAAGCACTTGTGTCGTACCACACCCTGAAAGAGTTTCCATGCTAGTAAAAATCCTGAGATAGGGCATCCACAAATCCACACTATTCCTAATAGCCAAAACCTGCTCCTGGGACATTACCTGATTATAATAAACTTGCTTACTTACGAAAAATTGATACTTTCATACTTTATGAAGAGTATAAGGTTGAAGGTGTTACTGATATAAAATGTTATCTTTGAATATATTTATAACATGTTACTTTTACAATGAAAATGTAATGTTTGTATTTAAACTCTTGCTATCTATGTTAAGTTGAATGCAAAACTTCCTCTACTCCATGCTATAAGTATGTGGTAAAGAGAGTAGAAATTTCTGTTCATACAATTTGTAGACATTCAAACAACGTATCAAAGGTTTTAACTTGTATAAATGTTGAGGTGCAGTGTCCTTATGAATTAATGGAACACATGAAGGTCTGTTCCAGAGCGGGAGGGCAGCTTGTCCATGGCAGAGGAAACAGAGAAGCAGGACAGCGATGACACCGTGACCAAGACGCCATCGCCATCCCCAGGACCTGGGAGATTCTCGTCTCTACAGTTTCCTAACCAGCAGAAGATCCCCACATCTGTTGCTGGATCCCAACAAGTGGTCAACATTAACGGTTATATTCCCAGAACAGGGTCGGACACGTCCACCAGGAAACGATACCATACTGCTCCTCGCGAGAAGCATAGGGTAAGCATTCATGGTGTGTAAGAGATGGTCTACCTTCCAGACATGGGGCGATTCGTGAACGAATCGTGGCAAGAATCGTATGAATGGTGTCAATCTTGGCAAAATTCGTCGTTTATAACGAATCGCGAGAATCGTGCTAGTCTCAATATGAATCGCTGGTCAAAAAGAATCTATGAATCAGAAAGAATCAAATGAATCGTGTCAACCATAGCAGGTATCGTCCTTTAAAAGGAATCCCAGATTTAAAGAATCGTGATAAGGTATTGGTGTGTGTTTTTCTTTTGCTTCCACCATTCGAAGTACAAAGCCGAGCTTCAACGAAAACTGCCGAGTGCGCATGATGTGTACAGGGATTTATACCATTTATTTTACTGTGGGAAAATATAAATTATATATATTTATTTATAATATAAAATATATTGATTATGTATATGATATATAATATACTACATACATAAGAAAACGACCACTGCCGATCATTGCCGAAGCTACCACTATCGTCTACATATTGTTTAGGGATGAGTTATTGTACACGCTAGATACATAATTATCAAGATATATAATTTCAGAAACAACATTTTCGACAGATAAAGCAATCACGCTGCAACACATAGGTATATGAATATACTATTCTAATACATTAAAATGACTTCGAATATTCCTGAAGGAAATAATAATCATTCTGGGTACTACCATTGCCTTATAATGACATATTTATACAAATAACACGAATTACAGGCCTGCAAACGCGGCAGTGATGAATAATAATTGCTCTGCTTATTAACATTACACAAATACCGCACTCAGTTGAAGTTTAGACTTAAACAAACAAACTTCTTATGTTGTTTTTTTTTTTTCGAATAATGCGGGAAATTTTACTAAATATTTTTACAATAGATGAAAAAGACTATGACGTTTTTATATAAGTTGCTGTTTTTATGCTAAAGGAGCTACCATGTGACTATCATCCTCGTGTATAATATAAGTCAAACTTGGCGACGATTAATGAATCGTGAACGAAACGTAGGAATCGATTCATGTTGCATGAACGAATTGTATGAATCTAATACAGAAAATAAGCACCAGCTCTGTTTTATGTTGAAACATGGGAGTTAGAGAGAGAAGACAGAGAGCCTATTCTCGCTCCGTTTTAAGTAACCCTTGACTGATTATACATTAATTACGAAGCGGAATCACATTAGGGCTGGCAATGGCTGAGTGGGCAACACGGACAGGGCAAGAGGAGGCTAGCATAGTTTCCTCCAAAACATGATGGCCCTCAAACGGGACCGCTCCCAACTACCACTGGGCAATGACCATTAGCAAACAAAAGACGAATCTGTACTAAGAGGTTGGGCAACGTAATAAAATCTGTTTCCGGGAGATAGTGTCTGCAATTCGAGAATCACTATTTTGGGCAGGGTCATCATGATCTGAAAAATCTGATGTGTTCCATTCACATGACTCTCTCCAAATCTCCAATAAATTATTGTTAAAAAGCTTATGCTTCTATTTACTTCCTGCTAATCGAGAAAAAATTAGCAGAAATAGTCTTATTATTTGCTTCCTTGTAAGTAGAAGCGAAATAAGGGAGTACCATAGGTTAAAGTGGCAGTCAAAAGTTTGTTGTTATGTGACTGAAGTTCCTTTGTTTGTATGCACCCGAGTTCACAAAGTCCTGTATGAGAAAAGTATGTCTTTTATAGCTGAAACCAAAAACAAGGAATATCTCAAAAACAATCAACTCCACGAAAAAATGTATGTAACAAATTGTGTGTTTACACCCGAAAAAATCCATCGTCCTCCGCCGGGTTTGAACCCGCGCCCTTGGGTATATGAAGTTAGCATGGTAACCATTACACCACATTAGCCTCTGAAGACCCCAGTGTGAGACAAGAGTCTCATCCGCAGTTGGGTTGATATGCACTGTCTTTTGTGAAAATTGCAACACCAAGAAGGAAACTCATGAATGCAATGAATTTAGGCGTGGCCTCCATGCGCTGCAATTAGAGTTGCTACACACCGTGTCATCGAATCGAAAAGGTTCTAAATATGTTTCTGAGGAATTTCCTGCCACGCAATTTGTATTCGAGCCAAAAAATCCATAACATGGTTACAGGAGGATCGTGACGCATCATATGCCGACCAACCATATCCGGCATATTCGATGGGCGACATGTCAGGCGAACGGGCAGGTCAGGGCTGTTCTTCGAATAAAGCTTGTACATTCCTCACAATATGTGGCCAGGCAATGTCCTGCTGAAATGTGCCTGAAGCAGGGCGAGTACCTCAGGCTCCACAACCACTTATAGGTACCGGTTGCTGTTCAAAGTGCTCTCAATTCGTAGGAGGCGAGATCGGTTGTTGTAATCAATGGCGTCCCAAACCATCACACTTCCAGGATTCAGTACCCGCTCTTCGCAGCGTACGACCTTCATCTATCCACCGCTTCCACACACGCACCGCTGTCGTAGCAGCAGCCGAAATGTCACGGGAGGACAAACCCACCTCCCGGGGGCCGATCTTTCTGCCCTGTTCGAAATGGGTCACATGCCAATATGGCTCCCTTTGACGTCCACGAGGCATACTGGTACTCACTTAATGCACTCTGCATTGGCTATACCTGCTGCAACACTGACCTTGTCGGACCGACACGACAGGACTCTGCTTGGCCTACGTGTACCCAATCTCTCTGCAAACCTAATCACTTATTACTTGCACATTCTTCTATACTTCCACCAAGTTTGGAGTTATTTGGGAAATTCTTTCTTGGTGTTGCAATTTTCACAAACGGCAATGTATTGACCAAGGAAAGCTTACCCATTAATTTTGTCTTCATGCAGTGTGGCATGTGTTAATTCTCCTTAAATATTAATTGGAGAATAAAATTCATAATAAAAGTATTAAAGATCCAGCTGCTGGTATGTGTAAATGTGTATGTTATGTGTAGGTATGTTCATGTTAATTCAATAATACTCTAGGTATTTCTTTATAAGGACATTTGTCTAGATATATTTCAGTGTTTTAAGGTTTGAGTTATATGAAAAGCCCTTATAATGAATTTAAGTTCAAGCTGTGCACATATGAAAACAGTTAAAACAGATAGTATTATATTTTTAATGCATATGCTTTCAACTGCATTATAGTTAATTCCATTGTCTCTGTCTGGTAATTATATAGTGCATTAAAATATTGTATTTAATTACCGAAGCTGCGAATAAATGTTGTTCTTCAGTATAGTATTCATTTTGATTATTCTAGGTGAAATTTCCTTGTTTCATTGGGTCAAATAACATTAACGATTAATTGATTTGCTCTGCTGGCAGGTTCCACCACCAATAGCCACGTGGAACATCGCTCCCAGCATGGGGCATGTGTACAAGTGCAGAGAAACAGAGGTCATTCCCATTCCAAGGGATTGTCTACGTATGGTAGAGAAAGTGGGCGTCTGTCATGCAGGAGAGGTCAGTCATATCCTGTTCCATCACGTAACTTTCTCTAGCTGTTCCATACACGAACTGTTCTCACAAAAGGCTATTCTTTTATCTACTTCATGCTAATAGAGATAAACATCAGCAAACCTGATCTTATTACTTGCTTCCTTGTAAGTAGAACGGAAATAAGGAAATACGTTAGGTTAAAGGGATCTTTTAGAAGCTCATCACTATGTGAAACAATTGAGGTTCGGCTCACTTTGCAAGGTCTTGTTTGAGAGAAGTTAGGTACTTTAAAATTAGAGCAAATAACAAGAAATATCTCGAAAACGTCAACTGTACAAGAAAAATGTATGACATAAATTGTGTTTTAACAAGATCTACACTCTTTGTGCGGTAAGGTTTTGTCTATCTCTTATAGTTTTACCTTAGGCAAAATTTTGCAAAACTCGTTCAGAATAAAGAGACCTTCATAGGCTATTCCCAGAAAATTCAAAATATAATTTTATTTGTGAAGTAAATGTTTTTAATACACATCATTTTAATTAAAATCGTAAGAGCCATTTTTGAGAAAAAGAAAATTTTCTAAAATGTTTCCTTGTAAATGGTAGTTTGTGGTGAGGCGATTTACTTGAAAATCTTAATTTTGCATCCTTACGAGATACAAAATACAAGTATCCAGTTTGGCATTTAACGAAAGCGCCGCCGAGGTTTTTTTAAATGCTTCTCTTTTGGACGCAGAGGACCTCAAAACATATTTCCGGCGAAATCTCCGCTTCGAATTTTTGGGTGAAATATTATACCAGCACTTGCTGCTATGTACATATATGTACATACGGGCTAGAAAAATTAAAAATCGTATGCGTAACATTCACATTATTTTTCTATTCTCTCCTCTAGGAATTATTCTTAAAAAGCTTATTATTCTTTTTCTTGTTAATCTAAATACATTTTCAATTCATTTAACATATATGATTAGCACGTCTTTTTGATAACAGCTTTTAGAAAATGAGTAGAGAATTTGAGCTATAGGTATCTATATTTCCTTTAAACATATATGCTACCTTAAAAAAGTTCTAATTAATGTAGACTGTAGCACATGTACCCCAACACCAGAGGGCTATGCCCCCAGAAAGCATCTCCCAGGTGACAACATGTAGCCTCTTGTGTGCAGGTGTTCCTATGTGAGACAGAGGGACTGAACGAGATCGTACCCAACGTCGGGAAGATGGTGACTGTACGGACCACCAACTCCAAGGCCCTCGAGTCTGAAGTGCTTCGGGAAGTGAGGTTCCTGGCAAGCCTGAACGACCCTAACATCTCCCGGGTGTTGGGGATATGCACGACAGAGAAACCACCCTGGATAGTGTTAGAGTACCCCGACATGGGTGACCTGGCCCACTACTTACAGTACAGGGTGCCCATCACAAGTTCTACTGGACCCCCAGTCAACATGCAGACTGTCAGGTATCTGTGACAATATTGTAGGCCACTTCATGGTCATTTTAATACATTCAATTTTTTATAAACTAGGAAGCAAAGTTGAAACAATTTAAGCAACCAGTGGAACCAGTATAAATAAGTTACACAAACATTGACGCTAATTATTTAAGCTGCAGTATCTAGTGAAGTCACTTGTGACTGTCATTGACCAGTCTTTTGATTTCTGACCACCCGACGATCCGCACTTAAGGGGACAACCTAGAACAATTTAAAATTAAATTGTCCTAAGAAATCCCGTTCACTTTCATATCACACACTTCTAATGTTATGTGTAATAATTTCTGAAATTTTGAAACAAATGCATCAAGTAATTTTTTTAGAAAAAAATATTTTTGTTTCTTTTTAACTACTCTATCAAAAGAGCCCCTTGTGCTTCGATTTCAAAACTTGTAACATAAACTTCATATTTGCATTCCAAGAATGTCATTTTTGAAAAAATATGGGAGAGTTTCTAGTTAGTAAAATTTTACTGAGGGAAAATATATGATATATTATTCATTCATAATAAATCATTTTTGTGGATTAATTAATGTTGTTAATACAACACATAATTAATTTTACTTATTTAGAAAATTAATTCGACAATTTTATTTATATAATATAATTTTTGTTATGGTTCGCCGGAAAAAAAAAACTGATTGGTCGAAATGTGCACCGCAAGGAAAATGCATTTAGAGAAACATGTATTTTAATATATGAAGCGTCATTTGTTACCTTTAAAGCTTCAGTTTGAAACGTCACACAAGTGTTTAATTACAAGGCTTAAGTGGCTGAAAATGACTTCGGCATGTGAATCTACAAGTATCACGGTATATTAATGTACTAAAATCCAAAAATCAAGATTTTCAAGGATTTTTGTCAATTTTCACAGGTTGGTCTTGTTAAAACGCCTCTAAAAAGCTTTGGTTTTTAGAGATGCATGCATCTTTAAAATGTGCTACGAAATTCAACTATCCAGGTCTCAGGTGATTCCCCAGAAAGATTCAAGTTCGATCTCTACTCCCATAAGTTCTTTTTCATAAGTACTTCACCTTGTAGTTAATCTAAAGATTCTGTTGTTCCATTTTTTTTTTTTTTTTGTGGCCCCGCCTCCGCCAGTCCTGGTGGTGATCATCCGAAAGGGATCTACGTCGCCTCCCCTACCATGCACTAACTACTCTAAAGGATGGTTAGGAAGGTGGTAAAATGGTGTAAGGTACCGCCGAAGCAAACCTGATGTTAGTGGGAGTATACAAGGGAGTTTACAGACAGAGTGGGCCTTCGCAAGTTGCCCAGACCTGGGACCTAAATGTTAGTAGTGGTGTTACATGCTGAGGGCAGGATGTCGGGTGGGTGTCATGCTTAATACGAACAACGGGGTACATTACCTGTGATTGTGGCTGCAGTCGGAGAGGGAACTGCATTGTTTGGTCACAGCGTCAGCTGCCTGTCCTGAAACATATATACAATATCTATGTTATGTACAGATATGGATATAGGGAAAATGGGGAATGGGTAGGTAAATTTAGTTCCAATTTATTCCTGGAGTAATTTATACCACCCGGTCATATCCTCATGCCTACGGTAAATCACCTCGGAAGCCACCACTGCTCCTCACCCTGCCATCCGAAGTTTTATCTTGTCCCGAATTACTGCGAGATGTCCCTCTTCACTGGGTACGTTACAATATGCTCCTATACAAGTAATAAAGTATTAAAAGTACACACACATATACCGGATGGAAGAACAGAACGTTCGAGAAACTCTGTAGAGATATCGCATGAGTGAGTGAGTTAGTTTGTGAGTAGTGAATGAGTTGGCGAGTAGTGAAGCAGTTTCTGGTACGACAAAGTGCATTCTCCGACTGATTTGTAATAACTGCTGCGAAGTACAGCGAGTGTTGTTACTATAAGTCTTTAAAAAAGATTCAACTGCCCGCAAGTGAAGCGTCCGGTATCGTGGAATTTATCATGTGCCGCGTTGCGGAAGAAGCTGAGTGATAGGGGAAATTGAACTAGTTCACATGGAAGTATATTGATAACTAAGTGAAGTGAACAGTGAAATGTGAAGTGAAACTGAAAAGTTTAATTAGATCACATTAATGAAGAGATATTAGTGAAGTGGCAGTGAAAAACTAGAAAGTGTCACAAGGTATAATAATAACTATAATGAATAGCAAGGGAATTTGGGGTACGTAAGTGGAGTTCACTCCACATTTACATATAGATACAACTAGGACGTGTTCTACTGACGGTTTTTAACCAAGACGAAACGGGGAGGCCAGAGCAGTAGTACCACTAGACTGTAAATGTAAAAACCCCACCCTGTGTCATCAATTTCCGAGCGCTGTTAACTTTTAATTCCTAAAATATGTACCATATGTATACTCTTATGATCAATGCAGAACAGTATAATATTATAAACGGGCCACAAAAGTAACAATTAAGATATAAACTTATAATTACATAATACTGGTTTATACTAGAAACATCACAATCCTGGACACCTGCTCACTTGTCCTGATTGCAGTTAAATTATTAGCACCATTTAATGCAACTTTTGGAACAGGATTGCACATAAAGGAAACTATGTAAAAAAATCTTATGTGTACCATTCACATGACTTTCTCTATATCCCTGCAACAAATTATTCTTAAAAAGCTTATACTTCTGTTAACTTCATGATAAAACATTAGCAGAAATAGCCATATTACTTGTTTCCTTGTAAGTAGAAGTGAAATAAGAGAGTACCATAATTTAAAGTGATACTCAAAAGCTGGTTGCTATGTCACTGAAGTTCCTTTGTTTGTATGGACAGCATTTGACAAATTCCTGAATGAGAAATGTATAAGTTTCTCATAGCAGAAAGCAAAAATAGGAATGTCACAAAAACGACGAACTCCACGAAAAAATGTATATAATATAAATTGTGTGTTTTAACGTGCTCTACATTTTTTGAGTAGTAAGTTTTGTCCATCTCTTACGGTTTAGCAGTTATTCAAACTTTAGTAAAATTCATCCAGAATAAACTACTCTTAGAGGCTATTCCCAGAAAATTCAAGATATACATTTTATTTGTCAGGTAAATATCTTTATATAAGAAATTTTAATCAAAATCGTTAGAGCCATGTTTGAGAAAATCAAAATTTTCGAAAGAGTTCTATGTAAAGGGTAGTTGGGGGTAGGGGGATTTTTCTCAAAATCTTCGTGCCGCATCCCTGGAAGGTACTAAACTTAAATACCAAGTTTGGTATTTTAGCTACTTTTCGTTTTTGAGTTATCGTGTTCACAGACACACGGACACACACATACATAAGGACCTTTTTCTCAAATGCTTTTTACTTTCTCTATACGCACTATGTACATAGTGTATAGAGAAGGTATTGCACTCCACCCTAAAATTCGATAACGAGATTTCACCGGAAATATATGTTTTAGGGTCCCCAATATCCAGAAAAAGCATTTTCACAAAAAGGTCCGTGTGTGTGTGTGTTTGTGTGTGTGTCTGTGAACAGCATAACTCGAAAAGTCGGTAAAATACCAAACTTGGTATTTCAGTTTAGTATCTTCCAGGGATGCGACACGAAGATTTTGAGAAAAATCCACCCACCCCCAACTACCCTTTACATGGAACTTTTTTCGAAAATTTTGATTTTCTCAAAAATGGCTGTAACGATTTTGATTAAAATTTCGTATATTAAAGATATTTACCAGATAAATAAAATGTGTATCTTGAATTTTCTAGGAATAGTCTCTGAAGAGCAGTTTATTCTGGATGAATTTTACAGAATTTTGAATAACTGCTAAACCGTAAGAGATGGACAAGACCTTACTGCACAAAAAATGTAGAGCTCGTTAAAACACACAATTTATGTTATATATTTTTTTGTTTTGTGGAGTTCGTCGTTTTTGAGAAATTTCTTAAATTTTGTTTCTGCTATGAAAAACTTATATTTTTCTCATATAGGAACTTGTCAACTCCGATCCATATAAACAAAGGAACTTCATTGACATAGCAACCAGCTTTTGGTTATCACTTTAACCTATGGTACTCCCTTATTTCGCTTCTACTTACAAGGAAGCAAGTAATAAGATTATTTCTGCTAATTTTTTCTGATTAGCATAAAGTAAATAGAAGTATAAACTTTTTAACAATAATTTGTTGCAGGGATATAGAGAAAATCATGTGAATAGTACACATCAGATTTTTTTTGGATACAGGGGGTCCTAAAACATATATTTCCGGTGAAATCTCTGTATCGAATTTTTGGGTGGAATACAATACTTCTCTATCCCTATGTACATTGTACATATGGGGCTAGAGAAAGTAAAAACCCACCCTGTGTCATCAATTCCCGAGCGCTGTTAACTTTCAATTCCTCAAAATATGTACCATACTCTAATGATCAGTGCAGAACAATATAATATTATAAATGAGCCACACAACTAATAATTAAGATATAAACTTATAATTACATAATACTGGTTTATACTAGACTACATCACAATCCTGGACACCTGCTCACTTGTCCTGAATGCATGAAGTAGCCGCCTTGGTTACAGGCTGCACTACGTATTAAGTCATCTCCAGAGAGAACTGAAAGACTCATAGTGTATGTATACCCTCTTATTTATGACAGCCTTGGATTCCGAATTATTTTACGTTTTAGTTCATGCATTTTAAAATACTAAGATTGTATAAAATTCTGTATTCAGCGCCTGGATAAGCTTTATATGCAACACGTGAAAATTAAGTCTCTCGTGTCATAATCAACAAAATTATTGTTTATGTAAAGGTTATACCATAATTCTTTGCATGTTTCAGTTATGGGTGCCTAATCTTCATGGCGACCCAAGTAGCTTCAGCAATGAGATATCTGGAATCAAAGAACGTTGCCCACAAGGATCTGGCAGCCAGGTGGGATATCCAGTCAATTTCTATGTATCATTTACAAACTAATGAAAAAATATCTAACTAACGATGTGTTAACTGTGTGTAGAAACTGTCTGGTGGGTCGAGGCTACCACGTGAAAGTGGCTGATATCGCCATGTGCAGTGGTCTCTATCATAAAGACTACAGTGAGATCGGCAGTAGACCACCAGCACCAATACGGTGGCTTCCATGGGAGAGTATCCTGTTGGTAAGTATACATTAAACTAATATATCTGCAGGCTTCCACAGCACAGTCTCTTGGGGTTACTTTGGCTTCCGGTGTAGTCCGCGTCACTTCTTAGGCTGTTCTCTGCTGAGACGTGTAGAGCTTCTGGCAACACAAGTTGTGCTCGCGCTCTCTCCCTCTCACTTTCTCTCTCTCTCTCTTTACCTCTCTCTTTCTTGCAGAATAAAGGATAGCTTCTAAGGATAGCAGGTGTTTGGGGTGTGTAGGAAAGATGAAGGCTGAGTCGAGAAAAAAATGTTATGTTGAGGTGACTCTGTTTAATGACAATAAATAACCAAGGTGGAGTGGTGTCTGGTTTTGCCGTAGCAATCCAAGTATTGACTATTTATCGTTGGACCATCCGACAGGGGGGAGTAGGACTGCCGCCTTGGCATAAACCCAAACGTACATCTTCTAATAATGGTACAGTCTCCCATTATGGAAACGTCTTGGTGTAGCTGAAGTCTGTAGCTGTCTGGTTGGTGCAGCTATATACTCGATTATTAGTCTCTGGCTGTCGGCGATGACATCTTAGACTCTGTTGGGTGTCAAGAACGAGGTCATGGCGTTTGGCGATCTCTGTGCGATTGGCAGCGAGTTTGCCGATCATCAGGTCCTCTAGTGCAGTGATTCTTCAGTACCTCAGCATGGAGATCTTGAATTGCTTCCAGGATCCTGCTGTTGGCGTCAGTTGTTTCTTGGAGCAGGGTGTACATCACATTGCGGTCCAGAAGAAGCTCCGGCGTGTTCTGCGGCTACGGTGCCTGCTCAGGTTGTTGAAGTATGGTGGGGGCAGCCTAAAGCAAACCTGGATGATACTGGAAATATTAAGTACCATTATGACCTCTAGTACTTTAGGTCTATCCTGTAGCGTCCTCACACTTTATTACTCCTCAAGGAATAGTTATTTTGTCAACATTGTTGGAAGGAATATGTTTTGCACTATTTCTTAAACCTAAGCTTCAGTAACCGAAGCCAAACTCTTTTCTGATATTTTCAGGACCGGTATACCTGTTCGAGCAGCGTCTGGTCTTACGCCGTGACGCTGTGGGAGATCCTGAGTCTGGCCAGAGAGAAGCCATTCCAGCATCTCACTAACGAGCAAGTGATTCAGAACGCAGAGCATATGTACTATGGCGGCGAATTGCAGGTAGGCCACCTTTTGATCCGACCTTTATTTATGCATGTTTAAAATAATGTCTGTCACAGGTATAAATATAAATATTTTCACATAAACTACTTGTATTTGTAGCTGCTTAACTATATAGCTTCTATATCCATATGAGAATGAAAATTAAATTTATACATTAATGTTTCATGAAAAATTATCGATATTCTGATGTATAAAAACTGCTACTTCAGCTGCGTTAGGTGAAGCTTCTGTGAAAATTGGTTAAAGATGATGAAATTAGTAAATTTGTTTCTTAATAGATGCAATATGAGTTTCAGAATGCTATTCCAAACTGAACAAGTTTATGCAGTAGCATAGCAGGACAGAAAATAGAGATGCTTCTGACAACATTTTAAACTTAATATTTTCACCTTCACCATTTTTTACGGTTTCCTAATTTCAAAATGTCCAAACGATGCATTTTTTACCAGTATGTCTAAAATGCTATCATGCTTTAAAAATAATCACAAAATATAGTTCTTACCTAGTCATAATTCCATAATTTTTCTTCTTTGTCCTGAAAAAAATTAAAGCATTTCTTTACATCGGAAATCTATCAAAAGAAATTCTGAAATATTACGTTTTTCTTCCTTAATAAGGAAGGAACAAGATATTCACATACATAAATTAATTCATGAATTAAATTGAATGTAAAAATATACATCATATTTGTTCACTTTTAAAATTGAATCGGATGGGACACATTTAAAATTGCAGTAGGGTGAGATAGAAAAATATTGCGACATTTATTAAAGCTAAAAGCCTGAAACTTGATATTTTGCTTTTTCTATTTATAACAAACAACTGGAAAAATTTTCAACTTTAGTGTTTTTATTTTTATCCTTAAAATAAATGTTTGCTAAATGAAAAAATTGATAAAAACATAGATTTAATTTACCAAGACAATGCATGTCTGAAATAGGGTAATTTGTTTTTACACAGCCAACTTAGCTGAGGGTTTAACTCGAAACAACTAACTCGGTTACTATATGTTTAATTAAACGTTGCTTTTTACTAATTTTAATTTGTAAGCTCTCACATTCATACTTCCAGACTCTGTGGGGGTTAGGGAGAGATTCTAAATGGGAAAAAAATCCCCAGTCCTCTGAGATATATGATTTGATAAGTACTGATGGAGAAGAGATGCTTCACATTGAATGAGGTCTATATATGTTAATTAGTAACTCTTCTTGGGGTTTTGTTACTGCCTATGCGTTTGCTAGGCACTGGAGGAGAGAGAATTCGTGTGATTATTCTTAATACTGTTAAATAATTATGTTGCTCAGGAGATCTAAGACCTGAGGATCCAGTATTTGAGAAACGGTCCCTACATTTGTGGAGATCTACATGTTCATTGTTATTACTGAAGTTGTATTGCAGTTGGAAATCGTACCATACCTTGTGGGAATCTGCGATATGTTTTTGATTATTAAAAAGATGTTCACCTATGTTTAAAACATAACTACATACCATTACTGCTTTTGTAGAAGTTAATGCTGAAAGTATCTCGTGGAGATTTACGACATAATATTCGACTGCTGGAGAAGAGATTACTATTTATCAACACCTTCTAAAAGAGAGTTACACTATTATTGTTGTTATTTCTATCAATATAATAATATGAGAGCCATCCAGAAAGTGATAGACGATTTGGCATAATAACAAAAGCTATCAATACAGAACTATATTTACAAAGTTACAGTACCTTACTGTATTTTTCAACGTAATCTTCATTGCTATCAAGGTATTTATTGTCACGTGGTACCAGATTTTCAACGCAGATGTTGCAATCTATCACCATTAAAGATCCGAGCCAAGATGTCACTGCCACTTAGAGGCTTTTCTGAATTGTTCTATCAACATTTACTTTCAACTCCTGCATACTTCTACTCCGGTCTTTTTCGTACACACTGGTTCATCCTTGATTCCTCGTAAACTATGCCCCATTTTCTCACTGAAGACTCGTTCATTGCACTATAACGCGTTATTTGCCCATAAATTTCGATTAGCAGAACATTTTGTGCATTCTAAAAACGAATAAGTGCTTTGGCGGTAGAAAAGTATAACATCCACATTGAAAAACCGGTACAACATGACAATAAATACCTTGATAACATTGACGATTACGTTGGAAAATAGAGTAAGGTACTGTAACTTTGTAAATAAAGTTTTGTATTTATAATTTTCGTTATTATTTAGTTATGCCAAATCGGCTGTCACTTTCTGGAAGACCCTTGTATATTGTCAACACTGTGTAATGTCTCCTGATGACGTATGATTTGACGCCCGAGTTCCGGAGTAGTTGCATACCCCACTTTCAAGATGATCTGCATGCTGATTATTTTTCTTGTAGGTGTTACTACTTTCGCTTGCAATATGTTCATGTTAATCTGTGATCTGTGTTTGAGTCCTGGAGACAAATCTAACGTATCCACATGCCGGTTCTTATTCATGTTATATATCATTTAAGTCTAAATTTTGTTCCATAGGGAGCCAAGATCTATGTGATACTACTGGAAAAGTAAAATGTCGTACATGTTGATTGTTGTTCCTTCTGGAGTCCATATCTTTAGTATGAATATTGAAGATGGATCGTTCTATGTTTACTTCTAGGAGTTCTTTACGTTATTTATTATTGTTGTTTTAGGTGTTGAACCCGAAACCCGCGGAAATATACGCTATAAGGCGCAAGTTCTGGAGAAGAGACAAGCTATTTCAAAGGAATATACACGTATTGTATTATTGTTGCAGATATTGCTGCAAACCCCCAACTTTCTCCAAAGAGATCTACGCTATAAGGCGCAAGTTCTGGAGAAAAGACAAGCTATTTCAAAGGAATATACACGTATTGTATTATTGTTGCAGATATTGCTGCAAAACCCCAACTTTCTCCAAAGAGATCTACGCTATAAGGCGCAAGTTCTGGAGAAGAGACAAGCTATTTCAAAGCAATATATACGTATTGTATTATTGTTGCAGATATTGCTGCGAAAACCCCAACTTTCTCCAAAGAGATCTACGCTATAAGGCGCAAGTTCTGGAGAAGAGACAAGCTATTTCAAAGCAATATACACGTATTGTATTATTGTTGCAGATATTGCTGCAAAACCCCAATTTTCTCCAAAGAGATCTACGCTATAAGGCGCAAGTTCTGGAGAAGAGACAAGCTATTTCAAAGGAATATACACGTATTGTATTATTGTTGCAGATATTGCTGCAAAACCCCAACTTTCTCCAAAGAGATCTACGCTATAAGGCGCAAGTTCTGGAGAAGAGACAAGCTATTTCAAAGCAATATATACGTATTGTATTATTGTTGCAGATATTGCTGCGAAAACCCCAACTTTCTCCAAAGAGATCTACGCTATAAGGCGCAAGTTCTGGAGAAGAGACAAGCTACTTCAAAGCAATATACACGTATTGTATTATTGTTGCAGATATTGCTGCAAAACCCCAACTTTCTCCAAAGAGATCTACGCTATAAGGCGCAAGTTCTGGAGAAGAGATAAGCTATTTCAAAGGAATATACACGTATTGTACTGTCGTTGCAGATATTGCTGCAAAACCCCAACTTTCTCCAAAGAGATCTACGCTATAAGGCGCAAGTTCTGGAGAAGAGACAAGCTATTTCAAAGGAATATACACGTATTGTATTATTGTTGCAGATATTGTTGCAAAACCCCAACTTTCTCCAAAGAGATCTACGCTATAAGGCGCAAGTTCTGGAGAAGAGACAAAATGATCCCGTATTGTACTATTGTCGTTGCAGGTATTGCTGCCGAAACCCACACTTTCTTCCATGCAGCTGTACGCTAGATTTAAGACGTAAGTTTTGGAGAAGAGACACGTTATTTTAAAGGAATCTACTTGTAATATGTGATTGTCGTTGCAGGTATTGTTGCCAAAGCCCACACTTTGTCCCATGGAGATCTACGACCTGATGTGCGAGTGCTGGAGAAGAGACGAAAGACTGCGACCCACCTTCAAGGAGATCTACATGTTCCTCAAGAGGAAGAACATGGGCTACCGACCCGGCGACTGAATCTTCAGTATTTTGTCTACTAGTGCTTTATTCCTTCGAGCGCTGTGCTTCCAATATGGAGTGTTTCATTGTTCTAGTGGACAATTTCACCTTTAAGTAGGCACTCCATCCTTGTTATTAGTTTTACAAACATTTAATAGAGAGACAGACCTTCACTGGCACCTGGTGCTATGTTTTCTCGCCCGCAAACCTTTTACCTACAGTCCTGGCAGAGGCGGCTACTGTGGGATGTATTTTTAAATATATTCCACCAAACCTATATAAATATCCTCTACATACCAGCAACTTCACTCGGCGACCATATTGATTTCGAATCGGTTATGATATTTCCAGGTCGATCATTATATTCCCTCGTCGTTATTGATAGGTACTGATGTGATATAACCATCCTTAGCCCACAAAATTCACTAGCAAAAATTATAGAATGATAAAGAACGCAATATTAAGGTCAACCAAAGGACCTACAAGATCTACTCTTTCAGGTGCAGGCGAATTATATCAAAAGGATCGCCTGGTTAAAAATGACCACAAGTCTGCAGAAAACTTTAAAAGCTTTTCTACATCCATGCTTACCTTCTAGGTTTTATATGAAAAATAACTCATGAGCAAAAGAATGCTAAAAAAACTATCTGACCGCGCCGTGTTTGAGTATTTAGACCACTCGCCTCTCACCAAGGTGGCCCGCGATCGATTCCAGGCGAAAGCATGTGGGATTGTGGTGGATAAAGCGGCGCAGGGACGGGATTACTCCGGGTTTTACGGTTTCCTGCACCATCGTATTCCACAGGTACTCCATTTTCATTACAAGTTCGTCAGTGTCATCAGCTGCTGTGCCATAAGTAGTATAAGCGGGTGTTAAATGCTATAGTAAATCTTATGTGTTCCATTCACATGACTTTCTCTATATCTCTGCAACAAATTAGTGTTAATAAACTTGTTCTTCTATCTACTTCATGCCAATCGAGATAAACATTAACAGAAACGGTATTCCTATTACTTATGCGACATGCAGCGTGTGTGTGTGTGTGTGTGTTGACGTTACAGCCCACCATTGATACACTTGTTGCCCTCGGCTACTCAGGAAGTTTGGTTCGGAGTCAATGGTAGAGCATGTTTTTCGAGTCACCCAGTGGGGAACCAAATAGGAATACACATTAAATTCACTCAAAATAACACATAACACAGAATTGCCACATATAGTACTTTATTTAGCTGAAAATAGGGTTCGTCGTCGCGTAGCATACTTATTGTTACAAGCACCGAGCTTACAATATTTCGGACTTATGTTATTACTGCGCGACACTAGCACATTCCCTCTTTCACACTTGCATATCCAACCGCACTCTTAACGCGTTACCTCTCAACTCTCCTCTGCCCTCGTACCTTCTCTTCAGGTAGCAAACCTACACTTCTTTCCTGAATGCTTAAAATGTTGCAATGCAATTTCGGGGGTAGGGGAGATCCGGTAGTCGACGTTGTAAACACTTTCCCTTAGCTTAAACAAAGAGATTCTGCCTGGCTTCAACCCTCTGTTCGTCAAATCCTGCATTCCCAAAGACTTCTTTAAACAGGCGTTTATACATGGGAACAAACAAATATATAAATAATTAATATATCCATAATTGGTTATTCTTCTGAATGTTACCGTTTCACTTAGTTCCTTATAAGTAGAGGAGAAGCTAGGGAATGCCCTAGGCTAAACGACAGTCAATGTTTTAAAATGTGGTTGCTATGGAATTGAAATCCGTTTCTTTGCATGGCCAGGAGTTGACAAAGACCCGTATGAGAAAAGTATAAGCATTTTAAAATTGAATCTAATAGCAAGGAATATCTACAAAATGGTCTGCTCCAGGAGAAAGGTATATAGCATAAAGTGTGTGTTTTAGGAAGATCTACATTTTTTGTGCAACATGTTTTTGTCCGTCTCTTAGGATTTACCAGTTATGCAAAATTCAGAAAAAATTAATCCAGAATAAAAAGATGTATAGAGGATATTCCCAGAAAATCCAAGATATACCTGTTATTTATCACGCATTATCTTAAAAAATTTAATTAAAATCGTTAGAGCCATTTTTCAGAAATCAAAATTTTCGAAAGTTTTTCCATGTAAAGGATAGTTGGGAGTGGGGGGATTTCCTTGATTTATCGCAAGCTTGAAAAGCATTGAGCAGACAAACAGGCGGACATTTTTCTAAAAGTGCTTTTTTTTTTGGGGATTCAGGAGGTCCCAAAACATATATTTGTAGTGGTTTCTCGGCATCGAATTTTGGGTGTAATACAATACCTTCTCTATACATGTTGTGCATAGTACGTGTAGAGAAAGTAAAAATTAAATCTATGTAGTCATTCATTTCATTTCTTAATTTTTTGGTATTATTATTGTTGCCATCACAACAACAATAATAATAATTTATAAAGAATGACATGACAGGAGATGGGTATAAACAATTCTGAATAAGGTGGTGTAGCAGAGGAGAAGAAATTAAGCTTCATACCTATGAACAAACCGTTGGTAATCCATGGAGTAAGCCAATTTAGATAGTAAAAATATGATATGTTCCACTCACTTAACTTTCTCACTTCTGTTAAAACAAAGAACTTTCCTTATAAAGGATTATTCTTTTATCTAAACATGCTAATCAAGGTAAATATTAGCAGAAAATGTTTTATTACTTGCTTCCCTGTAAGTAGAAGAGACGTAAGGGAGTACACTAGGCTAAATCGATATTCAAATCTTTTAAAAGCTTCGCCTGTGTGAAACAATTGAAGTTCGATAAAATAAGAACTGAAACTTTCCTGGCGACGTATTTTGAATTGAAGGTCGGTTTATGACATGAGTGATATGTTTTAACGAGATCTATATTTTATCTATCACTTACGATTTAACCGCTATGTTTAATTCTACAAAGTTCATCATAAATAAAGGACCTTCAGAAGTTATTCCGAGAAAATTCAAAATACCCTTAAATTTGTGATGTAAATATATTTAATATATGGTATTTTAATCAAAATCGTTACAGCCATTTTTGGAAAAAACAACATTTTCTAAAATCTGTTCATGTAAGGGGTAGTTTGTGGTAGGGGATTTTCTTGGAAATCTGCGTGTCGAACCCTTGGAAGTTAGCAAATTTGGTATATGACGGGTTTTTAGGTTATGAGCTATGCTCACACGGACGTCATGGGACCTCAGAACATATATTTCTGGTGAAATCTCGACATCGAATTTTTGGGTGGAATATAATATCTTCACTATCCACTGTGTACATATACGGGGTAGAGAAAGTAAAAATATGGAGAATTGTTATAGATATATACATAAGCGTGAATGACACAATAAAAAGTTAAAGTCCAAAAGGTAATGCACCTGATTGCGCAGTAAACAATTGCATTAATATTCTGTATTCCTTCTTCCTTCATGGATTAGATGTTATTTTCGTCTATACTGGTCTCTATTAATGTCACCCAGGAGATTAACTCAGAACCCTTGACAATTGGCTGACCATTCAAACTTTTTTTTATATATACACACACACACATATATATATATATATTTATCACTATCATTATCTCAATATGTACCTTCCATTTTATTCTGTATTTTATTTTATCATTAACTAAAAATATTTTAAAACCAGGTCTTACTATTTCATTCCTTATTTTATCTACTTTAGTGTATCTCCTTGCATACCTCCTGAACTTCATCTTTGCTGCCTGTATGCGTGGTCTTTTTTACTTCTTATAGTCCTTCATTGGGAATAATATACAATATTTATTGGTCAACCAGGGTCTTGTTTTAAAAAAATTGATATTCTCTCGCCTAACTATAATGTGATTATTTCTTTCAGTATTTGGATAGGACATGATTCTAGCTAAATAAAAATTCCCTGCCCCAGCCAGGAATCAAACCTGAACCTTTGGGTGAGAACCCAGAACGATGACTATTTGAACGCAGAGGCAGACTCATTCGTTTTTCTCTAGAGTTCTTCCAACTGTTCCACAGATCGCTTTAAAACTGTTAATCTTCTTTTCTATGGCTTTGTTATATTTAAAACTAATTTCACATCACATATATTCATTTTCTGACAAATGTTCCCCTCTCCGACAAGTTTCAAACATCTCAGTATAAGAGATATCCGTTCGTAAAACGTTTTACAGGGATTGTTACGAAGTATACAAAATGTTATAAGGGAGAGAGGGTCAGCTTTTATAACCTAAATTGTGCCAACAGTGTTTACATTTCACAGGGGAGTTCCCTCCCTTCATTACAGATTCACGGTTGGCCTTTGCGTGATTGAAAATGTTAAATATCTTGCCATAAAACATTGGGTGACCATCTTCACCCAAGTAGGTACTATAGTGAATTATTTAAACAGAAATGTTGGGTAACTAAACCCTTTGAAACTTACATTCATTCGAGCAGTCACCACCAATTCAATAATACATCTTTAGACCTGGATGACAATTACTAGGGATGTTAAATTATAAAAACCTAATGTATTCCATTCACATTACTTTCTCTACATCTAAGTAACAAATAATTGTTAAAAAGCTTATGCTTCTATTTATTTCATACTAATTGAGAAAAAATTAGCAGAATAGGCTTATTACTTGCTTTATTGTAAGTAGAAGTGAAATAAGGGACTATCATAGGTTAAAGTGATGGTCAAAATCTGGTTGCTATGTGGCTGAAGTTCCTTTATTTGTATGGACAGGAGTGACAGGGACATTTTTGTGAAAATGCTTTATTGGATATTGGGGACCCTAAAACATATATTTCCGGTGAAATTTCGGTATCGAATTTTTGGGTGGAGTGCAATACCTTCTCTATACACGATGTACATAGTACGTGTAGCGAAAGTAAAAATAGTAAAATGGTCAGTCTCATTACTTTATTTACATACCTTGTACATGCTGCTCTTTCTTCATAACTATAAGAGGTAGTCTTATGATAGTTTAAATGCATAAAGACCGATTTATTATGCGATATATTCTGATATTCATCTGATAAATAGTTGACCCCAAAAAATTTCTGAAATATTATTAAAGTGTATAATTATGAATGAATGAATACGTGCATTTACTAACATAACAGTATCAAACATTGATCTTCATCAATCACACGGGTCCACAGACCGTACGTGCTTTTGTAATACACAAAATAGTAAGCAATATTAAAAAATCTGATGTGTTACACTCACATGACTTTCTCTAGCGTTCTACAAACTTCTTACATAAGATTCTTCTTCTTTCTGCACCTTGTAAATCAAGGTATTCAAACCATGTTCTTATTACTTAGTTCCTTATAAGCAGGAAGAAAATAAGGGAATACACCAGGCTAAATCGATAGTCAAATGTTTAAAATCCGTCGTTATGCGATTGCCATTACAAATCGCTTCTTTTCTTGGCCAGGAGTAGAACAAAAGGAAAACGGACACTCCCGTCTGAGAAAAGTATAAGTACTTCACAACTGAAACTAATAACAATGAATTCCTCGAAAATGGTAAGCTCCACGAAAAAAATGTATAACGTAAATTGTGTATTTTAACAAGACCTATATTTTTTGTATAGTAAGGTTTTGTCTATCTCTTTCGGTTTTTTAGTTATGCCAAATTAATCAAAATTCATCCTGAATAAACAGATCTTTAGAAGCTATTCCCAGAAAATTCAAGATATACATTTTATTTGTCAGGTAAATATCTTTAATATACGATATTTTAGCCAAACTCGTTAGAGCTATTTTTAAGAAAATCAAAATTTTCGAAAAAAGTTCCATGTAAAGAGTAGTTTGGGGTGGGAGATTTTTCTCAAAATCTTCGTGTCGCATCCCTGGAAGATACTGAACTTAAATACCAAGTTTAGTATTTCAGCTACTTTTCGTTTTTGAGTTATCGTGTTCACGGACACACGGACACACACACACGGATCTTTTTCTGAAAATACTTTTTTTGGATACAGGGGACCCTAAAGCATATATTTCCGGTGAAATCTCGGTATCGAATTTTTTGGTGGAGTGTAATACCTTCTCTATACACGATCTGCATAGTACGCATAGAGAAAGTAAAAATAGGTTGGTGAGACAGATCTGTTAATCTCCCCTTAAATAATTTGCTAAAATCTAGCCATGAAGAGAAAATGCTAAGGGATTAATCGACGCACCCATATAAAGGATTTGCAGGTTATAAACTCTTCCTTAACTAAATACGATCCTAGAGCAGCCGCCACTGATTACCTCCTCTATTTCTCTTACAGGTAGTGCTTGTTACACACAGGGTAAATTTGGAAAAACGAGACCGGGCCAACCTCCTCTCCCTAGCTGCTGCACAAGTCATCGATTACTTCGCCATTCAAAATAACATTTCTGTTCTTTCAAACCTTTCAGCATGTTCTAAATGAGGTATATATTTCTAAAAATGTTTTAAATAACCAAGAGTTATTTTGAACATTTCCTTGCAAATAATCATGCACAAACAATTATTTTGAGTTACATTTCCTTAAAAATCAACCAAAGCCAGAGGATGAGTGCATAAAGTTTATGCCTTATAAGTTGGCAGCATTTGCTTCACAATTGGCAATGTGTTCCTCAAGAAATGTTTGTCTATATTAAAAAAAATAAACCTTCCTTTTCTACTATCAAAATATAGTGAAGAAATCTTTATAAAGTGATTATGTCTGACTTTATTTAGTTAAGTTTAGTGACTTTGAAAAAAAATAAGTTATTAAAAATGTTCTAAACATGTTGTTTTAACAATTACAGTGTTTATATTTTGATTAATTATATTGATAGTATAAATTTAGAAAAATAATACATTTGTGTAAATTTTCTTTTTCTAGGGAATAAATATATTTTTCCTAAAACCAACAATAGGATAGCTATTTGTAAGTAATAACACATGACTGCTAGATGATGTCAATTTCAAAATGTCATACCTTATTTTGTTTCCTACTGACGAATATTTATTGGGCACTTTGAAAGTTCAGTGTAACCTAAATGTATGTGTGTGTGTGTATATGAATATATGTATATATATATATATATATATATATATATGTATATATGTATATGTATATATACACCGAAATAATTTGCGAGATTCTGCACGTGACTGATATAAGTAATTTGAGATCGGCGATGCATGGTCCCCGGCTAAACATAACACAACTACATATCGTTAAATGTGTGGGTTTCAGGTGCTGATAAGTCGGTGTTAAAGCAAAACAGGTTGAAAAAATGGCCTAAAATGTCTTTAAAACTGCTGCCCGAGTATAGAAATATCGATTTTTAGCAGCTCGTTACTAGCGTTCTCAAGATTTAATGTCGCAAAAATCTGTAAAATCTCGAACCAATCACTTGACAGTGCGACACTGAGCATTCATTAACTACGCTCTTGAGTTATGTAGCCTACTCTGGAGGCGTTTTTTCAACTGCTCTGGTGGCTTAATGCGTAACGCGAGAAGCTACTATCCCAAAAGTCATGAGTTCGGTTTTTGTCATAAGTTAAATGTTTTTTTTATTATTATTTTCATTCCAGACGAAGTGCCGCGATACGTGGCGTACTGGCACTTCAGAAACATATAGCCGTTACTTTCAATAAACAAGCCATAGGTCTCCTATCTTAAATTATTTATTTAAGTAATCTACATATTCTGTGAAAATATTTCGGTATATTTCATTATATGTATATATAAATACAAGATGATTCAAAAATACTTTTACATAATTTGGGGATGGATTCCTGACATCAAAGCAAAAAAATATGTTCATATAAACATATGCTCTAAAACGCTTCGTTTTCGCGTTATCAATTTACTAATGAAAACCACCTTCAACGGCTTTCCGTGTCCAAAATAATCACTTTATTACTTTCTCCATACGCACTATGTACATAGTGTATAGAGAAAGTATTGCACTCCACCAAAAAATTCGATACCAAGATTTCACCGGAAATATATGTTTTAGGGTCCCCAATATCCAAAAAAAGCATTTTCACAAAAAGGTCCGTGTGTGTGTGTGTGTGTGTGTGTGTGTGTGTGTGTGTGTGTGTGCGCCTGTGAACACGATAACTCAAAAACAAAAAGTAGGTAAAATACCAAACTTGGTATTTAAGTTTAGTATCTTCCAGGGATGCGACACGAAGATTTTGAGAAAAATCCCCCCACCCCCAACTACCCTTTACATGGAACTTTTTTAAAAAATTTTCATTTTCTCAAAAATGGCTCTAACGATTTTGATTAAAATTTCGGATATTAAACATATTTACCTGACAAATAAAATGTATATCTTGAATTTTCTGGGAATAGCCTCTGAAGAGTAGTTTATTCTGGATGAATTTTACTAAATTTTGAATAACTGCTAAACCGTAAGAGATGGACAAAAACTTACGACACAAAAAATGTAGAACACATTAAAACACATAATTTATGTTATATACATTTTTTTCGTGGAGTTCGTCGTTTTTGTGACATTCCTTATTTTTGGTTTCTGCTATGAAAAACGTATACCTTTCTCATATTTTAACTTGTCAACTCCTATCCATATAGACAAAGGAACTTCATTGACATAGCAACCAGCTTTTGACTATCGCTTTAACCTACGGTTTCCCTTATTTCGCTTCTACTTACAAGGAAGCGAGTAATTAGACTATTTCTACTATTTTTTTCTGATTAGCATAAAGTCATGTGAATGGTGCACATCAGATTTTTTTTCATTCATTTGACCAATTGCACTCTGCAGAGTTGGCCTTGTGTTGCCATGGCTGCTTGCTAACATTTGCCATTTGTCAGATGTGAAATATATTCCTCCAACAAGCCTTTCAAAGTCTACAGGGACTTCATTCAGAACACTCTCCCAGAAAATGTGCCTATGAAAATAAGAAGAAACATGTGGTTTAAGCATGATGCTTTAGCACTGGCTAGTATATCTCATGACAGATGGATAAGTAGTAGGGGGCCAGTTTCATGGCCTGCACGTTCCCCTGTACCTCAATTCTTTGGAGTTTTATATTTTGGGTTTAAGCAGCATACATCCTAGATAAATATACTCTTAATCTACGTGTCATGTAAGCCTATAAAATATTACAATACCGAATGGGAGTATTTTATATTCTATGCTTCGACGAATGCAAACGTGTCTAGACGCAAGAGGAAGACATTTGCACCATTTGATATAAGTGTCATTTGTGTGAAACACTTCCTAACAAGTTAATAACGTCAAAAATAGAATAAACGTCACTTTAAAATGTTTTGACTAATAGCATTTTGAAGCTCAATAAATCGAGAACGAAGGGTTTTGGGACATGTATCTATATGAACATTTTTTCTTGTTTTGATGTAAAGAACTTGTTCTCAAAAATACTTTAACAAAGTTTGAATCACCTGTATATAAAATCTTTTGTCCTTCACGCAGAGAATTTAGCATTGGTTTGAATTTTCCAAAAGACAATTACGCTACTTGGTGCTTTTATTGGTCACGTGGTTTATATAAGTATTCATTTTATTTTGGTCAGTTGCCCAGCATATTGGACAAGATATGATGTCAACCGCTGATAGGCGAATCTTCAGGATTCATATTATAATTACAGAATTATTTTTAATATGAAAGAGTTTTATTTTCTTTATCATCTGCTGAGATATTGACAATTCACCAAGGACCCCAGAGTTCAAAATAAGAGCATACGTGCTTGCACCATGAGATCATTAAGTCACATGAACTGGATGGAAGGGAAGACATTGCGTAAATTTAAACCAGTTACAGATCTCATTATTGGGAACATAATTTGTAGCCTACATTTTTTTCTACTAAGATATCTTCGAGAACATGTTCGAGAATCTAAAAAACACACGCATGCAAAGTTCCAGCGACAAACAACCAATAGCTGAGTAGTAGCGGAGGCGCTTTTCCTTTTAAACCCAGAAGTAGGCCAGCGTGGAAACATGTTTCACTTTTGCTTGAATTTGGATTTTGCTTGTGTGGAAAATACAAATTTCCCCACCTCTCTGTTCAGGTATGCTGTTTTGCTTGCGTCCGGGAGCCGATTCTCAAAGTGACATACCTTGACCTACCAACGTTGCCTATTTCTCCGCAACATTACGCCTGCAAAACGGTGTTCGGGAAATGATTATTATTTCAAAACCCTATATGAAGACAAATATTACTATCGAAACTAGGTCTTGAAATAGATTTCCCTACCCATATTTCAAATAACGTATCCTTCAAACGTCCTCGTGGAATAAACCATCTAAATTGGAAAAACAGCTGTTTTTTTGTTTTTTTGTTTTTTTTTGTTTTTTTTAAATTGCGATTACCTATACTTTTTGTTTGTAATAAAATAATTAAGTATAATATACTTCATAAGGGAGCTTATTTACTTTCTTTCTAAGTTTTCTCTGAATAGCATGTGAGCAGCTATACATCTAGGAGGGTCATTTATTTTTTCAACTTCCGATAGGCTATAAATAAAATACCAGTTCATAGAAACGATTATTTTATTACTAAAAGTTTTCTACAGTTATGGTTACTTTTCAACTTAATCACCGAAAAGATTGAGACATTTTTCGTACCTGTGCACAAGCTTTGCAATACTCCCTTCAAAAAATGTTACCGCCAATGATTTCAAATGAGCATTGACGTGGTTTTGAAGATCTTCGTTGGTTTGAAAGTGCTGCCCTCCTAGCCACGTCTTCAGTTCAGGGAAAAGGTGAAAGTCGCTGGGTACCAGGTCAGGACTGTAAGGCGGATGATCGAAAATGTCCCACTGAAATGGTTCAGGAGCCGATGGGTTGTACCAGCAGTGTATGGACGAGCGTTGTCATGGATCAACACAATTCCTCAAGTCAGCATTGCTCTTCGTTTGTTTTGATTGGCTCTCCGCAAACGTAGTAAAGTATGAAGATCTTCAAAACAACGTCAATGATCATCTGAAAAAACTGGCGGCAACATTTTTAAAGCGGGTATTGTAAAGTTTGTGCACAGGTAGGATAAATCTCTCAATCTTGTATAAAACTGTATATGATTAAAAGCTTATTTTAGGATTTTAAACCAAGCAAATAGTGTTAAATCGATTTTATAACTCAAGAAGTTCACGAGATACTTTCTGTGGATTGAAATTGCCTCTCTTTCAAGCAATACACTTTTATGGTCATTATTTGTTTTTCAACAGCCAATCAAAATAGTATTCGAGACATCAAGTCCAGGATATGTGAGATCCGGCAGAACAGGCGATTTTATATTCTCTTATTACTTAAGAATAACATGAATATTCATTCGCATTGATAATACAATAATATCATTCAGTAAATATCGATCAGTGAACAGTCAACATCGAGGTTTTACAGTGAAATTTGTTTATAAAAGGATAGTTATGATGACATTGGACGACAATTTAGTTGCAATTTTATTTAGAACGCCATGCTCCCGTGATATTTTCTATTGCATAAGTATATAGGTTGAGAATTTAAAGGAAACTGGTTCGGCACTGAAGATGACACCGCCAGGAAGCAGAAAAACCAGCGGTTACCTCAGAATGTTGCTGTAAACATAAATCCAATGTGCTCGAGGAATGAAAGAAGAAAATTGCACTTAAATCTTAATTTTCATCCCTAAAAAGTTTTGGTTGTAAACTAATAAAAATGTTGCAATTTTGTTTCACGAATAGCATTTTTCAAGAGATCTTGACTCACATAAATGAAGTTGATCACATTTTAATAGCCACCAAGATCCCCAGATTTGATCGTCTACGATGTTTTCTTATGCAGATACTTGCAGTAAAATATTGAAAAACATGAGGCCAATATTAATCATGGAATCGTCAATGTTTCACTGGACACTGCATGTATGTACAACTTGCGGCCGATATTTGAAGAGTGTCTGCGAGTGATAAAGTCACTCGAAACAAAATATTTTCAAAAAATAAATGGTATATTATGCTGGTTAATAAACACACATTATATTTATAAAGAATGTTTTCTCACATAAAAAAACAACTTTAAATTGATCATTCCTCTGTCAGACTCTTAACATAGCAAGCCTTTTATAAGCAGTTCCAATGTTCTGTAAGCTAGCAAAACACTTGATGAAATCTTCGGAAGACAGTAAGTATAAAACAAACTGTACGTAAAAATTTGATATCCTAGATTTACATGCCTTTCTCTACATATTCTAAAACAAAGTACTCCTCCAAAGGCGTATTCTTTCCATTTATTTGATGCTAATGAGATAATAATTAGCAGAAATAGTTTTAGCATATGTTTTTCTTATAGTTGAAGAAAAACAATGGAATACACTAGACCAGATCAATAGACAAGATTTTTAAGCTATTCGCTATGTGATTGTGATGAAATACCGTTCTCCTGGTATAAACAGGATCAAAAATGAATAACTATTTCCCATTGCGGAAAAATATAAGTGTTGCAAAATTTAGACCAATAGCAAGGTATATCTCGGGAATGGTAACTCCACAAAAATGTATTTGACATAAGTAATCCCCTTTACGAGAATTTTTACTACCTACGGCACCATAGACAAAGATCTATGATACGAGGCCGTTTTTTTTCAACCTCCGATAGGCTATACATAAAAGACAAGTTCATAGAAAACAATTATTTTATTACTACAAGTTTTGTACACTTATGGTTACTTTTCAACATAATCACCGAAAAGATTGAGACATTTATCGTACCTGTGCACAAGCTTTACAATACCCGCTTCAAAAAATGTTGCCGCCAATGATGCAGCCCGGAACCGCTATCAATGCATCTGTTTATTGTGAAACGTTACATTTGCGGAGAACCATTCAAAACAAACGAAGAGGAATGCTGACTTCAGGAATTGTGTTGATCCATGGCAACGCTCGTCCACACACTGCTGGCACAACCCATTGGCTCCTTGAACAATTTCAATGGGACATTTTCGATCATCCACCGTACAGTCCTGACCAGCGATTTCCACCTTTTCCCTGAACTGAAAACTTGGCTATGAGGGCAGTACTTTCAAACGAAGGAAGATCTTCAAAACAACGTCAATGCTGATTTGAAATCATTGGCGGCAACATTTTTTGAAGCGGGTATTGCAAAGCTTGTGCACAGGAACGATAAATGTCTCAATCTTTTCGGCTAATATGTTGAAAAGTAACCATAAGTGTACAAAACTTTTAGTAACAAAATAATTGTTTTCTTTGAACTTGTCTTTTATTTATAGCCTATCGGAGGTTGAAAAAAAACAGCCTTGGTACATGGAATGAGTATAGAGCACCGGTGGTATGTGATGGGGGGGGACAGGAGAACTCGGAGAAAACCCACCCCTGCGCCGCCTTGTCCACCATAAATCCCACATGCGGTCACTAACCGGAGCAGTCTTAGTGAGAGGCTCCCTTTACGAGATCTACATTTTTTGTGTAGCAAGGTTTTATGTATCTGTTGTGATTTACCAGTATGCAAAAATAATCTAGAGTAGATATTACTTCTGATGCTACTCCCAGAAAATTCAAGATACTAATGTCATTTGTCATGAAAATATTTTAAAATGCTACATTAATCAAATTTGTTAGAGGCAATTTGGAGAAAAAAGAAACATTTGGAAAAGCCTTTCTTGTAAAGGGTACTTTGGATAGGGAGATTTTGTTTAAAATCTTAAGTGTCGCATCTTTGGAAGGTATTGAAACTGAAATCTAGTATCTAACCAATTTTTTGTTTTTGAATAATGCACTTCACACTGAGACAAACATACGGATTTTTTCTAAGAATGCGTATTAATTTTCTAACACCAAAGTATTCTACAAAGTAGATAGAGAAAGTATTGTATTCTATACCGAAATTTTATGTTTTGATAATCGCTGAATAAAAAAGCATTTTTAGAAAAAGGTCAGTGTGTACAGCATAGCTCAAAAGCGAAAAACCCTTAAATACTAAACTTGGTATTTAAATTAAGTATCTTCTCTAAGTATACGACACAAAGATTTTCAACAAATTCCCCAACATCAAACTACCCTTTGATTAAAATGTTTTCTTTTTTTAAATGTTGTTTTTCTGAAAATTGTATCTAACGATTTTTATTAAAATACCCATATTAAACATATTTACATGACCGATAAAATGTTTTACTTGAATTATCTAGGTTGAGCCTCAGAAGAGCTCTTCACTTTGGATGAATTTTGCATAACTGGTAAACTGCAAAAGATAGATAAAAACTTAATACACATAAATGAAAATCTTGTTAAAATTATACTTTTTTTTAAAGTTAACTGTTTTCGAGATATTCCTTGTTATTGGGTTTCAATTTTAAACTACTTAAACTCTTTTTCAAATGGAAGTCATCCATTGTTTCATGTTTCTTTTGTTTACTCCTGGCCATGTTAAGAGACCGGAATTTTAATTGTCACATAAAAACCAGTTTTTAAAACTTTTGCTTATTGCTGAAGCCTAGCATGTTCCCTTTATTTCCCTGCTGCTTAGAAGGAAGTAAATAATAAGACCATTCTGCTAATATTTATCTCGATTAGAAATATGTAGATGAAAGGATAATATTTTACAAGATTTGTTAGTGAACCGGATGAAAAGATCACGTGAAACGAACACGACAAATGTTTTACTTTTTGTACATGTACTATACACGTAGTGTATAGGGAAGTATTGTACTCAACCCAAAATTTCAATACCGAGATTTCACCAGTAATATATGTCTTGAGGTCCCTTGAGTCCAATAAAAACATTTTGCTCTCTAACGTATAATATATTTAGTGTACAGAGAAAGTACTGCATTCCACCCAAAAATTCGATACCGATATATTTCACAGGAAATATATGTTTTGAGGTCCACGGAGTCCAAAAAAACATTTTTAGAAAAAGATCCCTGTGTGTCTGGACAGCATAGCGCAAAACCAAAAAGACCGTTGAATACAAAACTTAGTATTTAAGCGTGGTATATTCAGAGGAATCGGCACGAATTATTGTCAAAAAGTTTATTCTTCTATTTATTTCATATTAATCGAGAAAAAATTAGCACTAAATTCTTTGTAAGTAGAAGGGAAATAAGAGAGTACCATAGGTTAAAGTGATACTCAAATATTTTAAAAGTAGGTTCCTACGTCATTGATGTTCCTTTGTTAATATACCAGGAACAGGCAAAATCCCGCATGAAGGAAGTATTAGTATTTTAAAACTGAAAACACTAACAAGAAATGCCTCAAAAACGGTCAAATCAGCGAAAAAAAATTATATAACATAAATTGTGTGCTTTAACGAGTTCTACATGTTTTAAATAAGCTTTGTGTGTCTCTTGCGGTTTAGTTATGAAAAATTCCACGAAACTTCATCCAGAGTAAAAATGCCTTCAAAGGCTATTCCCAGAAAATTCAAGATATACATTTTATTTGCCATGTCATTATTTTTAATGTAGGATATTTTAATCGTAAACGTTACAGCCATTTTTGAGAAACCCAAAATTTTCGAAAAGCTCTCCATGCAACCGATAGTTGGGGATTGGAGTATTTTCTTGAAAATATTCCTGTCACATCCTTGGAAGATACTGAGCTTAAAATACAAAGTTTGGTATTTGGCGGACTTCTCGTTTTTGAGCTATGCTGCCCACAGTCGCACACGCACGCGCGTGCGCCTTTTACTTTCTCTATACATACTATATAGTGTATAGAGAAGGTTTTGCATTACACCCAAAAATTCGAACCGAGATTTCACCGGAAATACATGTTTTGGGTCCCCCTGAATCCAAACTAAGCATTTTTACAAAAAGGTCCCTGTGTGTGAGCCTGTGAATACCAAACTTGGTATTTAAGTTTGGTATCTTTCAAAAATTCGTCACGAAGATTTTCAAGAAAATCCCCTATCCCTAACTACCCTTTATATGAAACATACTTGGAAAATTTTGATTTTCTCAAAACTGGGTCTAACAATATTGATTAAATTACCGTATATTAAAGAGTTTTGCATCACATTAGTCTCTGAGGACCTCTTTATTCTAGATGAATATTGCTGAATTGTGCATAACTGATACAACGCAAAGAACAGACAAAAACATACTACCCAAAAAAGGCAAATAGGTTAAGTCACATAAATATTTTCGTGTAGTTGACCATTTCCCACATATTCCTTGTTACTGGTTTCAGTTTTAAAATACTTAAAACCTTTTCTCATACGGGAATGTGTAAACTCCTGACCTTACAGAGAAACCGATTTCAACCAAATAGCAACCAGCTTTTGAAATACTTGACTATTGCTTCAGCCTAGTGTATTGCCTTATTTTCTTTCTACTTACAAGGAAGCAAGTAATAAGGTTCTTCTTGTTTAGTATGAAATAGCTAGGAGAATAAGCTTTTTAACAGTAATTTTTAAAGAGATAAAGAGAAAGGCACGTGAATGGAACACGTCAGATTTCTAAAAATGCATCACTACCATGCACATAGTTTATAGAGAAGGTATTGCATTCCACCCAAAAATTCGATACCGAGATTTCACCGGAAATACACGCTTTAGGGTCTCCTGTATCCAAAAAAAAAAAAGTATTTTCAGAAAAATATACGTGTGAGTGTGTGTGTGTCCGTGAGTTCGTGTGTCTGTGAACACGATAACTCAAAAACCAAAAGCTGGTAGAATACCAAACTTGATATTTAAGTTTAGTATCTTCCAGGGATGCGATACGAAGATTTTGAGAAAAATCCTCCAACCCCAATCTACCCTTTACATGAAAAAAAGTTGCAAAATTTTGATTTCCTCCAAAATGGCTCTAACGATTTTGATTAAAACACCGTATATTAAAGGTATTTATATGGCAAATGAAATGTACATCTTGATTTTCTTTACTCCGAATGAACTTTGCTGAATTTTGCGTAACTTATAAATCGTAAAAGATAGAAAAGACTTACTACACAAAAAATGTAGATCGAGTTAAAACACACAACTTGCGTCACGTACATTTTTTCGTGGAATTGACCATTTCTAAGATATTCCTTGTTATTGGTTTCAGATTTGAAGTACTTGAACTTTTCTCACACGGAAAGTTGTAAATTCCTGGCACTGCAAAGAAACAGAATTAAATCACATGGCAATCAGTTTTTAAAAGATTTGACAATCTTTTTAACCTATGTATTCCCTTATTTACCTTCTAATTACAAAGAAGTAAATATTAAGATAATTTCTGCTAAAAGTATATAGAAGAATAAATTTTTAACAATAATTTGTTACAGAGAATGTACAGAAAGTCATGTGAATGAAATATGTAAGATTTTTATTAGCCACTGAATTTATACAATAAAAATTGTTATTTAAAAAAAAGCATGCAAGCTAGAAATTTGAAAATTGGCAGAAATATCAATATTATTATGTATAATAACTGGTATAAATTCAATCAGATATTTTTCATACTGTATATTTTCCATATTTTACAAAGCATCCCTTAAGCTTTATTTGACTGTCAAAAAAAGGCGAATATGGTGAATGATTATGAATGAAGGTGAAATATTTTAGTTATGCCCTTCCTCTGGGTGTGTTTAAATGAACATCAGCTGAATATACAAGAGCTCACAAATGCCTGTTTAGACACTGTCTGTACTGAAGGGTGTAATCCTTCAGCGGCCCTAAATCCCAGTCTGAAGGCAACATCTGGGCCCAACTTCTCTGAAGGGATATATTCGCTTGACATAATTTTTTGTAGAGTTGACCCGAGATTTGCAACATGCTGAGGTTTTCAACATACAGGAATCTCAAACAAGAAACACACTGATCCCGGTGTTTCACTGCCTTTTAGAGCTTTAAATTCTTCCTGCAACTACATGACTTCCTATGTTATCTATTGTTTATTAATGTAGATACAAACTATGTATAGAAAGCTTTTATTTCCAAGCACTTCACTTTGATATAAATCTTTTCAGAAATACCTACAGTTATTTTTACAATAAAAATGTATTCCATTCACATTACTTTCTCTAGCTGTTCCACAACCAAACTTTTCTTACAAAATATCATTCTTTTATCGAGAAAAAAATTAGCAAATTGGTCTTATTACTTGATTCTTTGTAAACAGAAGGAAAAATCAGGCTAAAGCGATAGTCAATTGCTGTGTGAAACAATTGAAATTCGGTTCTCTTTGCTCTCCAAAGAGTAGACAAAAGAAATATGACCTACCGTTTGTAAATAGTTTAAGTAGCTTAAGATTGTATTGCGTGTTTTAACGAGATTTTCGCTTTTTGTGTAGTAATTTTTTACCTATCTCTTACGGTTTATCAGTTATATAAAAGCTATCCAGAATTAAAGATTTTCAGTGGTTATTACCAGAGGATTCAATATACATACACATTTTATCTTAAAAATGAGTTAAATATATGGTATTTTAGTGACAATAGAGCCATAGTTTGTGAAAATCAAAATTTTCGAAAAATGTTCCATGTAAAGAGTAGTTTTCGTGAGAGGATTTTTCTGAAAATCTTCATGTGGCATCCTTTGAAGATACTGAACTTAAATATCCAGTTTGTTATTTAACAGACTATTCGTTTTTGAGTATGTCGCTTTTATGCTGCCCTCCTCAAAACATACACATCTTTTTCTTAAACTGCTTTTTTTTTTTTTTGATTCAAAGGACCCTAAAAAATATATTTTTGGTGAAATCTCAGTATCGAATAATTCGGTGGAGTACAATATCTCCTCAAAAACAATGTCGATATTCAGGTGCTTAGCAACTGGATGTTATGTATACTAGCTATGTAAAATGACTCTTTCCATGTTATCACAAGAACCAACTGAACAAACAAACTGAACATTTATTAAATTTATTAAGCGAAATAATAAGATTACTTCCCTCTCACCAATTACAACTTCTATTAAAATTTTAACTTGAAGGTGATAAATAATTATAGTTTTTGAGTCTCCCTCCGTGGTTTAGTGGTTACCATCCTGGGCTCTTGTACTCAAGGTCGCGGCGGTTGATGGATTTTTTCGGGCGTAAACAGTCTTAGCATGGCTTCCTTAGCTTGGCTCCGTTCGTGGATTTACGACACGTAAAACAGCATCGATCTTGATAAAGATGCCTCTGATCAAAATTAAAGGGTCTTTCACGCCCAACATAGAATGGAACTTGGAACCACAGTAGTTAAAGAGCGTCCATAAATAAAACTCAATTTATATTTGCTTTTTCAGCTTTTACACCTTTATCAAACATTTTAAATAATTACCAAATATTAAACAATTTGACCCATTAATAATGCATATCTTGGAAATAACTTGCGTACAAAAAAGGTATTGTGAAATAAAAATTGAGTTTTATTTATCGACGCTCTTTAACTACCGTAGTTTTCAGCGTCCTATTTTATTTGGGCGTGAAAAAACGCTTAATTTGACTCAGAGCCTCTTTATCAGGGTTGAGGTTCTTTTACGTGCCGTAAATCTACAGCACAGGACCAACGGCTTTACTTTCCTTCTGAAGGAAGCCATGCTAAGGATTTTATGTCCGAAAAAAATCCATCGTCCTCAGACGGGTTTTGTACCTGCGATCTTGGATATATGAGGTATGGTAACCACTACACCACGGAGGGGTCAATTATTGTGATGTGTCGTATGCAGCCATTCTCATGTTCGCCTTGGTATGCGCCGGTGGAGTTGGAGACCTAAGAAAGCGTAAACATAGGAAGTACGAGTGAAAAGCCTTGGAACGCGATACATCTGGTACACGCTAAAAGCTTCGGCTTCCAGAATTGTCCAGAAAGTCCTATGGCATAGTTTTAGCTATGAAAGGAAGGAAGAGTTGCAATCCGGAGTGAGTCAGACTTCGACTGGAGTGTTAACGCACAGTGGCGTGCAAGCCGTCGAGTGAATTATTTGCAGCGGTCAAATAAAGACCTTATTTGTAACCAATTGTTTAATCCAAAAGCTATTTGTCACATTATTTAAAATAATAGCTGTGTTTTAAACAAATGTAAATTTCTTCTGTGTTTTTCTCTATCGCTTAATATTTACTAGTTCTCTTTCTTAAGGCACTACAATTTCAAAGTTTAATGTCTTGGTCTTCTCAACAATTTTTATTTCCTCTAGCACGTATGTGCATACAATGTACATAGTAACTAGAGAAGGAATTGTATTTCACCCAATAATTCGATGTTGAGATTTCAACGAAAATAAATGTTTTGAGATCTCCGAGTCCCGGAAAAACATTTTTAGAAAAAAGGCTGTGTGTGTACGGGTGTGTGTTTGTGGACAACATAGCTCAAAAATAAAAAAAAATTCTAAAAACCAAACTTGGTATTATGCTTAGTATTATCCAAGGATGCGACATGAAGATTTTCAACAACAAAAAATCCCCCCCACCATAACCTGTGCCACTCCTAACCAAACAACGCAGGATCGTACTCTCGAATGAATGCCCAGTTATTCCAAACCCTGTGTTCTAGAACGTATTTTAAGTCGTTTTGGATTAAACCTAACCTCCACAAACAATATACATTCGTGTGGGATTTAATATCCCAGCATACTCGCACATTCTCGCACTAAATGTATGTCCAAACATGAACACCTAGAAAAGCTTCCAAATAGTTTTGGGGTTTCTTATGAAGGCACTTCCTACTGGGTTTACGTTTCCTCCGTTGCCCCCATATGCTTCATACTGTAAACATATCTTTATCGACTCAAAAATAATTCACAAACAAAGTCTTAAATTTACTGCTCAACGTTTTGAGGCGTAGAAGTTACGTTTGTACGCCTTCCAGGCTCGCGCACCACTGCGCGCTAACTCTCCAGTCACCTCACGACTCGGTGTAATTCACAACAAAATCGCCTTGCAATTCTTCCTCCGTTTATAGCTAGAAAATGACTTATAACTTGAACTTCATATAACTTGAAACTTGGATATTTTTGGATACAGAAGCTCCAAGACTTATCTCGAAGCTCGAGAAGAATCAAGACGTCTCGCGTTTCGAAGTTTTTTACGCATCCCAAGGTCTACAATTGTGATGACTCACATATCAAAGAATGGAGAAGACTTGCAGAAGAAAAAACACTTCAGTGCTCTCACCAAGCTACTGATCCGCCAATTTCAACCAATACTGACTGCAACAAGGACTGAAGGATTTCCTTCTCTCATAACAAAAGAATTGCACGATGATATTTCCCTGGCAAAATATGAAGTTAATATCGAAACGAGTTTAGTGGAGTCACAAATTGCTACTCCAGTGTTGGATGCAGTGGTCCCAATGTTGGATGCTGCTACTTCGACTGCTCCTTCTAATAATACAGCGTTCGGACGCCTGAATATTTCAGCGAAACAAGTGAGAGATCGATCTCTGGCTGCTCCTGTTAGCACAAAACGTCCACTTTCCTCTACTAGCTGTGTCACTGCCGAAAACTCCGCGGGGCATGCCGTCTCTGATTCTGACGTGCCTCACAAAGTAAAAGAAGGATCTTCTGATGAGGACAGTGCTCCAAAGCACAAAACTAGCTAAAAAGAATCCAAACCATCAGATACAGTACCCTTTATCAGGGACTCACTGCTGTCGATCAAGCGCCTCTTGGATGCTACTTTGCATCCCTACAGCTAATGACGTCACCCAAATAGGCTCAACCTATCCATCAGATTTGCGAAGCATAGTCCAGACACTGCGTGTGATCTACCTAAATTTCCAGGCAATATCAACAATTGTACTACTCGTATACTTACGAAATTATTGCTCTGCTGTACAAAAAACCTTACGTGTTCCACTTACATGACTTTCTCTACATCTCTGAAACAAATTATTGCTAAAATGCTTATACTTTCATTTAATTCATTCTAATCGAGAAAAAATAGCAGAAATTTCTCTACACGTACTATGTACATAGTGTATAGAGTAGGTATTGCATTCCACCCAAAAATTGGGTCCCCCTGAATAAAAAAAAGTATTTTCAGAAAAAGGTCCGTGTGTGCGTGTGTGTGTCTGGATAGTATAGCTCAAAAACGAAAAGACCTTTGAATATCAAACTTTGTATTTAAGTTTGCTATCTTCCAAGGATGCGACACAAAGATTTTCAAGAAAATCCCCCCACCCATAACTTCCCATTACATATAATTTTTTTCGAATATTTAGATTTTTTAAAATAGCTCTTACAATTTTGATTAAAATGTCGTATATTAAAGATATTAACCTGACAAATAAAATGTATATCCTAAATTTTCGGGGAATATCTTCCGAAAACTACTTTATTCTAGATGAATTTTACGGAATTTTGCATAACTGCTAAACCGCATGAGATACATAAAATCTTACCAGGCAAGAAATGTAGAGCACATTAAAATAAACAATTTATGTAATATACATTTTTTTCGTGGAGTTGATCGTTTTTTCGATATTCCTTGTTTTTGGTTTCAGCTTTAAAAAACATATACTTTTCTCACACAGGAATTTGTCAACTCCTGGTCATACAAACAAAGGAACTACAGTCGCATAGCAATCAGCTTTTTACTGTCACTTTAACCTATGGTACTCCTTACTTCGCTTCGACTTACAAGGAAGCAAGTAATAAGACTATTTCTGCTAATTTTTTCTCCATTAGCATGAAGTAAATAGAAGTCTAAGCTTTTTAACAATAATTTTTACAGAGATATAGAGCAAGCAATGTGAATGGAACACATATTTTTTGTATCGTATTTAATGGTTCCACATATATTTGCGAGACAAAGCTTCAGAAGTGGTATGTCATACGTATGTAAACATAAAAAAACATCTGATATCTTCCATTCACATTAATTTCTCTACCTCTCTGCAACAAATGACTATTTACTTCATCTAATCGAGAAAAAATTAGCTGAAACAGCCTTATTACTTGCTTCCTTGTTATTAGAAGCGAAATAAGCGGGTACCATAGGTAAAAGTGATAGTCAAAAGTTGGTTGCTATGTGACTGAAGTTTCTTTGTTTGTATGGACACGAGTTCACAAAGTTCTGTATGAGAAAAGTATAAATTTTTGTAGCTGAAACCAAAACAAGGAATATCTCAAAAACAATCAACTCCATGAAAAAAAGGTATATAATATAAATTGTGTGTTTTAAAGTGCTTTACATTTGTTGTGTGGTAAGTTTTTGTCCATCTCTTACGGTTTAGCAGTTATGCAAAATTCCGTAAAATTGACCCAGAATAAAGTAGTCTTCAGAGGCCATTCCCAGAAAATTCAAAAAGCACAGTTTCTTTGTCAGGTAAATATCTTTAATATACGATATTTTAATCAAAATCGTTAGAGCCATTTTTTAGAAAATCAAAATTTTAGAAAAAAAGTTCCATTTAAAGGGTAGTTGGGGGTGGGGGGATTTTTCTCAAAATCTTCGTGTCGCATTCCTGGAAGATACTAAACTTAAATACCAAGTTTGGTCTTTTACCGACTTTTCGTTTTTGAATTATCGTGTTCACAGACACAAGAACACATACACACGGACCTCTTTCTGAAAATACTTTTTTTTGGATACAGGGGACCCTAAAACATATATTTCCGGTGAAATCTCGCTATCGAATTTTTGGGTGGAGTGCAATACCTTCTCTATACACTATGTACATAGTTCGTATAGAGAAAGTAAAAATCTGATATGCTCCATTCACATTAATTTCTCTACCTCTCTGTAAAAAAGTAGTGTCAATAAACTTATTCTTCTGTCTACTATATGCTAATCGAGATACACATTAGCAGGAAGGGTTATATTACTTAGCTCCTTATAAGTAGAAGGGAAATAAGAGAATAATCTAGGCTAAATCGACAGTCAAATGTTTTAAAATGTGGTTGCTGTGGTATTGAAATACGATTCTTTGCTTGGTCAGGTGTTGACAAGTTCCCATTTTGAGAAAAGTATTAAATTTTTTAAAACTGAAACCAATATCTTAAAAACGGTCTACTCCAGGAAAATGTGCATATAACATAAATCATGTGTTTTAACAAGCTCTCCATTTTTTGTGTAGTAAGTTTTTGTCTACTTATGGTTTACCAGTTATGCAAAATTCCACAAAATTCATCCAGAATAAAGTTCTTCAGAGGCTATTTCAAGAAAATACAAGATATACACTATTTGTTATGTAAATATCTCTAGTATACGATATTTTAATCAAAATCGATAGAGCCATTTTTAAGAAAATCAACATTTTCGAAAATTTTTCCATGTAAAGGGGAGTTGGGTGTGAGGGGGTTGTTCTTGAAATCTACGTGTCGCATCCTTGGAAGCTCCTAAACTTAAATACCAAGTTTGGCACACACACACACACGCACATACATACATGGACCTTTTTCTGTAAATGCTTTTTTTGGATTCAGGAGGTCCCAAAACATGCATTTCCAGTGAAATCTCGGTATCGAATTTTTGGGTGTATTACAATACCTTCTCACACTATGTACATAGTACGTGTAGAGAAAGTAAAGATATAATCATATACTATGTAAAGGGGAGATTGACTAATTAGTTACAAAGGTGTTATGTTTACTTCTGTGCAGATAAAGATATATTTCAGTTCAAATTAATACATATCATACTTTTCAGTAACGTATTTTTGTTATTTCCTCACGTAGTTCAAGTCTTTTGTTGCCTAAAAGAGCTTAGCGTAGTTTTTTTTGTAATAAAAGCGTGCAATAAGTAGCGAAACTTATTTTTAAAGAATCCCAGAAATATACAGAATCAGAAGACTTTCCATAGTTTTCTTAGTCACGTGGGCAGTAAAACACTTCTGTGTACCGTTCATATGACTATCTCTATATATCTGTAACAAATTATTATTAAAAACTCATTCTATAAAAAACATTAGCAGAAATTATATTATTGCTTGCTTTCTTGTAAGTAAAAGGGAAATAAGGGAATATACTGGACTAAAGTGATGGTCAAATCTTTTAATAGCCAATTGCTATGTGATTAAAATCCATTCCTTTGAATTACTACGAGTTGACAAAACACCTGTATGAGAAAAGTATTTTAATACTGAAACCAATAATATAGAATATCTTGTAAATAGGAAATTCCACGAAAAAAGTATAGAATATAAATTGTGTGTTTAACTAGATGTACTTTTTGTGTAGTAAGTTTATGTCCTTCAGTTATGCAAAACTCAGCAAAATTCATCTTGAGACTCTTTCCAGAAAATTCAAATTTACGCTGTATTTTTCATGTAAATATCTCTAATATACCCTAAAACATATATTTCCGGTGAAATCTCGGCGTCGATTTTTGGTGGAGTGCAATACCTTCTCTATACACTATGTACATAGTGCGTATAGAGAAGTAAAAATGTGTAAGATATTTGGTAATACGGTTCTAATAGTGGTCGTCTCCTTAGCGCGGTGGTAGCGCAGCTGCTTACCAAGCGGGAGACCTGGGTTCGATCCCCAGTACCGGCGTGGGGATTTTTCCCCCGCTGGGAGACCTGGCCCGGGGTGCACTCAGCCTCGTAAGGTCCCTGGGGGGGCCAATTGAGGAGCTACTTGATGGAGAAGTAGCGGCTCCAGGTCATGAGGACCGCATTAACCGGCCGAGAGGGACTCGAGGCGCTGACCACGTCTCACCCTCCAATACTGCACCCCATCCATGACGTCTGTAGTGGACCGAGATGGGGGACGCAGCGGCCGGGCGGTAGGCCAAGGTTCCCCGTGAGCTGTCGTGCCATGGAGAAAGGAAAAGGTTCTAATAGTCTCCCTTCTGCCTCATCCTCTACCATTTGTATGTCTGCAAAATAATATTTTATGAAAAATCGATACAGATCGTTTGTATCTAGCTCGGGTAAAATCTACTCTGATGAATATCAAGTAAAGCACAAACTTTACGAATTCATTCCTTAAAATTATTTTTCACTTTAGGTTTATAAGATGCCACTGGACCAGAATCGCTTTGTGAAGTGTCAGTTGGGAAATCTATCTAAAATATTTATCAAGAAAAGTGGGATTAATAATAATGAAATACACAGGGAAACGTCACCTGGCGTTACAATAAGGCATTTCTTATAAAATAACAAAATAGCTGGGGAGAAAAAGCTTTTACAGAAATTAATATGGTCTGGAAGGGCGCTCATGAAATTACAGCAAGAAAACCACTCAGCGGTACCAGAAGAAATGTTGAACACATACAGTTAACATTTCGTAATGCATTGCCTGATATTTATTATAAGTGTGAAATGTATCTAGATAGACCAGAGAAGAAAACAGCTGATGTGTTCTACTCACGTGACTTTCTCTGCCTGTTCTTAAAACTAACTACCCCGAAAATATATATAAATATATTTTAATAACTTTAAATGTTGTATATTTAATATTTATGGCCAAGCCAACTAACTAGGATTAAGGTCAAACCATAATCATGTGAACACTTAGCAGTAAAAATAAATAAATAAATAAAAACTACTCTGACAAAGGATTATTCTTCTACCTATGCCATGATATTGAAGATAAACATTAAGAGAAACGGTCTTACTACCGAGTTCCTCAAAAGTAGGAGGTAAATAAGGGAATACACTAGGCTAAATCGATAGTCAAATATTTTAAAAATTGGTTGCTATATGATTGAAATTCGACGAAAACAATATCCGGTTTGAGAAAAGTATAATTGTTTTAAAATTGAAAGGAATAACAAAGAATATTTCGCCTGCATGGAAATCGATTTTCAGAAAGATGAAAACATACACACAACACTTTTCAGAATGCAGAACGACATTTACGTATAACAGGAGCATTTGAAAGGACAGGTCCTATTAGAGAGGCACCAGTTACCTCTGGGCACAACGAAGATATAGTTTTAGATGTCTTAAACAAGACCCACATTAGCACGCAGGCACTGGCCCAAACATCAGCAGATAATCAGTTATGCAAATACTGTATAACAATATATTTCACCCTTACCGCTTGCATCTACACCAGGAAGTCCATGGTCGTGACTTTGAAGTAAATTTCTGCCAGTGTGTATTGAACTGTGATGCAGTATTTTTATCCAAAGTTCTGTTTTCAGCTGAATCTCGGTTTCACAACAATGAAACTGTGAACCGCCACAACATGGAGTGCCGATAACCCTTATTGGGTAAGACAGTGGGGAATTAGTATATGTCATGTCATTTTGGGTGATCATCTAATCGGGCCACATTTTTTCCAAGGTCACCTAACGGGAGCAGGCTACCTTCACTTCCTCCAAAACGATCTTCCTCCATTGCTGGAGTATGTACCATTAAATGAGTGTAGTTTCAGCATGATGGTGTTCCACCGCACCAGTCCAGGACCGTCGTAAATTATCTTCACAGCACACATACTCAAAGATGGATAGGTAGGCGAGGATCTCTCTCGTGGCCTGCCACATCTCCTGATCTTAAGCCACTTGATTATTTCCTATGGGGTCATTTAAAACAGGTACAGCCAACGGCCGCATAAGCTTAGTCATCTTTAGCAACTAATCAGGGTGGCCTGCAGGTCCGTCACATCCCAGAAGTTACTACTTACCAGGTTGACATTTTAACATCGCGCACAACTCTGAATCAACGAAGGAGGTCATCAATTCGAAAAGCTACTACGCTAAATGAAAAAGTTTCATGTCGGAAACACTTTATCTAGTGGATGTTGAGATATTTGTTAAGTTATTGGGATTAAACCTAATTTTCTTTTCAACTTAAAGCATCGCTGAATACCTAGTTTTAAAACATTGTAACAATACCTGCATATTTAGAAAAACCTGAACGAATTTGCCTCAGGGTGTTCATTTTCATTTGTATTCTATGTAACTTGACTGATTAAGCTAGAAAAATCTGATGTGTACCATTCACATAACTTTTTCTATATCCCTGCAACAAACTATTCTTAAAAAGCTTATACTTTTATTTACTTTATGCTAATCATAAAAAAATGAGCAGAAATAGAATTATTACTTGCTTCCTTGTAAGTAGAAGCGAAATAAGGGACTACCATAGGTTAAAATGATAGTCCAAAGCCGGTTGCTATGTCAATGAAGTTCCTTTGTTTATATGAATAGGTGTTGACAAGTTCCTGTATGAGAAAAGTATAAGTTCTTCATAGCAGAAACCAAAAATAAGGAATGTCTCAAAAACGATGAACTACGAAAAAAGTGTATATAACATAAATTGTGTGTTTTAACGTGCTCTACATTTTTGGTGTAGTAAGTTTTTGTCCATCTTTTACGGTTTAGCAGTTATTCAAAATTCAGTAAATTTCATCCTGAATAAACTACTCTTCAGAGGCTATTCCCAGAAAATTCAAGATATACATTTTATTTGTCAGGTAAATATCTTTAATGTACGAAATTTTAATCAAAATTGTTAGAGCCATTTTTGAGAAAATCAAAATTTTCGAAAAAAGTTCCATGTATAGGGTAGTTGGGGGTGGGGGGACTTTTCTCAAAATCTTCGTGTCACATCTCTGGAAGATACTAAACTTAAATACCAAGTTTAGTATTTTATCGACTTTTCGTTTTTGAGTTGTGTTCACAGACACACGCGCACACACACACACACACACACACATTCACACGGATCTTCTTGTGAAAATCCTTTTTTTTTTTATATTGGGGACCTTAAAACATACATTTCCGGTGAAATCTCGGTATCGAATTTTTGGGTGGAGTGCAATACCTTCTCTATACACTATGTACATAGTGCGCATAGAGAAAGTAATAAACAAAAATAAAGAGAACAATAATAAAAGAAACAAATAAGCAAGTTATAAATGTTCCGATATCCCATCTAGCTTTGTGTCAAAATCAGTAAAAAACAAAAAAAAATCGTCAACGTTTTGGTAAGATTAGAACCTGTTTCGAGTATCTTCAAATTCATGATAACACCGCGCATTAACTGAATACGCTACTGCTCAGCTATACTTTATAGCGCCAAAGTCTATAATGTTAGTATGCAGAACATGGGTCTCGGGAAAGATGTTTTCAGATTAGACTGTAATCTACCAATAAGGGACAGGTGAACCACCTTGTATATTGAAATTCCTGGGAATTCTGGGTACAGATACACAGACACTTTTCAAAAAAAATATTCTGAATTCAAGGGAACTCATAACGTGCATTTCCGGTAAAATCTCGTATTTAATTTGCGGATGCATACAATACTTATTATATTTACTTTACTAATAGATAAAGTAACTTACAATATGGCGGTAGTTAAAAGTCATGCGACTGTACAAATATGATTTCTACTTTCGTACAGCATTTACATAGGTAGAGAAAATATTGCATTATACCCAAAAAATTCTATATCGAGATTTCTTTACAACTATAAATTTTACAGTCTCCTGAATCAAAAAAAGAAAAAAAAATCGTTTTAGAAAAAGTTCTCTGTGTAAGCGTCTGTGAACAGTGTATTACAAACAAAAACTTGGTTATAATTTTGATTAAATACCTTATGTACAACATATTTTTATGACAAACAAAATGTATATCTAGAATTTTCTGGGAATAGCCTCTGAAGATCACTTCATTCTGGATGACCTTTGTATAACTGGCGAACCGAAAGATACAGACAAAAACTTACCATATAACTGTAGATCTTGTTAAAAAAAATCTGATGTGTTCCATTCACATGACTTTCTCTATATCACTGCAATAAATTATTTTATTTACTTCATCTAATGGAGCAAAAATTAGCAAAAATAGTCTTATTACTTGAGAAAAGTATGTTTTATAGCTGAAACCAAAACCAAGAAATATCTCAAAAACAATGAACTCCACGAAAAAAATGTTTATAACATAAATTTTGTGTTTTAACGTGCTCTACATTTTCTGTGTGGTAAGTTTTTGTTCATCTCTTGCGGTTTAGCACTTATTCAAAATTCAGTAAAATTCATCCAGAATAAACTACTCTTCAGAGGCTATTCCCAGAAAATTCAAGATATACATTTTATTTGTCAGGTAAATGTTTAATATACGAAATATTAATCAAAATCGTTAGAGCCATTTTTGAAAAAATCAAAATTTTCGAAAAAAGTTCCATGTAAAGGGTAATTTGAGGTGGAGGGGATTTTTCTCAAAATCTTCGTGTCGCACCCCTGGAACAAACTAAACTTAAATACCAAGTTTGGTATTTTACCGACTTTTCGTTTCTGAGTTATCGTGTTCACACACACACACACACACACACACACACACACACAAGGACCTTTTTCTGAAAATACTTATTTTGGATACAGGGGAACCTAAAACATATATTTCCGGTGAAATCTGGGTATCGAATTTTTTTATGGAGTGCAATACCTTCTCTAAACACTATGTACATTGCACGTAAAAATTAAAAACATAATTTATGTCATGTTTTGTATATTTAGCCGCATTATTGGTTTCAATTTTAGGCCACTTTATCTTTTCTAAAATAGGAAGATATCTTTCTTCTCGTTTCTCGTTTGTTTTGTGGTTAGCAAATAAATTGTAATTTATATTGTTTCACCGGCGACCGGTTTTGAAGGACGATACTTAGCCTGTACACTTTTTACTTTCTCCATACGCACTATGTACATAGTATATAGAGAAAGTATTGCACTCCACCAAAAATTCGATACCGAGATTTCACCAGAAATATATGTTTTAGGGTCCCCAATATTTTAAAATAGCATTTTCACAAAAAGGTCCGTATATGTGTGTGTGTGTGTGTGTGTGTGTGTGTGTGTGTGTGTGTGTGTGTGTGTGAACACGATAACTCAAAAACGAAAAGTCGGTAAAATACCAAACTTGATATTTAAGTTTAGTATCCTCCAGGGATGCGACACGAAGATTTTGAGAAATATCCCCCCATCCCCAACTACCCTTTACATGGAACTTTTTTCGAAAATTTTGATTTTCTCAAAAATGGCTCTAACGATTTTGATTAAAATTTCGGATATTAAACATATTTACCTGACAAATGAAATGTATATCTTGAATTTTCTGGGAATAGCCTCTGAAGAGTAGTTTATTCTGAATGAATTTTACTAAATTTTGAATAACTGCTAAACCGTAAGAGATGGACAAAAACTTACGACACAAAAAATGTAGAACACATTAAAACACATAATTTATGTTATATACATTTTTTTCGTGGAGTTCGTCGTTTTTGTGACATTCCTTACTTTTGGTTTCTGCTATGAAAAACGTATATTTTTCTCAAACTGGAACTTGTCAACTCCTATCCATATAAACAAAGGAACCCCATTGACATAGCAACCAGCTTTTGACTATCACTTTAACCTACGGTTATCTGTTATTTCGCTTCTACTTACAAGGATGCGAGTAATAAGACTATTTCTGCTAATTTTTTCTGATTAGCATAAAGTAAGTAGAAGTATAAGCTTTTTAAGAATTATTTGTTGCAGGGATATGGAGAAAGTCATGTGAGTGGTACACATCAGATTTTTTTAATTCCCTTCTACTTACAAGGAAGCTGATAAAAAGACTAATTCAGCTAATGTTTATCTTAATTTCTATGATGTATATAAAAGAATAGTCTTTTGAATAAGAGGTTTATTTGCCGAACAGCTAGAGAGCACCATGTGAATGGAACACACTAGATTTTTACTCTTCAACTTACAAGGTACCGAGTAATAAGGACAAATTCTGCTAAAGTTTATCTCGATTTGAATTATGAATGTTTACTTTCTCTACACGTACAATATACATATGGTACAGAGAAGGTATTGCACCCCACCCAAAAATTCGACACGGAGATATAACCGGAAATATATGTTTTAGGGTCCCCTGTATCCAAAAAAAAGCATTTTCAGAAAAAGGACCGTGTGCCTGTGAACACGACAACTCAAAAACGAAAAGTGGGTAAAATACCAAACTTGGTATTTAAGTTTAGTATCTTCCAGGGATGCGACACGAAGATTTTGAGAAAAATCTCCTACCCCAAATTACCCTTTACATGGAACTTTTTTTCGAAATTTTTTATTTTTTCAAAAATGGCTCTAATGATTTTGATTAAAATATCATTCTGGATGAATTTTACGGAATTTTGCATAACTGCTAAACCGTAAGAGATGGAGAAAACGTTACCTCACAAAAAATGCAGAGCACGTTAAAACACACAATTTATGTTATATACACATATATATTTCGTTGAGTTATTTGTTTTTGAGATATTCCTTGTTTTTGGTTTCAGCTATAAAAAACGTACTTTTCTCAAACAGAACTTTGTGAACTCGTGTTCATACAAACAAAGGAACTTCAGTCACATAGCAACCAGCATTTGACTATCACTTTAACCTATGCTACTTCCTTATTTCGCTTCTATTAACAAGGAAGCAAGTAATAAGACTATTTCTCCTTATTTTTTGTCGATTAGATGAAATAAATAGAATAATTTGTCACAGCGATATAGAGAAAGGCATGTGAATTGAACACATCACATTTTTACTTTCTCTTGCCCCGTATGAACAATGTACAGGGATAGAGGAGTATTTCATTCCACCCAAAAATTCGATGTCGAGATTTCACAGGAAATAAATGTTTTAGGGCCCCCTGAATCCGAAAAAAAGCATTTCCAGAAAAAGGTCCGTGTGTGTGTGTGTGTGTGTGTGTGTGTGTGTGTGTGTCTGTGAACACGATAACTCAAAAACGAAAAGTAGCTAAAATACCAAACTTGGTATTTATGTTCAGTATCTTCCAGGGATGCGACACGAAGATTTTGAGAAAAATTCCCTCACCTCAAACTACTCTTTACATGGAACTTTTTTCGAACATTTTGATTTTCTTAAAAATGGCTCTAACGATTTTGATTAAAACATCGTATATTAAAGGTATTTTACGTGTCAAATAAAATGTATATCTTGAATTTTCTGGGAATAGCTTCTAAAGACCTGTTTATTCTGGATGAATTTTGCTTAATTTGGCATAACTAATAAACCGTAAGAGATAGACAAAAACTTACTATACAAAAAATGTAGGCCTTGTTAAAATACACAATTTACGTTATACATTTTTTTCGTGGAGCTTACCGTTTTCGAGGTATTCATTGTTATTAGTTTCAGTTGTGAAATACTCACACTTTTCTTAGATGGGTGTGTCCGTTTTTCTTTTGTTCTACTCCTGGCCAACAAAAGAGGTCATTTGTAATGACAATCGCATAACGACAGCTTTTAAAACATTTGACTATCGATTTAGCCTAGTGTATTCCCTTATTTTCTTCTTACTTATAAGGAACTAAGTAATAAGAACATTGTGCCGAATACCTCGATTAACAAGGTGCAGAAAGAAGAATAATCTTATGTAAGAAGTTTGTAGAACGGCTAGAGAAAGTCATGTGAATGTAACACATCAGATGTTTATAATATAGCAGTGTAATATCATGCAAACAATTTCTGTAGGAGTTACACGCCTAACTATTCTTCCATTAAAACAAGTTCTCTGAAGTCGTTATAATTACGTTTTAACTGTTATTATGTACTGCATAACTCTGGAAGTTAAGGCTAACTTGAGGGCCCAGTTTTACATTCCCCTGTTACAACTGTTTCGCCCAAATATGATGAAGTATGTATATTTTTCGTTTCTAGCCGCGAGTGTTGGTAAGTTAGCGGGCTGTATTTCCCACAAGCACCATCTGTTACCTCCACGTTAATTGCTGGTCCCTTGTCGGTTATTATTCTTCATTTTTAAACCGCCGCTGGCCCAAAGTAGCACAAACACTATATCTGGAGGAGTTGTTTTAGCGATCGTCAGAGTGACCGACAACTAACCCCGGCGCCTGTCACGCTTCGCTTGTTCTACACGTGTGTGTGGCTGGTGGTATCACACAGGCGTCACCTGGTAGATCGCACAGCTTTATTCTCCTAAACAAAAGGCTTCCACAGAGATATACTTCATCTGTTCGTTGCCTCGGGCACAGGAAACATTGCATTCGTCCCAACGTTTCATTCTCAATACCCCTGGAGAAAAAAATCTGATGTGCAGCACTCACATGACTTTCTCTAGCTGCTCTACAAACTTCTTACAAAAGACTAATCTTTATGCACCATGCTAATCGAGATAAACATTAGCAGAATGTTCTTATTACTTAGTTCTTTATAAGAAGAAGGCTAAAGGAATGCATTATACTAACGTGATAGTCAAATGTTTTAAAAGCTGTTATCCGATTGTCATTGTAAATCGCTTCTTTGCTTGGCCAGGAGTAGAATAAAAGAAAACCGGACACTTCCTGTCTTTACTTTACAATTGAAACCAATAACAAGGAATATCTCGGAAACCGTTACCTCCACAAAAAAAAACGTAAAGGACATAAATTGTATGTTTTGACGAGATCTACTTATACATTTTTGGTGTAGTCAGCTTTTGTCTATCCTCTACGGTTTAGCAGTTAAGAAAAATTCGGCAAAATTCATCCAGAATAAAGAAGTCTTCAGAGGCTATTCCCAAAAAATTCCAAGACATACATTTTATTTGGGATATAAATAGCTTTAATGTATGGGATTTTGATCGAAATCGTTAGAGCCATTTTTGAGAAAATGAAAATTTTCGAAAAATATTCCATGTAAAAGGTAGTTAGGGAGGGGGGAGATTTTCTTGAAAATCTTCGTGTCGCATCCTCTTAAATGCCAAGTTTGGTATTGCTATATTTAAATTTGAATCATGGATCTTCTGGTTTCTCTAACCAACTGAGCTACCATGGCAAAATGCCGACACGATATTAAGTTTTCCAGCATTCTTGAATTTTTCCCAATAAATCAAGAAAATTAAAATTGAGTTTTATTTATGGACGCGCTTTAACTGCTGCGGTTCTTAGCGTCCCGTTCTATATTGAGAGTCAAAGATTCTTTTTCTGAGGGGCCTCTATCAGGCTTGAGGTTCTTGTACGGGTCGTAAATCTAGACAGACAGTATTTTTCAGAACATGATGACCCTGCTCCACTGTTCTTCCAAAGTCGGGCAGACTAACTGCCCTTACTGATGCCAAGTCTTCCACTTACTGGTCCCTTAACTGAAGCTCGATTCTCGACTTGCAAGCAGTGTCTCCAGAAAAAGATTTCATTACGGTACCTCTCGTCCCTAGTTCAGGCTCGTCTTTTGTTTGCTAATGATTATTCTTCAGTGGTAGGCGGAGCGGTCCCGTTAGAGAGTCACCATGTTTTGAAGAGAACTATACTTCCGGTCCGAAGAAAGTCATTTTTCGGATTTTTAAGCCCGAAAAACTCCATCACCATTCGTCGGGTCTGAACTCCGTTTCCCACGCCGCTCATTCCACCAATTGTTCGACCATCACATTTCCTATCATCCATTTCGCTTGCATTTCATATCACACGGGCCGACCACTCGATCCAGGTTCTCCATTCTGTGTTTTCGTGCTGTGTTGGCTCCCCGACAGGTTTCTGACCCCTAGGCTTCTTTTAAGTCCTAGGGGGGGGTCAGTCCTATAAATGTGGGGAGGTTAAGCGGACTACGAAACGATAAGGTTACAAATCATGGCTCAATCACTAAATGATAGCATACTGCCGATTCTCAGTTTCTAAAAATAGAACTGTTAAAAAATTTAAGAGTTGGCCGATTCTATATGCGTAAAGTTCAAAAAAAGTGACCGCCGAATTCTCGCAAGATTTTGCTAAAAGTCCATAACATCATCTGATAAATGCTGTGCGTGGAGTCGCAGAACTACATTGAACAAAAGAAAGGAGGACATCTTTCCAATGTTTTAAAAACACCATTGTTTGTCCAGTATGTAACTTTAGATTTTTTCCCTATCTTAAATAGTATAGTAATTATAACTGTTTAAGGTTTGAAACTAATTTTGAAATGCCCTATACCCTAAATCCAGAGCTTCATAGCGTAGCTAAATGCTTAAATTAATCAATGAAAAACAGATGGAGCAGAGAGAATTATGAACCTGTGTGATAAAATGAGAAGAGAAGGATACGCTTGGGCAAGAACAGATGTGTTAAAATGAAGGGGCTCTGAATGGGTTATAGATTAATAATGTCCAATGTGTGAGGAAAAAGAGGAACAGCTGCATTGTGTTCTTAAGTTGAAGAAACAAAGGTATGGCGAAGTGAACCAATATTGGATACGAGGGGTGTTCAATATGTCAAAAAATCTGATGTGTACCATTCACATGACTTTCTCTACATCCCTGCAACAAATTATTCTTAAAAAGCTTATACTTCTATTTACTTCATGCTAATCAGGAAAAATTAAAAGAAATAGTCTTATTACTTGCTTCCTTGTAAGTAGAAACGAAATAGAGTACAATAGGTTAAAGTGATAGTCAAACGCTGGTTGCTATGTCACTGAAGTTCCTTTGTTTGTATGGACAGCAGTTGGCAAACTCCTGTATGAGAAAAGCATAAGCTTTTTATAGCAGAAACCAAAAACAGGAATGTTTCAAAAACGATGAATTCCACGAAAAAAATGTATATAACATAAATTTTGTGTTTCAGCATACTCTATATTTTTTGTGTAGTAAGTTTTTGTCCATCTCTTACAGTTTAGCAGTTATTTAAAAGCCCGTAAGTTCATCCAGAATAAACTACTCTTCAGAGACTACTTCCAGAAAATTCAAGATCTACATTTTATATGTCAGGTAAATGTCTTTAATATATATTTTAATCAAAATCGTTAGAATCATTTTTGAGAAAATCGAAATTTTCGAAAAAAGGTTCCATGTAAAGGGTAGTTTGGGGTGGAGGGATTTTCCTCAAAATCTTCGTGTCGCATTCCTAGAAGATACTTAACTTAAATACCAAGTTTGGTATTTTACCGACTTTTCGTTTTTGAGTTATAGTGTTCATACACACACACACACACACACACACACACACGGACACACTGACACACACACGGACCTTTTTGTGAAAATGCTTTTTTTAGATAAAGGGGACCCTAAAACATATATTTTCAGTGAAATCTCGATATCGAATTTTTGGGTGGAGTGCAATACCTTCTCTATACAGTATGTACATAGTGCGTATAGAGAAAGTAAAAAAGATAGAAAACCAATTATTTTTGGTGGATATTTTTTCAATATAATCTCGTTTTAGCTCTATACACTTTTCACATCGTTTCTGAAACTGTCATAAGCCTTCCAAAAGTTGGATTTCGGGGGCTCCTCAAAATAGGCATCTGATTGGGAGATGACCTCTTCGTCAGACGTGATTGGGAATTAAAAAATCACTGAGGGCCAAATCGAGTGAAAACGGTGGATGGTGTAGTAAGTAGTTTGGATCTTAGTTCTATAATTTTTGTCAACGAAACTGCGCAGGTTTGAACCCTTGCATTGGCTTAATGGAGGAGCAGTTTTCTTTGCTAGATGAAGGCGTTTTTTCTCGATTTCTCCGTTCAACCGATGTGATAACGATTCATAATACTCTCCATTTATCGCTCTTCGTTTCTGCAAGTAACCAATGTAGATAGTTTCGCGTGCATCTCAAAACACCGATTTTTTTGGTAGTGTTTAACGCCCGCTTTAACTACCTATGGCACATGAATGAAGATGGAGTACCGGTGGAATGCGATGGCGGGGGAAACCGGAGAACCGGAGAAAACCCGCCCCAGCGCCGCTTTGTCCACCACAAATCTCACATCTTGGGATCACGCTTTGGATCGAACCTGGGCCGTCTAGGTGACAGGCGAGTGGTCTAACCATTTGGCCACGGCGCGCCCCGATGATGTTTAAAGGCGCTCAGCTGCCGAGGTCATTAGCGCCCATATGATTAAAACTTGGTAATATTCAATAAGAGAACACCATTGCAAAATAAAACACAGGTAAAAGTAGAGCTAAAAGAGTATAAAACCGAAGTAAAAGAGATGTCCAGCCCTGTAACCAGAGCTGGAGATAAAACTCCGTCTAAAACCAACACAATAAAACTAAACGGTTAAAAACGAGCTAATTAAGAGTTAAAAAATCTGCCACCACACTAAAACCTCAAGGTAAAAGAAACTTTTGCTAAAAATTTAAAAACCTGTCCACTGCTCTTGGGTCATCTGCCAGGACCTCGGCAAGAGAGGCCGGCATGCCCATAGATGACCGAATGTGTGCCAAGTGACCACAATCCAGCAACACATGACGAACTGTCAAAACACCGAGGCCAGATTTCTTCGGAGCCGGTTCGTCTTTAAAAACCACTGTTTCGACTGTACTTTTGTCTCTGGAGTACAATAGTGTGCCATGTTTCATACACAGGTATGTATCGACGCAAAAACTAGTCAGGATTGCGACGAAAATTTTCCAAACCAGCTTCCGAATTGATCACACGATTGCGTTTATTCTCCATTGACAGCGAACGCGATAGCCATCATGCCGAGACCTTTATCAGAGCTAGCTTTAGGTGAAAAATTGAGAACACTGAACCTTGTGATATCCTGTGACCTCTACTACTTCGCGAACCTTGATTCGTCTATCACTCAAAATCATATCCTGTATTTTGTCAATAATTTCGGAGGAAGGCACTTCTACCGGACGTCCGGAAAGATGTTGTCATTTGTGGATATATGACATCTAAATTCATTTATCCAATTGTAAATTGTTGCAAACGTAGGAGCAGATGTGCCACGAACTTGATCCAACTCGGCTTTTATCCCTTAACGGTGTTAAATCTTTTAAATATAAGTGTTTAATCACCGCACGAAACTCGTTTTTGTCCCATCTTTCTAAATAAGCACAAGATTGTTTATTCAGTCGCCTATAGCAACGAAGTTACGTGATGGATATAGCTGAAACTTTAACTACCATCTAGTAGTAGACGGTTATTAGATACAAACTTTTTTCGATGCTACAAGTGCAATTTCTTGGATTTTCGAAGAAGTTATTGAACGCAGTAAGTGGGATAAACTACGGAGAAAGGAATAGGCAAAAAGAATATTTATATGTTTAGGAAAATATTTAGGAAAGGTGCACGAGAAATTCTATAGAATTGTGTGGCCGTACAATTAGAAATAGATTATATATTATTAGTTGAACAGGAGTCTTATACACCAACAAACACGGTGTTAGTGTGTATAAAATACAAATTAATAATTAACCCTTGAGTATAGAAATTTAGTTGAATGTGTTAAATAAAGACGGTTGCTCTGCCACTGAGTTACCATGGCAACATGCCGGTATGGCATTGAGCATAATAGTTGGCTATACTATGAATCCTAGGTCTTGAAGTACTTACAACATTGTAAGTCGCCATTGGGGTTGTAATTTGAGATCACCTTGCGGTTTACCGGGAAACATGCGAGTCAATTGAGAAATTCAATGTCGTACCGCCATGTTGCTATGGTAGCTCAGCGGTAGAGCAACTGGCTAGATCCGCGGTTCAAATCCCGGCTATGGCATTGAATTTTTCAGTCTGACTCTGCCTATGCAGTATCGTTAAAAGCTATGTTGAAGTATAATTTAATAAACTCATCGAGTTTTAAAAAACATACTTTAGAAGGCATTGTAGATGGAAGCTTAATATTTTATTAGGGCTGTAGAAATGCATTAATGGATAAAAGCGTATAACTCATAACCATGCTTTAGGAATGTAACGTACAATACTACTCGAGGAACTAAAGAATTGTTCAAAATTGAAAAAAAACAGTAAAACCGCATTCAGGATCTCGAATACCAGATGCAAATCTATGTAAGCTGCTAAAAGTTGTCACATATGACCGTGAAATAGATTTGAATAATCCCTCTACCAAATTCACTTTTCACTGTGACCTGTGCAAGTATTCACAGTGCAGCACTGCGACTCAGTCTCTACCGCCAACTACCCTCAATACATTTGTAGTGCGTTTTAGTATCTCTGGTGATGTAGACTTTGGAGATGCCTGACATAGTTCCTTGTAAGTAGAAGGGAAATAAGGGAATACACCAGGCTAAAGTGATAGTCAAACATTTTCAATATTGCTACGTAATTGAAATTTGGCTCTATTTACATGGCTTGAAGAAAAAAGAGGGAAACAATAAATACAGATACCCGCATAAGAATACTTTTTAGCAGCTTAAAATTGAAATAAGTAAACGAGATATCTCGGAAATGGTTAACTCCACAAAAATTTCACGTTACTTTCACTAGCTGTTTAAATACAAACGATTCTTACAAAAGATTATTCTTTTATTTACATCGTGCTAATCGAGATCAATATTAATATAATTACAATTAATATAATTACTTGCTTCCATTTAAGTAGAAGAGAAATAATGAAATACATTAGTCTAAAGTGATAGTCAAGTCCTTTGAAGCTCGTCCCATGTGAAACAATTGAGGTTCGTTTTGCTCTGAATGATACTATTTGAGAAAAATATAAGTACTTTAAACCTGAAACGAATTACAGGTAATACCTCAAAAATGTCCAGTTGAACGAAAAAGTGTATATGACATAAATTATGTGTTTTAACGAGATCTATATTTTGTGTTTGATAAGTTTGTCTATCTCTTACGGTTTATCAATTTATTATGCAAAATTTAGCAAAATTCATCCCGTACAAGTTGGTCTTCGGAGGCTATTCCCAGAAAATTCAAGATATACACATTATTTGTAATGCAAATATCTTTAATATACGATATTTTAATCAAAATAGTGAGAGCCATGTTTTAGAAAATCAGTATTTTCGAAAATGTTTTTATATAAAGGGTAGTTAGGGGTGGGAGGATTTTGTTGAAAATCTTCGTGTTGCATCATTTGAAGATACTAAACTTAAAAACCTAGTTTAGTTTTAACGGACGTCTCGATTTTGAGCTATGCACACACACAGATCTATTTCTAAAACAATTCCGACACAGGAGACCTCAAAAAATATATATTTCGGTGAAATATCGACATCGAAATTTTGGGTGGAATACAATACCTTCTCTATACACTATGCACACTGTACATACGTCCTAGAGAAAGTAAAACGTTCTTGATTATACGGAAATTTTACATCGAACTGCAAAAATGTTCTCTTACTACTACTTATTATAATTTAAGTACACAATTAAAACATTAGCAAACACACAAAATGTACTGTACTGTAAAACACTTTAAAAGTAACGTGACACAGGTGATCTCAATACAGTACAGTATGTATGTACAGATGCTGTCTAAAACGAAGGTCAGTCTGTTACTTCTGTAAAATGTGTATTTTTACTTAAGCGTATTTTAATGGCCACTGTCGTTGAGTAGGGATTTCTGTACCAATTAAGTATTTTACTTTCTCTTCAGAAAGTATTCAATGTAGATAATTCCACGTGCATCCCAAAAAACCAAGGCCATCACCTTGTCTGCAGATTTCACTACCTTTGCCTTCTTCGGAGCCGGCAACTTTAAAAATCCACTATTTCGACCGTACTTTTGTCTCTGGAGTGTATAGTGTACCTATGTTTAACCACAGTTGTGTATCGATGCAGAAACTCGCAAGAATTGTGACAAAAAAGTGCCAAACCAGCTCCCGAATCGATCACACGATTGCGTATATTCTCCGTTGAGAGCAAACGCGGCACCCATCTTGCCGAAACCTTTGTCAGACCTATTTTTGGTGAAAAATTGAGAACATTGTACCTTGTGATATGTCTATGGCCTTTACTATCTCGCGAACTTTGATTCGTCGATCATTCAAAACCATATCGTGGACTTTGTCAATCATTGCGAAGGAAGCCACTTCTTCTGGAGGTCGGGAACGATAGACATAATTTATAGATGGACAGTCAGATTTAAATTAATTTATCCAATTGAAAATCGTTGTAAATGCAAGAGAAGATGTGCCACGAGTTTTTTTCGACTCCAATTTTACCTCTTTCGGTGATAAGTATTTTAAATAGAAGTGATTAATCACCGGACGAAACTCATTTTTGTTCCATCTTTCTAAATAAGCTCAAGATTGTTGATTCAGCTGCCTAAGGCAATGCCACCACGTGATGGATATAGCTGAAACTTTAACTGCCATCTAGTAAGATACGACGGTTACTAAATACAAACTCTTTCGATGCTACGAGTATACTGACTTATTGAACGTCCCTCGTAAGATAATTCCTGCTAATTATACCTCTATAAGCATGAAGTGGTTAGAATTGCAAGCTTCTGCAAGAAGATTTTTTTTGCAGAATAGCTACAGAAAGTATGTGAATATAACACCACATCAGATTTTTACTTTCTATAGCACGTATGTACAATGTAATAGTAGAGAAGGTACCTATTGCATTCCACCCAAAAACTACATAACGAAAATTTACCAAAAACACATGTATTAAGACCCCAAAAAAGCATTTTAGAAGCATGTCCGTGTGCATGAAATGAAATAAAATGGAGTTTTATTTATGGACGCTCTTTAACTGCTATTATTCTCAGCGTCTCATTCTATGCTGGGCGTTAAAGTACGCTTAATTTTGCTCAGAGGCCTTTCTATCAGGCTTGATGTTCTTTTACGTGCCGTAAATCTACGACACGGGACTCAAGGCTTTACTTCCCTGCCGAAGGAAGCCATGCAAAGGATTTTTACGCCCGAAAAAATCCATCGTCCTCCGCCGGGTTTGAGCCCGCGGCCTTGGGTGTGTGTGTGTGTGTGTGTGTGTGTGTGTGTGTGAGCAGCATAGCTCAAAACGAAAAGTGTGTAAATACCAAACTTAGTATTTAAATTCAGTATCTTACATGAATGGGACACGAGATTTTCAAGAAACAACCCACCCCCAAATACCTCTATATGGAACAGTTTTCGAAAACGATTATCTCAAAACTACTAAGAATCTTTATTAAAATGCCATATGTTTAAGCTATTTTATGACAAACGAAATGTACATCCTGAATTTTCTGGGAAAAGCTTCTAAAGACCACTTTATTCTGGATGACTTTTGTATAACCGGTAAACCGTAAAAGATATACAAAAAATGCAGATTTCATAAAACACACAATTTATGTCATATATATTTCTTTTAATTTTGTAAAGTTAACTGTTTCCGAGAAATTCCTTGGTATTGATTTCAATTTTAAACAACACAAACTTTTCTCAAGCAGGAAGTTATATTTTGTTTTCTCTTTTGTTTTACTCCCTTGAATGGAAAGAAAACCAGATTATATTTATTTCACATAGTGATAGCTTTTAAAAGATTTGACTATCGATTTAACCTGGTAAGCTCCCTTATTTCCCTTCTACTTACAAGAAAGCAAGTAATAAGATATTTCTGAATGTTTTCTTGATTAACATGAACGTAGATAAAATACTGTTTTGAAATGAAAGTTTGTTTGTGGAACAGTTAGAGAAAGTGGTGTGAATGGAATACATCCGCTTTTTTATTTATTCGAAACGCAAGAAAATTTATCTTAAGCTTTTTTGAAATTAAATTTATTTAAAGGAATACTTCAGTGGAGAGGATTGGGATGAACTTCGTGGTTCACCAGGGTTGAATTTGGCCAGCGCAGTGGCCGCTTTTCCCGCCCGAGAAGTGGATAAGGAATAGGAAGCGCTAATTTCATGGCCCCCTGTAATAGTAGCGCAGTAAAAAGAAACAGCCACATAACGATGTTCCCGACTCGAAGCGATTATGGAAATGGACGCTCTCTTTCCAAGTGCAAAAGCCTGCCCAAGTATTGATCACGTGCAAAGTGCCGGGAAAAAGAAAACATCAAGATGTCATAAGAACATTTCCATCCTCTGCCGTTTGAGACCTTCAAATATAGTCCTGCTCTTCAAGTAAATATGTAGCACGTGAACGAGTGAAAGAATGAATAGCTGCTTGAATTTATATTGACCATAACATGGACAGAGCGGCACAATTGCCGTTTTTACGAACGCCACTTCATCGAATAGTTCAGTACGAGAACATGTCTGAATTTCCCTTTTATATCCCCATAAGTACCTATGTTTAATTATTTCAATTGTATATATGTCAGTACAAAGAAAATAATAATTTCTCCTTAACGAACTTATTACCGCCTGAACAAGTCTTTACTTTCTCTACACGTACTATGTACATGCTGTATAGAGAAGGTATTGTATTTCACAAAAAATTCGACAACGATATTTCACTGGAAATACGTGTTTTGGGTCCCTCTGAATCCCAAAAAACAGCATTTTCAGAAAAAGATCCATGTTTGCGTGTGTGTGTCTGTGTGTCTGTGGACAGCATAGCTCAAAAACGAAAAGACCGTTGAATACCAAACTTGGTATTTAGGTTTGGTGTCTTCCAAGGATGCGACACGAAGATTTTCAAGAAAATCCCCCCACCCCCAATTACCCTTTACATGGAATTGTTTTTCAAAAAAACGATTTGATTAAAATATCGTATATTAAAGATATTTACCTGACAAATAAAATGTATATCTTGAATTTTCTGGGAATAGCTTCTGAAGAGTACTTTATTCTGGATAAATTTTACGGAATTTTGAAAAGCCGTAAGAGATGGACAAAAACTTAACGTTAAAACACACAATTTAAGTTTTATGCATTTTTTCGTGGAGTTGATCGTTTTTAGATATTCCTTGTTTTTGGTTTCACCTTCAAAAAACATACTTTTCTCATACAGAAATTTATCAACTCCTGTCCATACAAACAAATAAACTTCATTCACATAGCAAGCAGCTTTTTACTATCACTTTAACCTATGGTACTCCCTTATTTCGCTTCTACTAACAAGGAAGCAAGTAATAAGACTATTTCTGCTAATTTTTTCTCAATTATATGAAGTAAATAGAATAATTTGTTGCAGAGATGTAGAGAAAGCCATGTGAATGGAACACATCAGAGTTTTAAAACGTGCAGAGTCGTTTCCTGTATGGTATGTTCATCCTTGATCATACAAAGTTGCACGCGAAATGGTTTGTACATCCCTGACTATATCATGTGTTGCCTTAGCTTAAGTCATAAATGGACAAAATTGAATGGAATTCCATATTCCGATAGTTTGTTTAAAAGGTTCCGTTAAAGGTAATCTTTTGCTGCTTATCGCAGCCCCATATGGTTTAACCTACATATCAGACGGGAGTTTCAGTGTGCTCAGAACAGGTCTGATTTAAACAATTTCAATCTACGTAGTAATGAAAGGAAAAAGAAACCAGTTTTCCCTAAAGGAAAAGTTAAATCCTAAAAGAAGTTTATAAAGAGTGAATAAATCGGATGTAGCGGAGAATACACAATCAGTGTATCTAGGTTTTCAACATTAATTAATAAGAACCGAAAGAACTGTCAAATCAGATTCTGTTGTTCCGCAATTAGAAATAATCAGAGCTGTTGATTTATGAACAAACCAAAATATGTCTTTATGTGTGGTTCGTGTCTATGTGTGAGTAGATATACTAAGTTTATGCATGTTCATTATGTAATGGAACGAAATGTATGAAATTTCTTCAGTAACCAACTGCGAACTGTATTGTTTACTTCAAAATCCATTCCTAATAGGTGTGCATATATACTGGTTAAAATAGATAACAGTGTGGTATTGAATTGCCTCCGTGGTCGAATGATCAGCGAGCCGACTTCTCACACTGTAGTCCAGGGTTCGATTCCAGGCTGAGGCGGGGAATTTTTTCTTTAACCAGAACTATTATCTATCCCCACAGACTCTAGAAGTATGTATGTGAGAGTGAATGCGTGTGTTAAAATGATTAAAACCCAAATTAAGAACCCACAGTGAACGAGTTGTTTCTAATGCAAAGCCCCCGATATGACCTTAGATGTTAAGGGGGCTATATCAAAGAAACAATTTAAAAAAAATCTTATGTGTTACACTCACATGACTTTCTCTAGCTGCTCTACAAACTTCTTACATAAGATTCTTCTTTCTGCACCTTGTTAATCGAGGTACTCATTACCACAATCTTATTATTACTTAGTTCCTTATCAGTAGAAGAAAATAAGGGAATCACTAGGCTAAACCGATAGTCAAATGTTTTAAAAGCTGTCGTTATGCGATTGTCATTACAAATCGCTTCTTTTCTTGGCCAGGAGTAGAACAAAAGAAAAACGGACACTCCCGACTGAGAAAAGTATAAGTACTTCACAACTGAAACTAATAACAATAAATACCACGAAAATGGTAAGCTCCACGAAAAAAATGTATATGACATAACTTGTGTACTTTAACAAGACCTACATATTTTATATAGTAAGTTTTTTCTATCTCTTACGGTTTACTAGTTATGCCAAATTAAGCAAAATTCATCCAGAATAAACAGGTCTTTAGAAGCTATTCCCAGAAAATTCAAGATATACAATTTATTTGTTAGGTAAATATCTTAAATATATGATATTTTAATCTAAATCGTTACAGCCATTTTTAAGAAAATTAAAATTTTCGAAAAAAGTTCCATGTAAAAGGTAGTTTGGGGTGGGGGATTTTTCTCAAAATCTTCGTGTCGCATCCCTGGAAGATACTGAACTTAAATACCAATTTAAATACAATACTGGACACATGGACCTTTTTTCAAAATGCTTTTTTTTTGGATACAGGGGTTCCTAAAACATATATTTCCGGTGAAATCTCGGTATCGAATCCCTATGTACATTGTACATATGGGGCTAGAGAAAGTAAAAAATGTGATCAGATGAGCTGTTTCACAAGTCAAAGCCCCGATATGAGCATAAAAGTTAAATGAAACAAATAAAAAAAAAATTCAATCACATAGCAACCAGTTTTTAAAAGATTTGATATCGCTTCAGCCTTGTGTACTCCCTTATTTCCCCTCTACCTATAAGGAGTAATTATTACGATCATCTCTGTTATCTTCTGTTTATATTAATTAGCACGATATAGAGAAAAGGATCAGCTTTTGCAAGAATAATTCGTTGCAGAATAGGTAGAGGAAGTCACGTGAATGGAACACATCCGATTGTTTCTAATTTTCAGCTTGTATTCGGTTACTGGAGTCAGAAACGTACTCATATATGCTTTGGATCATTAGTTATTCCTTCAATGTTACGACAAAGCTTATCATTTTCACACCCGCAGAAACACTTGAATGTAAAAGAATTTGAAACAAAATACTTGAGTGTTTATTTTTTTTCAGGTTGCAATAAAATTTCCATTGAAAGCTGGAGGCGAAGTTACCATGGTAACGGAGTTAGCCAGTCATTACAGGAAGGGCCCCATGTATATTTAATGGTCCAGAACCCCGTTTTCTAGCACACGTAGTGGCCATTTCTCTTTCTGTGCCACATTATCCGATACGGAACACGGGTCGAACAGACCCGGCAGTCTGTTTGCTTTAGTTCTCTGACGTTGTACATTACTAAACCTTAATTGTGCTCATTTCTTACGTCACACTTGGTTACTGCTCTGCATTTACAGATTTCTCTTGGGTTTTCACGTAATCCTTCAGTCAGAATTTGCTTGGAAAAGGGAATGGGCTCCCACGCTTTGTTCCTCTGCAAATGGAACGTTTAACGTTATTCTTCATCCATTAATGTTTCTCACCAAATATAGGGTGGTCATATCTTATGAATAGAAAAAGAACACTTTCGCTACAAGCTTATTCAAACCTTAATGGTGAACTTTTCGAGAACCATACTAAATTTTAAAATTTTAGTTTTATACAAGTCTTTGTACATAATTAGGTTTCAAAATCTGAGGTCTTCCATTCACCTTTTACTTTCTTTAGCCCCATATGTACAGTGTGCATAGGGATAGAGAAGGTATTGTAATGCACCCAAAAATTCGATACCCAGATTTCACCGGAAATACACGTTTTGGGCCCCCCTGAATTAAAAAAAACATTTTTGGAAAAAGGTCCGTGTGTGTGTGTGTGTGTGTGTGTGTGTGTGTGTTTGTCTGTGGACAGCATAGCTCAAAAACGAAAAGACCGTTAAATACCAAAGATGGTATTTAAGTTTGATATCTTCCAAGGATGCGACACGAAGATTTTCAAGAAAATCCCCTCACCCCCTTTACATGGAACTTTTTTCGAAAATTATGATTTTCTCAAAAATGGCTAACAATTTTGATTAAAATATTGTATATTAAAGATATTTACCCGACAAATAATATGTATATCTTGAATTTTCTGGGAATAGCCTCTGAAGAGTAATTTATTCTGGATCAATTTTACGGAATTTTGAATAACTACTAAACCGTAAGAGATGGACAAAAACTTACCACACAAAAAATGTATAGCACGTTAAAACACACAATTTATGTTATATACACTTTTTTCGTGGAGTTCATCGTTTTTGAGACATTTCTTGTTTTTTGGTTTCTGCTTTGAAAAACTTATACTTTTCTCATACAGGAATTTATCAACTCCTGTCCATACAAACAAAGGAACTTCAGCGACATAGCAACCAGCTTTTGACTATCACTTTAATCTATGGTAGTCCCTTAATTCGCTTCTACTTACAAGGAAGCAAGTAATAAGACTATTTCTGCTAATATTTTCTGATAAGCATGAAGTAAATAGAAGTATAAACTTTTTAAGAATAATTTGTTGCAGGGATATAGAGAAGGTCATGTGAATGGAACACATCAGATTTTTCTAACTGCATCAAAAATTTTCTTACAAAAGATTATTCCTTTATCTACATCATGCTAATCAAGATAGACATTAACAGAAATGGTCTTATTACTTGCTTCTTTGTAAGTAGAAGATATATAAGCCAATACAGTAGGCTAAAGCAATAGTCAAATCTTTAAATAGCCGGTCGCTAAGTGAAGCAATTGAAATTCGGTTCTCTTTGCTTCCTACAAGTAAACAAAAGTGAGGTATCTCTTGTTTGAGAAAAGTTGTGTACCTTAAAACAGATACCAATAAGTCAGAATAACTTGAAAACGGTTAACTCTGCAAAAACTGTATAGGACATAAAGTGTGTTTTTCAATGAGATGTGCATTTCTGTGTAGTAAGTTTTGGTCTATCGATTAGATTTAAGTTATACAAAAGTCTTCCAGAATAAAGAGGTCTTTAGAGACTATTCCCAGAAAATTCACGATGTATATTTGTTTCTCATGGAAATATCTTAATTCTAGGCAAAATCGTTAACCATTTTTGAGAAAGTAAAACTTTTCGAAAATGTACATATAAAGCGTAGTGGGGGTGGGAGGATTCTTGTGGAAATCTCCGTATCGCATCCTTGCAAAATACTGAACTTAAATACCAAGTTTGGTACTTAACCGACTTTTCGTTTTTGATCTAATTTTCCCAAAGTTACACAGACAGATAAACGACACACAGACATGTTTCTAAAACTGTTTTTTTTTTTTATTCAGAGGATCTCAAAATGTGGTGAAATCTCGGTGCCTAATTTAAAATGGAATACAATGCCTTCTCTATCCACTATGTAGCTGTACATACGGGCTAGAGCAAGAAAAAAGTGTATTCATCTAACTACTTCACTAAATGGTTGCACAAATTTATTTTAACACGCGTTTACATGCAAACACGAAGAAATAAGGGAACTAGACAAAACTCATAGTCAAATATTTTAAAAGCTCATCGCTATATTTGCTTGACCAAGATCAAGAACAACGAATAACGACAGTCCAAATGAGGAAAGTGCAAGTATTTTAAAAAATGTATGCAATAATAAGCAATATCTCAGAAATTGTTAACCGAACAAAAAATGCATATAACATAAATAGTGTTTTAAAGAGCTCTACGTTTTTTTTTTTTTTTTGTTTTTTTTTTTTTTTTGCAACAACCTTTTGTCCATCTCTTACAGTTTATTTAATTACGAAAAAGTAATTCTTAACGAGCAGAACTTCAGAGGCTATTCCAGGAATTTCAAGATAAAACCTTCATTTGTCAAGTAAATGACTTTAATCAAAATCGTTAGAGCTATTTTTAAAAAATCTGATGTGTTCCATCCACATGACTTTCTCTACATCTCTGCAACAAGTTATTGTTAGAAAGCTCTTGCCTCCATTTACTTCATGCTAATCGAGAAAAAAATTAGCAGAAATAGTCTTATTGCTTGTTTCCTTGTAAGCAGAAGCGAAATAAGGGAGTACCATTGGTTAAAGTAATAGTCAAAAGCTGGTTGCTAAGTGACTGAAGCCCCTTTGTATGCACAGGAATTAACAAATAGCTGAAAATAAAAACAAGGGATGTCTTAAAAACGATCAACTCCACGAAAAAAAAATGTATCTAACATAAATTGTGTGTTTTAATGTGCTCTATATTTTCTGCGTGGTAAGTTTTTGTCCATCTCTTACGGTTTAGCATTTATGCAAAAATCAGGAAAATTCATCCAGAATAAAGTAGTCTTCAGAGACTATTCCCAGAAAATTCAAGATATACATATTATTTGTCAGGTAAATATCTTTAATATACGACATTTTAATCCAAATCGTTAGCCATTTTTAAGAAAATCAAAATGTTCGAAAAAACTTCCATGTAAAGGGTAGTTGAGGGTGGAGGGATTTTCTTGAAAATCTTCGTGTAGCATCCTTGGACGATACCACACTTAAATATCAAGTTTGATGTTTAACGGTCTTTTCGTTTTTGAGTTTTGCTGCCCACAGATACACAGACATTTTTTTAAAATGCTTTTTTTGGATTCAGGGTGTCTCAAAACATATATTTCTGGTGAAATCTCAGTATCGAATTTTGGGTAAAATGCAATACCTTCTCTATACACTATGTATATAGTACGTATAGGGAAAGTAATAAATTGAATTGCTATGTTTGCATATTCATAATTACATTACTCCATAATTGTCACAGTGTATTACTTTGCAAGCAAGCTGGTATGTGTTTAAGCCTCTATCCCAGATTCACACTGTGAGAGGGTTGTACCGGGTCTCAAGCACGTAGCTAGTGGACTGTTACGGCACGAATGAAGTGAAATGATCCCGCAGTTGAGTCGAGTGGTGGTCATCAAAATTTTAGTGAACGTTTTCCGGATCTTCCTCATCTCCACTGAAATGGCCACACCATCTGGCGGATCCTTCATGAAACTTGCAGCACCACTCCACGCTGGAACTCACATCCCTTCCGCTCAACACGAGTTTGAATGATTGCTGCTTCAAAGTGAAAAAAATGTCAAAGCATCATTGTTCAAGCTATAGGTTTTCTATTGTTATTGCGAAACATCAACTTTTGTTGTTACTACGCCTCCTTCGATTATAAACATTTAGTTTACTTTTCCAAAAACTATCGACAGTAATATCTTGAAAAAAATGAAATAAACACACAGCTGTTACCATAACCAGTTTCTATGGTGCAGGAAGTAACGTGATCTTCCCAAAAATTCGATACCTAGAATTCACTGGAAATACACATTTTTAACATCTCCTGAATAAAATAAAAATTAGAAAAGCAGTGTGTGAACAATCTGATGTCTTCCATTCACATGACTTTCTCTGCATATCTGTAACAAATTATTAACAATCTTAGTCTATCTACTCCATATTAATCGAGATAAAATTAACAAAAATTGTATTTATTGCTTCCTTATTAGTAGAAGGGCTAAATCGAGCTTAAATATTTTAAAATCTGGTTGCTATGTGATTGAAATTTCTTTGTTTGCTTGACCAGGAGTTGAAAATTCCCGTATGAGAAAAGTATTAAATATTTTAAAGCGGAAATCAAAACCAAGGAATATCTCAGAAACTGTCAGCTCTAAGAAAGGCAAAAAATTATAATAAAAAAAAACACGTTATGACAAATTGTGTATTTTAACGAGACCTGCATTTTTTGTGTACTAAGCTTTAGTCTAGCTCTTTCACTTTTACTCTTAGGCAAAATTTGAGCAAATTCTTCTAGAATAAAGAGGTCTTCGGAGGCTATTCCCAGAAAATTGTATATATATACATTTTATTTGTCATGTAAATATCATTACTATACGATATATTAATCAAATCGTAAAATTATTTTTGAAAAGATCAATATTTTCGATTTTTTTCCATTCTAAAGGGTAGTTTGAAGCGGGGGGATTTTCTTGAAAACCTTTGTGTCGAGTCTTTGGGAGATACTGAACTTTAATATTAAACTTGGTATTTGACGGACTTTTTGTTTTTGAGTTACGCTATCCACACACACACACACACTCACTACCTTTTTCTAAAAATACTCTTTTTGGATTCAGGGGACTTCAAAACATATATTTCCAGTGAAATCTCGGTATCGAGTTTTGGGTGGATTACAATACCTTCTCTATACACTACACACATAGTACGCGTAGAGAAAGAAAAATATGTTGTTTGTTAACAATGCTGTCAACTACCAGGATATTAGCGCCACCGGTGTGTAGGAATTTTGTTCCGCTGGTATTATTCAATATGTCATAAATGTACTGACATGGGGCCGTGTTTAAAAATGTACTACTGTGTCAAGAGAGTTCCGTAAATTGGTCAATAAAACACAAAAAATTAATTATTCATCCAATTTTATTTTATCGCCTTCAAAGTAGGCCCCTTCTGAAACTATACATTTATGCCAACGAATAATCCAATCATCAAAACATTTTTTGTAGGCAATTTTAGGAATCGATGTCAATTGTAGCCGCGAATTTTCCTTAATGTCTTCTATCGACAGAAAACGGGTGCCTCGAAGTGGTAACTTGAGTTTTGGAAAGAGAAAAAATCAGCAGGAGCCAGATCAGGTGAACACGGTGGTTATTCGATGAAATGTGTTGAGTTTTTGGCCAGAAATTCATTCACAATAATAGCCTTGTGAGCTGGTGCGTTATCGTGGTGCGGAATTCACGAGTTGTCGTTCCACAAATCCGGCCTTTTTCGCCGTATTTGTTCTCTCAAACGCCCCATAACGCTCAGGTAATAGTCTTTATTTACCATCCTACCTTCTGGCAAGAACTCTGAGTGCACGACACCGCGATAATCGAAAAAAAACTGTCAACATGACGTTCAGTTTTGATCGAGTTTGACGTGCCCTTTTAGGTTTCGGTTCAGTTGGAAGGCGCCATTCGGAAACTTGTTGATTGGTTTGAGTGTCAAACTCGTAAACCCACGTCTCATCACCAGTTCCAATGCGTTTCATAAATGTGAGGTCGTAACTGGCTCGTTCTAGCAATCCTTACGCGATTGAGTTTTTGTAGAAAATTCAAGTCTTTAGGAACTAACCGAGCTGCAACGCGTGTCATGCCTAAACAATCGTTTACAACAGTACGAATCGTTCGTGAGACACAGAAAGTTCAGCGGCAATCTCTCTCAGACCTAAATGACGATTTTCAGACACTATTTTCTTCACTTTAGCGATGTTCAGTTCAGTTGAAACCGTTGATGGCCGACCAGAGCAAATCTTCCACCACATCTCGACCACTTTTGAATGCACTGTACCACTCATATGCACGTGCTTTTGATAAAGTCGATTCAACGTAAGCCCTCCTAAACATTTTCAGCGATTCGGCACACGAAATACCATTTCCAGTGAAAATTTTGAGACAGATTCTCTGTTCAATGTTGGTATCCATCGCAAAATCGCAAATCACCTTTTGATGAACTAACAAAATGGCGTACTGTAAACAAACTAGATGACAGATGACAATCAAACTCCGCGTGGGTATAGAGGAAAGTTTTACCAACTTAGCGACTACAATAATTTCGAATCCCCTTTTAAACAGGATTTTTAAATGATCGATTCCCGGTGCTTTCTTGACAGAATGTATGTAAAACGCTATTTGCAGAAAGTTCCCTGTTATTGCATTCAATTTTATAATACACATCTCGCGAATGAGCAACAGTTATGTATTTCCACTTTCTCTACTTAGTACATAGTACATAGGTAGAGACGGTTTTGTACTCCAACTAAAAATTCTTTGCGATATTGCGCTGTGAGTACACGTTATAGTTGAAGATCTTCGTACTTTACGACGTTTGCGGAGAGCCATTCAAAACAAACGAAGAAGAATGCTGACTTCAGGAATTGTGTTGATCCATGACAACGCTCGTCCACACACTGCTGGCACAACCCATCGGCTCCTTGAACAATTTCAATGGGACATTTTCGATCATCCGCCGTACAGTCCTGACCTGGCACCCAGCGACTTTCCCCTTTTCCCTGAACTGAAGACGTGGCTAGGAGGGCAGTACTTTCAAACCAACGAAGATCTTCAAAACAACGTCAATGCTCATTTGAAATCATTGGTGGCTACATGTTTTGAGACGGGTATTGCAAAGCTTGTGCACAGGTACGATAAATATCTCAATCTTTTCGGTGATTATGTTGAAAAGTAACCATAAGTGTACAAAACCTTTTAGTAATTTCCTATGAACTTATCTTTTATTTATAGCCTATCAGAGGTTGAAAAAAACGGCCCTCGTACTTTAAAACTGAAACCAATAACAAGGAATATACTAAAAGCGGTGAACTTTACAACAAAAATGTATAGGATATAAATTGTGTGTGCATGAATTTTGCATAGACACACACATTTATCTAAAAATGTGTGTTTTTCGGACTCAGGGGACCTCAAAACAAAATTCTCCGGTGAAATATCGACATCGAAATTTTTGGTGCAATACAGTACCTTCTCTGTCAACTATGAACATTGTACAACGAGTTAGAGAAAGTAAAAATTAAAAAAGCAATTAAGAGAAAGTCTAAATGAATTAAAATATAATAAAAGCAAACTATTCTAAAACAAAAAACCTGGTGTGTTCACATTATCTTCTCTATATCTCAGCAACAAATTATTGTTAGTAAGTTTGTTTTGTCTACTACATATTAATCGAGATATACATTAGTAGAAATGGTCTTATTACTTAGCTCCTTATAAGTAGAAGCGAAATAAGGGAATACACTAGACTAAATCGACAGTCAGGTTTTTTAAAATGTCTTTGCTATGGAATTGAAAGTGGTTTCTCTTTTTTTTTTTTTTTTCTTCTTTTTTCATAGCCAGGAATTGTATCCGTATCAAAAAAGTGTAAGTATTTTAAGAAAAGAAAAAACGCATATGACATAAATTAGTATTTTAAAGCCATCTACATTTTTGGTATAGCAAGTTTTTGTCTATCTCTTACGGTGTAACCGTTATGCAAAACTCAACCAGAATAAAGAGTTTAGATGTTATTCCCAGAAAATTCAAAATATACATTTTATTTGTGATATAAGTACGAACGATATTGTAATCGTTAGAGCCATTTTTGAGAAAATCAAAATGTTCGAAAAACTTTCCATGTAGTGGATAGTTGTGGGTGCAGGAGTTTTCTTGAAAAATCTTCGTTTCGCATCCTTGGAAGATACTGAATTTTTATACAAAGCTTTGTATTTAACTAATTTTTTTGAGCACTACGGTCCACAGCCACACAGACGGACATACGTATATTTTTCTAAAACTGCTTTTTTCGAACTCAAAACATGTATTTCCGGTGAAATCTCGGTAACGAATTTTTGGATGGAATGCAATATCTTCTCTATCTACTATGTAAGTATGTTGTACATACAAGCTAGAGAATGTAATTACTGGAAAGCCAGCTTCTTTGCAACTGGTCTCTGGGCTACTTCCTAATCTACTCTATGAACTACACCACTGGTATCCAGCACTACTTAATAATATACGAGCAGAATTGCTATTGGTTCCTTCTACGTATCAATAATGCTATATATATTTAACTATATACGAGGTACGTCCAGAAAGTAAGTTCCGTTTGGTAATAAAATTAAATTGTATACAGATACAGAATAATTGTTTATTGCACAAAATTCTACAACTCTTGCACTACTTTTCCACAGAACTGCCGAAATTTTGCAGGCATTTGTCATAGTGTGGCACAAGTTTTTGTATACCTTCTTCATAGAAGTTTGCCGCCTGTGTCTTCAAAAAGTTGGAAACATTTTCTTTCAGCTCTTCGTCATTGTTGAAGTGTTGACCGCCAAGAAAAGACTTGAGATGTAAGAACAGATGAAAGTCGCTAGGAGCGAGGTCAGGGCTGTACGGAGGATGGTCAAACACGTCCCAGCCAAACCCCTGTAGGAGGTTTTTCGTCACATTTGCAGTGTGTGGTCATGCGTTGTCGTGAAGAAAAACAACACCTTTTGACAGCAATCCTCGGCGCTTATTCTGTATTGCGCGGCGCAATTTCCTAAGTGTCTCGCAATAAACATCTGCTTTGATTGTTTGACCATGCGGTAAAAAATCAATGAGTAAGATGCCTTTCCAGTCCCAGAACACTGTGCACATCATTTTTCGAGGTGTCAAGATTTGTTTCGGTTTAACCTTTGCTGGGGATGAAGTGTGCCTCCATTCCATTGATTGCCGCTTACTTTCAGGGGTGTCGTAAGAAACCCAAGTCTCATCTCCTGTGACTATCTGTGTCAGAAATTCTTCGCCGTCTTCATCATAACGGGTTAAAAACTGAAGTGCACTACCCATCCGTTTTGTTTTGTGTTGCTCAGTAAGAATCTTTGGTACCCAACGTGAGCAAAGTTTACGAAATTTCAGTTTTTCGGTAACAATTTCATGAATAAGTGATCGTGAGCTTTGGGGAAATTCCATAGCGAGAGCACTAATTGTAAACTTGCGGTTTTCCTGGATCTTGTCATCAATCGCGTGAACCAGTTCTTCTGTAACCAAAGATGGACGCCCACTTCGTTCTTCATCGTGCACTTCACTACGTCCTTCATTGAACTGTCGCACCCATCTTCTCACCATTGAATCACTCATCGCATTTTGTCCGTAAACTTCGCAAATTTGCCGTAAAATTTCAATTGGTTTCACTTTCCTAGCATTCAGAAAACGAATCACAGATCTGATTTCACAAGCGGTGGGATTTTCAATCAACACCGACATTGTAAACAAGCACAACAAAGCGTATGTGATTGACAGGGATCGCAAAATGGCGCACGTTTCTTCTCCTTGATACAGAGCGTCTACCGCACATGTGCGGAACTGCGATCGCAGCGCTGCAGCGGAGATAAATTGAAACGGAACTTACTTTCTGGAAGTACCTCGTATTTAACTATATTACTTCTTATATTATTTTATTTATATAATTTAATATTCAATTTGAATATTGTGTTATATTTACCAATTATGTTCTATAATGATCCGTATATTTCTTTGATGACTCTTAAAGCTTGAATAACTGAGTATTTATTTACAACTTAGTAAACTACTAGTTACTATTTATTGTGTCTATTATTTAAACACTTAAACAGCCTTATAATTAGTGTTTCAATATTAAGTGCTTAATTGTATGCATTTAATAACTAAAAACGATGCTTAATTTTAAATATAATTATGGTGTATACATAATTTCCCCGCCAAACATTCATTTATTCTAAACATTAGAGCGTTTAACAGACAGTACACATTTACAACTACCTAGTAAGCCAGAAACCTCCGAACCCGCTGCGCGGTGTTTTTCTACTGGGCGTGTGGACGCATGATTCAGCCTGCTGCTGTAAACAAGGTCACGCTTCTGACGTAAGAGCAGTATTGAGTCGACAGTGGCAGGGTGTAGTTCAGTTATTACAAGTTATTTATTATTTTGTCCCGTACTTAGTCACAAAGTTATTATTACTCAGTATGTTTTCTACTGCACATCGTGTATTTTTTTATGATTAGTAAGTGTCAATTCAGACAGCTCGCCAAGTGAAAGTACGATTTGTAGAAAGATTGCAGGGAAAGAGTTATTAGATCAAATTTTCAAAAGTTGACACACCTACATACTTGAATACTATTTTACCACCTTTCTTTTATAGAAGTAACAGTGCATATGATTTTGTCTTTTTACTTTCTGTACACGTACCATGGACACAGTGTACAGAGAAGGTATTGCACTCCACGCAAACATTTGATACCGAGATTTCACCTGAAATATATATTTTAGGGTTCCTTGTGTCCAGAAATAGCATTTTCTGAAAAAGGTCCGAGTGTGTCTATACACGATAACTCAAAAACGAATAGTCGCTAAAATACCAAACTTAGTATTTAAATTTAGTATCTTCCAGGGATGCGACACGAAGATTTTGAGAAAAATCCCCCCACCACAAACTAACCTTTACATGGAACTTTTTTCGAAAAGTTTAATTTTCACAAACTGACTAACGATTTTGACTAACATATCGTATATTAAAAATATTTACCTTAAAAATAAAATGTATATCTTGAATTTTCTGTGAATAACCTCTGAAGACTGCTTTATTCTGGATGAATTTTACGGAATTTGCGTAATTGCTAAACTGTAAGAGATGGACAAAAACTTACAGCACAAAAAATGTAGAGCAAGTTAAAACACACAAATTGTGTTATATACATTTTTTCCTGGAGTTGATCATTTTTTTGATATTCCTTGATATTGGTTTCAGCTTTAAAAAAAAATTATACTTTTCTCATACAGGAATTTGTCAACTCCTGTCCATACAAATAAAGGAACTTCAGTCACACAACAACCAGCTTTTGACTATGACTTTAACCTATGATACTCTTATTTCCTTTTTATTTACAAGGAAGCAAGTAATAAGACTATTTCTGCAATTTTTTTCTCGATTAGCATGAAGTAAATAGAAGTATAAGCTTTTTAACAATAATTTATTGCAGAGATGTAGAGAAAGTCATGTGAATGGAACACACCAGAGTTTTTTTGATCCAGTTGACCAGCATCTCCCCTTAACGCAATAATGCTAACAGTGCTATGGGTCATGCTAGTAGAACAGTAAACAGCAAACGAAATCTGAAGCATCTGCATGCCAGGACCCCCCTACCAGCCGCCACTGTGATTGCCCTTATAAATCGTATCAGTGTGTTTTCATCTGATTTGCAGCGCGCTCTGTGTGAAGCACTTTAATGAGACAATTGACGATCTGCTCTCTGTCAACCAATAACAGTAAACCGTACAGCTATTTATAACCGTGTCGCAGTGACATGGCCGAATGCTCATTACTATGTGTGAATTTTTTGCCCTCTGTGATGCAAACATTCTTTTTTAGATGCTGAAAACTAATTAATAACGGATATGGGACAGTGATTTCCTTTTCACTGCACAAAACGTTGCGCGCAAAACGGAAACAAAGTTTGTTTCGTGACTTGGGGATAAAGTTTTCAACTGTCAGGATTCGCTTCAAACCAAATCCATTAGCAGTTGACTGCGGGGAAGTTTATCTTCTCTTGTTGGATTAGAAGTTAGCGCCTACCGTATTACATGAAATCTTCATCTGTTATCTGTGTATTGTCGTTAAGTTCTCTTCGATCTGTGAAAGTCAAGCGAACACTAGATAGTTCGGTAAATCTGCTGTTTAACTTCCAAAATCACAGATAAACCCACGTTGATTCGAGTCCGTCGCTAAATGCGTTAATTTCACAAAATCGGGCTCTTAGAATTATTGTGGAGCTCTGCCAAACACTCATTGTAAACCACTATTTATTGAGCTTGTATATAAGTCATGAAAGATATTTTATTTGTTAAGAACAATTTGCATAATTACTCACTCTTAACTACGCCCATAGTTATCCTGCAAATACTTCAAAACCGCCCCACACACACACATACATACAGGGTGTTTCAAAACGGCATCAAACGAAGATGTGGACCCTGGTGGTCATACCGTACGTGATAAGTGAATATAATTTTCAGCTCTAAATTCCACACACACAAAAACTGCCATAAAATCACCATGGATTAGGCAGTCGTATATAACCAAATGGCACGTGCCTGGTCCACTCCAAGAGAGATGCCGGTTGGTAGCAAGGGTCCTAGTCGCGTGGCGTAGGCGTGGTTTGATAAACACGCCGGCGCGGCACAGGTCACCTTAGTAATAGAAAACGTAATGGATTTTGTTAAGTATTTCGTATAACATGTTCTGAGGTTGTTTATGTGGCGTATGACAACCGCTGTTCCTTCGCTATCTAACCCCTAATGTGTGCGATTTTTAAACACACATAAAACTTTAAATAGAAGAGTTTGAAAGTTGTGACATCAAGTTTCGGACAAGTCAAAGTGTAAGCTAATCGACTATCTTCGTTTGGTGTCGCTTTGAAACAGCCTGTGTGTGTGTACACACACACACATATACACATACTGTGGACTTCCGGCTGGTATTGCGGAGAGCGGTGCTTTCGTGCTGGCATGAAGAATGGTCCTCTCTCCGCGGGAACAAACGCAGGGAAATGAAGAATCTCCCTGTAAACTAGGTAACCTACTCTCGAAAAGACAAGGTGCTGTTGGCTCACACGTGGATCGGTCACTGTATTTATATTACTTTCTCTATACGTACTATGTACATAGTGTATAGAGAACGTATTGTATTGCACCCAAAAATTCGATACCGAGATTTCACCGGAAATATATGTTTCGAGACCCCCTGAATCCAAAAAAAGCATTTTCAGAAAAATGTCCTTGTGTGTGTTGTATTTGAGTTCAGTATCAGTTCAGTAGCTTCCCCCACCCCCAACTAACCTTTACATGGAAAATTTTACGAAAATTTTGATTTTTTCAAAAACGGCTCTAACAATTTTTATTAAAATATCGTATATTAAAGATATTTACCTGACAAATAAAATGTATACCTTGAATTTTCTGGGAATGGCCTCTGAAGACTATTTTATTCTGCATGAATCTCACGGAATTTTACATAACTGGTAAACCGTAAGAGATGGACAAAAATGTACCTAACAGAAAATGTAGAGCTCATTAAAACACACACTTTGTGTTATATACTTGTTTCGTGAAGTGGGTCATTTTTGAGATATTCCTTGTTATTTGTTTCATCTCTGAAAAAATATTTTTCTCATACGGGAATTAGTCAACTCCTGTCCATAGAAACAAAGGAACTTCAGTCAATAGTAACTAGTTTTTACTAATACTTTAGCCTATTTCTACTTGTATGTAGGCAAGTAATAAGACCATTTCTGCTAAGTTTTTCTCAATTATAATGAAGTAAAAAAAAACATAAGTTTTTTAACAATAAGTTCTTGCAGACATGTAGAGAAAGTCGTGTGAACGGAACACATCAGATTTTTTTAAGAAAGATCTTGCTCCTATCTGTTCGCTCTGTGGAGAGGCATTATCGGCCCGCCACGTGTTGCTGGAGTGTTTTGCTATAGCACACAGAGCTCCGCTCTACAAATGTGAACCACTCTCGCGGCGATGAAACAGCGGTGGCTATGATTTTTAAAACCTTATTGCAATTGACTTTTAGAGTCACTATCTAGTATTTTATTGCTTTTGTTGTATTCTATTTTTGCTTACCGTGACCGCTATTGTTAGAGTTGTTAATGTGTTTTTAAATCCTTAAATGTTTATTAACTTTGCTTTGATAAGACTTTAATTTTAGCTTTTTATTCGTTTTAGCTGCGACGTTTTTACTGGTTTTTAGCGACTCATTTATTTCTCTGATTTTCCCCAGGGTAGTTTATTTAAGCTGGACTTTTTTCCTTTTCTTAACCGTTATTTTTATTTATGGATTTTATCTCTTGGTTTTAGGTACATTTGTTTTTGGAGGGCGCTGATAACCACAAAGTTGGACGCCCTTAAACACAAACACACACACACACATGTAAGTACGCAAAAAACACAAAATAGCTACATCACCAAAATTGTTCAATAGTTTACCCGATTCCTTAAAAACTCTTCTATTGGTAAATTTAAAAGAGAGACAAGAATTGTTTTAGTCCGATTGCGGAGTGTGGTGGTAGCGTGTCTGCCTCACATTCAACAGGTTCCGAGTTCGAATCTCGCTTAGGGCGATATACCCGGATTTTTTTTCGTTTGTTTCTTTTTTTTCTGTGAAGACGAATATCGAATAACTTTAAGATCCAAGGACCCAGAGATCATTTGAGCATTATTTCACTAATTTAATTCATCGTACAATATGACCAACTAGGTTAAAGGACGTGAAAAAAGAATAAAAAAGGAACTGTCTTAAACAATAATTCTCTTTATAAGGTCCTGGAATTCTTTAAGATTGAGTAGTCATAATTATTACTATTATTATTATTATTATTATTATTATTATTATTATTATTATTATTATTATTATTATTATTCTTGACGTTGCTATACATGAACATGTCTTTGGCAATAAGAACTCTGTCTGTCTGTCTGTCTGTCTGTCTGTCTGTCTGTCTGTCTGTCTGTCTACCTATCTAATAAAACACACACACACACACACACTTTATTGTAAAAATGCGTGCTTGGCTTGGGCTACTGTTAGGACATCATGATCCATCAAATTTGGAAAGAAAGAAGGCATAAGAATCTATCCCTGGTCTATCAGAAAGTTTCTGATTCATATACCTGCTCACTGTAAAGAAACGGAAGAGCTAAGGACAAAATATCTGCCAGATTGCTTTATTAGCTCAAAGAAAGGGTTAGAAGACAGATGGATCTTGTCAGTTGCGAGGAGGGAGTAGAAAGCTATTGGTATTTTATTTTACAAAAGGTGGTGTACCTCAGATCTGTGTACGGAAGAGGAACAAGCGCGGGAGGGGTAGAAGAGATATAAGAGAATAACCTAGGCTAAATCAACAGTCAAATGTTTTAAAAGCTGGTCCTGTGTGAAACAACTGAAGTTTGGTTCGCTTTGCATAGCCTGCAGTAAAACAAGAGCTAAAACGAAACGTCGCTTTCCATTTGAGGAGAGTTAAAATAGTTTAAAATTGAAAACAATATAAGGAATATCTCAGAAACGGCCAGTTTTACATAAAAAACGTATATGTCATAAATTATGTATTTTTACCAAATATACAATAAAATGTTTTTATGGTAAGCTTTTGTCTATCTCTTAAAGTTTAACCGTTATGAAAAATTCTGCAAAACCCATCCAGAAGAAAAGATCTTCAGAGGTTATTCCCATAAAATTTATAATTTATAATTTATGCATTTTATTTGTGATGTAAATGCTTTTAATATACGGTATTAAAATCTAAATCGTACAGCATTTTTGAGAGAAATCCATGTAAAGGGTAGTTTGGGATGGGGAATTTTTTTTTAAAAGCTTCATGTCGCATCCTTGCAAGATTACTAAATTTAATTACCTTTACGTTTTTTATCTATGCTGTCCACACACACACGGATCTTTTTCTCAAAACATATATTTCAGGTGAAATCTCAACATCGAAATTTTGGGTGAAATACAATAACTTCTTTACGTACATGTAAGCTGTACATATGCGCTACAGAAATTAAGAATATTAATCTGGGAGTTCCACAGAGCGGAAGTACATAATAATTGTGTAGTTTGTCTCCTTGTAGACAAAGTATGAAGACAAGGTTTAACTCCGCCGAGTTTTACAAGAAGAGAGAAGGCAGGGATCACGTGACAGCCTGCGCGGGGTGTATTTGCAGACTTGACATCTGCCGCCCGAATGTCGAAGAACAGACCGCGATGTGCATGTAAAACAGAAAACACATGTTCAGCAGCATTGGGGCGTGAATACAAACCCCTTCAATTACGTGATACACGAGCGGGGTCAGAACTATGACCTCCAGCGTGTGCAGGTGCGGAACAGTCCAATTCCCTCCTCTAAAACAATGACTGAATTTCGAAGGTCAGGATTTACTTTGTTATATGCATAAAATCTATATCAATTTCATAAAAAGAGAACATTTGTATGTACAGCGGTTGTACCAGAAGTACCCGACCTGGCGTATAGATAGTGGCTGTTGTTTCAAACAACAATTGTAAAAAGTACCAGAAAAGTACTTAAAAAGCCTAAGTTTGAAGTTTGACGATTTTACATTGTTTAGCATTTGTTTGGCAGACATCATTAGTGAACTGGTCATCGTTATGTGATACAATACTTTCATTTGAAAGATATTAGTCCAACTAATATTAAAGCTGAGAATAATTCTACTTTGGGGAAGTCTGCTCCTTCGGTTACAAAAGTGAAATATTGGGTGGCAGAGTTTAAGCACGGTTATACGAGCTGCCAAGACGAACATCGCAGTGGTCGACCAAATGAGGTTACCAGTCCAGAAATTGTAAAGAAAATCCACAAAATGGTATTGTATGACCGTCGACTGAAAGTGCTCTAGCTAGCAGGCATTGCAGGCATTTCAAAAAGTAGTGTACATCGCATACTGATTGAAAATTTGGATATGAGAAAGCTGTGTGCAAAGGGGGTACCGCATTTGCTCACAATAGAACAAAAACAGCGTCGTCAGGATGTTTCAGTCAAGTGTTTGGCAATGTTTCGCTGGAATAAAGCTGAGTTTTTGCGTCAATTCATAGCGATGGATGAAACCTGGGTCCATCACTTTACACCTGAGATGAAGGAACAACCAAAACAGTGGATTGGAAGGGGAGAATCGGCTACAAAGAAGACAAAGACAGTTCCATCTGTAGGCAAGGTCATGGCGTCATTTTATGGGACGCACGCGGGAAAATTTTAATTGATTACCTCACAAAATGAAAAGTAATCAATGGCGAATATTGCGCGAACTTATAGCGTTTGAGTGATGACATCGAGCAAAAACGACTGCAAATAGCGAAAAAAAAAAGTTTTGTTTCGTCAAGATAATGCACCAAGACACACGTCCATTATCGCAATAGCTAAATTTAATGAGTTAAAATTCGAATTGCTTCCTTATGCACCCTATTAGACAGATTTAGTCCCCTTTCTTTATTTTCTGTTTCCAAACTTGAAGAAGCAGCTTGCTGGTAGAAGTTTTGCCAACAATGAAGAAGTGGAGTCTGCAGTTGGCTATTTTGCAGACCTTGATAGTTCTCACTAAACAGGGTATCGAAGTTATTGAACATCGCTGTGAAAAGGGTATCGAGCTGAAAGGAGACTATGTAGAGAATATGTTTGTGCTTTCTTTGTTTGGTCGGATACTTTTGGCTCGTAGCTTAATTCATAAGCCACTCAACTGACTTTGGCAATCCGTTCATCGTTGTAGAGCTCAATTTGCTCTGTCGGGCATTAATTTCATTTCATTTATATGTTATTACGAGGGACATCCAAAAACTGATAGATGATTTAGCATAACTAAATAATAACGAAAGCTATTAACACAAAACCTTATTTACGAAGTTACAGTATGTCACTATTTTTCAACGTAATCATCATTGCTATCAAGGTATTTGTCACGTGATACCGGTTTTTCAATGCAGATGCACTCTTTCACCGCTAAACATCTGAGCCAAGATGCACCTAAAGGTCTTCATGGCTTGGTAATCTTTTCCATCCAAAAAGTCTTTTACAAATTGAAACACCGGTTTTTTACTCTATCTACATCGAGATAGAGAAGGTATTATAATGCACCCAAAAATTCGATACCGAGATTTCACCGGAAATATGTTTTGGGGTCGTCTCCTTAGCGCGGTGGTAGCGCAGCTGCTTACCAAGCGGGAGACCTGGGTTCGATCCCCAGTACGGACGTGGGGGTTTTTCCCCCGCTGGGAGACCTGGGCCGGGGTGCACTCAGCTTCGTAAGGTCCCTGGGGGGCCAATTGAGGAGCTACTTGATGGAGAAGTAGCGGCTCCAGGTCATGAGGACCACATTAACCGGCCGGGGGGCTCGAGGCGCTGACCACGTCTCACCCTCCAATACTGCACCCCATCCATGACATCTGTAGTGGACCGAGATGGCGGACGCAGCGGCCGGGCGGTAGGCCAAGGTTCCCCGTGAGCTGTCGTGCCATCGAGTTATATGTTTTCGGGTCCCCTGAGTCCGAAAAAAGCATTTTTAAAAAAAGGTCCGTGTGTGTGTGTGTGTTTGTGTGTACGTCACTGGACAGCTTAGCTCCAAAACAAAAAGACCGTTAAATACCAAACTTGGATGTGACACGAAGATTTAAAAAAACATCCCTCCACCACAAACTACCCTTTACTTGGAAAAAATTTCGAAAATGTTCATTTTCTTAAAAATGGCTAACGATTTTGATAAAAATCCCGTATATTAAAACTATTTATGTCCGAAATAAAATCTATATCTCGAATGTTTTGGGAATAGCCTCTGAAGACCTCTTTATTCTGGATGAATTTTGCTGAATTTTGTTTAACTGCTAAACCGTAAGAGATAGAAAAAACATACTACACAAAAGATGTACCTCATGACAAAACACACAATTTTTTCCTTTACGTTTTTGTCGTGGAGGTAACCGTTTTCGAAATATTCCTTGTTATTGGTTTCAATTGTGAAGTACTTAAACTTTTTTCACACAGGAAGTGTCTGTTTTTCTTTTGTTCTACTCCTGGTCAATCAAAGAAATGATTTGCGATGACAATCGCATAACGATAGTTTTTAAAATATTTGACAATCACTTTAGCATAGTGCATTCCGTTATTCCCTTCGACTTATAAGGAACTAAGTAATAACATTCTGCTAACATTTATCTTGATTAGTATTGTGTACAAAGAAGAAGAATCTTTTGTAGGAGTTTTGTAGAGCAGCTAGAGATAGTCATGTGAGTGTAACGCATCAGATTTTTTCTGAATTATTATTTCTTTAAGTAACCTCACTTAATGTTGCAAGAGCAATAAATTTAATAGAGAACAGCGACGGCTGCAAGCCAAAATCCCTGGAATGCGACACCTGTGTATAATGGACACATGCGAGAATGTTCTCTGGAAATTTGTGATGACGTCATGAGGAAGAGTTGCAAGCCAGGCGAGTCACCTTTGGCTGAGTTCACAGCTGCGTCGAAGCAACGAGAGAAAACTGTACTGTAGAGCTGTTATGAAAGCAGCGGAATGAATACTATTTGTAATCAGAGGTTATAGTCTATAAAGAGATTTTTGTGACACTGGTGTCAGAAGTGGAATAATTTAACGATAAGATGGTGGTGAGGATGATGAAAATCTTACTGCTGGAAATAGACTATGAAAACCGGTATGGAGGTCATGAAAACGGAATAGAAGCTAGCATGGAGAAGTTCGAAGACAAAATAAAATATGAAATGAATGACATGAAATTCGGAATAAATAAAAGGAGAAGATCAAATCCGGCATATGGAAGATGGACGAGAAATGCAAAAAAGTTTATGTATTCCACTCACATGACTCTCTCCACACTTCTGTAACGAATGCTTGTTAAAAGGTTTCTTCTTTTATCTGATTGATGCTAATCGAGATAAACATTAGCAGAAATTGTCTTATTACTTTCTTTCTTATAAGAAGAACCGAAATAAAGGGAATACACTAGACTAAAGCAATAGTTATATCTTTCAAAAGCTGGTGGTTATGCGATTGAAACTTGTCCCATTGCAAGGCCAGGAGTTGACAAATTCCCATATGAGAAAAGTGCTTGAAAACTGAAACCAATAACAAGGAATATCTCAGAAATGTCAACTCCATGAAAAAAATGTGTATGACATAATTTGTGTATTTTAACGAGATCTACATTTTTATTTTCTCAAAATGGCTCTAAAGATTTGTATTTTGTTTGAAATACCGTATATTAAAACTATTAACATGATCAAAAATCTGATATTTCCCATTCACATGACTTCCTCTACATCTCTGCAACAATTTATTATTAAAATGCTTAGACTTCTATTTACTTCACGCTAATCGAGAAAAAATTCATTCGGAATGAAGAGGTCTTTAGAAGCTATTCTCAGAAAATTCAAGAGATGTATTTTATTTGTCCTGTAAATATATTTAATATACCGTATTTCCTCAAAATATCCTTGAAAGATACTAAACTGAAACACCAAGTTTGGTATATTACCAACATTTTGTTTTTGAATTGTCGTGTTCACAGACACACACCTGCCTTTTTTTTTTAAGTGATTTTTGTTGGATTCAAGGGAGCCTAAAGCGTGTATTTCTGGTGAAATCTTGACACGAATTTTGGTTGGAATATAATACGTTCTCTACCTACAAGTACATCGTGCGTGGTAGAGAAAGTAAAAATTAAATCGTATCACAGTTTAAAAGGGTCACACACGAATATTAGTTCTCTTTTCTCGTTCTTGATCTTTTAGTGTATATCCTCCTTTAATTCCTGTTAAATGTTTTATAGCAAAAGGTGATAATCTTTCCCACTGCAAGCAGAAAGAGAGAGAAAGAGATTGCTGTCCAACCAAATTGAAACATTTACACGTTCTATACTTAATTACCAGCTAGATCAATGTATCTGCCGCTCTTTTTATTTTTTTTCAATGCAGAACGTTACCCTATTCATTGCGCAGGAAAACGCTCATTTGTCTTCGTTGTGGTTACGTCGCACCAGTCTGGGAATCCATAAATCTTGGGGCTCTAATGCAAAATGATTGTTCGTCTGCTTGGGTTGTTCCGTCAGGAGTGATTTGTAACTGTTGCGCGCGCAAGCAAGCCTTTACCCAGACCATTTAATTTATACAAGCTCGTTGTGGCGTCCCCTCGCATATTTAACTTCACTAAATCCGTACTCAAAACTGGCAAGTCGAGATACAGGTGTCACACGCTCAAGGTCTAGGAATGTATGTACATCTTGCACCTCGTGAACGTTTGTTTAGGATTCCCCAAGGATTGTCTAAGGAACGAGGAATGACACTGAATATGAGTAATTTGGAAGCGGGTTTCCAAGCACCTCAGAGTAAATATCTGATGTGTCCATTCACATGACTTTCTCTACATCTCTGTAACAAATTATTGTTAAAAAGCTTATTCTTCTACTTCATACTAATCGAGATAAATCGAGATAGCTACTCTACAAACTTCTTACAAATGATTATTTTTCTTTTTACTCCATGCTAATCGAGATAAACATTAGCAGAATGTTCTTATTACTTAATTTTTACTTTCTCTTGCCCCATATGTACAATGTACATAGGGACAGAGAAGTATTGCATTCCACCCAAAAATTCGATGTCGAGATTTCACCGGAAATATATGTTTTAGGGTCCTCTGTATCAAAAAAAAAAAGTATTTTCAGAAAAAGGTCCGTGTGTGTCCGTGAACACGATAACTCAAAACCGAAACGACGGTAAAATACCAAACTTGGTATTTAAGTTTAGTATTTTCCAGGGATGCGACATAAATGATTTTGAGAAAAATCTCCCCACCCCAAACCACTCTTTACATGAAACTTTTTTCGAAATTTTTTTATTTTCTTAAATATGGCTAACGTTTTTGATTAAAATGTCGTATATTAAACATATTTACCTGACAAATAAAATGTATTTTTTGAGTTTTCTGGGAATAGCCTCTGGAGACTACTTTATTCTGGGTCAATTTATGGACTTTTGCATAATTGCTAAACCGTAAGAGATAGACACAAACTTACCCCACAATAAATTTAGAGCATTTTAAAATACATGATTTATGTTGTATACATTTTTTTCGTGGAGTTGATCGTTGTTGAGATATTCCTTGTTTTTGGTTTCAGCTTTGAAAAACTTAACTTTTCTCACACAGGACTTTGTGAACTCCTGTCCAAACAAACAAAGGAACTTCAATCACATAGCAACCGAATTTTGACTATCAGTTTAACCTATGGTACTCCCTTATTTCGTTTCTACTTAAAGATAACAAGTAATAAGACTATTTCTGCAATTTTTTTTCTCGATTAACAATAATTTGTTGCAGAGATGTAGAGAAAGTCATGTGAACGGAAAACATCAGATTTTTTAATTTATGCTGTAAATCAATTTCTCTCCCTCCACCCTTGTCGCGCTCTCTACAGCTGTAAAACACTTCACATTAAAACTCCAAAACTCCCTGTCCGAGGAACTGCAGCTGTGCAGTTGTAGCCATCCATGTTTGACGAACTACATTTTCCGGCCGGAAGTGTCAGAGCAGCGAGCTTTTAAGCTTCTGTGGAAGGTGGACGCTGCAAATTTCCCTTCCGGTAGTGACGGACCAGTGTGCATCAACTTTTATACGAATGATAATAAAATTATAAGCATAGTAATAAATGCAGAACAATTTCACGAAAGAAATACGCATTTTCCAGCGTATAAAACCCACTTGTTTTACTTCGAAAATAGGGCCAAAGCTGGATGCGTTCTATACTCCAGTAGCAAAAGGTAGACAATTAAAAGCTCAATTTCTTCAAAAATCTGACGTGTTCCATTCACATGACTTTCTCTACATCTCTGTAACAAATTATTTTTATTGACAAGTTTTCTTAGAATCTTCTCCTAAGTCTGGAAAAATATGACTAAATTCGCCATCTTTACTTTCTCTAAACGTTCTATATACATAGTGTATAGAGAAGGTATTGCACTCCACCAAAGAATTTGATACCGAGATTTCACCGGAAATATGTTTTAGGGTCCCCTATATCCAAAAAAAGTATTTTCAGAAAAAGGTCCGTGTGTGTGTCTGTGAATATGATAACTCAAAAACGAAAAGTCGGTAAAATACCAAACTTGGTATTTAAGTTTAGTATCTTTCAGGGATGCGACACGAAGATTTTGAGAAAAATCCCCCCCCCAACAAACTACTCTTTACATGGAACTTTTTTCGAAAATTTTGATTTTCTAAAAAATTGTTCTAACGATTTTGATTAAAATATCGTATATTAAAGATATTTACCTGACAAATAAAATGCATATTTTGAGTTTTCTGGGAATAGCCTCTAAAGACTACTTTATTCTGGGTGAATTTTACGGAATTTTGCATAACTGCTAAACCATAAGAGATGGACAAAAACTTACCACACAACAAATGTAGAACACTTTAAAACACACAGTTTATGTTCTACACATTTTTTGGTGGAGGTGTTTTTGAGATATTTCTTGTTTTTGGTTTCAGCTATAAAAACATACTTTTCTCATACAGGACGTTGTGAACTCGTGTCCATACAAACAAAGGAACTTCAGTCACATAGAAACCAGCTTTTGACTATCATTTTAACCTATGGCACTCCATTATTTCGCTTCTACTTACAAGGGAGCAAGCAATAAAACTATTTCTGCTATTTTTTTCTCGATTAGCATTAGAAGCATAAGCCTTTTAACAACAATTTGTTGCAGAGAGGTTGAGAAAGTCATGTGAATGGAACACATCAGATTTTTATTATTTCAAAACACAAAAAAATTGCAACATTTTAAACATAGTTTTTTCTTTAGGTGCATTTTACGTTCTTTCCGGTATTCTTTAAGAAAGAAAATAATCTTACAAAGATTGCAACAAAAAAGTGCTGTACCAAAGTGAAATGGTGAAAAAACTTAACCAAAAGCCACTAAACAGAAAATTTCTGAAGTAAAATTACATTAAAGTATGCTAAAAGTTAAATATATTTAAATTAACCATTCTACAATGCAGTTTGAGGTGATACATCCACGGAAGATTTTTCTTTCGATCAAGAAACTAATGTACATGTTGAGTCTTCGGTAAGTACATAAATTGCTGCAGGAAGTGTAGTACTAAGCGGCCGTAAGCAAAGTTGCAAGCTTTAGCATCCAAATGGTGCTTAAATAGATTCACTATATGCATGCCACTATCTCCAGAATTTTCGAACACGGTTAATTATGTTAAAATCACATCGACATAAACTGATGTCTTCGTAACTTTGATGTTCTGCATACAATTTATCACCGATTCTTACAAGCTATTTTAATCATCAAACGATTAGTAAGATTTTAAGTTTTCTTCCAATCGAGGGGCGTAAAATGTGTATGTTAAGTTTTCAGTAAGTACAAAACACGATTTGCAACATAATGTACATTTTATTGCTACAGTAAATGTTGAAATTAGTTACAGGCTAAGTTATAGAATTTTCAAACACAATCATATTAAACTTACGATATAATTTGATATCTTCGTGACTTAAATGTTCTGCTAATGTTCTCATTAGCAATGTTTACAAGTCATTTTAACCTCCAAATATGTCTCTTAAATTTTCGGTTCATTATACATCATAAAGAACTTGCGAAGTTATTTTGCTTTAACACAGTAGTAGAAAAATCTGATGTGTAGCATTCACATGACTTTCTCTATATCCCTGCAACAAATTATTCTTAAAAAGCTTATACTTCTATTAACTTCATGCTAATCAGTAAAACATTAGCAGAAATATCATATTATTGCTTCCTTGTAAGTAGAGGTGAAATAAGGGAGTACCATAGGCTAAAGTGATAATCAAAAGCTGGTTGCTATGTCACTGAAGTTCCTTTGTTTGTATGGGCAGCAGTTGACAAATTTCTGTATGAGAAGTCTAAGTTTTTCATAGCAGAAACCAAAAATAAGGAATGTCACAAAAACGACGAACTCCACGAAAAAAATGTATATAACGTAAATTGTGTGTTTTAACATGCTCTGCATTTTTTGTGTAGTAAGTTTTTGTCCATCTCTTACGGTTTAGCAGTTATTCAAAATTTAGTAAAATTCATCCTGAGTAAACTACTCTTCAGAGACTATTTCCAGAAAATTCAAGATATACACATTATTTGTCAGGTAAATGGCTTTAATATACGAAATTTTAATCAAAATCGTTAAGAGCCATTTTTGAGAAAATCAAAATTTTCGAAAAAAGTTCCATGTAAAGGGTAGTTGGGGGTGGAGGGATTTTTCTCAAAATCTTCGTGTCGCATCCCTGGAAGATACCAAACTTAAATACCAAGTTTGGTATTTTACCGACTTTTCGTTTTTGAGTTATCGTGTTCACAGACGGACACACGGACCTTTTTCCCAAAATGCTTTTTTTAGATAAAGGGGACCCTAAAACATATATTTCCGGTGAAATCTCGGTATCGAATTTTTTGGTGGAGTGCAATACATTCTGTATACACTATGTACATAGTGCGTATGGAGAAAGCAAAAATACAAAAATATTCTCTAGGTTTCGTATTAAATTTCCCAACGTAGCTACAACCACCCTAAAGTTTGCCTTCAGGAACCCAATCAGAAAGGAGTATATGCTAGATTGTTGTATTTAGTAACCATACCTGCATTTCCAGTGATTGTAGTATTTGGTTAGAATAACATCCTATTCTAACTGCGCGATGACTCCAAGAATCCTATATCTTTCTGTTCTAAGGCTTTGCTTACCAGTAAAGTGCTTCTCGTTTTATTGGTTCATAAGCATAGATGCCAAATAGGTTATGTATGATACAACCCTACTTTTTACAATGTTTTTAAAACTTTCCTTGTGCAGTCACAACCCTTATAACTGAGGTTTATTCACCAAATAAGCTGGTTAATTTGAGTTTATTAATTTTCTTCGTGTAGAGTTTGTTAGTGGAGGTTGTTTTTGCAGTTCCTTTGAGTTCCTTATCGAACCCAGTGTTTATCCTTGAAAGACGCCCTGATCCCATGAAGGTGAGAGATGCTCCCTCCTTTGTTGGGACGCCAGCTTATTTTCCGTAATACCCGTTTGCTCAGTTCTACTGTTTATGGGAGAAGAGATTTGATAAACTCTTGATTATTGCGTCACGTTCAGAAAACGCTGCATATGATCAACACTCAACCGAATAAATTGTCTTCAAAGTAGGAGCAAATAAGATGGCAGAACTACGAAGAGAACCGATTCGATTCCTGGATATGGGTTAGGAATTTTGTTTAACTAGAATAATTGCATAGAGTAAATGTATCCTAAAAAGGTATAAGGTACAAAATAATGTAAAAATCAGATGTTACGTCCACATTATTTTCCTCTATCTATTCTTCATAAAACTATTCTTGTAAAAGCTTATTTTTCAATCTGCTTCATGTGAAACGATATAAATATTCCATTACACATTTCGTTGTATAAATAAGAGGACATAATAAGAATAAACAAGAACATTTAGAACTATGTTCATTCTTATGGAAGTGTGTATGCATGCGATATTTGGTAGACTCGTGGGGAGCCTAGGTAAAGTAGTTGTGTGCATATCCTTATAGAGGCTTAACCACAGGAATGTAGGGATTGATTGAAGTTTGGTTTGATTGTTGATATTGATGTTAAGGAGGTAGCTCTATAGATAGGTTCCTCAACGATTGCTTTTTCAGGAGTAGCAACTTTGTCGCTGTTCTGCTTGTGTCTTATTTGATTTATTTAAAGCTAGTTTTAATTTTGATAACCACTCCCATAGGGGACGAGGGTAATTAGTTCAGCTTTTAGCTGTTGGCTGATTTAAAGCCCTCGCTGCCGTGTGTACCCACAAGCCATGCGGGAATCCGGAACTGCCTGCATCGGCATTCAGTTGGTAAGCGGCCCCCTAGAGCTCTGACAAAGGCGTTCTCATTTTGGGCCAATCTGGCGTAAAAATCTTGAGCCCGGCGCCTAATCACATTCTCTCCACGTTTGGGAGAGCCGAAGCTTCGTGTAGTAGCCTCACTTGGAAGCAACGACAGAAGTAGAGGGACTCGAGCCCTCTATTCTGTAATCACTGTAACCAGAGATGCCGGGAGTCTGCTCTCATACCCCACACTTCGCAAGCATAGAGTATCAGAGGGACTTGTGTAAGAATGCATTTCCGAAAATATTTAAACCTGCAATCAACTCAATGTCACTCAGTTTTGCAATGGACCATACATTATACCAGAACAAATCTGATGGTTACCCTTACCTTTATTTAGCGTCCACAAAATATTGTTAGGATACCCCATTTTTTCTTTCTCTACCGCGTATAGTAAGTACGAGATACATTGTATTCCTCCCAAAAATGTTACCGGAAATACACTATCTACGCATTCTTATATAAAGTATCCCTAAAAAGCTTATTCTTGTATCTAGTTCCCATTAATCCCATAAACATATGCAGATATACTCTTATTGCACATTGAATTATGCTTAATCGAAAGCAAATCTTTATAGGGTTTAAATTGTTATAGAATTTGTTGAACTGGTGACGGTTGTGAAATGGCATTCTCTTGGCTTGACCAGTTTCCATTTGAAAAAAATATTAAATTATTGTAACATTGAAGTCAATAACAAGGAATCTCACAAATGGTTAATTCCAGACATTGATTTCATTTTACATAAATTGTATGTTTTTAAATCTACATTTTTTGTGTAGTAAATAAATTTATTTCTATCTTTTAGTTTAACAGTTGTGCAAAAGTCATTCAGAAGAAAGAGGACTCCAGAGGCTATTCCCAGAAAATTCATGATACATATTCTTTTTTGTAATAAAAATATCTTAAAAATATGTAATTGAATGAAAATCGTTATGCATTTTTGAGAAAATCCCAGCCTTGAAGAATGCTGCGCTTTTTGTTTTTGAGTTAAATTGTGCCTGCATGCAGACGCACAAAATCTTTTTCTATTTTTTTTTCCCCCATGAATTTTCAGCGAAATCTCAGTATCAAATTTTTGTACATCCTGCTTGAGAAAATAAAAAAAAATCTGATGTGTTCCATTCACATGCCTTTCTCTCCATCTCTGCAACAAATTGTTAGAAACTTGTGCTTTTACTTCATGTTAATCGAGAAAAAATAGTAAAAATAGTCTTATTAAATGCTTCCTTGTAAGTAGAAGCGAAATAAGGGCATACTATAGGTTCAAGTGATAGTTAAAAGCTGTGACTGAAGTTCCTTTGTATAAATTTTGTGTCTAAAAGTGCTCTACATTTTTTGTGTGTGTGGTAAGCTCTTGTCTATCTCTTATGGTTTAGCAATAATGCAAAATTCCATAAAATTCATCCAGAATAAAGTAATCTTCAAAGGCTATTCCCAGAGAATTCAAGATATACATTTTATTTGTCAGGTAAATATATTTAATATACCCCCCCCCCCCACACACACACACACATGAAATTTTTGGGTGGAGTGTAATACCTTCTCTATACACTATTACATAGTACGTATAGCGAAAGTAAAAATGTATATTTTAATACCAAATTTTGACATTCCATACACATCACAAAGACTATAAACACTAAGTGATAAAACACAAGCCTAAAAGTCAAGAGCTTTTTTATGTTTACATTAAATGGACTAGAAAATTAATATTTATTGCACATATGTATTTTAGTACTGTAATTTGTATATGTAGTTTTGAGAGTAATAACTACAATTTAGAAAGACATTCACAAAATGTCTATATACATATGTAATATTTTCAGAATGCAGATCTTAAAATTAAATTTGGACACCTTTGTATATAAGGATGTAAACACTGTACATACAGTGGCATAGGCTGTAAAAACCAAGTGATATTGAAGGTTTGAGATATGTATTAGTTGTAATGTGAGAACTTCAAATGTTGTATGCTTAGTGTATTTAATTTTGTATGCTTTGACATGTTCTATGTTAAATGCCTGCTTGGCTATCATGAACTTACAGAATGCCATGTAATCTAATCTAATATTTGACGTGCTTGGTGAATGTGTTACTATCACTTGAAATAGCCGCAACATACTGTAACAAGAACTCTCTTTTCACTCCAACAAACAATCCTTTATTTCTTGCAGAAATTGATTACAATCAAAATCTGCTCACAAATAGCTGTCTTTCTTTGATTCCTCTGCAACAATTCTGCCATATGGCTTCCTTTCAACATTTGCTGTGTTGACAGTTACTACCTACATGCAACAAATTTTCTATCAAAGCTCATTCAACTACTTGTTATACATTCTTAGTTGAAACTGAAAACTGGGCACGGCTTCATTCCCCTTTTTATGCCTCTTGGTCATGTGGCAGGATATTTCCAGAAGCAGCCGCACTTGCAAATCACTGCAGGTGTCACAAACTCACTCAGGTGTAACAAAGTGGGCTTCAATATAAAAGTCACCCTCCGTGGTGTAATGGTTACTATGCTAACTTCATAGGGTCGTGGGCTCAAACCTGGCAGAGGACGATGGATTTTTTGGGGTGTAAAAATCCTTAATATGGCTTCCTTCGGAAGAGAAGTAAAGCCGTTGATCCCATGTTGTAGATTTATAAAAGAACCTGAAGCCTGATAGAGAGGCCTCCGAGCATAATTAAGCGGTCTTTCATGCCCAGTTTAGAATGGGACACTGAGAACCACAGTAGTTAAAGAGCATCCATAAATAACACACCATTTACATTTATTTCAATATAAAGAACCTTCTGAAAGCACACGTGTCCATTTTCACAAGTATAATAATCACAGCTTTGACACCATGGTATACATGTCTACTAATGCAGGTGTAACAATAGATGCCAACAATCAGCTATGAAGCAAGCCATGTTTGTTAGTTATGGCTTCAGGGCAGTAACAATGCTTATAGAGGACATGATCGCAACTCACATCTGATACGAGCACCATAGATTTCTGAAAATAGGTGAAAGAAAACAAAAGACATAAACTAAGGAATCCTAACACCTCAACAATAACAAATAGTCAATGAAAGGAAGCCAGATACCAAATGTGCCATATATACACAAGAGTAGCTGCCCATGGGCTATATCATCAAACATGTTCAACCAAGGAATACCATAGTCCTACCAAAAGATGCCAGTGCCCCATGTAAAACAGATCCTGCTACACACTGCATCATCAAATGTAAAGAAAGAACATTGGCATTAACCCACTATGCAAACAATGCTAATTTCATCTAATCAATACTTCTATACACAATGTATTCAATAAAACAATAACATTGAAATTTAGTTGGGGAAACATAACTTAACAAGTGTGGTAAAGAGATCTTCCAGTTGCTACAAAACTCTTATAGTAAAGAAACAAAAGTTCAGCTAAAGGAAATAGAAAGTAGGTATATATCAAAGTAGGAAATTTGTCAATGGTTGATTTATGACCAAAAACATTTTGGCATTAATATATAATTTGTTTTTATACAAATATACATGTATTTGTACAACACTTTGATTTACACTTTACCCAAATGTTGTAAGTGCAATTCTCTTTACTTATAATATATTTATTTTATGCTGATATAGGCTTACTATAAAGGTTTATCATTAATTTAAAGGCATTAGGACATGAATTACAAAGAAGGAGAAAAATATACTAATACTGTAAAGTGCAGGTACATAGAGGTTTGAACCATAATTTTACATTATTTATACAGATTTTAAAGTACTTTTTACAAAAATATTAATTTAATTTTAAACATTTTAATCTTTTTTGTATTTAGCTGCATATCTCCCTTAAAAGTAAACAACATAATTGAAACTTTCAGTGTGCTTTTAGGTAAAGTATATGGTATTATCTTGACTGAACCATAAATTTTAGTTCCGAAACATTTTAATGGTGAATAAAGAACTTAATTCACAAAAAAATTAATAAAGACGATGTAGATAAGTGACTACATAACCACCTTTACCTTTATTATTTTCTCTACTGCTTACCCATAGTAAGTAGAGAATGTATTGCATTACACCCAAAATTTTATACCAAGATTTCACTTTGTAATAAATGTAAATTTATATAATATAAATACTAGTCAAAGAATGGATTTACAGAACCCAGTGCTGGCTTAATTAATAAGGAGTATCTTGTGAATGTGTCAGAATATTCAATGCTCTTCCAAATGACTTAAAATTACTATCTTCAGGGAAAATAGAAAAATATAATTCTGCTCTTAAAAGTTATCTATGCCACAAGGCCTATTATGGTTATTACTCAATGCAATTATGGACGATCACTAAATAACCCTCTTCTATAAGAGAAATGTATTGCATCACAGTATTGGTTTTAATGTATTGACTCTTCATAAACATGTAAAACTCTGTGGCACAACAGCCCAAAGTTGGCCTAACTGCTGCGTCCCCCATCTCTGCCCATTACAGGCACCATGGATGGGGTGCAGTACTGGAGGGTGGGATGTGGTTAGTGTATTGACCTCCCCACCGCAAAATGCAGTCTATGTAATCTGAAGTCACTACTTTTTCCTCAAGTAGCTCCTCAATTGGTCCCCCAAGGACCTCACGAAGCTGAGTGCACCCTGAACTATATCTCCCAGTGGGAGAAAATGCCAGTACTGTGAACTGAACTTGGCTTCCCACTTGGTAAGCAGCTGTACTATCACCGCACTAGGAGATGACCCCATAAACATATAGTTGTTGCAATTAAATTATCTTACATGCTTGTCTGGTGTTTGAGAGAGTAGAATTGCATGTCTCATTTTCATTCAACTAGCTTTTGATCTTGTGAGCTGAATATTGATAATGAGTAATTGTATAATACTGTGACTGTTGTAGAAATTGTATTAAAATAAAATTCATGGATTCGTAGAGTTGAATATTTAGGAGTGGTGGTTAAAATGGTTATGTGACATGAATTAGTAAACTTGGTTTTGTATATGACTGTGTTCAATGTCACCAAGCCTTGCTCGATAGTGTGACCAAGCAAAAAAAAAAATAAAACACAAGTAATACACATTTTGAAACCCTCTCAATTAAAAAAGAAAATCATGAATTTTGGCAATTTTCAAGTTCCTAACACTAGCACTCGAGCTCACAGCTTTGATTTAGTAGTGGACACTAGCTGATGATGCAGGCAACAGCCTAATGAACATGTTCTAATTAAAACTAGTTATATGTAGCAAATGAAGTGTTATTAAACCTCAAGGCTTATTGTGAACATTGGTTAAGCTTACTGCTAAATGGCAGCAGTGTATCTTGCTTTAGACAAAGACAATTTATTTATGTTTCTCACCGAGATAAGTATAAAGTGAAGTCAATAGTGTCATTACTCCAAATAACTTGCATATATGTTCCAATTATTTAGCTCATCAACTTAAATGTTGGTTTCCTATATGAAGTAGTAAATAAGTACATATTTAAAAAATAAAAGAATTTGAGTCGATTTTTGTAACACAAACATCACATTACAATTTACAAAACGGTATATAAATAAAATGCCCTGCAGAGTTCCAGTTACCAACTATGGAATGCACCAGGGTTTAGTCCAACCCATAGGGGTATAGAACTGGTGCCCACTCAGCATTATGAGGAAAGTCAGGAGCTATGATAAGACAGCTTTCTGGCTGTGGGATGCATGATGCTGGCCCAATTCGTCCCCATGCGAGTTGGAGATCCCCCACCCCTGCCATGCGTAAGTGGGTACGAGGTCAGCAGTAAGCTTGGCAGGTCCAGGCCCTTTACAGTCTGTAGCTCCATAAGATTTATTTTTACTTTCTCTATACATGCTATGTACTTAGTGTATAAAGGTATTTCATTCCACCCAAAAATTTGATACCGTGATTTCACCGGAAATACATGTTTTGGCTTCCCCTGAATAAACAAAAAAAGCATTTTTGAAAGAGAGTGTGTGTGCGTGCGCGTGTGCGCATGTGCGTGTGCATAGGCAGCATTGCTCAAAAACAAAAAGACTGCTAAATACCAAACTTGCTTTGGTCTATTAAAATACTACACATAAAGCAATTAAATTGCTGGTAGCAGTATTTATAGAGAGATATTAAATAAAACTGAATATGTGCTTATCCAAAAGTTTACTGTATGCCATATCTTTTGCTATTGTGAAGTGGAGAGAATTTCATTGCATAGAATGTGTATCAAAATGATTTCATTCATCAAAACATAGTTTTACTCTCTTTATAGTTAACCATTGTTAGATAACTCCCATGTTCCATCAATTTGTGTTCCTCTTGTTGGGATTATGTTTTATTTTCTCTCAGAATCCCAAAATATACTCCATGTTTATGCTTTTCTTGATAAATTCTATGAACAATACTCTGCCAGACTCCAGTGGTTGCAGTTTTTAGATTTTTTTAAAATGTTCAGGAGAGTACCAAAGCTTCATGTACTGATAAGTTTTGTAATCAACTCTGAGTTTCACTAGAAGTGTTTTTTTTGCTTTTAGGGACTTAAAGAAGCATTGTCAAAAAAGTAACTGACACATGTAAATGCATACTAACATCTGTATGATAATATTTTAAACTCACCTGTACTCTGGGCACAGTGTATTACATCAAGTAACACAAGCCTTAAGTTTGCTGAATCCAGAGAGAAGAAGATAGACCCAGACTCGCTAAATGTTTTCTGGATCAAGGTCAATGTCCAAGAACTAAAGCACAAGCTATACTGTATCATCCAGCTTTACATCAGACACATCTAGTTACAGTGACTACAGCTATACAAGATTACATTTTGTTTACATCTCCCTGACCCTCTACAAACAATTATAATCACAAACTAACATGATGGATTTAATGTTGATGTATGTAGCACTGTAAAAACATTTCTGTAAACCATTATTCCTATCCTCAAAATGAATATTTTGGTAGGTACCAAGCCCTACTGTGCAAATTTTGCACATTGTTTTCCTACAACCAGTATACCATGATAACTACACACAGCTTTACACAACATTACTCCCACTGCACATTGTGCCTTACACTGAACTGCAAATGCATTTACCTTTCATCATCTATGTTAGGTTACTACAAAAAAATATCACTCAGTCCAATATCTGCTACAAATAAAACCCTATGGCCAGCACACACATCATACAATATAAGTTGACAAATATTACAATAAATATGTATAGGTTGGTACTTATAACACTACTGTACAAATTTACACACTTTGCAACACTACTGGAACTAAAAGTAAACATTGAGTCGATTAATGTCACTAAGCAATACTCACATTTAAATTTTCTAGAATATGTATTGGAGGTTAGTTTCCACCATTGTCAACCAGACATCGACTAATCGCTAATTAATGATGGAGGAAACTAACCTCAAAACATGTTCTGGAAAATTTAAATGCGACTATTGTTTAGTGTCATTAATTGACTCAATGTTTACTTTTAGTTCAATCCCAACAACACTGTCATCAACTTCCAAAAAAAAAAAAGAAAACTACTGGAACTGTTTGGTATATGCATTACCATGCAATTGTCATGAAGAAACCTCCAAGTTTCTACCAAAGTATATGTAGGCAAGAACTGGCACACGCTGTGTGAGCCATACAGACAACCACATTTGGAAGTTGAGTAGAGGCCTCAGTATCCAGGCAAACCACCAGCTCCATAGTAGCACCCCATGAAGGTAAGTCTGTAATCAGGGATGGAGTATAATAATTGAGTAAACATGAAAATGAAGGGATCAGTACAGGGCAGCATCATAAATTTGTAAACTATTTTATCACACCATTGCACTTATATCAAGCTTATAAATCCAACATACAGTTCTAGCAGATTTTTCCCTATCAGTTGGTGGTATTCTAACCAGTAGATGAGTACCTGATGAAGACAATCCACCTAGAACACATCTTTGGTTTTTATTAATAACAAAACAGTAACAATAACAATAATAATAAACAATAATATCAAATAATACTGCAGCTATCACATGTCCAAATGGACATGCAGTTGCATGGCATGTGAGATTTGACATTACTATTGTGGTGAGCAATCTTGCCCCAAAGGACCAAAATATTGTTTTTATTTTACCACCTCACCTCCATTATTAGGTATTCTTGAATGGGTTCAAGTCATTTCTAGAATTTAATTTAATTTTTGATGTTCAAAACTTAATGCAAACTACAAAATACATGTTAGTAAGCTGAAAATGTTACTGCATCTTCCCAAAACTATTGTTGAGAAAACTAATATATATATATATATATATATATATACACACATATATATATATATACACACATATACACACATATATATATACACATATATATATATACACACATATATATATACACACATATATATATACACACATATATATATATACACACATATATATACACATATATATATATATATAAAACATTCTAAAACTGTAACTGTTTTTGCAAACATCTTATTTTTTAAAATAAGAACTGAAGCTTTCCTGGCGACGTGTTAATTCAAAATCTTCTCGGGCTTCTAGCCAGGTAAAAACTTTTTACCTGGCTAGAAGCCCGAGAAGATTTTGAATCTTATTTTTTATTTCAAAAAGTAATCCTAAAATATATATATATATATATTTTTTAGGATTACTTTTTGAAATAATATATATATATATATATTTTTATAGGATTACTTTTTTAAATAAAAAATAAGATTTTTGTAAAAACAGTTACAGTTTTAGAAATTTTGCTTTTGTAATGGATGTAATGTTTTTTCTCCCTTTGTAAAGATATAAAAACTCCAATACTTGAAGCTTTTGTACATGTTTCTATGGTACTTTCAAAACAATTTTTATTCATTTTGCTCAAAAACTGTATGACAAGATAGATTTTGAAAAATATATTTTTAAACCAAAAATGTTAATATCTCAAAAACTATTAGAGCTAGAGAAATGAAACTCAGCAGAACATTGTCTTTTCATACCTGATGTGGGTAGTAAAACTTCAATTTTCTAGCATCAGAATTGTGGAAGATCTAAATTTCACCCATCACTCCCCTTAATTTTGCAATGATGTTCAGCTGTTTCTCACAATTGTGTGAAATTTTAAGGCCAATTCAGTTCTTAAACATTGGACTCTTGCTATTCTCTTTTTCTCTGTAGTAAAATGTAGCTACTCTTAAAAAGGTTTATCTCAATTAAAATACAGTAGATGGAAAAATAAGTTTCTGTAAGAAAATTTTGTATACACAATAATAAACAATAGAGGTGGGGTAAATCATATGAATGTAATGCATCATTTTTTTTTTTTTGTTTTCCTTGGGAGTGCAAAGTTGGCAGTGTTTAAAGTGTAGACATGTGTCAAAGTAGCTCTCAAAGATCAAAGAAACAAGGGAATAAGAGGCATAGAGGCATGGAAACAAACATTTCCAAGCAAGCAGCAATGAGGAGTTGCAAAACTAAGAGGAATTGAATAGAATACTCCTGTGTTGGATTTGTAACACTTAAGTATCACTTATGTATAGTTTTTCCAGACCGGTTTCTAAGCCACGTGGGCTTCATTGTTGATGGCTTATAACTAAATTTCCTCAGGGTTTTTTATGTTGAAGTGTGACGGTCCCTGGTGGCTGAGTGACGAACCTCAACAATATAATTTCCGGCAGCAATTCAAAGTTGAATATGTGGCATTGGTTTTTAATGATGTGGATTTTTTCCCAGACATCAAGCTCTGCTGCATATCTGGCAAGTTTTTTAAGGTGTTTGTTAGGTATTATTTCATGGTTAGTAGACCAAAAGTGGTTTGCAATGGCTAATTTGTCAGTTTGTTTGTATTTTACTGTTCTCATGTGTTTGTTAAGGCTTATTTCAAGGTGTCTCTTTGTTTTACCAATGTAAAATTTGTTGCAATCTGTGCAATTTATTCTGTAGATTCCAGATTTTTTGTGTTCTGGAATTTGGTCTTTTTGGTTGCTGCAGAGCATTTTTTGTAGGCTGAACTTATTTTGGGGGGCAAGTGTGATTTTGTGTTTTTTTAATATTTTTGAAACTTGTGGTGTAGTTTTGGGTGATAAATAAACTTTTTGAATCAGGGTTTGCCTATTGGTGGGCTCAATTTTGTGGTTTCTGTGATTAACTTCAGTTGTTGAAATTTTTTTACTTTTTTATCTATTACTTTTTGGTTAAAGCCATTGTTTCTTGGCCTAGATGTTATGTGTTTCTATTCTGGGTTGTATTCTTCATCTTTTAAAGGTGTGTAGACCAGCCTATGGGTGAGGCTATTTAATATTGCATGTTTGTGCACTATAGGATTATGGCCATAATTCTTTATTTACTTGTTGCTGTCAAAAGTTGTTGAAAATGCAGCCAATTCTGTAAAACATATGTACTACTATGTAAGTGTTAGGTTTGCCTCAATGTTTATTTCTAAAGTTATCATTTCACTTCACTGTGTACTACTTCCTTGTTATCATATTCATTATGGCAATTAAGTTATTTGGAAGAGATGCCAAAACATTGTTAATTTTCAACATAAATGACTCTGAGGTAAGGGAAAACAAGCATGTTTATTTCAACCATGTGTTAGAAGATAAAAATCAGGAGATCAAAAAGTACCTAAAAATTAAAAAACGACCATTTCTGTGGACATTAGATTTTTTAAATATTGCACTGAAAAGTAACATTTGTCCTAAATTCTTACGGAAATCAGTAACATTTCAGAAAAATAGCCAGGTGCAAAAAGTGCTAGAGAATAAAGCAATAAAGATGGAAATTGAAGTTAGCAAACTTAGATCTAGAAGATCATAATCTCCACCTATATCTTAAAAACTCCCTTGGCAAAACACTTTGGGAAGATATTAAATAAAATTCATTGAATCTAATTTACAGAAATTTAGGCCACAAACCATAAAGACACTCAGTTGAAAAGTCCAACCTAAATAATGTGGATAACCTTTTTATTTTAGGCAATCAAAGGTAATTGAGAATGCAGACAAGTTCTGTGAAACATATGTACTACTATGTAAGTAAAAACAAGTGAAGTTTTAAAAGTGTTTGACTCAATGTTAATTTCTAAAAATGATCATCTTTACGATATGAGTGAAAATTTTTAAAAAGACCCAGTATACTGCATCAGAGAAGTGAAGACATAGCAAGCTATGAGCTAATCTCAGAAATCGAGGTTAATATTATAGTAATTGTATATAAAATCATATGCTATAAAAGCTCTCATCAATCATTTATGTAAGTAGCTATCATAAGACAGATGCTGAACACAATTTCAGTAAAGAAACTCAGTTGAAGTTGCACGTCTTGGTATGCCATATATTAGAATACTTTTATGAATAAAACTTTTAACGTTGCTAAATCTAGCAAACTATTTCTTGCTTCACTCTTACCTATAAGATCCTACCAACCAAGCATGGGGATTGAAAGTCTTATATTTATTAACAATGCAGCTAGTATTTGCTTGAAGTAATCCGGGCAATAAATGACAACAAATTTTAGGCTTCCATAGCAGCTGTTTCAACAATTAGTATGGTGCTGAACAAATTTCCAGCTCCGCCAACAGTAAGCGTGGCCAACATAACAGATTCAGCGGCAAATAATTTAGCCCTACTCCCAGCTATTCATTACGTTATAACAATACAGCATAGCAATTTACCTGAAGGGCCAATACAGCCTTGCTGTACATAGTTTGGTCAGGATTGGGCACTGTTAGTTTTTCCATCCCAGTCAGTCTCCAAGTAAACCCAAGAAAAGCATCATACTCCAGCACTGGTACCATGGCCCACATGCCATTTATAAGAGCTCGGGACATTTGTTCAAACCCTGATACTGGCTGCAGGAGGGCAGGTACAAATACTTGATCCAGAACCTTCTTACATAACTCCTGTGTCCTCGACACATCCTCCTTGCACAAGTTAAACCTGTAAATAAAAAAATGACGGCTATTAAGGTAAAGAATGAGATAAAGAATGAAGGAAAAGTGTGCTAAAAAGAGGAATATTGCAAGATTTTGAAGGATACACTCCAGCTTCTTTCTCTTATAAATACAGAAATTCTTTCCTGGAGTGGTCCCAATTTTGATTTTTACTTTCTACCCTTTACCTATAGTAAATAGAGGAAGTATTGCACAAGAATTTTATACTGCTATTTTACCAGAAATTATTATATTTATAATAAATATTGTCATTGTTATTATATTATCATCATCACCATTGTTATTGTTATCATCATCATCGTCATTGTTATTATCATCGTCATTGTTATTGTTATAATCATCGTCGTTATTATTATTATTATTATTATTATTATTATTATTATTATTATTATTATTGTTATTATTATTATTATTATTATTATCATCTTTATCATTGTCGAAATTGTTATTGTTATCGTCATTGTTATGATTCTTATTATTATTGTTATGATTCTTCTTATTAATAATACAAAATAATCATAACAATAAGAGTAACAGTAATAATAATTATTAATATAATTTTATTTATAATTATTATTTATTGATCTGTTAATGTTTTTTACAATGTACATTCATTATATGACACGCCAAAATATAAGCATAAATATAGTAGCTATTTATATTATTATATAATACATTTTTACATTACTGTGATTCATGGTACACTTTTATATTCAAGGTAATCTTTAATGGAATAAAAGGAGCAGTAAATTGGATGTGTCTTAAAACTTTATTTTAAATGGTTTATATTTTTAATTCCCTTAATATAACTTGGTAAGTTTTTATAAAGTTTAATGCCAGAGAATAACATACTTTTTAGGTAGAGAAAGGTACTGCAGCTGGTTAAATGTATGAGTGAATTTTTCTTGGTATTGTGCTAATGCACCAATTTGTTAGTTGCAAATAGTGCATCAGAAGTGTTAACGTTCTTATATACATGCATCAAGTTTTGAATTTCTTCAGTCTAAAAAAGGCATTTAGAATAAGATGTGTGTGCGTGTATGTGTGCTGTAATTTAAAAGCTAACAGCTAGTTAAATGCTAAACTGTGTATTTAAGTTGAAGCAGAATTTATTTTTGCTTAATTACTAATGCTAAATTACAGAGAATGCATTTCCTTCATTTTTATCACAGAATAAAGGTTATATGCCATTCAACCACCTTTAGCCATTAGAATTAGAATTAGCCCATAGAATCCCAAGGGTATCTTGGCTGGAAGTTGGCTCTTCTGGTAATCCTGCGTAGCCAGTTCGAGAAAGATCCTCATTTTTTTGATGCTGTCTCTATCAGTAGTCTCCATTCTCTGCAATCCTTGGCTGCTGTCATCCAGTTGTATCTAAAGTGAAGTTTTAGATCATCTGCCCATCTTTTTTTCTACCAGCCTATGGTCCTTTGGCCAGTTCTTGGATTCCAGGCTGTGGTCTTGTGTACCCATCTGTTATAGTCCATATTAATGATGTGGCCCTCCCACTTCCATTTGATGTAGGTGGCTGATGTTGAATCTTTGATATCTGTTATCTTCCTCAGTTCTTCATTGCAGATTCTGTCATGGAGGCTGATGCCTAAAATCTTTCTCTCCTACTTCCTTTAGCATGTCCCCCACATTTTTCTTTCTCTGCTTGTTAGAGCCCAGGTTTGAGGTAAGTATATTCAGCGACATATTCTAGTTCTCTGTTCTTTATTTGGATAATTTCTTCAATGCTATTGGTCATTAGTTTTTTTTTTTTTTTTTTTTTTTTTTTTTTTTTTTTTTTTTTTTTTTTTTTTTTTTTTTTTTTGGAGATTTAGTTCCAGTCAGCTTTCTCGCAGAAGCTGCAAACGGGATGTCATCTGCAAATCTTAGGTCACAGAGTTTCTGTCCATCTATCTGGATTCCACAGTTCATCCTCATTTTCCTAAAGATGTCTTCTAGCAGACTAATAACTTTAACCATTATTTACATTAATTCCAACATTATTACTTTCTCTACATGTACTATGTGCTCAGTGTATAGAGAAGGTATTGTATTCCACCCAAAAATTTGATACCGAGATTTCACCGGAAATACATGTTTTGGGTCCCCCTGAATAAAAAAAAAGCATTTTAGGAAAAAGGTCCATGCGTGTGCGTGGGTGTGTTTTTTTTCTGTGTGTCTGTGGACAGCATAGCTCAAAAACAAAAAGACTGTTGAATACCAAACTTGGTATTTAAGTTTAGTATCTTCCAAGGATGCGACACAAAGATTTTCAAGAAAATCCCCCCACCCACAACTACCCTTTACAAGGAACTTTTTTCAAAAATTTTGATTTTCTTAAAAATAGCTCTAACGATTTTGATTAAAATATCATATATTAAAGATATTTACCAGACAAATAAAATGTATATCTTGAATTTTCTGGGAATAGCCTATGAAGACTACTTTATTCTGGATCAATTTTACGGAATTTTGCATAACTGCTAAATTGTAAGAGATAGACAAAAACTTACTACCCAGAAAATGTAGAGCATCTTAAAACACACAATTTATGTTACCTATATATATATTTTTTTTTATTTTCGTGGAGTTGATCGTTTTTTAGATATTCCTTGTTTTTGGTTTAAGCTTTGAAAAACTTGTATTTTTCTCATACTGGAATTTGTCAATTCCTGTCCATACAAACAAAGGAACTTCAGTCACATAGAAACCAGCTTTTGACTATCATTTTAACCTATGGTACTCCCTTATTTTGCTTCTATTTACAAGGAAGCAAGTAATAAGACTATTTCTGCTAATTTTTTCTCGATTAGCATGAAGTAAATAGAAGCATAAGCTTTTTAACAATTTGTTACAGAGATGTAGAGAAAGTCATGTGAATGGAACACATCAGATTTTTTTTGTTAATTGTTTTTTTACACAAGCAGTGTGTAGGAGCATGTTGGATAGGTACAGTCCGGCTGAAAAATTCAATGCCATTGCCGGGATTTGAACCACAGATTTCCCAGTCTCTAATCAGTTGCTACTGTGGTAACATGCAGCACAGCATAAAAATCCCCAACTGACTCATATGTTTCCCGGTAAACCACAAGGTGATCTTAAAGGAGTTTGAGATGACATAACCCAGTAGTGACTTACAGTGTCTTAAATACTTTAAATTCTCAGAGGCTATTCACAGAAAATTATAGATATACCTTGTATTTGCCAAGAAAATATTTTTGAACAGACAACATTTAAATCAAAATTGCTATAACCATTTTTTATAAAAACAAAATTTTTCAGAAGTTTCCCATGTAAATGGTAGTTTGGGATGGTGGAATTTTCTTAAAAATCCTCATATTGCGGCCTTGGAAGACCTTCATGTGGCAGTCTTTGGTATTTAACAGATTGTTTTATTTTTTATTTTAGTTATGTTCTCAAAAAAAAAAAAAAAAAAAAAAAAACACCCACACCCACACCCACCCTCACCCCCACACATACACCCACACCCGCACAGACTTTTTATCTAAAAATGCTGGAAGCAATACTACCATATGCGGATAACAGTGCGATCCTATGCAACAATGGATCAACAAGTTAGAGAAATGGTCAAGGGAAATTGACTGAAAATTAACCAGAACAAGACAAAGGTAATGAAATTTTGCAAAGCATACAAATCTCGCTGGAGGATATCTTCATCTGTGAAAACCCCATACTAGATATAACTAAGACTTAAAATATCTAGGGATAACCCTACAGGCATCAGAGATACGTTCATAAGACAAGTTGAGCATAAAACTATTGCCATAATGAAAGCCACAATGAAATTCAAAGACTGAGGAGCCTCTTGCTAGTGTTCAAAATGAAGATTGCCCCAAAAGCATCTTACACCATTGAGATAACATATCAAAGACCTATAAACTATAAAAATATCAAAGCCCTGGATAGAATTAAAGAGCTGGAAAATGTAGGGAAGAAACTTTATAACACACTATCCAGGGACATAAAAGCTATAAAACAAAGAGATATACACATTAGCACCATAAAGAAGTACTTGAAAAACAATGTATTTTATAGTATTAAACAGCTTCAGTTTTTAACATAAAGTTAGGGTGTTGTTGTAAAATTGTATATTGTAAACATGGTTTGTAAATTGTTATATACCTAAATTTATGATGTATATATATTTGGAACATATGGATGAAATAAAAATGAAACAAAATGAAATAAGGCATTTGACATATCAAAATATGCTCCAGTCCAACTAGTTTATCAACTGGCAAGTACAACATTTATAGACGACTTGTTTACAATACTCAACATGGTACAAAACCAAAACTGCAAAAAGTTGATTGAAGAGCAAACTCAAGAGCACAATAATTGTTAGAATAATGATGAACCAGAAAAAAAAAAAAAAAAAAAACAGCTAGCTGTAATGAAAAGTTTAAAAAACTGAAAATCACAAGAATGCAGCAATACCACCATAATAGTATGGGTTCTAGTTACCTGTCCTCTATTCCCAGCAAGTAGCCAATGGTACGCCAAAAGTGAACAAATCCCTCCAGTCCCTCAGGGGATGTGGTGTTGCCAAGCTTTGTGGGTGACAACAATGGAAATCCCATGAACCCAAACTGTGTGTAAGCCATGTCCCGCTGAGAGATGAACCCACATCCTTCTCGCTGAGACTTGTAGGATGCAGCTGCATGTCTGCATCGCACTGCCATTAAAGATTTGTGTGCCCTGTTTATAAAGAGATAAAAAAAATCAGAAAATATCAATCAGTAGACCAACTGTAAGAAATTCTAAAGAGAGTTATAAAAGACTGTGTAACTGGTTTCAAACAAATAAACTAATTATAAACAAGGACCAAACAGAAGCAAAGACATTTCACACATGGCAATGTAAAAGTGTCACAAAGCCTTAATTAATCTAAAAACTATTATTGAATACAAAACTCCTCGGAGAAACAAAATTCCTCAGTATAAAACTGAATGAAATTCTAACATGGGAGTACACACAGAAATTACTTAGCATCTAAACTTACTTCCATATAAAGAATAAAAGCATTTGAGTCAGTTTGTCACTTATTTTTACTTACTGGGGACCGGTTTCGAGTAACAGTTGTTCCCATTTTCAACCCTTAATTCCAACTAAATCTTTCTTCGTTTGTGACGATGGGGATGGTGGTGTATTAACTGTGGAGGCATCTGTTGCTGGATCTATGAACTTCCAGAGGTTGCTGTAAGGTGGCAAATCAAAATTCATGATATGGCTCTTTTTCTTCATGATGTAGATCTTCTCCCAGACATCTAATTCTGTGGGTTTATAAGCTGGTTTTAATAGTTTTATATTTGGTGTGATTTCGTGTCCTGATGTCCAAAAATGATAGGCAACTGCTGATGTTTCTATTTGTTTGTATTTTAGGTTTCTCATGTGTTCCTTTAATCTGGTCTCCAAACTTCTCTTTGTCCTTCCGATATACACCAGATTACAGTCTGAGCATTTAATTTCATAAATTCCCGGTTTTTTGCCTGCAGGGATAGGGTCTTTTAAATTTTTGCACAGCAGTTTCTGAATGCTGTAGTTGCTTTTTGGAGCTAAGGTGATGTTATAATTCCTGAATATTTTCTGAAGTTTGTTGGGTGCCCAAGGATGATAGGTGAATTTTCTGAATTGAGGTTGGTCACTGGGGTTCTGTAGGGTGGTTGTGTGTGTTATGCGATTCAGTTTCTTCTATTTATGTATTCTTTTGTCTACTGCACTTTTTTGGAAATCGTTGTTGGTAGCTGTTTGGAGTATCTGTTGGTATTCTTTTTGGTATTCATTCTTCTCCATGGGAATGTGTACTAGTCTATATGTTAAACTGTTCAGGACTGCATATTTGTGTGTTGTAGGGTTGTAACTATCAAACTTTATGTGGTTATCTGTATTGGTGGATTTCTTATATATTCCAAATGTCAGGCTATGTTCTTTTGTTCTTATTATTCTAATGTCTAGGAATGGTAGGACTCCTTCCTGTTCGGTCTCAATGGTGAACTGAATGGACTTGTTTTGCAAGTTAAGAAGTTTGAGTGCATCGTTTATGAGTTTTTCTGGAACTGTGGCAATGATGTCATCTACATACCTATACCATTTTTTGTATATATGTGGGAATGAATCAGTAATGTGTATTTCAAAATTACTCATGTATAGGTCGGCTAGGAATGGTGATAGAGGATTCCCCATTGCAAGTCCTGTTGTTTGTTGGTAGCATTTATTCTGGAATGTGAAGTGGTTCTGTTTTATACATAAATTGGTTAACTGGACAAGATCTTCTATTTCTTCTGTTGGTATGTTTATGCTTTGTAGCCAGGTTTTCAGAGGTTTTTGTAGTTCGTCTATGGGTATGCTGGGGAATAGGGAGGTGACATCAAAGGATACTATCTTATCTTTAGGTGAAACACCGAAATCTTTCAGGTGATTAAACAGGTCCAATGAATTTGATACACTTTTACTATTGAATTTTGGGAAGGAGTTGAATTTTTGTGTGAGCCATTTGGAGAGTTTATATGTGGGTGCATTGATATTATCTACTATGGGTCTCATTTTGTTGCCAGGTTTGTGTGTTTTTGGTAGGGCATACAGTCTGGGTAAGGTTGGTAACTCTGGCTTTAATTTGGATTTCTCTTTTTCTGTTATGGTTTTGCAATTTGCTAAAGTTTCTTGTAAAATCTTTATATTTTTATTTAGTGGATTGGATATTTCTCGATATTCCGGATTGTTTAGCAAGGATTCTATTCTTTGGTTGTATCTTCTTGGTCCAGTATTACTATTTGGTTGCCTTTGTCTGATTTTGTTCTTCCATATGTTAATGATCAAAAAAGCCTTAAGAGTACACTAATTCTACCAGGACTTAAAAATGTGTATTTTGCCCACTTTCAAAGTTGTCTAAAATATGGAATAAAATTCAGGATAGAATATTCAAAATCCAAAGGAGTGTAATAAGGATTATGAGTGGAATAGATAACTCGATGTCATGTAGACCATATTTTAGCAAACACAGTATACTACCAGTATACTGTATTTTTATAGAAGTACTAGGTAATATTAAAAGAGAACAAGGAAAATTAGAATTAAATATTGATATTCACAACCATAACACACAAATAAAAATGATCTCCACATTCAGATTTGCTGTACAAATATTCTAAAAAGGCCACCTCACAAGTATAGGCATAAACCTCTCTAATAATTTACCAGCAAAAATTAAAGAACTATCAAATATTAAACAATTTAACAGAAAGATTAGAATCTTTCTGTTACAACATGCATTTTACTCGGTAAATGAGTTTATGTGCATAGATAATGTACATAGTAAATAGTTAATGTGTGTATACATAGTAAATATGTATTGTAAATTGTAGAAACAGATTTTTGACAAAGCCATATCATGCACCATGATCTTACAGTGAATAAAATGTATTATGTTATATTATATTTCTATTCCTTTAATTCTATGGCTACCAGAGGTATATGTTATCAAGTTCTAGGCTGGTTCTTATTTTTCACTTGACAAATTGTGTTTACATTTTTGTTCTGAATTTAATGAAAATTATTTGTAGCAATGCAAATATTTTCAATGAAATGTAATACTTAGGTTTAATAATAACACCAAGAATATTCTGTCTTTCATTCTCCCGGTAGTAGGACTCCCCCCCCCCAACCCCCGAACTTACAAGCCAGTACCTGAGGTCAGGAATCTGTTGAGGAGTAGAGGCTCTGTATCAGCAAGAAACTAGGATGAGTGATCAGCCTGATGCCTGGTATGAAACTGAGGAAGTGGATGATGAAATGATGTGGAAATGGATGGCAGGAAAGATGAGTATGGAGCAATTGGTAGAATGAGTGGCGATAAAAACCCAGAGAACTGAGAGAAAACCCTAACACCACTTCGTTCTCCATAGTTCCCACATACATTCTCTGGAATTAAACCCAGGCTGTTTAAGTGAGAGACAAGCATCTAACCCTCAGCTAAGACATCACCAATAAGAAGAATATAACAAATGTAATTACTATTAGCCTGATCTTTAAATATTAAAAAAAGCAATGAAAAATAACTATGTCCATCTACTTTTTTAAATAGATAATTTCCGAGTTTGTATCAATGAAGGAAATTAAGAATCCCTATCTTCAGTAATAAAAATCTCTTAATCTAGCTACCACACTCAACATGTACTGGAAACTGCCTCGGCTGTCCCCAAGATTTGTCGGTTATTTTTTGCTGGTCAAGAGAGAGGTCCTGAGGTGTTTGTTGTAGCAAATTCCCCTTCACATCTTGTACACAAATATGTCCATTACACCATATTGGTTGCTATTCTCGCCTGAGAAGAACGCTACATTGCATTGCCAACAGAATCAAATCTTGTCACAAAGAGCCCATTTTATGTTGTAATAAAAAGCTGGAATGCAAATAGCCAAGAGACTATGAATAAACCCTTTGATATTTATAAATAATATAAAAATTATTTCCTCACAAATTTATGTGCAGCTAACCTAGAATATGATCCTGATGACTACCTTATTTAATATAGTCACTTATTAAACCAAAATATTCATGGTGTACATTACTAAAAATAACTTTAAACAAACTTCATATGAAACAACTGAATGCATTAAATTATGAAATAAAAGACAGATAAGTTAAAAACTGCAAATTTCACCAATATATTGCCATAAGTTAAAATCTGGCAGCCGCAGAAGTGCATCACTGAGGAAGAAGATCAAAATGACACTCACCTTGAAGTAGGTTCAAGGATATCTCCGTCATACCAATCTAGCATAAATGTTACTGTTGAGAAATAGCGACAGAAAGCCTTGATAGGTATATTAGAGCGCTTGGTAAGGACTAGCATCCTCAGGATGGTGGGAATAGCAAGAACTATTAGCAGTCCACTCAGCTTCGCCACAAATAGTGTGTAGTAGTTTTCATGAAAATACTGTTGACCTCTGAAAACAAACATCAAATACAATATTAGACAAGTGAGGAGAGAATATTATATGGTCAGTGAAGGTAACATGGAAGCAAAGGTGGATCCAGAGGTGGTTCTATAACCTGATACACATTTACTGGGTTACTCAGGTCTCCTCAGCCATAGGGACAGGGTGGGAACTGAGAAGCATATACAGTAGTAAGGGCAGTAGTTAAAAAATGTTATGATTCTGACAGTTGTAGGTACTATTATCCCACCTTTATAACATCATTACGTTTGCTTTCTTGGTAGTTTGTATCTAGCAGAGTGGATTGCTTTATAATTAGAGAGAGATTGAACTATGATTTTTCTCCAAAGTGAACTAACTATGCAATATAAAGTTGAGGTTATGTCACAGCCATTCGAATCATTCTCTAAATAGATTTAGTAGCCAAAAACTCAGAAAATTGGCATTAATTAAAATATATATAAAGGGGTACATGAGTGGTGTTTCCTTTCATGAGTCAAGTGTGTTTTGAAGCTACTAGGAGGTTTTACTTGTACTTATATTTCACAACTATTTTAATACAGGTATTTTTCAATGAGCATGCTCACAAGGGGCAGTATGGTCCAAGGAAAGGTCAAGACTAGGAAAATTTTAAGGACTACCATACTCAATAATTGCTGTTTGCATATAAAAGTTCAGTACTGGAGTTAGGGAAGTGGAAATTTTGAAAATTTCACCCAATAATACCCTGATACTGGAGTTTGAAACCAGAATGTCTCCCCTCAAAAAGTAAACAGATTATAAATTATTGTGTTGGAATCTTAACACAGAAAACATCACTAAAGGTAATTTTACATGTTTCAAACCATATGTGCTTCATTTTCAAAGGTATGAAGTGCAAATGCTTTGAAACATTACTGGGTAAAATTACCTTTAGTTATATTACCTAAACTAAACTCAATTTATTTATAGATGCTGTTCAACTGCTATGATTCTTAATGCCCCACTCTATCTTGGGAATGAAAAATGGAAATGGTGTGTTATTAATGGATTCTCTTTAACTGCTGTGGTTCTCAGCGTCCCATTCTATATTGGGCATGAAAGACCCCTTAATTTTGCTCTCTTATCAGGCTTGAGGTTCTTTTACGTGCTGTAAATCTGCGACACGGGACCAACGGCTTTACTTCCCTTCCGAAGGAAGCCATGTTAAGGATTTTTACACCCGAAAAAATCCATCGTCCTCCGCCAGGTTTGAACCCGCGACCTTGGGTATATGAAGCTACACCATGGAGGGCGATTTAGGAATGAAAGACTACTCAATTATGCTCAGAGGCCTTTTAATCAGACTTGAGCTTCTCTTATGTGCCATAAAACTACAACACAGGACCAACAGTTTTATTTCCCTTCCAAAGGAAGCTGTGCTAATAATTTTTATACCCGTAAAGATCCATCACCCTCCCTCCAGATTTGAACCAATGACCTTGGGGACAAATAATATCCTAGACCATGTTTCAATGAGGACAATGTTTCCTGTGTTATGATTCCTACTCAATAATTTCTAATTCAAATGTGCTACATAGTTACTAATTTATGCTCACCGATTACATTTAAAAGAGGGGTTACCACTTAGCCACATCACTCATAAATGGAAATAAATATTGCTTGCATGCAATGCATAAAATGATTTAACAAGATTGTAAATGTACACATAACATTATATTTTAGCTGTGTTCGTAAGTAGTGTGTCAAGTGTTCATAATCTTAGTTAACATTTTAGCAAACATGTTTGAAAATCTTGTGTGCTGCATTCATATGACTCTCTCTTCATTCTTCTATAAGCTATTTTTGAATGACAGAATAAAATTTATTATCATTAATTACTGTACAATACTTTGTTACTTTCATACAATAATAGACCACCTCCTTTTCCAAAACATCATTGACTCTCCTCCCTCCTTTTCTTTTTCATTAGATACTTTCATATGTTCATATCATTCAGGCCTTAAAAACTTTGTTCAAATTGAAACAAAACAATTTCCAAAACATGTTGATTTTTCTTAAGAGCAGTTTCTGGGGCAGTTTTGTTTTTGGTTCACTTTCCATGATCCATGCATTTTTTTTTTTTTTTTTTTTTTTCCGAGGGCTTCCGCAGATCACCAGGTGAATCTTCATCCGGTGTGTTCTGTCACTCCATGTCGTTTCCATCGTAATTTCATGCATTCTTCGTCCCGTTAGTTTCTTTCAGGGTTGACAGTGTCAGCAACGGTGTTTGGTGCAGCGTGGCGGAGAAAAAGTATACTCCAAATGACTATCTCGTCCCCAATTTTGGTCGTTGTCTGAATGAGAACCGTTCCTGGCAAGGGCATTGTAATTTGGGGCAGAAACCACACAGCTTTACCAGTCAATTCATATGTGACAGGCGCCCCAGGGAACAAGTCCGTGAGGTTTCCATTTGGCCGGTACCTATTTTATATACCGGTCCTCCTTCCTGGTGCAAGGACCCAAGTGGATGCGCCACTTATGCGCGTCAACCCAATAGGGGGATGACTACCGAAGACCTTGTTGGGGTGACAGTTATCAGTTTCTGTCAAGAGCTCTCAGTTAGCAGCCAAAGAACGTTAAGGCGTCTTACAACCCTGCCCAGTATCACCGCCTAGACGTACCCCATCTTTTATGGATTTCGGGAACTACTGCCCTGCCGAGTCCAACTCAATCGCATAGATCCCTTTAGGGAGGGGTTCAGGTGTTTAACTCGATGTACCAGTAACCTCAGAAGTACCACGGGTGCTTGGGGTCCGCCTCGGTCTGCCTGTCCGACTGCCAGGATGTTTCAGTCTGGAAATTAAGCACCCCGTTATTACAGTGCCGTCACTCCTGGTTCCGGCCGCCCGGTGTATCCACTCGTCTCCTCCCTCCCTGGGGCGTTCTCTCGTGGATATACGTACACTAACATCAGGTTGGGTGCCGAGTGCCCTCCAACCGTACCTTATCCTATCCTATCATAGCTAGGTAAAGTAAAACTATATAAATTAAGCAATTCGATTTTCACGGTGTTATTTAAGTATTTTATTGTTTTTACTTTTAAAGAAAATAATAAGAGTAGTGGCTGGAGCAAGGAGCCTCCTAAAAGTCATATTTCAAAAACCTGCAAACCTTGACTTTACCATATATCACATTTATAAATGCATAGGACACCTAAAGATAACTGCAGCAGTGAAAATGAACTTTTCATTACCAATATATACATATACATAAAAATCTAATACGTTCCATTCACATGACTTTCATTACATCTCTGTTACAAATTATTGTTAACAAGCTTATTCTCATTTCTACTTAATGCTAATCAAGATAAACATAAGCAGAATTAGTCTTATTACTAGCTTCCTTGTAAATAGAAGGGAAATAAAAAAAATGCACAGCTAAAGCGATAGTCTCGTCCTTTAAAAGCCGGTCGCTATGTGAAACAGTTGAAATTCCAATCGCTTGTCTTGCCAGGAGTGAACAAACGAGAAACGAAAAGAAAGATGTCTTCCCGTTTGAGAAAAATTTAAGTGGCCAAAACTGAAACCAATAATCGGAAATATTTCGAAAACATAACTCTACAAAGAAAAACAACAAAAAAAACATGACATAAATTGTGTACTTTAATGAGCTTTACATTTTTTGATAGTACATTTTTGTATATCGCTTACGGTTTGCCAGTTATACAAAAATCATCCAGAATGAAGAGGTTTACAGAGCCTATTCCCAGAAAAATCAAGATATACATTTCGTTTGTCATAAAAATATCTGAAACACAAGATACTTTAATCAAAATCGTTATATCAATTTTTGAGGAAATCAAAATTTTCGAAAAATGTTCCATGTAAATGGTAATTTGGGTGGGGGATTTTCTTGAAAATCCTCCTTTGAAGACTAAACTTAAATACCAAGTTTGGTATTTAACGATTTCTTTCGTTTTTGAGCTATATTGTCCACAGACACACACATACACACATGGTTCTTTTTCTAAAAATCTTATGTGTTCCATTCACATGACTTTCTCTACATCTCCGCAACAAATTGTTGTTAAAAAGCTTATGCTTCTATTGACTTCATGCTAATCGAGAAAAAAAATAGCAGAAATAGTCTTATTACTTGCTTCTATGCAAGTAGAAGAAAAATAAGGGAGTAGCACAGGCTAAAGTATTAGTCAAAAGCTGGTTGCAATGTGACTGAAGTTCTTTTGTTTGTATGGACAGGAATTGACAAATTCCCGTATGAGAAAAGTATAAGTTTTTTTGAAGTTGCAGCCAATAACAAGGAATATCTCAAAAACTATCCACTCCACGAAAACATATGTATATAGCATAAATTGTGTGTTTTAACGAGCTCTGCATTTTCTGTTAAGTGAGTTTTTGTCTATTTCTTATGGTTTGCCAGTTACGCAAAGTTCCGTAAAATTCATCCAAATAAAGTAGTCTTGAGAAAGTTCAAGATGTGCATTTTATTTAATATAGGATATTTTAGTCAAAATCGTTTAGCCATTTTTGAGAAAATGAAATGTTTTGAAAATTTTTCCATGTAAAGGGTAGTTGGGGGTGGGGGGATTTTCTTGGAAACCTCCGTGTCACATCCATGAAAGATACTGAAATTAAATACCAAGTTTGGTATTTAACGGATTTTTCCTTTTAGAGCTATGCAGACACACACACACACACACACGCGCGGACCTTTTTCCGAAAATGCCTTTTTTTGGAGATTCAGAGACACCCAAACATGTACTTCCGGTAAAATCTCGGTATCGAATTTTTGGGTGCACTACAATAACTTCTGTATACACTATGTATATAGTACATGTAGAGAAAGTAAAAACGCTTTTCTTGGTTTTAGGAAGACCCTAAACATATATTTTCGGAGAAATTTTTGGGTGCATTACAATAACTTCCCTATACACTATGTACATAGTATGTATAGAGGAAGTAAACAGTTAAAACATGCCTGGCAGTTAAAACACTTCAATAAATTACTAGGAAATATTAAAAAGCAGACGAAACTGAAAGCACTTAAATCAAAAGTAATGTATCGTCTATTGGATCACCAGTTTTACACAGTAGATGAATTTATGATGACTACTTTTATTTAATTTTTATTTAACCTTTTTATTTCATTTTATTTAAATTATATTTCATTTTAGTTTGTATTTTAGTTTTAAGATATTTGATGCATCTCCTGTTTATGAGTATTGCTCAGTACTGTAGAAGTATGTGATAAATAAATAAATATTTTAATATACTTATTAAACCGTATATCTTAACCTCAACGAAATTTTTAAGTATTGTTAATAAATGGTTAGGACACGCTGCGTAATTACAATATGCGATAGAATTATTAAAACCAAATTAAAACACAGCTTGCATTCTGCTCCACGAAGTGATGATAATGAAAGTAGAGTAGTAAGTAGAATGTTTCACGAGGATAAGCAAAAGGTGAAAGCATAAAATACATCATTATCACTAAGATATTTCATGCTAGCAGAATTACACAGACCATAATATGATAATATACAACGGACCCACAAATCTCCATTGCCCATTCAGTTTTTGTTCCACAAACCAAGACGAAATTGACTCATGGTAGCACACGGAAGAGATGTCTACAGACTAGGAATTTTACCGTGAAGTGAAGATTACTTTAATAGAAAACATAAATGGGTTATAGCGGCGTCCTTCAGCATGAATGTCGAGTTTTACCACGTGCAATGTAGATGCGTAGATTTTTTGTAAAGTTGTCGACCTTCAAGATGCGTTCTTCAAAGAGGCAATTACTGGTTTTACGAGAATGCTGCAAGGATTCTGCTGCAGAGAAAACATGTCTAGGAACATCATTAAATTATTGAGAGTTAGAAGTTCTAGTCAAATTTTAATAACCATTTTATAATACTTGAGAAGGAAGCAGTAGCGCTCTCTTCATTGCACATAGTATTTTCTCACTTACTTCATTACTCGTTTTCTTAATTTTTATCTTCTCTAAACATACATACTATGTACACCATGTATAGCGATTCCATCCGAAAATTCAATTACCAAGATTTCATCGGAAATGACGTTATAGGGTCCCCTGTATAAAGAACAACTGATGTGTTGCATTCACATGACTTTCTCTACATCTCTGTAACAAATTATTGTTAACAGCTTATTCTTCTATGAACTTTATGATAATCAACTTTATGATAATGATAAACATTAGTATAAATTGCCTTAATTACTTACTTCCTTGTAAGTAGGAGATAAATAAGAGTATACACTAGGTTAAAACAATAGACAAATATTTTAAAAGTTGGTTGCCATGTAGTGAAATCCGTTTCTATGTAGGGCCAAGAGTTTACAACTTTCCGTGTGAGAAAAGTTTTAAGTATTTTAAATCTGAAACAAATAACAAGGAATATCTCAGAAATGGTCAATTCCACGAAAAAAAAAACGTAAATGACATAATTTGTGTGTTTTAACGTGATTTACAGTTTTTGTTTAATAAGCCTTTGTCTATCTCTTATGGTTTAGCAGTTACGCATAAATCAGCAAAATTCATTCAGAATAAAGAGCTTTAGAGGCTACTCCCAGAAAATTAAAGATACACATTTTATTTGCAATATAAATATTTTAATGTACGATTTTAATCAAAATCAAAATCAAAATTTTCAAAATGTTTTTTCGATGAAAAGGGTAGTTTAGAGTGGGAGGATTTTTCTCAAAATCTCCGTGTCGCATCCCTGGAAGATACTAAACTTCAATACCAAGTTTAGTATTTTAATTACTTTTCGTTTTTGAGTTATAGTGTTCACAGACACAGACTTTTTTCTACAAATGTGTACTTCAGGTGAAATCTCGGTATCTAATTTTTGGGTGGAATGCAATCTATTCTCTATACATTATGTACACCCTGCTTGTAGTAATGGTAAAAATGCATTTTTATAGAAAGGCGGGTGTGGGTGTGTGTCTGTGAACAGGTAACTCAAAAACCAAAAGTCGGTAAAGTACCAAACTTGGTACTTAAGTTTAACATGTTCCAAGGATGCGACACGAAGATTTTGAGGAAATTCCTCCCACCCCAAACTACCCTTTACACGGAAAATTTTTCGAAAACTTATTTTTTCAAGAACGGCTCTAATAATTTTGATTAAAATACCGTATATTAAAGATATTTGCACGTCAAATATAATTATATTTTGAATTTTCTGGGAATAGCCTCTGAAGGCCTCTTTATTCTAGATGAATTTTGCTGGATTTTGCGTAGATAACTAATAAACTGTAAGAGACAGACAAAAACTTACTGCACAAACTATGTAGATCTCGATGAAACACACTTTTTATGTTATACACATTTTTATCGTGGATTTGACCATTTTGGAGATATTCCTTGTTATTGGTTTCAGTTTTAATATACTTAAAACTTTCACATGACCCCTGGCAATGCAAAAACACTCACTTCAACCACATGGCAACCAGCTTTTGAAAGATTTGACAATCGTTTTAACCTAGTGTATTCCCTTTATTTAGCTTCTACTTTCAAGAAAGCAAATAATAAGACAACTCATACTGATGTTTATCTCGATTAGTATTAAGTAAATAGAATAATCTTTTTAGCAATAATTTGTTAGAGACGTAGAGAAAGTCATGTGAATGGAACACATCAGATTTTTTTTACTTTCTCTACATGTACTAATATGTACCAGTGTATAGAGAAAAATCTAACACCGAGATTTTACCGGAAATACATATTTTGAAGCTTTTGAATTAAAACAAAAAAAGAAATGAAAAGCATTTTGGAAAAATGTCCGCGCGACCGCCCGACCGCGTCTGTGTACAACACAACTCAAAAACGAAAAGTCCGTTATGTACTAAAGTTCAAGTATTCCAAGATTGCTACACGAAGATTTCCAGGAAAATCGCCCCACTCCCTGCTACCCTTTACATGGAACATTTTTTGGAAATTCAAATTTTCCCAACTTGAATCCAACGGTTTTTATTAATACCATTGTTATTTCCAAGTTAAACGAAATGTGTATCTTGAATTTTCTGAGAATAACCTCTGAAGACCTCTTCATTCTGGATGACTTTTGTAGACCTGATAAGCCGTAAGAGAAGACAAAAAACTCGCTATACAAAAAGTATATATCTCGTTAAAACACACAATTATTGTGCTATACTTATTTTTTTGAAAACTTAGCCGTTTCCAAAAAAAGTCCTTGTTATTGATTTCATTGATTGATTTAAACTTTTTTTCAAACAGGAAATCATCTTTCGTTACATACCTCGCATTTTATTTCTGGTCATGTAATAAGAATCTAATTTCAATTGTTCCACATAGTAACCAGGTTTTAAAAAAAAAATTGACTATCGCTCAGCCTAGTGTATTCCTTATTTCCCTTCTACTTAGAAGGAATTAAAACATCCACGATTATCACGATATAGTTAAAAATAATGTTTTGTAACAATAATTTGGAGAGAAACTGATCTGAATAGAACAAAACAGATTTGTTATTGTACTGCTGTACATTGATGAAGCAAAATAGTTATGGAAATTAGTCAGCAATTTGGAACCTTCACTATACAACACTTCAAAATGCTTTCAAAGAGATTCTTCTTCAGATTAGCCGAGTATAATATTGCTTAGAAACCTTCAGAAGTGAGGATTAAAGAGACATCCTCCTCAACGATTTCACAGTCTAATTATCAACTCACTCATCCAAACCCTGTTCTCATTTATTAACTGTGATAAAGTGGATTTATGTTAACTTTGGTTTAAAACCTTATAATTGTTATTAGCATACAATTATAATCATTACTCATTTCTTAATTTATCTTCTTTTTATCTGTTGTATATATTAGAGGCAGTGTCCCAGTTTATATAAAGTATAGTTAATTTAACGCAGCACTGGCTTGTATAGATCTTGCTGATTGAACGAGTAGTCAACATTAAAAAAAAAAAATCGTACGGTACACATGTAATCTACGCACATGATCCGAATTGTACTTGCATAAACACAAATATCAGATGAAAGGAGCATATAGATATTTCCATACACTATATTATCTCACGTATTAAGTTATGATTTGGCACTTCCGGATTCACAGATTTCGTTTGCAGTGGCTATGTCATAAGTCAAGCTAATGCAGAAACATGATTTGGTGCCGGAGTTAAATCAGCTTCATTCACAACTCGGTTAACGCTGCATGTTACAGAGTACTTCTATTCCATTGTTTTGCATGTTTAATTTAGACCCAAGTCTATGGTTACATTGATTTCCCTCAGGAAACGTAGTCAAGGTCACCAAGAACTGTTCTCCAGCAACTCTTCGGGGACTATCATTCTTAATCTGGCATCAACTTTCAATACAGCTATGTTTAAGATATTAAAAATGTAAAGGTATCGAAAAGGTAACAAAGTTCCAACCTGCTTGTTTAAAGAAGCAAATTTAATCACTTCGACTTGATAGTAAGATGTGTTAACATCTTTATTTATTAATTGAAACCAAATTAGTTTAGCAACTATTTTATAGTGGCAGCCAAAACTTAGTTTAATCACAATAAATGTTTGAGCAAAATAATATAGAACGCGCATGCGTCATGGTGATGTATTTGCTATTAAGATAACATACAAGTACGTTCCCAATATCCGGTTCTGCTACTTTCTTTACTCTACCGTCTATATCGATACTCGTAGGTTTCGAAGTATGTGTAATTCAAGGTCAATTCAATAAATAGCCGGAAAATGTGTATAAAAATATGATGTGTTCCATTCACATGACTTTTTCTACATCTCTGCAACAAATTATTGTTAAAAAACTTATGCTTCCATTTATTTCATTACTTATTACTTGCTTCCTTGTAAGTAGAAACGAAATAAGGGAGTAGCATAGATTAAACTGATAGTCAAAAGCTGGTTGCTATGTGACCGAAGTTCCTTTGTTTGTATGGACAGCAGTTGACAAATTCCTGTATGAGAAAAGTATAAGTTTTTCAAAGCTGAAACCAAAAACAAGGAATATCTCAAAAACGATCAACTCCACGAAAAAATGTATATAGCATAAAGTGTGTGTTTTATCCCGCTCTACATCTTTTGTGTGGTAAGTTTTTGTCAATCTTTTATGGTTTAGGAGTTATGCAAAATTTCGTAAAATTCATCAAGAATAAAGTAGTCTTCAGAGGCTATTCCCAGAAAATTCAAGATATGCATTTTATTTGTCAGGTAAATATCTTTAATATACGACACCTTAATCAGAATCGTTTAGAGCCATTTTTGAGAAAATCAATTTTTTTTAAAAAAAAGTTCCATGTAAAGGGTAGTTAGGGTGGGGGATTTTTCTCAAAAGCTTCGTGTCGCGTCCCTGGTAGATACTGAACTTAAAATACCAAGTTTGGTATTTCACCGACTTTTCGTTTTTGAGTTATCGTGTTCACAGACACACATATATACATCTACACACACGCGCGCGCGCGCGACCTTTTTCTGAATGTTTTTATACAGGGGACTCTAAAACGTATATTTCCGGTGAAATCTCGGTATAGAAAATTTGGGTGGAGTGCAATACCTTCTCTATACACTATGTACATAGCACGTATAGAGAAAGTAAAAATACAAAACTTCGACAAAGTGTGTGCCTCTTTGATATGTGTTGGTGGTATCCTAAAGCTATAATCAAATGGCTTGGCACCCCTGCCTCGCGAACGGAACGCTAGTATTCAGTAATAAACAAGTTACAGGTTTGCACCAGCGTGGAGCAGCGGAGTGTTATTAGACTTTTGTCGGCAAAAGACTTGAAGCCAATCAAATTCATCGTCGGATGGCAGTGCAATATAGTGAAAGTGGTCCGAGTCGAACACAGGTGTATGAGTGGGCAACGAATTCCAAAACTAAAGCTGTTGCGAACTGAAAGAAGTGCTGATAAGGTTATGTAGGGACCATAAGGGAGTAGAACATTACATGCAGAGAGGTCAAAATACTCGTATAAACAGTGAGATGTGCGCAAACCCTATGTGTCAAATATGAAACCAATAATTTTGAGGAAGCGGCTTGGGCTGATGTCCAGTGGCGTGCTGTTATTGCATGAAAATGCGTGTACTTGACCCCACCCCCCATACCTTCAGATTATCGCATTTTTAACCCACTGAAACAAGCTCTTAGTGGCTCAAGGTTTGCAGGTGAGGAAGTCGAAGCACTAGTGCAAAACGAGTTACGCACAAGCCCCCAAGCATTCTTTTCACGTGGAATTGAGAAGCTAATCCAGCGCTTTAAGTACATAGAGCTTAATTCTATACGAGGATTACGTTGAAAAAAAAAAAACCCTGATGCATTCTATTCATGTGACTTTCTCTACATTTCTGTAACAAATTATTGTTAAAAAGGTTATTCTTCTATCTACTTAACGATAATCAAGATAAACATTAGCAGAAATTGTCTTAATTACTTGCTTCCTTGTAAGTAGAGGGAAAATAAGGGAATACATTAAGTTAAGACAACAGCCAAGTATTTTAAAAGCTGGTTGCCATGTGGTTGAAATCCCCTTCTATGCCGGGCCTGGAGTTTACAACTGAGAAAAGTTTAAGTATTTCAAATCTGAAACAAATAACAAGGAATATCTCAGAAATTGTCAATTCCACGAAAAAAAATTTTTATGTGTTCCATTCACATTACTTTCTCTATTTCTGTGTAACAAATTATTGTTAATAAGCTTATTCTTCTATTTATTTAAAGTTAATCGAGAAAAAATTAGCAGAAATAGCCTTATTACTTGCTTCCTTGTGGGTAGAAGCGAAATATGGGAGTATCATAGGTTAAAGTGAAGTCAAAAGCTGGTTACTAGGTGACTGAAGTTCCTTTGTTTGTTTGTTTGTTTGGACATGAATTGACAAATTCCTGTATGAGAAAAGTATAATTTTTTCTAAGCTGAAACCAAAAACAAGGAATATCTCAGAAACGATCAACTCTTCGAAGAAAAACCATATTAACATAAATTGTGTGTTTTAATGTGCTCTATCTTTTTTGTGTGGTAAGTTTTTGCCAATTTCTTACGGTTTGGCAGTTATGCAAAATTCCTAGAATAAAGTAGTCTTCAGAGGCTATTTCCAGAAAATTCAAGATATACATGTTATTTGTCAGGTAAATATCTTTAATATACGACATTTTAATCAAAATCGTTAGAGCCATTTTTGAGAAAATCAAAATTTTCGAAAAAAATTCCATGTAAAGGGTAGTTGGGGTGGGGGGATTTTCTCGCAAATCTTCGTGTCGCATCCTTGGAAGATACCCAACTTCAATACCAACTTTGGTATTTAACGGTCTTTTCGTTTTTAAGCTATGCTGTCCACACACACACGGACCTTTTTTCCAAAAATGCTTTTTTTTTTTGGATTCAGGGGCACCCAAACGTGAAATCTCGGTATCGAAATTTTGGGTGGAATACAATACCTTCTCTATACACTATGTACAGAGTACGTGTAACTACGACACGTGTTTTAACGTGATATACATTTTTGTGTAGTAAGTTTTTGTCCATCTCTTACAGTTTAACAGTTGCGCAAAATTTAGCAAAATTCATTCAGAATGAGGTATTTAGAGGCTATTCTCAGACATTTTATTTGTCATATTAATACCTATCTTTAATATGCGGTATTTTAGTCAAAATCACTAGAGCCATTTTTGAGAAAATCAAAATTTTCAAAAAATTTTTCATGTGAAGGGTAGTTTGGGATGGGGGGATTTTTTCTCTAAATCTTCGTGTCGCATCCCTGGAAGATGCTAAACTTAAATATCAAGTTTGGTATTTTACGGACACACACACACACACACAAGAACTTCTTTCCAAAAATGTGTTTTATACAGGGGACCCTAAAACGTGTATAACCGGTGAAATCTCGGTACTGAATTTTTCATAGGAATGCAATAGCTTCCCTATACACTTTGTACATAGCACGTCTAGAAAAAGTATTAAAAACTGTCCTATTCCATTCCGTGATAAAAAAAAAAATTAAAAAATCCGGTTCTTTATTGAATGGCCCATGTACTGTGACAAACTAAAAGACCGTTAATAATCAAACTTGGTATTTAAATTAAGTATCTTACAAAGATGGAAAATCTCGACTCCCTAAACTACTCTTTACACACAGATTCTTATAAATCTTCGATTTTGATTAAAATACAGTGTATTAAAGATGTTTACATGAAAATAAAATACGTCTTGAATTTGTTGAGAATATTCTCTGAATTCCTCCTTATTCTGAATGACTTTTGCATCACAGGTAAGGTAAAAGAGATGCTTGAATAGAGCTAACCATTTCCAATATTTAAGATTTATCTAAACCGGGAGGTGGTTCTTTATTTTTTTTATCTGGGTCATGCAAAGAGAAGGGAATTTCAATTGAATCATATCCAGCAGCTTTTAAAAGAGTTGACTATCGCTTTAGCCTAGTGTATTCCCTTATTTCCCTTCTACTTACAAGGAAGCAAGTAACCTTGTTTCGTCATTTCTGCTATTACTTATCTCGATTAGCATGAAGTAAAGAATAAGTTGAAGAATGATGGAGAAGGTAATGTGTAAAAATCTGATGTGCTCCATTCACATATTCGATGTCGAGATTTCACCGGAAATACAAGTTTTGGAGCCACTTTAATCCAGAAAATAATACTTTTAGAGAAAGATCCGCGCGCGCGTGGGTATGTGTGTGGACAGCATAATTCAAAACGAAAAAGTCGGCTAAATACCAAACTTGGTATTTAGGTTCAGTATCTGCCAAGGATGTGACAAAGATTTTGCAGAAAAATCCCCCTCCCCAACTACTCTTCACATGGAACATTTTTCGAACATTTTTATTTTCTCAAAAATGGCTCTTACAATTTTGATTAAATTACCATATACCTAAGATGTTTTCATGACAAACGTAATGTATGTCTCGAAATTTCGGGAATAACCTCTGAAAAGTTCTTCATTCTTGACGATTTTGTATAAGCTGCAAGAGATAGAAAAAAACTTACTAACAAATAATATAGACAACATTTAAACACACAATTTATGTCATTTTCATGTTGTTTTCTTTTTATTTTTGATTTTTAAAGTTAATCATTTCCGAGATATTCGTTGTTATTGGTTTTAATATTAAGAGGAAAGTCTACTCTCGTTTCATCTCTTTTGTTGCCCGCAGGAATGCAACAGAACCGAGCTTCATATTGCTGAACTGAGCTTTTAAAAGATTTGATTATCGCTTTAGTCTAGTGTATTTCCTCATTTTCTTCTACTTACAAGGAAGCAAGTAATAAGACCAATTCGATTAGCATGATGCAGATAAAAGAATAATCATTTGTAAGGAAATTGGTGAGGTAGATTCAGAATGAAAAATACATGGTATAGCCGGGATTTGAACTACAGATCTTCTGACCTCCGTCTAGTTGCTCTTGCCACTGAACTACCACTAAATTATCCAGCTGACTCGTGTTTTTCCTGGAAAACTTACAAACTCCGTAATTACTTAAATCCCAGGCTTTACACAGTGTATAAACCTGAATTACTTTAATGGGCCATAATTTCTCTCTGAAAGCTTGTAGAACTGTGAAGTTTATTTTAATGATCTCAGTGGCTCCGGAGGAATCAGTATCAGTCTATTTTGGACTACTTTGTTGATTTTGATGCCAATTACGAGCATTGTTGAAAGTCTTTATTTTACAGTCACAACAGAAAATGCAGTACCCGCTTTGAGAGCGTGTTTCTATTGTGAAAAGATTCTCTGATAATAAGACAACGAGAACTTTGCAGAGAATTCAATGTGCGCAATGTTCCAATTTTATCGATAGTAAGAATAGATCTAGGGAAAAATATCTGCAAAACTATCACATGGGTGGGGAAAAAATGCCACAGGTGGACAGCTGCAAATACTTGGAGTTCACTTGGCGAGTAACGCTGGGTGGGACGAGCAGGTAAATTTTGTATCTAAGAAAGCGTGGAAAACACTGCACTTCTTAATGAGGATTTTAAAAAAGGGGATTGCAAAGTCCAGGGAAATCGCGTACAAGTCCTTAGTGCGGCCGGTCATGGAATTTGGAGTAACTTGTTGGGACCCGTATAGAGTAAATCAAATTGATTTATTAGAAAAGATCCAGAAAATGGCTATAAAATTCATAAAAAGGGGTAAATATTTTGGGCCTACAAACGCTGAGGAGATAAAATGGGAGCCGTTGAAAGTTAGGCGTGAGAAACAGAGGTTGTGCGCTTTATTTAAAGCTTACGCTGGCTTAAACGCATGGGAGGACATTACTGACAAACTGGAAAACCCAACTTACTATGCACGAAACGATCATCCGTTCAAAATTAAGAGTAGAAGATACAGAACTGACGTGGGAAAGTTCTCCTTTGTAAATAGAACCATAAAAGACTGGAATAAATTGCCTGGAGCAGCCTTTCGGGGTTGTCCCCTGTCTCTGAAGAAATTTAGGAAAAATCTTGATTTTAATGTTGGATAATTTTTGTAAATATTCCTTAAATGAAATGCTTGTGATTTTATATTGTTGTAAATACAAATGTTAAATTGGTTGGTGATTCTAATTATGAAATTAATTAACCTGAATTGAGAGAAAAATTAATGTTTTCATAACTATTATATCTAGCTTACAAAGCCATAAACTGGCAGCTGTGATTTATTGTTTATATATCTTGTATACATATATAACTCTGCCACCGGGTGATGCCCACTTGCAGAGAAATAAATACATACGTACACAAAACTGAAAACTGGTGTTACTCATCAGCAAGAGTGGATAACGAGATCATTGAGTGCAAGGTCTGTAGATAACAGTTTGGAGATGTTAGTGAGATCTCCAAAGTAATTGTTGTGCCGATTGCACCAGGATGCAGGCAATTCATATGGCACATGTCAAAAGAGCTGCGAAGAAATCGGGATTGGGACCTATGTGTACCTAGGTATGTACAGTAATTGAAAGAAGCGGATCATGTAAAATGGTTTCAGAGTTTTCTTATTCCACATTCTGACTTAAGGTGATTTACAGTCAGCCTCATCTGTCAGGTTAAGTCAACTCATAAACAGATATTGCGCTGCTGTAAACCCCCATAACATCCACCAAACACCATTGCATGATGAAAAGGTTGCAGTAAGGTGCTTGATGTCGGTTGTTAGCCCCATTTTCTTTTATGCTACTGTAGATATTGGAGTTTATACAGGATCTTCAATGCATTTATGGAGAAACTAGATGGTCTCGAATTTACAGGAGGTTATTTCCAGCAAGATGAAGCAACGTTTCATACATCTAACTCCACTATGCAACTTGTAACCAATTTCTTTGATAATCGAATTATCTCAAAAGGTCGTGGCCCTCCAAATCTCCTGACTCAATCTCACCGATAAGTGAGATGTGTATAAGAATAGACCACGGACAACTGCTGAAGGCTGCGAATCCATTAGTAACGAATCAAGCAACATTGTTGAGAATACTCTACTCATATGATATGGTAAAATGAGTGCAGATATGTATGGAAGCCAGTGGAGGATGCTTTTAGTATTTTCTATCAGGAACAATGAAGAATCTAATTGTGCATTATATTCTTCCAAAGCTACACATGTGTCCAATATTGGATGTTATGGTCCATTAAAATGGTTCAGGTTTATATCCAACAATCAATTCAATTAATACGAATTAATTATTTCTTAACGCCAGTCGTGTGTGGAAGAAACGACAGACAGAAAAAGAAGCTCCTAATTAATTCGGAGGGCACAAGGTCCAGGTCCCTCCCCTGCGCCCGCCAGTGGTAAACAGTTGGGAGTTTTAAGGCAAGCATATAACGTCCAGCTCTCTGTATCCAAAACGAAATGTGTAATGTAGTTATTTCTCCAACGGTTTTTCTCAAAATGAAGTAGAAAAACAGCTTTCCTAAGAATAATTTAATTTGAATAGGTAGAGTCAGATCCCGGCTATGGCATTCAATTTTTCAGTCTGACTCTACCTATCCCACTCCTGTCCTACACACGGCTTGTGTGAAAAAACAATTATTCCATAACCAATTGACCATAATAGTTGGCTATACTCTGAATTCTGGGTCTGAAGTACTTGCAGCATTGTAAGTCTGCACTGGCGTTGTCATCTCAAAATAATTTGAGATCACCAATGCTATACCGGCAAGTTGCCATGGTAACTCAGAGGCAGAGCAACCGGCTAGAGATCGGGAGATCCGTGGTTCAAATCCCGGCTATGGCATTGAATTTTTCAGTCTGACTCTACCTATCCAACTCTTGTTCTAAACACGACTTGTGAAAATGAATTAAATTATTGGTATTGGAATAATTGTCGTGTGTAGGACAGGAGTTACATAGGTATTCAGAGTCAGACTGAAAAACGCTATGCCATGGCCTGGATTTGAACCATGGACTCTCGGTCTCTAGCCGCAGCTGTAACCACTCTCATGGCAACATATCGGCACGGCATTAAATTCCTCAAATTACTCGCAAGCTTCCCGGTAAATTACACAAAGTGATCTCAAATTATTTTATTATGAACATATTCCAAAGGCGACTTACAATGCCTTAAGTGCTTTAAGTTCCGGGATTCCTAGTTTAGCCAATGGATACGTTATCTCAAAGTAATTTGAGATCACCTTGTAGTTTACCGGGAAACATGCGAGCCAGTTGAGGACGTGCCGGTATGTTGCCATGGTAGTTCAGCGATCAGAACAACCGAGTAGAGATCGGTTGAATGTTTCAGTCCGACTCTACCTATGCATTTCTTAATAATAGTTTGTATGCCACCATACATACATGTGGAGATTTTTACTTCATCAAAACCTATGCTCTCTGCCCCAATGCCAAATATAATAAAAGTTTAGGTAATTTACATCTCTTGCATCAATTTCTCTTAAGATTATAAGGACATTTATACGTAAATTGCATGCAAGCCATCGCCGTCCAACACTCCGGACAGGATCCTAGATGTATACCGTTAAGGTGTGGAGAAATTTACACAAGCATCCAGCGTGACTAGTACCAACCTCTTGAACTTATCCCTGTCGAACCAAGGCGGCAACTTCAGAGGTCGTTGGCCTGGTTCGCAAGGCACCAGAGCGCCATCTTCCACCAGGATCCTGAAGTCGTCCGCAACGCAAGGGACCGATTTCGTGCAGCTACCATCTGTAGAACACAAGAAGTCAGTCAGTACCATGGTAAAGTAATGCCCAGCACCTTTCACTTCCCAGGTTTAGGAAGTATTGCATAGTATCTAAAATTTCGGTGTCAATATTTCATCCGAAATACACATTGTGAAGCTTCCTGGAAAATATACAGGATGGTCAACATTTTCAGAGCAAATGCTTCTGAAAAAATCCGATGTGTTCCATTCACATGACTTTCTCTACATCTCTGCAACAAATTATTCTTAAAAAAGCTTATGCTTCTATTTACTTCATATTAATCAGAAAAAATTAGCAGAAATAGTCTTATTACTCTCTTCCTTGTAAGTAGAAGCGAAATAAGGGAGTACCATAGGTTAAAGTGATAGTCAAAAGCTGATTGCTATGTCACTAGAGTTCCTTTGTTTGTATGGACAGCAGTTGACAAATTCCTGCATGAGAAAAGTATCAGTTTTTCGAGGCAGAAACCAAAAACAAGGAATGTCTCAAAAACGATGAACACGAAAAAAATGTATGCAACATAAATTGTGTGTTTTAATGTGCTCTACATTTTTCGTGCAGTAAGCTTTTGTCCATCTCTTACGGTTTAGCAGTTATTCAAAATTCCGTAAAATTCATCCAGAATAAAGTAGTCTTCTGAGGCTATTCCCAGAAAATTCAATATATACATTTTATTTGTCAGGTAAATATCTTTAATGTACGAAATTTTAATCAAAATTGCTACACCCATTTTTATTTTCTCTACACGTACTATGTACATAGTGTATAAAGAAGGTACATCCCAAGCGACCGCATGTGAGATTCGTGGTGGACAAAGGAGTGGGTTTTCTCCGGTTTCCTCCGCAATTGCATTCCACCGGTGCTCCATCTTCATTCCATATATCACCAGTGTTATCGCCTGCGGTGTCACAAGTAGTAAAAGCGGGCGTTAAACATTACCACGCACACAAAAAAGAGGAGGTAGTTATGTTCAATGGTGCAATCATACATACATTATTTTCATAATAAATTATGTGATTTACACCTTAAAAACCTTCGAACATACATAAAAGTAGTTCCGGTATTAAATACACTATTCAATATTTAATGTATTCAGCCTTCGTTAAAAATAGGAAACAACATTGTAACTTTAACAAAAAATTAAAGTATCATCTTCACCAAAACACTCAAACTATAAAACGGATGCATAAGGAATCAATTCCTCTACACGTACTATGTACAGGGTGTATAGGGAAGGTATGGTATTCCACCCAAAATTCTATACCGAGATTTTTCACTGGAAATACACGTTTTGAGATCCCTGAATAAAAAATAGAAAAGGATCAATGTGTGTGGAGGGGGCAGCAGCATACCTCAAAAACGAAAAAAAAAAACTGTTAAATATCAAATTTGATATCTAAGTTTAATATCTTACAGGATGCGACACAAAGATGTTGAGAAAAATACCCATACCCCCAAACTACCCTTTACATGGAAAAAGATTCGAGCATTTTAATTTTCTCAAATGGCTCTAATGATTTTGATTAAAATACTATATATTAAAGATGTTCACATGGCGAATAAGATGTACATCTTGAATTTTCTGGGAATAGCCTCTGAAGGCCTCGTAATTGTGAATGACTTTAGCATAACTGGAACTTGTAAGTCACACAAAAACATACTACATAAAACATGTAGATTTCGTTCAAATAGACAATTTTTGGAGATCACCGTTTCCGAAATATTCATTATTATTGGCTATAGTTTTAAAATACTTAATGTTTTTTTTTTATACCGGAATTTGTCAGTTCCTGGCCATGCAAAGAAACGATATCAACCACGTGGCAACCAGCTTTTAAAAGGCTTCATTATTCTCTTATTTATTCTGACTCAGGGGACCTTAAAATATATATTTCCAGTGAAATCCCTATAACATTATGTATACATAGTACTTGTAGAGATATAAAAATATTTCAAATACTATGAGATTTAACGTTTCTAAGAGTTTGTCGCAGAGGTCCTGAAATATCCTGTAATGTCTAGGAGCATATTTTAAGCATCTAAAGCATTACCTTTTAGTGCCTGAACTTCCGCTCTCTGGAGATGAATGCCAGTCAACTTGGCGTGGCCAAAGTGTCAATGAAACAATCGTGTGGGGTAGGTCAGGACTGTGCAGAAGTCGTGAGGCAGCTAGTGGTATGAACGACGTGTGCCGATCGTAATTTCAGATTATAGCGGCTTGTTAACTAAGTGAAACGCACGGAATATAAAGTGCACGGTGAGGTTTCCTTCAGTACGCCACTGGCATACACAATCAGAGCGCCATCTGTCAAAGATACACACGCACACGTGTGCGGGCGTAGTGAAAGTGACTTGCTATGCACAACTCAAAATAAAACCATCTAATTCTTCAGGAATGTCTTTTGTTAGAGGCAGACGCTTCCATCATCGTCCTCTCTGCTTTAGCTGATGTCATAAAAGCGGACAGCGCATGTCAAACACGCGGGATAGTTCGTAAAGAACATATAAAAGCAGAACGCGTTGTAATGACAAGAGCTTCTCAAGAGATTAAAATATATTATTGGCCTTTACCTTCACAAGGGTTTTGTGAGGATACTATTTTATAATGATATACTATAACGAGAGAAACACCAAAAATGACATTCAGAATTTTAAAGGTCAGAATACGAAACTGAAATAATATTAATAGAATAATAATATAATACAATGATAAAATAATGTAATAATAAATAAATAACAATTCATTACTAGTCGGCTTACCCTCCACTTATGTAGGATGACCTCCCCCTAGGACATACTACCCGATTCCTAGGGGTTAGAAGCCTATCGGGGCTACTCCTTCCAGAACCTGGCACGAGCGTGAGAAAGTGGATGATAGGAAATCAAACAATTGGTGGACTGAGTGGCGGGGAAAACCGGAGGACCAGGAGAAAATCGTCCAGATGCCACTTCGTTCACCACAAATCCCACAGCGGGCGCTTGGGGTCGAACCCGGGCCGCCTAGATGGGAGGTGAGCGATCTAATCTTTCAACCACAGCGCCGCAGTAATAATAATAATAATAATAACAATAATAATATTCATTGCGTGCGTGTCTGGTAGGCTCGTGGTGAGCCTAGGTGTTGTTGCTGTCTACCTATCCAGTTAAGGGTTTAACCACAGGAATGAGGTGAAGGTTGAGGTTTTAATTTTGGAGTTTTCGAGTATTGGTGTTAAGGAGGTAGCACTGGTAGGCTCCTCGAGCGATTGCATTTTCAGGAGCAGCATCCTTTCCTCTGCTCCGCTGGTGTTTATTTATTTTTTTTATTTAATTATGGTGGTGAAATTTTGATAGATCTCTCCCAATGGGAGGGGGGAGTGCTTTGCTCAGCTATTACGCTGTTGGCTGGTTTAAAGCCGTTGTTACCGGGGGAGCCCACAAGCCATGCGGGGAACCCGGAACCTCCTCTTTCGGCGTTCAGAGGGTAAGTACTCCCCCAGAAATCTGACAAGCACGTTCTCATGGTCACCCAATCTGGCGTAGAATTTTTGAGCCCGGCGCCTAATAACATCTTCCACATATGGGAGGGCCGAAGCTTCATGTAGTAGCCTCAAAGGGAAACGTCAACATACAGAATATATGGACCAGAGTCCTCTATTCTGTACCCGCTGTAACCAGAGAAGCCAGGAGTTCCCACACTTTGCAGGCATAGAGCATCAGGGGGACTACAAGCGCCTTGAAAAGGCGTAACTTTTAAGTGAACCGGCATCTGGGAGGCCAGCACAGGGTAAAGGGAGGCTAACCGCTCCCTTCGCTCTGTCCGACGTTCCCCGCACGTGTTCACGAAAAGTTATTCATTTCGTAGTCGGCTTAACCTCCACTTATGTAGGACTGACACCACCCTAGGACTTACTAGCGGATGCTTAGGGGTTAGAAGCCTGACGGGGCTCCAGCTATGAGCGTGAGGAAGTGGATGATATGAAATGTAAGCGAAATGGATCATAGGAAAGGTGATGATGGAGCAATTGGTGGAATGTGTGGTGGGGTAAACCGGAAGACCCGGGATAAAACCGCCCAGACGGAGCTTCGTCCATCCCACATGCGGGCGCTTGGCCTTGAACCCGGGCCACTTAGATGGGAGGCGAACGGTTTAATCATTCAACCACGGCACTGCAAAAATAATAATAATAATATTAATAATGATATAACTATTATTATCATTATTATTATAAAAAAAAGTCTTCATTTATTAACAGGAATTCTTCATTATGGAATCTAAATTTACAGTTCTTAAAATTATTACAAAATCTAAGTACATTTTGAATATAATATACATCACTAAAGATAAAAGCCTGGTTACATTTATAAGACTTCAGTTGCCCATTCTTCAATAAATTCTATCTACTTCACGTAAATCGTGGTAAAACTTTCCAGATATTGTGTTATTACATATAAACAGTATACACATTGCGAGTTAGCTCAAGTGATAGTCAAATCTTTTAAGAGGGGTCGCTATATGATAGTATTGAAATTGCAATCTTTACTTGTCTAGGAGGAAGAAAAACGAATAGGTAACGATTTCCCACATATGTCGAAAAGGGTTAACTCTACAAAAGCAAGTTATATTGTTCATGAATGGTTTTTATAACGAGATCTACACTTTTTTGTGTAGTACCTTTACGGTTTATAAGTATTGCAAAAGTCAGTCAGAAGGAAGAGGACTTCAGAGGTTATTCCCAGAGAATCCAAGACAAATTTTATGTGTGATGAAAACGTCTGATTTTAACACCTTATCAAAATCTTAAGATCCATTTTTGAAAAAGTCATATTTTCAATATTTTTTCAATGTAAAGGGTGGGGTGAAGTAATTTTCTTGGAAAGCATTGCGTCCTATCCGCGGAAGATGCTGAAATATAAACAAAAGTCCACGTTCCCAATTGAATCAAACTTTAGCCCAAAGATCGATTTAAAAAACTTTTTAAGCATTTATTTACTCACATTATTCATACAATGACATTGATTACATTTCAAGTTTGGTATTTAACCGATTATTTGTTCTCAGACACACGCACGCGCACATATACATATCACATCTTCCTAAACCTCTGATGCATCCGATCCAAATGACTGCCTTTACGTGTTCTAAAAATTATTCTTACAAAACATTAGCAGAAATGGTCTTATTAGTTGTTTCCTTGAAAATATACTAGACTGAACTAGATTAAAGCGATGGTCATACCTCTTATAAGCTCCTCGTTGCGTGAAACTAGCGAAATTGTCTCTCTTTGCTGGACCAGTAGTAGAACAACAGATATGCGTCTCTCCGTTGGATGTTCAAATAAATCTACATTTGTTGTGTAGTAACTATTTTTTACTTTTTCTATACATACTATGTACATAGAGTATAGAGAAGGTATTGCACTCTACCCAAAAATTTGATACCGAGATTTCACCGGAAATATATGTTTTTGGGTCCCCTTTATCTAAAAAGAAGCATTTTCGTAAAAAGGTCCGTGTGTGTGTGTGTGTGTGTGTGTGTGTGTGTGAACACGATAACTCAAAAACAAAAAGTGGTAAAATACCAAACTTGGTATTTAAGTTTAGTATCTTCCAGTGATGCGACAGCAAGATTTTAAGAAAAATCACCCCACCCCAAACTACTCTTTACATGGAACTTTTTTCTAACATTTTCATTTTCTCAAAAACGGTTCTAACAATTTTGATTCAAATATCGTATATTAAAGATATTTACCTGACAAATAAAATGTATATTTTGAATTTTCTGGGAATAGCCTCTGAAGACTACTTTATTCTGGATGAAGTTTACGGAATTTTTCATAACTGCTAAACCGTAAGAGATGGACAAAAACTTACCACATAAAAATGTAGAGCACGTTAAAACACACACTTTATGTAATATACTTTTTTTTCGTGGAGTTGATCGTTTTTGAGATATTCTTTGTTTTTGGTTTCAGCTTTGAAAAACATAACTTTTCTCAGACAAATGTCAAATCCTTTCCATACAAATAAAGGAACTTCAGTCACATAGCAGCCAGCTTTTGACTATCACTTTAACCTATGGTGCTCTCCTATTTCTCTTCTGCTTACAAGGAAGCATGTAATAAGACTATTTCTGCTAACTTTTTGTTGATTAGCATGAAATAAATAGAAGCATAAGCTTAACAATAATTTGTTGCAGAGATGTAGAGAAAGTCATGTGAATGGAACACATCAGATTTTTTATCTTTTATGGTTTACCAACTATACAAAAATAATTTGGAATGAAGAGGTCTTCAGAAGCTACTCCTAGGAAATTCAAGGTATACATTTATCGTGAATATGTCTTAAAACATATGGCATTTTAACGAACATTGTTAGAACCTAAAATAAGAACTGAAGCTTTCCTGGCGACGTGTTAATTCAAAATCTTCTCGGGCTTCTAGCCAGGTAAAAACTTGGCTTGACACCAACGTTTCGAAGAAGTGCATCTTCCTTGTCTTCAGGGTGAACTGATGGTTTGAGCTTGCGGAGACTGGTATTTATAAGAGCTGGGAACCAATCAGATGTTAGCTTCATCCCAGCTCTTATAAATACCAGTCTCCGCAAGCTCAAACCATCAGTTCACCCTGAAGACGAGGAAGATGCACTTCTTCGAAACGTTGGTGTCAAGCCAAGTTTTTACCTGGCTAGAAGCCCGAGAAGATTTTGAATTGTTAGAACCTAATTTGATAAAATCAAAATTTTCGAAATAATTTCCACGTAAAGGGTAGTTTTGGGTGGTGGATGGTCTTGAACTTTGTCTCATCCTTGGAAAATGTTGAGTTTAAATATAAAGTTTGATATTTAATCGAATTTTCCTTTTCGTGTTTTACTGTTCACAAACACGCTTACACACTCACACATCTTTTTATTTTCCTTTTTCTTTTTGATTCACACTCTTATGTATTTCCATGTACATAATAGAAAGAGAAACTATTATATTCTATCTAAATATTCCTATACAAGATTTTACCCTAAACTCATGTTTCAGAGTCCCTGATTAAAAACAATATTTTTAGAAAATGTGCCATGTGACTCGGGGGGTGAATCTTGAATTTGTTGGGAATTGCCTGTGAAGACCTCTTCATCTGAATTATTTTTGCGTAACTGGTAAATCGAAGAACAGACAAAAACTTACCACACAAAAATGTAGATCTCGTTAGAACACACAACTTTTTTTCATTGAGCTAATCTTGTTATTTATCTTAATTTTAAAATACTTAAAACTTTTCTGATATTTATTGTCATTTGTTTAATCCTAGCCATCCAAAGAGAACCGAATTTCAACCACACAGCAACCAGGTATTAAAATGTAATTACCGCTTTAGCCTGTGTATTTATGTCCCTTCTACTTATAAGGAACTAAGTAATAAGATGATTTCTGCTGACGTTTATCTTAATTAGCATGAAGTAGATGCATAAGCTTTGTAAGAACAGTTTATGTAATAATGGGCAGAGAAAGAAATGTGAATGGAATATATCAGATTTTTCATTCTGAGTCCTCAAAACATGCATATTTCGGTAGGTTGAAGCATTGAAAAAGAGGCACCTAAAATTGGGGTCGTATTCGACAGATTTCTCTCCTCATTGAATACCTATTTTTATTGGCATTTTTTTAAATAGCATCTTCATTCTTTCGCCAATCTCTTGCTAAAGCCTGTTATATCGAAAGCCCTTTTTGCAGCACAGTTGTTCGATTCTTTAACCTGTTTTATGACTTAACTTGAATCTTGCTTCGTGTTTCTTTTTTTCTTTTTTTTTTTTTTTTGTTCCATCATTAGGCACATGTTTTGGGTCCCCCTGAATCCAAAAAAAGCATTTTTACAAAAAGGTCCATATATGTGTGTGCCTATGTGTGTATGTGTGTGTGGACAGCATAGCTCAAAAACGAAAAGACCGTTGAATACAAACTTGGTATTTAAGTTTGGCATCTTCCAAGGATGCGACACGAAGATTTTCAAAAAAAATCTCCCCACGCCCAACTACCCTTCGCATGGAACTTTTTTTTCGAAAATGTTGATTTCCTTAAAAATGACTAACAATTTTGATTAAAATAGCATATGTTAAACATATTTACCTGGCAAATAAAATGTATATTTTGAATTTTCTGGGAATAGCTTCTGAAGACTACTTTATTCTGGATCAATTTTACGGAATTTTGCATAACTGCTAAACCGTAAGAGATGGACAAAAATTTGCCACCCAAAAATGTAGAGCGCGTTAAAATACATAATTTATGTAATATACATTTTTTTCGTGGAGTTGATCATTTTTTAGACAGTCCTTGTTTTTAGCTTTGAAAAACTTACACTTCTCTCATACAGGAATTTGTCAACTCCTGTCCATACAAACAAAGGAACATCAGTCACATAGCAACCAGCTTTTGACTATAACTTTAACCTATGGTACTCTCGTATTTCACTTCTACTTACAAGAAAGCAAGTAATAAGACTATTCCTGCTAATTTTTTCTCGATTATAAAGAAGTAAATAGAAGCATAAGCTTTTTAACAATAACTAGTTGCAGAGATGTAGAGAAAGTCATGTGAATGGAACACATTAGATTTTTTTTCACAAAAATTTTACGCCGATTACACTTTACAGTGCAAACTGTTGAATAGCCAAGTATTAGCGGTAGTATTGTTGGCAGTATTATTATTTTTATTATTATTATTATTATTTATTAACTGTATAACAATACATCAATTGCGTCACACAGTCGCATGGGTATACTTGTTAGCAGTGCATGTGAGTTCGTTATTGGGCGATTGCTTTTACAGGCAAAATCGCAAAAAATGCTGTAGAAGACTTTTGCTTTATGACGTGCGCAACGCTTTTTAAACTAAATTTACAGCCGTTGATAGTTTTGGGATAAGCCTGCCATTCGTCTCGTATAAACGGGACATTCCCCCTTTTTTATTTGTGTGTCCAGCGTCTCGAGTTTCTGATGGGACGCGAATAGGTCCGGTATTTTCTTGACACCGTCCTCCTAAATTAAAAACCTAACTGCAATTGTTGCCATTTCTTGTGAGAAATGCTGACTCTGTACTTAACTCTTTGATTTTTGTCATTTTAGCGCGCTTTGTGAAGACAGAGGAGTTTGCCTAATCTAGTTGAAATGCTGCATTGTTATCTGCAAGAACTTAAGCCTAAACGGAAATGCCAATTTAAAGGAAAAATGTCCTTTCCTTGAAGACCACTGTAAAATTTGTAATCCGAATTTTTGCTTGCACCTGATGGCAACTGGGATATTGTAAAGTGCAATTATTCAACATCATGAATCCTTCTTCTAATGTTATGTTAATTACATATTCAGAAAGTATTGATCAGTTGATCACAACCTTTTCAGACATCCCATATTATAATGAAAAAATCGTATGTGTTCCATTCACATGACCTTCTCTACATCTCTGCAACAAATTTGTGTTAAAAAGCTTATGCTTCTATTAACTTCATGCTAAGTGAGAAAAAAATTAACAGAAATAGAAGCGAAAAAAAGGAGTACCATGGGTTAAAGAGGAGGTCAAAAGCTGGTTGCTATGTGACTGAAGTTCCTTTGTTTGTATGGACAGGAGTTGACAAATTCCTATAAAAGAAAAGTGTGTTTTTCAAGGCTGAAACCAAAAAGAAGGAATATCTTTAAAACGATCTACACCACGAAAAAAATGTATATAACATAAATTGTGTGTTTTAACGTGCTCTACAGTTTTCGTGTGTTAAGTTTTTGTCCATCTTTTACGGTTTAGTAGTTATGCAAAATTCATCCAGAATAAAGTAGTCTTCAGAGGCTATTCCCAGAAAATTCAAAATATACATTTTATTTGTCAGGTAAATAACTTTAATATACGATATTTTAATCAAAATCGTCAGAGCCATTTTTTAGAAAATCAAAATTTTGGAAAAAAGTTCCATTAAAGGGTAGTTTTGGGTGGGGGATTTTTCTCAAAATCTTCGTGTCGCATCCCTGGAAGATATTAAACTTAAATACTAAGTTTGGTATTTTACCTACTTTTCGATTTTGAGTTATCGTATTCACAGACACACACACGGACCTTTTTCTGAAAATACTTTTATTTGGATACAGGGGATCCTAAAACATATATTTCCGGTGAAATCTCGGTATCGAATTTTTTGGTGGAGTGCAATACATTCTCTATACACTATGTACATAGTGCGTATAGAGAAAGTAAAAAAATCTGATGTGTGCCATTCACATGACTTTCTCTATATCCCTGCAACAAATTATTCTTAAAAAACTTATACTTCTATTAACTTCATGCTAATCAGTAAAACATAGCAGAAATAGCTATATTACTTGCTTCCTTGTAAGTAGAGGTGAAATAAGGGAGTATTATAGGTTAAAGTGACAATCAAAAGCTGGTTGCTATGTCACTGAAGTTCCTTTGTTTGTATGGACAGCAGTTGACAAATTCCTGTATGAGAAATATATGTTTTTCATAGCAGAAACCAAAAATAAGAAATGTCACAAAAACGACGAACTCCACGAAAAAAGGGGTATATAGCATAAATTGTGTGTTTTAACGTGCTCTACATTTTTTGTGTAGTAAGTTTCTGTCCTCTCTTACGGTTTAGCAGTTATTCAAAATTTAGTAAAATTCATCCACAATAAATACTCTTCAGAGGCTATTCCCAGAAGATTCAAGATATACATTTTATTTGTCAGGTAAATATCTTTAATATATGAAATTTTAATCAAAATCGTTAGGGCCATTTTTGAGAACATCAAAATTTTCGAAAAAAGTTCCATGTAAAGGGTAGTTGGGGGTGGGGAGTTTCTCTCAAAATCTTCGTGTTGCATCCCTGGAAGATACTAAACTTAAATACCAAGTTTGGTATTTTACCTATTTTTCATTTTTGAGTTATCGTGTTCACAGACACACAGACACACGGACACACATACATACACACACACACACACACACGGACCTTTTTCCGAAAATGCTTTTTTAGATAAAAGGGACCCTAAAACATATATTTCCGGTGAAATCTCGGTATCAAATTTTTTGGTGGAGTGAAATACATTCTCTATACATTATGTACATAGTGCCTATAGAGAAAGTAAAACCGGTAGGTTTATTTGGGGATCGTCTTATAGGGTAGATATGCGGTAAAACAATTGCACATTTGACGAAAATTTGTATCTGGTCTTATCTGAAGGTCGTCTTATCAGCCGAAGCATACTTTTCAGTAAAAATCGGTATCGAATTTTTGGGTGGAATACAATGGGTAATGTCTCCATATACTGTGTACGCGATAGAGAATTTACAAGAGAGAGAGTGAATATAGCACTAAGATGTACTTTTTAACCTCATTTATGTTAACTTAAGTTTGTGCATTAACTATGTCAACACTTAATAAAGCACCCAGAATGAGGCCTGTTTGAGACGTTGCACAAGCGCTGTGAAGCTCACAACAAAAGACTGACTGATACACAATGTTTTCTCTGTTGAGAGGAGAAAGCTGAAGGTTCAAGGAGAACTTGCGGAAAATGCCAAGAGAACATTCCTTCCTTGATGGTCTGAAAAGTCTGGCTATTCAACGCGTGCCTTGTGTTACAAAAAGCTACCAAACACAAGCAGCTGTTTAATTCATGTAATATCTATGTAAACAACGAGTAATATTTCCCCAAATGAATAAAAAGTTTACGGAGAGGAGTTACGAAATGATTACGAGCGGTTTCGTCTGTGGCTCGATTTAAGAGGTCGCGTGTTCGATCTCCGTGGCCACACTACCTGCCCATTGGGGTCGGTTTGTGAGGTGTGCATTGGATCGACATTATTTCTCTTCCGAAGGAAGCCATGCTAAGGATTTTTACGCCTGGAAAGATCCATCGCCCTCCCCGGGGTACCAGGCGAATGCTGGGTAGGTTTATTTCATCCCCTGAATTTTCGTCCCTCCTTGTCCTTCCAATGGCATTTCGTTCATCCTTCATCCCGTTTTAAAAGATTTGACTAGCGCTTGAGACTGTGGATTCCCTTAGTGCCCTTTAACTTACAAAGAAGTAAGTAATAAGACCAATTTCGGTATTTCTTATTTTGATTAGCATGACGTAGATAAAAAGAAAAATCTTTTGTAACAAATGTTTGTGGAACAGCTAGAGAAAGTCGTGAGAATGGAACACCCCTTCTCAAACTATCCTTTACGTGGAAACAACTTTGAGATTTTTGTTTTTCCCAAAAGTGGCTCAGAGGGTTTTGATTAAAATACCGTATATTAAAGATACTATAATCACAAATAATATATATACATATATATTTTTTTATTTTTTTGGAAATAGCCTCTGAAGATCTTTTTATCCTGGATGAATTTTTCAAGTTTTGCATAAAAAATTTAGATCTCGCTAAAACACACAATTTATATCATATACGTTTCTTTAAGAGAGTTGACTGTTTCAGAGATATTCTTTATTATTTGTTTCAATTTTAAACTACGTAACCTTTCTCAAATGGGAGGTCATCTTTTGTTTCATTTCTCTTGGTTTATTCCTGGTCATGCAAAGCGAACTAAACTTCAATTGTTTCACATAACGACCAGCTTTCAAAAGATTTGAATATCCCTTTAGCATACTGTTTTCTCTTATGTCCCTTCTGCTTCCAAGGAAGCAAATAATTAAGATCAATTTTGCTGATGTGTATCTCGATTAGAATGAAGTGGATAAAAGAATAATATTTTGTAAGAATAGTTTGTTGTAAAACAGAGAAAGTTATGTGAATGGAACACATCAGAGTTTAAATTTATATACACGTTCTATGTACATAGTGAATAGAAAAGGTATTGTAATGCACCAAAAAATTCGATATCAAGATTTCATCGGAAATATATGTTTTGAGACTCCCTGAATCCCCCCCCCAAAAAAAGCATTTTTAGATAAATGTCCGTGCGTGTATCAGGTGGTTATGCATTATTACGGGTAGTTGAATATTTAATAGGAATTGGTATATTAATGTATTTTGACTATCAATTAGATTGGTGTGTGTGCGTGGGGAGGGAGGCAGCATACCTCAAAAACGAAATGTCCGTTAATTACCAAACTTGATGTTTAAGTTCAGTATCTTCCAAGGATGCGACACGTAGATTTTCAAGAAAATCCCCCGTTCCCAACTACCCTTTATATGGAACAATTTTCGAGGATTTTGATTTTCTCAAAAATGCTCTAACGAATTTGATTAAAATATCGATCATAGATATTCACATGACAAATAAAATGTTTATCTTGAAAATTCTGGGAATAGCCTCTGAAGACATCTTCATTCTGGATGAATTTTGCATAACTGGTAAACTGGTATATCTTGTTAAAACACAATTTATGTCACATACGTTTCTTTTGTAGATATGACCGTCTCAGAGATATTTTTGTTATGTTTTAAATTTTAAACTATGTAACCTTCATTTCATCTCTCTTGTTTTAGTGCTGGCCATGCAAAGCGAACCGAACGTCAATTGTTTCACATAGCGTCCTTCTATTTACAAGGAAGCAAGTTTGTTGCAAAACAGATAGGGAAAGCTATGAGAATGGAGCACATCAGAGGTTTTCAAATGCTTTGTTTCAGAGAACTTTAAAGGCGGTATCTGTACGACTGAAGAAGTTTCAAGTATCCTCTGGATAGCAAGTACCTGCAAATGCTGGTTGTGCTGTGTTGGTATCCTCAGGTACTTCCCGTGCCATCATGCCAAACAGCCATCAGGAAACTGCAACAAAACAAAAATCATGCTTTAGCATTCCATTCACCAGGTGAATTTGTCATTTCAAGGACTGCTCGAAACGGAAGTTCAATTATTGCAATTGTGATACGGTCATTTTCTTGTTACTGGCCTCACTAGCGTAGCAGAATGTCATTAGACGGAAGGGGGGCTATACATGGGGATCCATGCTTTAAAAAATTGCATTAAATTAAATATCAAATATTAACTGATCTCGATTTCAAATATTTGTAAAAATTATATTTATATTTATAGAGTAAGTGCTGTAATTAGAATTAAAAGGATTTTTCTGTATCTTCTTACATTGTTTGTAGTAAGGGGATCCCAAACCCCTCCCCCGGCTACGCCACTAAGTACAGTAACGTAGTGGAGGGGGAATGGACCCTTTTAATAAACTCTTAATTGTTCTAGAGAACACGTACATATGCTCAAAACTTTGGACAGTCAAAACAAAGGCTAGAGTATGCCCGTATAATTCTAACCATAATGTCTACTACTTCTCAAATAAAATGTAACTGTTCTCAACGTCCCATTCTATTTTTGGGCGTGAAAGACCGCTTAATTCTGCTCAGAGGCTTCTTCAACAGCTTGAGGTTCTGTTACGTACGTCGTAAATCTATGGCACGGGACCAACGGCTTTACTTCCCTTCCGAAGGAAGCCATGCTAAGGATGTTTACGCCCGAAAAAGTCCCGCGACCTTGGATATAAGAACCAATGCACTACAGATGACTACATGCTGCTTCTCAGATACCATGACTATCTAAAGCATTGCATGTTAGCGCATGTATTTTAAGATAAGAATTTATAAAATAAAGGTAACCAAATCTATTATTTTTTTTTCTCAAATTTAGGGCACAAACATGTTCTAACAAGTATTTCAGCGTAGGGGAAATGTGTTTACGAGCACGTGGTGTCTAATTGTACATATTTATTAGCGGTTGGAGAAACTGAATCTTTATACGTTTATTTATCTACTTCCCCTTCACCCTTTAAATCTTCAACTTTACATCCCAACCACTTCTAGCAATGCACCAAAACTACGTTTAGTATTCACAGAAGTGAAAGTATTCATTTCCGTAGACGTATGATTTGTCCATAATCTCTCAACTGCTAGGTCATCAGCGCCCTTAACATAAAACTTGGGAATTAAAACACCTTAGCTAAAAGTATGCTGAAGAGTATCTCAATCCAAAAAGCTAAAATATGGATACAATCTGTATAAATAGCTAAAACTAACATAAAATAACTATCCAGCCCTGAATCCAGAGCTGGTGTTAAAACTATAGCACTAAAACTCCTTAAACAAAAGAGAACATAAAACAATAGTGACTTAAGTTTCAAGGGTGATAAAAATTGCAAATACCTCACGTATCCTTCCAGTATCTCCACTAAATCGATAAAATCAAAATAAAACTAGATAGGTACGGCGTATGTAACTTTAAAACGTCCTCCACCGCTCCAAGATCATCGGCCAGGACCTGCGGAAGCCCGACCGGCAATCGTAGAGTGGCTCGTAGTGGTGCTAGACGAGCACACACTACAAGCACGTGTCGGACTGAAAGGGCATCGCCATAAAAAAAAAAAAAAATAGTGGCAACACTGCCTGTCATCAGCGGTAAATGATGTAAGTTGGTAACAATGAAACAGAAGAGCATCTAATCTTTGTTAACTGCGAGTTTGGAAACAACAATTTTATTTGTAAGACATTTTTAGTAAGTTTAATTGTAAACTATTACCTTTAGTGCTCTAAATAGTTTTAGTGAATACGAACAAAGATGCTTGATTAAAATTCAGGTTGCAAGAGGTATCAATGCTCAACAATGCCATATCGTACCGTAGCTAGGTGGGCGAATGCATTTCGTAGAAAAGCTAGAGCTGGCAGACCGCAATCACTTGAAGCCATGTTCATTGTTGCTTATGGTTTTGACGGTGTTCTTATCACTCATTCAGCTCCTCAAAGAAATCGTGTAAATGGTGCATATAACAGTTACTTTCTGGAACACCATTTACTTCCAGTTGTGTGTCGTAAATATTCAAATCTCCTGAATTCTCATCCTATTGTGTTACATGGCGGTGCTCGCTCTCACACGGCTGCCCCTATTGTTAATTTACTTTGCAGATGCAACTAGAAAAATCTGATGTATACCATTCACATGACTTTCTCTATATCCCTGCAACACATTATTCTTAAAAAGCTTATACTTCTATTTACTTCATGCTAATCAGAAAAAAATAGCAGAAATAGTCTTATTACTTGCTTCCTTGTAAGTATAAGCGAAATAAGGGACTACCATAGGTTAAAGTGATAGTCAAAAGCTGGTTGCTATGTCAATAAAGTTCCTTTGTTTATATGGACAGCAGTTGACAAGTTCCTGCATGAGAAAAATATAAGTTTTTCATAGCAGAAAGCAAAAATAAGGAATTTCTCAAAAACGACGAACTCCACGAAAAAAATGTATATAACATAAATTGTGTTTTAATGTGCTCTACATTTTTTGTGTGGTAAGTTTTTGTCCATCTCTTACGGTTTATCAGTTATTGAAAATTTCGTAAAATTCATCCAGAATAAACTACTCTTCAGAGGCTATTTCTAGAAAATTCAATATATACATTTTATTTTTCAAGTAAATATGTTTAATATAAGAAATTTTAATCAAAATCGTTAGAGCCATTGCTGAGAAAATCAAAAATGTCGGGGATTTTTCTCAAAATGTTCGTGTCGCATCCCTGGAAGATACTATACTTAAATACCAAGTTTGGTATTTTAACGACTTTTCGTTTTTGAGTTATCGTGTTCACAGACACACGGACACACACACACACACACACACACACGGACCTTTTTTTGAAAATGCTTTTTTTGGATATTGGGGACCCTAAAACATATATTTCCGGTGAAATCTCGGTATCGAATTTTTGGGTGGAATGCAATACCTTCTCTATACAATATGTACATAGTGCGTATTGAGAAAGTAAAAATCTGGAGCATCCTCTATACTCACCAGATATGAGCTCATATGATTTCGACCTTTTTAAGAAAATGAAGTTAACACTTAGAGGAGTTTGCTTTAGAACCAGACAGGTAACTATAGCAGCTGTAGAACAGTTTGTTCCAATATTAGGACAAGACGCTGAGGATGGCATCCGTTGTCTCCCAGATGTGTGGATGCGAGTTCATGTTGGAGCAGATTACTTCTAAACACTGCAATAATGTGACTACTCCAAAAATGTTTCATTGTTGTTAATTTAAATGTTGCCACTAATTAATGAATAACCCATGTATAAAGTGAGATTTAGGAAATCTTTGCATATAAACCTCGGCACTGGTTGCTCTTTTGAGTAATGCAAAGACAGCAACCTTACTCGTTGACTTAATCAACGACTGCACGATCTTCAACTGCACAGAAATTCATGCAGTGCAGTGACGGTGTGCAACATATTCGTTTAAAATGCATAACACACCGTTATTAGTATTTATACATATATTTCTGAGATGAACATAAAAATATTTTCATAGGTTTAGTAGTCCTAACAAACAATTGCCAATACACATGACCATTATTATAGAATTCATATAAACAAGCTCCGTAACTTGACCAATACCATTGTAACACTAACAGTATGAAAATTAATCTCCGAAAAATATTTTGCACATTTATAGCAATGAAAATAAACAGACTTCTCGGAAATTAAATGGTATCTAAAAAATTCACTACAGTATAGCTTAAATATAATAAATATAGGCACTTTATATATATTATAAGAAAGATTCCTCCTCTGCTGAATAAACGTGAGAGTCGATAGCTTGCGTGTGGGTTCTGTTCCTGAAATTAACCGACATCACTACTTTCAGAGTTCATTTTGTTTGAAATTAAAAATACTTTATCTTAAGAGTCATAGGAGTCAGGAATGTTGATTAAATATTACATAAATAAAGTCAATTAAATACTATCACTAAAAAGTTATCAATTTCTTTTACAATTTTGGATTATTCACTGTCAAACTGCCTCGAAATACACAAAACTGTTCATAAAAGAAAATTCTTTATATTCGGACCCAACATTCTCTGCTAAAGCTTCCACTTCTGTTCTGCTCACAGTGCTGTATGTACACTACAACAGAAACTATAACTGAATTTGTTTACATTGTAGTACCACTGGGATTTTACTCGTTGCAACTTATTATTATTATTATTATTATTATTATTATTCTCAAAATAAGACATTTTCTGTTTAAAAAAAGGCGTGATAGATTGAGACATGTTACAAATTGATTCACCGCAATGTACAACAGAAAACTCGCGTTTTGAATCTGTTATTAATTCCTCTAACACGTATGTACAGATAGAGGAAATACAGTATTTTATCCAAAAATTCAATTCCAAGGGTATTTCAACGGAAAAATGCTTTCTTTTGATATACAGGGGACCTTAAGACATGTATTTCCTAAAAATATCAGTATCTAATTTTTGCGTGGAGTGCAATACCTTCTCTACCTATGTTCCTTGTACAATGTAGAGAAAGTAAAAATACAACCACCATATTCCTGGTAAACGTGTCTTCTTCGGGGTCTTTCGATACCATGGCTTGACCTCGTGAGTCCATGCACCATAGAGCTACTACAGAGACACTATTAAATGTTAACAACACTGTGCCGAATGAGCATATGCAAATATCAAATTACGATACTTAAAAGTAGAATGAAACGGATTTTTGACATCCCAAGAGATAATACGGGGAAGGCCAATATTGCGCGCACGGTTAAGATACAATTAGGATCATAAAAAGG